>CM055101.1:38866443-39523626 GCA_029204225.1 Diphasiastrum complanatum | reverse complement strand
TCAAAGTGACACTCACTCGTTCCAACTTTTGACCTTTGATGATTTCGGATTCATCTAATTTCATAACAATAATAATCTTTCCATTTACTTGATGTTAGTCTAGTTTGTAGAATCGAATAATATATTATAGAACATTTTCAATATCAAGGAAAATATTATTGCAATCGTTGTAATTGAGCTCACCACATTCTGATTTGTATAAATTAGTTATATAAAGTGGTTGGCCAACTACTATGGACGAGAAAGATCAATTTGTTTCAACATCACTTGAGAAAAAGCTTCTTTAACTATTCTAAAAAAAGTAGAATAAGCATTTATGCTATTTCCAGAATCATCACATGCACCTTGTATCAGAATTGCATCCAAGTAAGTTTGAACCTTCTTCAAAACAGTCTCTGCAATTTGTTTTTTCATTTTTTCAAACCGAGCATTTTTCATCATTGCCTTTGTTGACTTTCTCGGTAAAACATGACTTAGAGATTCTCTAATGCATGAACGATCTATTAAATAGTTCTTTGCCACCAAACATGATCTGCAACAAACATATAAAAACTCAAATTATGTTTAATAAATTGATAATGCAAATCAAATTTAAATGACAATACAAATCAAATAAACAGTTTATAAAAAAAACATATTTAAATGCTCGATTCCTTTTTTTTTTATTGCCACTATGTGTGGATAAGTCATCAATATTCTTCATCGGTACTCTCTTTCTTTTCCTTTTCATCATTGCCCTTTTTAAAACTTGTATATCAACAACAAATTTTAAAATGTCAGATCACAACTTCTCCATGGATTCTAAGATTTCTTGGTTTTGAGCCCCGAAGAGTTGTGACTATTACATTCAACTCTAATATAGCATGCTTGAGTGCAATGTTTTCAGCACTAGCGTGTTGCACATAACGAAGCAATTGTTGATTTGATCGTTGCAATTGTTGATTAGCAAACTGTAATTGCTGATTAAGACAAAATACGCTATGCATTCCAATATCACGCAACCTTTGACAATATCCTAGTAATCCGCTGTTTTCTTCACATACAAATTTGAGTAGCAAAGATCTCACTTTACTTCGTATAGCTTCCTCTCACAATTACTCTTTTGTTTAAGTTCATGTATCTCTTCATTCAATCCAAAAGAGGTCGCAATAGAGAGAAGAAGGATGGACCCAAAAGAGAAAGGGAGAGAAAGCAGGAAGAGTAGAAGCTGGGGTAGTGTACTCTCTTTACTTATAGAAGCCAGAGAACCTTAGATGCATTGAGTGCAACTGAATGCTCACCGTTAGATTGGATCTTCATGTTGTGCATTCATCTCAGCCATTAAGGGAATTCAAGTTTCCACCAAATTAAACTTTCTCTCTCTTTGGGAGGTCACCCAACTTACAAAGCAATTTAAGTCAATTTCATGTTATCGATTTTGAAGGGACAATTTAAAAAATCGTTCAACAAAAGCTTATGGAACAATTTATAATAGAATGTTTATAAAATAGAGTCCATGAGAGAGAGAAGAGAGAGAGAGAGAGAGAGAGAGAGAGAGAGAGAGAAGAGAGAGAGAGAGAGAGAGAGAGAGAGAGAGATGAGGAGAGAGAGAGAGAGAGAGAGAGAGAGAGAGAGAGAGAGAGAGAGAGAGAGAGAGAGAGAGAGAGAGAAGAAGAAGAAGAAGAAGAAGAAGTTTTATTAACGTCTTTTCCATGTCAAAAGGCGTATAAGACGAAAAAGTACATAAAAATTGATGGCACCAAGATGGAGCAATGTCGTCAAAACAACATAACTAAAACCAAAACTAACTAAGAAGAGAAAAAATATCTCTTCATTGCTCTAACTCTCAACCTAACTCTGAACAATCTCTAACAAGCATCAATGAAAGGCTCTCACGCAGGAGGTGACGTTGAGTGATCAGTTCTGGATGGAGTGACAAAAAAATGTCGTCCATCACAGAATATAACATTTTTCCCTTTTGAATTTGCTTCCTCGATGAGTTGCTTACGTTCTTTCCACTGTAGGGCAGTCAGGTCTTCATGGACGAAAATGGTCTGCTACCTTTAAGACGTCCACGACGCTTAAGAACTTCGTCTCGATAATCAGTGTATTTGAAACGAATGAAAATTATCGAAGTATCAAACTTACTACGAAGAGAGAGAGAGAGAGAGAGAGAGAGAGAGAGAGAGAGAGAGAGAGAGAGAGAGAGAGAGAGAGAGAGAGAGAGAGAGAGAGAGAGAGAGAGAGAGAGAGAGAGAGAGAGAGAGAGAGGAGAGAGAGAGAGAGAGAGAGAGAGAGAGAGAGAGAGAGAGAGAGAGAGAGAGAGAGAGAGAGAGAGAGAGAGAGAGAGAGAGAGAGCAAGAGAGAGAGAGAGAGAGAGAGAGAGAGAGAGAGAGAGAGAGAGAGAGAGATTGGAAGGAACTGTTTGAAAGAGCCGTTGGAAGGATCTGCTGAGGCCAACAAAACTTTCTCTAGAGAGGTAGTGATCCAAACACAAATTGTACAATGTTTTTGATGGAATTCAAACTAGCGAAGAACTAGTAAGAAATTTATGTTTTCTAATGTATGAGTGTCACTTAATGATTTAATTGTGCTACAACATATTGCAGCATAATTTTTTTGATGGAATTCAGACTAGGGAAGGACAAGCTGAAGCTTCAAAGGGCCAGGGATGGAGGGGAAGATTTCGCTTGAAAAAAAAGCCTACGATGCCTATAGTGCAAGAGAATGTTGTTGTCTCTAAACAACGGAAGCGTAGAGAAAGGGTGAGTGATGACATCATGCATACTCATTATGAGACGACACCAGCCATGGGACATGATGAGGAGACGATACCAGTCATGGGACATGATGAGGACACTTATCCACCTTCTGACTTTCAAAAAGATGATTCTACCGCACCAGTTAAAGCTAATACTCATCAACATTCTAGAGTAAGATCAATATTACTGTTATTTTCTTGTCATTTATATGTTATATGTCCAGTCATTTGTATATGTGTATACTTATGGCTATCTTTGATGCTTCTACAAGCTGCATGCGAGCATAGAAAGGTCAGGAGCACTTTGGAATGACTTTCAAGAAGAGTTCCTCAAAGTGTTCTGCAATAATGGCAGCATTAGAGGCCAACCAAATCCCCTTTGGAGTTGTGGAGCTTGTTTTTGCAAACTTTCTGACAGACATAGTTGTGAATGGCACACATAAAGAGGGTATTTTAAAATGGAATTTATGGTCTGATGAACTTTGTGAATCTGCATTTGTTGTGGCTGAAAGTATTACTACAGATAATGGATTCTTTGTCACACTCCATGGTGTGCCCCACATTGTCAAAATGGATGCGCAAGCAAGAGAATGGGACATGGAGTTGTGTGAGAGGTCCATAGTTCATAGTGCGGCCCCCCTTGGTTGGACATCTTCAGATCCACGTCGTGAGGTTACGTCGTGTGTTATGTAGTGGGTAAAATTCATCTCTCTTACACAACTTTAGCTAAGGCCATTATTTGGTTTAATGTATGCACTAATTTCTCATTTGCTTCACTTCCTGTTGATGTCCTATCAGGTTCATTGCCTCACACTGCATACCACGAAGAATGTTATGCTAGTTCCACTCCAATTTTTGGGGCTATTCATTTCCAACGGCAACTAAGCAACCTATTTCAGGATAGGGTCCAAGAGAGTGAATGGATTAGACACAAAGGTCGACCTATTTGTGGAGCCAGCCAGAGTAGCTACAAGCTATGGGAGTATATATGGAGAGTGTTCGTTAAGCCTGGTAACAATGAATAAATTTTTTCTCCTTTCATTTGAGTATGTCGACTGTCTGCTGATGAATTATTTTATTTGAAAGACACATGTAAAGGACATGAAGTAAGTATATTGGTAGATAGTGGTTCAACTCATAATTTCATTAGCTTTGGTCTTGTGCAGAAACTCGGCGTGGAAACTAAAGCCAATGATCATAGATACAAAGTATATCTAGCTTTAAGTGCAGAGTTGGAGACTTGGGATGTCAAAGTTCTGAAGCTCCCAGTTTGGATTCAGGATTATAGAGAGTTCATTGATTTTCGTGTTTTAGATTTGGCAGCATATAATTCTAGGGTATGAGTGGTTATTTAATAAATCTCTTGATATTGATTTTGAGAAGCATGTGCTCTCATTTCAGGAGGGTAGTGAAGTAGTTACATTGTTTGGAGACATACATGTACATCCATCTGGGATGATTTCATTTGCTAATGTAATGAAAAAATTTTATTCACAATATGAAGCTTAGTTTTTTTTTTGCCAAACCCATTTTGGATTTCTTTGAAATGCATCTAAGTAGTTGTGAATTGTCAAGAATTCTTAACTCAATGGACTTAGATGAAGTCAAAGATGTTTTTCCAGTTGAATTACCTCATGAAATACCACCGTCTAGGTCGGTAGACCACATAATTGTAGTCACCCTATTTCTAGACAACCATACCAATTTTTTTAGAAAGAAGAGATAGAGATTACTAATAAAATTGAGAGTAACTATGGATGTGTGTGGATTACAAGGGATTGAATAAAGTAGCTATCAAGAATAAATATTCATTGCCCCGAATGGATGATTTGGTGGAGCTAAATACTTCACAAAAATAGATCTCAAAATTAAGTATCATCAAATTAGAATTCATCCAAATGATGTGCAAAAGACTGCTTTTCAGATGAGATTCGATCATTATGAATTTCTAGGCTTCCTTTTGGGTTGACGAATGCACTTGCAACATTTCAACATATGATGACTATCTTAGAATTTCAAAAGTTCTAAGACTGTGTGTACGAGACAGCATTATAAGTTGTCTACTAAATATTGTGGACCATTTTGGATTATAAGAAAAATTGGTTCTTTAGCTTATAAACTTGATCTTCAAGATAAGTCGACTGATCACCCAGTGTTTTATATAAGCTAGTTAAAATGATATTTACATGAATGTGAGGTAGTTGGATCTAATGAGGATCTTATCCACTGGGGAGGATTTATCGCTTAGTGTAACTTCGAAACCTAAAAGAGTGCTCATAACTAGAGATAAACAATTGAGAAATCATTCTATCTATGAGTGCTTGATTAGGTGGAATTTATCTTGTTAAATGCAAAAACAAATTACAACATAGGTCAACAATGTCTATCCACGCTTTGGAGGACTGTAGATTTGTTCTAGCAGGTAGTAGATCGGCAAACAACATCGAACTCACATCCAAGCAATTTCTCAATAGTGGTATTAGAGCATTTGATGTTCTCGATATCGACTTTCCCCTTTCAGTGGTATTAGAGCCTCAAGCTCATATCTGAGAGATGGTATAGCTTAAGAGCTATCAGATTCAGGAGACAAGCATTTAGAACAAGAAACCAAAAAAATAGACTGAAGAACAGTTCACAACAATGGCATCCATAAGCAGCATGCAGTCAAAGATCTGCACACTTCTCGACTCATCTAGGTCCAACTTTCTAGCATGGAAGGTGAAGACCTCTCTCATACTAAAGAGAGAAGGGCTAGGTAGATGGCACTGAAGAGATGCCTACAACCACCGACAAAGAGCTACGAGAATGGAGAGAAAAGAACGACAAGGCAGTGGCCATTTTGTCATCATCCATCAAAGATAGTCTAACACTTGACCTCGCGAGACTCTCTAATGCAAGAGAGATGTGGGATACATTGCTTACTAGATTCAGATGATATCGCTCAACTAGATCATGCTTATTGAAGATCAGCTGACAAATCTGTGATGGGATGGCAGAGATCTCACCTCCTTTATCAGAAAAATGAAGGATCTGTTCCTTTCATTACACAACGCCAAAACAGAGAATGCAGTATCAGCAGAGAAGCAGCTCACATACCTGTTATGAGCTTTACCAAGATCTTTCTAGACAACCCGAATGCTGCTAGCAAAGAATCCAGCTATAACACTCGAACAGGAAGTGATCGAGATTCGAGAAGAAGTCGAAGCTCATGAGCACCTTGATCACAAGGACGCTTTTGACCAAGCTCTCTACATCAACAAAGAGAAGCCCAAGAAGCAGTTCAAGCCTAAGAGGGAGTCAAATCGAAGGTAGGATCAAAATTAGCAAACAGAGGGAGCCATCAAAGGCAGATGGAAGAACAAAAAAAAGCCGAGGCAGTAGAATGGCGACAAGAAGGTATGCGTGAGTTGCAAACATGAAGTACACATTGTCAATTCATGTTGGCTAAATCCAAAGATAGAGTGTATCTATTGTTACAAGAAGGGCCATGCAACCATGGACTGCTACCAGAACCCGAGGAATAAGTAGCCTCAAGGCAAACGAGAGAATAACAATAGTTCATCCTACGTTGAAGAGCCATAAAGCTTGAAGATGGGCGAAGAAAGGTCGAACAATGGAAATTCGACAGCCTATCTGTGTACAAACATTTGTGCAGCATCGACACCCGAAACACAAGAGGTAATCCTTGATTCAGGAGCTACCTCACACTTCATTACATCAAGACGGATAATGTATGACTTTCAGAGTGTAGATCCATCAGGATTTATAGTTCTTGGAGACGGATCAAAACATCAAGTGAATGGTATTAATTTGTTGTGGCTCAACACAAACGCAGAGACCGACGCCTATAAGATGTTCTTTTTGTGCCTACACTGCAGCAAGACTTGCTATCAGTCACAAGAATAGTAGACGTTGGGATGCATGTGACTTTTTTAGATGAAATATACAATGTCGTTTGATGCTAGCACCAGTACGCTGATCACGTAAGGTAGACGAAATAGCAACCTATATCATTTGAGGGTACATCTACCGACAGATCAAGCACACCAAGCTCACGAATTTGCAGATGTTCTATGGCACAAGAGACTATGTCACATGAACTCAATGGCATTGTATCAAGCAAGCCAGCATGGAGCTATCGTAGGGGTAATCATCATGAATGCAACCAATTCGACAACCTATGATGCGTGCATGAAAGGGGGTGGTATCCCGATTGCCTCCAACATCATTTCTAGCCATACTACCTCATTTGCCAGTTTTGAGACTGCGACATACTCACCTCGCAAGAGGATTGAGCTACCAAGGTTTGCTTTTTGCATATCCAGCTGATTGCAACTCTGCAAGCTATTGTACATCCTCCAGTAATGGACTTGTTGTCATATTTGCAGCTCGCCCAACTCGCATCACTGTAGTGATGCAGCTCGAATCCTTTATTTTCGTTTCTAGCTCTGTAGGTTAATCCAATATTCTGGGTACCCTTCAGATACTGTAGGATTCGTTTGGCCATTTTCCAATGTGCTAGACCAGGATTGGAACAAAATTGGCTCAATGCATAAACAGAGAAGGCCAGATCGGGTTTGGTACAGATTGTTAAGTACATCAGACTACCGATTAAGTTTGTACCAGGCTCGTGATGCATGTTTTAGACCGTAGATGCATCTCTGTAATCGACAAACATATCGTCTGTTGTTGGGGTCTTCATAACCTTCAGGTTGCTTCATGAAAATTTCCTCCTCTAGATCTTCGTGGAGAAAGGATGTTTTCACGTCAATCTGGTGAATTTTCATATTGTACTATGTGGCATATGCAAGGAGTAGCCTTATGCTTGTCATCTTGACCATGGGCAAATATGTGTCAAAATAGTCAACACCATATCTCTGCGTGTAGCCCTTCACGACAAGCCTTGCTTTGTAAAGGCCAATGGTGTCATCTGATTTCAGCTTTTTCTTGTACACCCACTTGTAGTCGATTACTTTTTTGTTTTCTGGCAGTGGCTCTAATGTCCATATCTCGTTTCGCCTCATCGACTCGATCTCCTTTGACATTGCATGTTTCCATAATTCTCCCTCTAGACTCTGGATAGTTTCTTGGTATGGTGTTGGCTCTTCTGTGAAGCTGCAGTACTCGAACTGTGTGTCTTTGCTCCATCGAAGATTGTCAGAATAGTGGTCTAGAGGTCTTCTTTGTCTTGTTGACCTGCGAGGTTCGTTTCGTCGCTGTTCGAACATTTCTTGTTCGTGGGGTCGATCCTCTGTTTCCTACTGCTCTGGAGTCTGGGGTCTTGCATTCTGATTTGATGTCTGTCCTCGGTCTCCCTCTTGAATAGGCAACAGTGTGAAGATCTCATGGCCTCTTTCGTCTTTCAGTCCAGGGAATGTGGACTCGTCAAACTTTACATCTCAGTTCGAAACAACCTTCTTCGTGGTTGAATCATAGAGTTTGTACACATGTGTTCTGTTCGAGTAGCTGACCATGATTGTCTGCACATTTTTTCATCGAGCTTGCTTCTCTTTTCCTTTGGAATGTGCTTGTATGCTGCACATCCAAACACTCGTGCGTATGACAGATCAGGCTTTCTGCCTGTCCACATTTCGTATGGTGTTTTGTTCTCCAGCGCTGTTGTTGTAGATCTGTTCTGCACGTGTACAGTTGCAGCTATTGCCTCGGCCCAGAATTGGCCTGGCAATTGAGCATGTGCTATCATGCATCTAGCTCCTTCAACTAGCGTTCTGTTTTTTCTTTTGGCCACATCGTTGTATTCAGGTGTGTATGCAGGAGTGAACTAGTGTTCAATCCCCTGTTCTTCACATAATCTTGAGAATTCTGTGCTTTTGTATTCACCTCCATTGTCAGATCTAAGAATTTGTATTCTTTTTGAGGTGTGTCGCTCTACGAATGCCACGAACTTCTTAAAGAATCAAATACTTCGGATTTCTTCTTCAAGTAGTAGATCGTGGTCTTTCGGTTGTGTTAGCAGATTCCAGAGAATCCCTAGATGCCGAGCCAAGCCGAAGACACAGAATACCTCTCACTCATGACCGAGGAGGTCTCAGAAGGAGGAGAGCAGAAGAAGCTGAGAGCCGAGCATGAGAGCTCGCTAGGATGACAGTGAAATATCTATGTGAGCCTACATGGTATATCCCAGAGAGGGAACGACCATGTAGGAGCTAGTCATATTTCCCAGGCTTTGTAAATAAATGTAGACCCCTCTTAAATTAGTTAGAGTGAGCCACCTTTTGATGGTGACCTTTAGTGGAAGGGCAAATTCCACATGTAATTTTTAATTTGGTGGAATTGCCACTTGGGCTCCACGTGGGCAGCCTTCTTGCTTATTTAAGGGCTCCCCTCTCTTGTGAGGGAGCTTTGAATATATTGTCAAGTTCTCTTGAGCAAATAAAGAGGATCCTCCACGAGTTCTTGATAATTACTAAGCTCTTTGTTCATGGCAATGTTCTTGAGTGAAGTTCCTATGAGCATATTTGATTTCCTTGTATTGTGGATTAACTAGAATCTTGTTTTCTTGTTTCTTACTTAGTTGTGGATTAGGATTCATTTCTTGTTTGTGGAATAAGGTAGGAATCAACATGCAAGTAAATTAAATAGGCTGGTTTGTGGTGTAGATCTTGCATACTTTCTTCCATTCCAGTTTTTTATTGTTCTTGAGCAATCTAAGCATCAAGAAATGAGTGTTTCTTGATTCTTGGACTGTTGCTATGCTGTTAGGAATCTAGTTTCTTGTTTCTTGTTTCTTGTTTGAGTAGTTAATCTTGTTCTTGATTGTTTTCTGATTTAGTAGATAGTGGTAGGAATACTCCCTGTTTCAAAACGTTGATCTTCTTGAGCTAAGACTGGTTACATGGCTGGTTAATGCATGTAGCTGAGTATCAGATCCGTGACTCCCACTAACAGGCTGGGACATACACACTGCAACTTGAGTAGCACTTCTGTCTAGTAATTGTTCTAATAAAGAAGAAGATCCATAAGAACCGTAACTACAGAAGAAAGAACAAAGAAGTAAAGAAACCCAAGAACCGTGTTCACAGATAGAGTGGAATTTGTGAACATTTGGCACCACTCCGCAGCTACACAGACATTAAACAGCCCCAAACCATTCCGATCTGTGCAGCACAACCATCGCTCTCACGACTCCCACACCTTCATTACATACCACACCACTTCCGTGCTGACTAGCGCGAAGCTCAGTCTCAACCGACGCTTCACGCTCCTTGCCAAGCCGAGCCATGACTCTCGTCTGGACCGGACTACTACACATTGACTCTCGACCGAGCCACTACAGAAGAATCCTGCCATGTCTTGAGTTAGATCTGAACCGACGCATTTTTTTAAGTCTCAACCGACGCATTTGCTTAAATCTCAACCGACGCATTTGCTTAAGTCTCAACCGACGCATTTGCTTAAATCTCAACAGACGCATTTGCTTAAACCTCAACCGACGGGATCCGTTCAGATCTCAACCAATGGATTTTTTTTAGATCTCGACCGACGTGACTCTCTCAGATCTTGACTGACGTGACTCTCTCAGATCTCGACCGACGCGACTCTCTCAGATCTCGACCGACGCGACTCTCTCATATTTCGACCGACACGACTCTCTCACATTTCAACCGACGCGACTCCATCATATCTTGACCGACGCTTCTCATTCAAAATCCAACGAACAGACACATCCCATAGCGCCAGAACCCAGTCGATGGTGTCCATAAATGCCATCACCTCGACATCATTCACACCTCAGCGCATCCATGGTTGCTTCCACACCATCTTCACCCAATATCAGCCATCCTAGTGTGTTTTCCATTGAGAGCGCCATCACCAACAATCTCCAAACCTAATATCGCCAGTGAACAACAACGCATTTGAAACATTTCGCATGCTGAGGGGTAGTGTCACACAAGCATTCAACACACTTCCATTACACTATTTACACACTTTTCTTTCATCATCTCCAAAACTCCATTTTCACCAAAAACTACTTTCTTTACATCTCCCAATATATTCATCCTTTCCGCTCAGTCGCAAACATATACCCACATCTTCTTTTTCGAAACTTTTACATTCCATTGTTCACACCATACTTAGTTTGCCACACATCCTCTATACCCTTCTATCCACAACACCTCCAATTTCACATACCTTCCTTCCCAACCTCAGTTCCTCACAATCCATTCCTTTCCCGCCATCACTCCCTTCAGCCAAACCTTTCTATCACATCTCAGTCGATGCCTTTCTATCACATCTTAGCCGATATCACATCTCAGCCGACACCTTTCTATCACATCTCAGCCGACGCCTTTCTATCACATCTCAGCCGATGCCTTTCCATCACATATCAGCCGACAACCTTCGATCAAATCTCAGCCGACGCCCTCCGCTCCCAGCTCAACCGACACCTGTTAACCCTGTCCGAAATCTCAACCGACACCCCTTTTTCCAAATTTTTATTTCCCAGTTTTTTCATCATGTCTACCAATCCTGCCTCCAGTTTTGATGACCCTGATGCCAATAAGCTCAACATCCAATTGTCTAAACTGGATCTTACTGAAATGCAACACTGGTACCAACAGGCAGCATCCTTCTTTCAAGCCATTGAGTTCCAGATGCCAGTCATGATGGGGTATCAAAGCCCGTACCTCGTGCATATGCCAACTACAATGCTACAGCAAGGTCGTGCCAGCTAATAGTTCCTCCTGTGCGGAACTATGTTTACAACATATCATTTGCACCGGCCGACTTGCAACCTTTTGGGTTCCCAAGAGGACCCAATGCTATCACCAGGACACTTAAAAAAATCGAGCAAACAACATATTTCAAATTCATTGACCCATCTGTGGCCAAGTGAAAAAACAAGGACGGGTATCGAGTCAAAGCAATCAATGACCCACAACTACAAGCGGCATGTGCGTACTTGACAAAGTGCACACAACGACCAAGAACCAAGTTGCAGAGTGTACCCATGTCCTTGTTTCACATGATGGCAAATTCACGACCGCATGCCCAGAACCTCTATGATTGGGCACAATTTGTTTCGAACTACCTTCATGAGTGCATTAAGAACAAGCAGCCGATAACAATACTCGGATATCTCTTGACAAATCACCCTCCACCAAGTCCAGAATGGGCCAAAGCTTCAACAACACTTGCAGCTTGCGGACAAGGCATGGGAAATTCCCATTGAGTCAACAAAGTCGAAGCGTGCACGATCAAGGGCCACTTCACCATCGGGATCCCAGCCTAAACGAGTAAACACCAGTATTCTCTCTCTGGTATAGAAGCAAAGAAGCCCACAACCGGACTCACAAGCAGCTGCAACCTCCGGAGCTCAAGAGGCCGATACCTCCAAGGCCTAGTTGCCAGACACAAGGCAACAAAGGATGCAAAAGAAGCTTCAAGCTGGGAGCACATCACAAATGGGATCAGTTTTAGATGGTTCCACCTCAGATGATGGAAGCTCATCCACGGCCTCACAACCACACTCATCACCCTCACATGTCATCGACGGGGGTAATGGAGCAACTACCTCTACACCAGCACCTGACACGACAATATCTCAAGTCACGGCCGTGTCCACCAGAGCAAGTCACCACCCCACCCACATTGATTATTACACCAACGCCACCAACATCACCATCGACACAAGTTTTGGGAGGGGGAGGAGTGGGGATATCTAGTCTCCAGGTCACGGAAGCGGCTTAGCAACCACAAGACCAACAACCACAGGCCCAGCAAGTCCACACATTGGACACATCGCAATATTTTGATGTTGTGGACCTGATGGAAATAGGCGACGATGAGCCAGAGAAAGAGAAGCAACCAGGAAGAAGTCGGACCCCTCCACTAACCACCACCACCACCACAACAGTTACTAACATCATCCCTCCACTACCTCCACCTCCACCTCCATCTTCAACTCTAACACCACGTTTATTTTTTGGTTTAGCCTCACCATCCCACACTCCAAATCAGTAACCAACCCTCACTAACCCTGAGAAGCTCACCGAAGCAGTCAAAAGCTCAATGATCGGCTTATCCAAAACGAGCTACCATATGCATCGGTTGGTTAGCAAATATCAAATGCTTGAGAGCAAGGTCCAACGTCAAGACCAGGGAAATTACACATCATCAGAGGCTGGCCAAAGAAAAAGAAAGAGAGACAGTGGAAATCAAATCTGTGATGGCCGGGCAGAAGACCACTCTGGAAGAGGTCCAGCAGCAACTGAAGCACTAGATGGTCCAAATCGACCAAGTACAAGATGGATCGTCAAGTGTAATGACAGTCAACGCTCCTCTAGTCAAGCCTGAGGATATTCAATTCCAGGCCCCACAGGCCCCAGCCATCTGGATGGAAAAATATGTAAGGCTAATTCAAGAACGAGAGGCCGAAAAGAAAAATTTTCAAAACATTGTGGCCAAGCAAGAGAGGATCATCTTGGAGTCCCAGAAGCAGCTGGAAGATACCACGAAGACCTTGTAGCAAGTCTTGGACAAGGTGAACCAACTATGGGACACAACGTGCAAGGCCCAAGCAGGCGCTCAATCAATGAAGCCATAGGACGATGATGGGAATGATGGAATAGGAAATCAGGACAGACAAACCCAATCTTCAGACGATAGCTCGGGATCGGGTGGCCAGAGAGCCGGTGTTGCTTCCAGAATCCATGGCCGGTAGAAAAGCCACGAGTGGAGTTGGTAAACTGGCCAGTCATTCCGGAAATTTCAGAGAGGACCTCTCCGGATGATCTGAGGCTGCAGTTACACGACTTTGGGCAGAAGTACAAAACAAGTGCCGATCTTTGTGTGCAAGAAAGTGCTGAATATTGCAGATCTATGGCCTTTCTGATGCAGCAATATTGTTTTTGGGATCAAGGCTTGGATCCCATTAAGATCATCCCGAATGTAGCCCTCCAGTCGGAAGAAGACCATGAAATGATGGCCAAGCTATACTACAGAGCGGCTTTCATGTCGTCACATTATGTGACCATGGTGGAGGACTGGCAAGAAATGGGCTTTGTGGAGAGGATAAGAGAATACTGGGTCGCTCAATTTCGAAAGTAAGCTCCGCTTCCAAGTTTTTGAAGCCTTGGGACGAAAGATGAGCGAGATAAAGCAAACGACACGACGTCGAGGTGAGTAGGACTCGCAAGAAGTTCTCAAGAAGGCTGGAATGTAGCGGCCAATTGAGAGACTTCCAATTTTGAAAAAAGAAAAAAAGTTTTGCGGATAATAAGCACATGGTTTTATGGAAGCGAACGAAGATCCACGCTTTTTCAAGTGCCAAGCGAAAGACATCACCAGTGTTGCAATCTTGGGCAATCTAAGCATCAAGAAATGAGTGTTTCTTGATTCTTGGACTGTTGCTATGCTATTAGGAATCTAGTTTCTTGTTTCTTGTTTCTTGTTTGAGTAGTTAATCTTGTTCTTGATTGTTTTCTGATTTAGTAGATAGTGGTAGGAATACTCCCTGTTCTAAAACGTGGATCTTCTTGAGCTAAGACTGGTTACATGGCTGGTTAATGCATGTAGCTGAGTATTGGATCCATGACTCCCACTGACAGGCTGGAAAATACATGCTGCAACCTGAGTAACACTTCTGTTTAGTAATTGTTCTAATAAAGAAGAAGATCCGTAAGAACCGTAACTACAGAAAAAAGAACGAAGAAGTAAAGAAACCCAAGAACCGTGTTACAAAATAGAGTGGAATATGTGAACAGGCTGTAATATCTATGAACTTTAGAAAATATCTCGAACCTGAGAGCGAATCTATTTTCATCGGTCCACACACATCAGAGTGGACAAGCTCAAGAACTTCCTTGGCTCTTCTTCCTTTGTGTGTGAATGGATTCCGATGTTGCTTGCCTTTATGACAAGCTTCGCAGAACTCAGCCTCGGTCCTTGAAATTTTGAGACCTGTGACAATGTCCTTTGTGCTCATGTCGTACAGGCTCCGCATGTTTAAATGATACATTCTCCTATGCCAGAGTTGATCTTTGTTTTCTGAAGCATTTAATATGCTATCAGGTTTGCTGATTATTTTGGCCTGGTAGAGGTTTCCTTCTCTGCATCCGACCGTTAGCAACTTGTTTGTCGTCTTCTCGATCATACGACAAGTGTTGCTGTCGAACAAAACTCGAATGCCTAGATCTGCCATCTTGGAGATAGATAGCAGATCCTTTATGAGTGAGGGCACATAGAGTGCTCTTGGCAGCTCTGCTTGGCCTAACAGTGTTTGTAGCTGTAGAGAGCCAATGCCCTTGACACCATGTTTGCTTCCATTGCCTAAAATCACCGCTCTGTCGTTTTTGAGTTCGCGAAAGTTGATCAAGATCTTCTTGTTGTAGGTTATGTGAGATGTTGCTCCTAAATCGATGTCATGTTTGGAGTAGCTTGTCGAAGCTTCGTCGAGTATCGTGAAAGCTTCGTCACCTCTTTTTGCATCTTTAGATGACTCTGCAATGTTTGCCTTTTCAGCTTTGTTTTTTCTTTTTGGATTGAATCTGCAGTCGTATGCAGAATGCACTTTCTTCTTGCAGTGCATGCAAGGTATTGCTGGATTGAACCAACATTTGTTGGTCGTATGGCCTAGTTTGTGGCAACGATCACAGGAAGAAGATTGTTGATTCGAGGACTTCATCTTTTCGAATCTTGGCTTGTTTTTGTTCTTCTTCTTTCCTTTCATGAAGAGAGCTTTCTCTTGATCACTGCTTCCTTCTCCTTCGTCTCTCACCAGTCTCTCATCAGCGACAAGACTGACCGCTTTGTCGAATGTCATATCTGGTAGACTCAGCATGAGCATTCTCAACGGCTGATAGGACGTCGATAGAGATTTCATGAAGTACATCAGCTGTTGTGGTGCTAGGACTTGGTGCTCATGTCCTAATGCAACGAGTTGAGAGAAGATTGTTTTGATCTTCTCAATGTGCTGATTCAACTGGTTGTCATCCCACCGTATTGATTGCAGTTGATTGTGAAGGTGCATGACTGAAGCTGCAATCCTCACTTCATACTTCTGCTTTAATCTTTCCCACGTTGCATGGCTTCTTTCGTAGTCTTCGATCTGCATGAGTAGATCTTCATTTATGGATGGCACGATGATCGCCATTGCGCGCTCATCCTTTCTGATCCATTTAGCTCTCCTCGGGTCTCCCTCTGGAGGCTGCACCTCTGAGAGCTCGGTCACTGACCAGATGCCTTCGTCCTTCAGGAGTGTTTTGATTTTGGATTTTCAGATTCTATAATTTGCGCCATTGAGACTGATTGCTACTCTGGTCTGGATTGTCGTAGCCATATTGTGTTGTCTGGAAAAATCACTGATGGGATATCAGTAATGATAACCTGTTGGCTCTTATACCATGTCGCAGAGGCGACACTGTTTCGTGTTCGTCTTCTGCTGAGATACACGAAAATATTGTTAGTTTGGTTTTGGAGCGAGATCGTCAGTGTCTCGCTCGTTGGCAGATTGACACTCTACTCTTACGTTGTGCTCTGCTCGTTGGCAGACTTTCATGCACAGCTTTGGTGTCTTTACTTTCTTATTCTATTCTCTACGTCTCTCTTTGTCTCTTACAAATCTCTGTATTCTCATCACTTAGTTATGATACAGAGAAGATCGTTTATACCTCCACTATGTTGAGTTTACAAGATAGCTAAACGTCGAATTACCAGACTAGTTAACGCTAATCAACTAGTTAGTTAGTCTTCGTCGTTGCTACTCGTTTCAGTTGGGTGTGAAGCTCGTTGAGCTGCCAGCTGGCAGCGTGAAAGATTTTTCTTCATTTGATTCGTAATCTCCCGTTTGCTTTCATACTTTTCATTTCTTTTTGTAGTTTTTCGTTTTGCGTCCCTTTTGCGGTTTGTGGTCCTGGAGGTGTGTTTGCGATTCACGAATGATTCGCGAATCGTTCGTGCTTCGATTCAAAGACACGTTGACTGTCGCAAATCGTTCTCGTTCGACCTTCGTGTCTTGTTCGTGCTGCGACAAAGTTGCAGGAGTTCACCATTTCTGACAGAATATTCTCTAGCTTTTGGAGAGTATATATCCTACAGGAACTTGTCCATCTCCTCAATGTTTTTTCTGATTTCAACCTCCTCTCTTGCATTCAGTCACCTTGGCTTGGGAGTGAAGTGGTTAGGATTTTGACTAGCCATTTCCTATTGGTCGGGTGATTTGGCTCCACAGGTGCCCTTTTGGTTGCATGTAGTATGATCTAAGGAGATCTTCACTTGGCGATCGTAATATATTGTATCTCAGAGAGCTCAATCAGATAGCAAATCATAATGATTCCAATAATGACAACTAAATTTATATTCAACACAACTTTGGGGTGTCTAGATTCAATTCCAGATAGTAACCTCAAGTTTTTTTGTAGTTGAAGATGATTATCAGTATCATTTTGGTATGATTTCTGTCTTTAATTATCCGTGGTATATAGAACTAGAATATCTCGCATTCTTGTTGGGAATCCGGTTTGGAGAATATTCTTAAAATCCAGTACGAAAGACTTTAGAATGATTCTTATATTTCTTGAGTTATGTTGGACATATACTCTAGTATTCTTTAATGATTAAGTATGGTTTTGGATTCTGATGAATTATGATTGATGAATCACAAGGATTTATATATTTGTGATTGACGAATCATAAATATATACTTAATTATTAACAGAGGATTGCAAGGAAATATGATGATTCTCAAGTGTGGTGAGTAATTCACGATCTATTAAATGAGTTAAGAATTTAGATCAATCGGTTAAAAAGCTAAATCTCTTTACTCCAGTGAATTGAGAACATATGAGTCTCACATGAATTCCCATTAAGAAAATTATTTTTACTTGTGGAGAATTTAAATAATTAAAATTTAACTATTTTAGTGGATGGTATTCTACTACAGATTACAGTTTGTAAATGTTTGTGTATGGGTTCCAGACTAGATCTCTGGCTGTTGTAGGAGACAAACAAATCTATTAAGATTGGATGGTTGCTATTTTTCTGCATGATATGCTAAAAATAGGGACATTTAATTCGAAAGTATTTGGGGTACTTAGAATTGAGTTAAAATCATTTTTATCTTGATGGATCTCTTAGAGATTCTAGTAGGATGAACTATAATACTTTAGGTTTTTGACGTATATAGGATTCGACATAGTCCTAGACTTGGATACCCGGTACTCCAACACTAAGATTATTGGTTATGCCTTGTTATTTCAAACTAGGCTAGTAATGTAATTAATAGCCTTGTGAGGACCTAGTCACACATATTGTGACTTGTGGAGCTATTGCATGGGTTAGGACGACTATTGGCATGGTGTAGAATATCAATAGTAATGAACTGCATGTATGGGAATACTATATGCTTGCATGGGCACATGCACAAGAAAAGAAAGGGTTATATCCTCCATGAGAAACTCGCCCTACTCCCATTTTCATTTTGAGTTTTCATTGCCAGGTTACTCTCTCTACACCTGTTTTTTATTCCCTAGCACCAGGGAGATGCTATTGGAGATTGATCAGTAGCATCTGCATGGTTGGGTGGTTTGGCTCCATAGTCATTCCTTTGTGTGTGTCTTATAAGCAGGATCTTGGAGGTGTTTCTCCTTACACCTCCACTACTCACATGAAATTTGAACAACAACCTACAACTTTGAGGCATGCAATTTACTCAAGCTCTCATTTAGCTTCATCATAGATTTTTCTACAAGAAGTCTTATACCAAGGCTAAATGGGTGCAAGAGGCTCCAAGATGTCAACATCACAAAAGGCATGATTCAAGCCTACATGTTGTTGCAAGAATTCACTCTTACCCAACTCTTCCCAATAGGCTTCCTATAGTTTCTCTTAAGTAGAAAAATGTAGTATCGCACTATAAATGAATATGTACAAACCCTAGTGGGGTAGAGCTCCATAACCACATTCATAGGTTGCGGGACCCTAGTTTATGTACTCTAGGTAGGAGTCACACCTATGTCTATAATAGTAACAAAAAAATTAAGCCCATGTGTGATGGACCCTTGCAATAATATGGAAGTGTCATGTGCCAATCTAAGCATTAAAACATCTAATCCATTCACAAACATCAAATTACAATGGAAATGCGAGAAACCATCTCTTAGACCATTTCTCATTATTAACAATAATAATATAATTGTTCTCTCTAAATCTCTTTAAAGATATTTTCTTGGATGAAGAGTACTTGAGTTGGAGGGGGCTTGCAAGACTAGATAGGATGATTATCTATTGCAATAGGGAGCTTGGAGGAGGAGGTTTTTTGAAGAAGAAAATCACACTCTCTATTATAGCACATTTTGTGGGAGAGATGTCAATGACACTCTACACTATGTTTAGGTCCCTGTGGAGAAAATTTTGAAAAGATGATAACTAATAAAGAAAAGTGAGAAAATTTTAAAAGAATGTAGCTAAAAAAGCATAATTTTTGAGTAGAAAATCTTATGAGGTTAATATTAACCATTTTTGTAATGTACATTTGTTTCTTAAAGGAGATTTTCTCCTTGGTAATTACAGCTCTAGGCATAAACTTTTCTTGGATTTCATTGGCTTCACAACAAAAGGCATAATTGGTGATTGTAATGAGTTGTTTTCCGCTAAAGAAAAAAATTATACAATTTGTTAGTGTATTGAGAACTAGCATTGGAGTATATTCAAATAATAGTGTGAATAGATGTCTTTTTTATGCTATATTTTGTGAGAGACGTTTTGAATGAGTGTTTTGATTCACCAAGTAGATAAAAAATTTCATATTGTTCCTATTTTAAAAGGTTGCTTCCCTCGCCCCACCCAATAACTTGACATAAAATACTCTAGTAGAATGCATTGAGCTAGAAAAGAGGAATGTGAAATATATGAACAAAAAGCCAACATTTGAGGTTTACTGATTTCATGGTTTATAATCAAGATGTTGGGTACACATAAACCACCCTAGAGTTTTCCCAAGCATACAAAAATGATTATTATAGATATGATGAACAATCACCAAAAATATGAGAGAGAGAATGTCAACAATGATAGACAAAACATGTTTTATGTATTTTAATTGGGCCATGTGTATTTTAGGGTTTTGAGCTGGGCTAGTTGATGTAATTTCATCGATGGACGCGTGCGTTTCACTATATCCCATAAACACATTTTGTTTTAACTGAAAGTTAATATATATTGTGGCTACCTGAGCTATTTGTAAAATGTGTGTAAATGCAACCTTCTCTCAAATGCCAATATGATGTAGCCACAAGCCTCCTCCACTCAAACTCCAAATGCTCTCTCTGCCCTACCAGGCATAATAGGTGATGCTTGTTCCAAAAACATAAGATATATACACCCCGAAGGGGAAGTTTAAAGAAAAGTAGGCTCAAACAAGAGCGAAGCTTGCAGTAAAGTTAAAATTAATCCAAATCCTAGCATTAAAAATAAAAGTGCATAAACTATGATGATGTTCGTGGGAGTCTGCCACCTGAGGATGAGATACTCGTGTAACATGTCAAGAAGCAAGACGATATTGGAGGCTTAACCTACCAAAGAACACATACACACGTCCAATGCCGTCCTCTCTAAGAGATCATGGTGGGTGGCCATTTTGGCGACCATTGGACCACGTGACTGTCTTAGGGTTTCATCGTCGTCTTTGTTCTTAACTCTTTATTATCTTTCGTGTTCGCCATCGCTCTTCTCGACAATCCTCTCCTCTTCCTCCTCGGCAGCGATGGGTAGCCCCCAGCGTCTCCCTTTTCTTCACGTTATATTTATTCTGATCAATGCAACTCATTGTGTTCACATTGATACTTTTTGCTGAGTACAGAGAGGTGGATGCTGTTTGTGTATGCAGGGGCATACAAATATGTTGAGGAGCTATGGCGGAAGAAGCAGTCTGACGTGTTGAGGTTCCTGCTTCGTGTACGGTGCTGGGAATACAGGCAGCTTCCTGGCATTGTTCGCATCACCAGGCCCACACGCTCCGATAAGGCCCGGCGCCTGGGTTACAAAGCCAAGCAGGCAAGTCACATCACCTTTCCAGAGGATCCTTTCTTTCTAATATTTCTCACTTTTCTTTGATGTTGTTCTTCTTTCTAATGTAACAGTTCACTTTTGGTTGCTTTTGTTCACCTTTTTAGTGTAATAGCTCACTTTTCTCCGCTTTTTTTCTTCCTTTCTTATTCATCCCTCACTTTTCTTGACCTTTGTGTAAATTCTCTTTTTTGTTTTCTAAAATAAAATCTTTCAGATGACAAGTTTATCTTGATCTATTACTTTGCTTTTGTTCTTGTGTCTAACAAAAATCTCGCTTTTCTTTCTTTCTTTGTGTTTTGTTTTATCATACTATTTCTCACCTGGTGCTATATGACAAGTACATCTCGCATCTGCTATGTGTTTTTGTGTTCCTTCTATAGGGTTATGTTGTTTATCGTAT
The DNA here is from genome assembly GCA_029204225.1 of Diphasiastrum complanatum. Taxonomy (NCBI): domain Eukaryota; kingdom Viridiplantae; phylum Streptophyta; class Lycopodiopsida; order Lycopodiales; family Lycopodiaceae; genus Diphasiastrum; species Diphasiastrum complanatum. Next base: position 39,502,456 of record CM055101.1, on the reverse strand, counting down.
TAGAGTGCGTCGCGGGGGAAGAAAAAGACCTGTGCCGAAAGGTATTGTGTATGGAAAGCCGAAAAATCAGGGTATTACAAAGCTCAAGTTTCAGAGGAATTTGAGATCCGTTGCAGAGGAACGTGCTGGGCGTAAGCTTGGGGGATTGCGTGTTGTCAATTCTTATTGGATCAATCAGGTGCTGTACTCTTCATGATGTATAGTCATTTTCTGGAAGTATATGTTTCAATTTTATGAAGTCTCTATGAAAGAGTGCATGCCCTTATTGTATTGGCGTCAACTTAGGGTTAGTATTACTAGTACTATCCGTTGGAAGATGGCCTTAATATCTGAGGGCTCAGATCCCACCTGGAGCCTCTTAGCCAGTGTGGTCATCCCCCAAAAGACTGGTATCAAGGGACACCGTACATTCTTCATACATTTGTGTAGTTTGTGATAGTAGTTGGAATCTCGTTCCCTGTAAATGGAGGCAGGTGACCACGCAGTAACCTGGCTCTAAAGAACGCTGACATCAGCACCAGGATGGTTATGCATAACCTTCCTGCAACCCAACAAAAAAAATCTAAGCCTCCACTATGCCTCAGAACCAGCTTGGCTTTGTGATTCCACTGGGTTTTCGGGTGGAACCAATTGATCTCAATCGATTCCACTGTATGTTCTAACGGATATATATGGTTATTGTAACAACGAGGTGATTCCACATAGGCTGGTCTGCAGTTACACCTCAAAACATAGTAATATATCTTTTGACGTTTTCTTGTGTTTACATTGTCATGGAATGTCCTTGTATAGGACTAGCCTGTATTATGTGGCCACATCGTGCTTTTAATGGGGGCTTCTTGTAGCATTAGTTTAACTGAGCACACTATTGCAAGCCAGCTTGTTTAGTTCTATACTTTTGGGAACATGCATTGCTTTCATCAAGAGCATTATTATATAATCTTATGTGAAATTTTTTTGTTTGAATCATGGGCATTAAATCGTTTCCCTTGTGCATTGTTTCTGATTTGGTAGTTCAACTGTATATGTTTTTTTTGTCAAAAAGCAATTACCTGTACCAAATGGTTTTGCTATTACTAGCCCTTGGTTTGGTTGTGTTTTTCGATATAGATGCCATAGCAGCGTTCCGGTCCGAGAGCGTTCCGGATCGGAACGTTGCAAATATTTTGTTTTTTTTTAAACTATGTATTAGGGTGGGAAAAAACAACATTTAGGGATGTAAACAAAATTTCAAACACATTGCAAAGCATAGTAACTTGTAAGTAACTATTAACTGAACAAAGCATATTACATTGAAGTCCATTCACAGATGAGCATGCATGCATCACGAGAGAGCTCAACCCCATACGACATGACTAGGCCACATGTGGTTGCTCTATTCTATCGGATGGATGGACTAATTTTAGGTGCAGGCCCATTATCAACATCTTGGTTTCATGTTAGTTGTATTTCTCAGGGGTGTGGATGCTTCCTAAGATGGCGCTGTTGACTTTTCATGCATGACATAGGGGGCCTTCCCTAAGTTTCCACCATCACATCTAGTGCCATCTTCCTGATTACATTTGTAACCAGGAGGAAGAAGGTTGAAGACATATAGCCCATTGTATCTGAAGAAGCTAGCACCCACACGCTTTGTCTACGACTTCGTCATGTTGGAGCGATTGCTCCGGGTTTGACCTGCATTGTGCCAGATGGCAGCCAGCCCTGAATTCACACAGTGACATCGTAGCAATGAACCGACTAGACTTGGGTTCCAAAGGATTGTTTTTGGAGATGATTTATGGCGAATTGCTGAGCAGCTGGTTGAGGTCCTGTAGCCAATGTACCATGTGCTAAGGTTGGTAGATTGAGAGTGTTCTACACTTGGCCTCATTTACGAGTTTATGAACAGGATTGGGGAGACCCTTCAACGACCGCTTACTTTTTTTGTAATATATTTGTGCATTTGTTTTGGAATACCTTTTAGCATCGTTGAGTTGTTTTACCTACAATGCAGTGATTACGTTTTTGGTTTCTATAGGATATTAGCTATTCGAGGTGGGATTGCCCATACACGCAGCTGCTCATTTGCTTCACCCTATGTGGGCTATTGGAGCCATACGCACAGACGTCGAGCTTGTGGACGGCTGGAGGACAATACACGGAATGTGTATCCAGGTCAAGGTTGTCCCACAAGCATTTGTGTAAATTGTCAACACTTTGTTTGTGCTTTTTGATGACTCGTTCATTTCGAAAATCTGACAATGTCCCATCTTTGTGTAAACAAGGATGTTCCATTGGATCTCAGGGTGAGTATGACAAGCTTTTGTTGAAGCCGCTCACATGTGGAGAGATGGTACACCTATGCAGGTGAATCCTAAGGAGTGCCTTAGATCCATGGACACTGCAATAGACCATACACACACAAAGGCTACGTCTGATGATGAGATATTTTCAGAGTGTCATTGGGAGTTGGAATGTCATGAGAGGATGCAGCGCAGGACCACTAGATCCATGGCCAAGGCCGATGGAAAGGATACAAGAGAGGAGGGTGGAGATGAGGCTGAGGAGGAGTTGGATGAGGCCTTGGACGACGAGATGGACATGGACATTTGAGAGGATGTGGGGTGGGTTGATGTTGTTGCTGAGACACAAGCCGAGCCTGCATCACCTGTACGCAGGGGGGGGGTAGGTCTATGGAGAAGTATATATATCCGTCTTCCAAGAAGCTGAGAAAAATTGCATTCCCACAAGACAAGATCATACGCTACAGGGACTATGTTGCATGCTAGAGAAATGCATGTTGAATCCACTCATTTTGTTGGAAAACGATTGGAAATCCATCATCGTGGATGAGTATGCCAAAGATGTAGCTGTTATGCAAGTCATAGGAGATGCATTGGAACCCAAGTGCCAGTCATTCTAGATATTAACTTAACGATGTGATTCTAATATATGACAATAGAAGAATAGTTCTTGTGTCGAAATCTAGGTTGATTCCTCAATTTCTTTATGAATTACATTCTCTTCATAGTGTGGTCAAATGGCAAGGATGAAGCAAGATGTTTCGAGAATGTACATCATGCTAGGTCAAGAACGCAGAACATGTGAGAAAAACCTGGTTTGTTACAACCATTATCAATCCCATCACATTGGTGTGGAAAACATTAGTATGGATTTCATCCCATCTCCCACAACTTTGGGAAGATACAGTTGAATTTGTGTGGTGGTGGACCGACTCACAAAATATGCCAAATGAAATAGTGTGTGATAGGGATCCTAGACAAGTTGAAAACCAAACTATGTTTGAGCACGACATTCCACCTAGAGACTAGTGGTCAAACGAAGAGAGCTCTCAATGGTTGAAATGTTACTCGTGGTATTTGGTAGTAGATCAACAAACAAAATGGATTGATTGGTTGCATCTTGCTGAATCTAGTTACTATTCAACGCCTCACATGTCTATGGAAATGATCCCTTTCTATGCATTGTATGGATAGGAACCAGTACAACCAATTGATGTTGAGCTGGTAGATGTAACAATAATAGTGGTAACCAATGAGTTGCAACATATGCAAAACATTTTAAAGGCAAACCAAGATCATATGTGAGAGGCTCAACAAAAGATGAAGTATCATGTTGACAACTTATGGTCTTTTTGAAAGTTTCTCGAAGGTGAATATGTTTATCTATGATTACAACCTTATCGTCAATCGATATCAAAGAAGACTCGAAATGAGAAGCTGTCTCCTCGCTTTTATGGACCATTTCAAACTATTTGAAGAATGATACAACTAGCATTTGAATTGGATTTATCAACCATTCAAAAATGCACAATGTGTTCTATGCAAGTTTGCTGAAGAAGCATATCATCAAGAATGTCTTAACAGTGGCCGAACTACCACCTTTAATGAAGAAGGAGAACTGGTGGTAAAACCAAAGGCAATTTTTGGCTACAAAATGGAAATTGATCACAACAATACCTAATCAAATGGAAAGGGTTGCCATTTGAAGACAATGCATGGGAAGATTATTCTTATTTGAAGAGGTGGCTTGAGATGTTGGATTTTGCCAAAGGATGTTTGGAGCATGACACTTGACCAAAAGTCACATGGTCTTCACTTTTGAAGACAAAAACGCTTAAGTAGGGGGAGTGTCGTGTGTCGCATGTAATTAGTCCATATGCTCAGGAACAAGTATTGCTTAATAGAGCCATGGTGCTAAGTTAGAATAGGACTAGTTAGTAGGAAAGTTAGTAAGAAGGCTTGAACAACTGCCCTAAATAGCAAGACTTTTATCAATTTAGCCAAATAAGGCTCCAAACACATACTGGAGGTACAAAAAACCATTATAAATAGAGGAGATTGTGCGAATTTGGAGCCTATTCTACATTTTCTAAATTTGAACTTTCTATGTGATTTGGAGCTTTTCTACGAGAGCTTTCTTGGAGAGCTTGGTTCATGTGCCTACCGTCACGTGAGAGCTTGATCATGCTCTAGCTTAAGGCTTGATGTATTGAACGATCATTAATAATGGAGATTTCTATCCTACTTTACGTAACTTTGTTTTATCTTGTTTCTTGATTTCTTGCTCTCACCATGCTAGTTTGAGTTTAAGAATGGATTAAATGTTAAGATTTTATGATTGACACATGTCACAATGACCACTATACAGGGACAGCCTTCATAAGGATCCATTTGTGGCATGGGGTTGATTAAGTCCACGGTCAAGGAGGACATGTTTGTTTAAGAAATCCAGTCCCGACTTGGGTTTTCCTTGGGGTTTCCTTGTGAGCCTATGATTATATGGATTGTAGCCATCATTAAAGTTTCTTTATTGATATTAATCGGGGAATTGAGTGCACTTGGAAGCTGAAGGCATTGGTCTTTGATTTGCTATTCCTTGCATGTTGTTCCATGTCAATTTACAGTCACTAGTGAGGACGTGTGCCTCATGCAAATATAGGCTCTAAGGAATAATATCCAAAATGAAACCCTTTCCATTTTTGGAGCCTCATCATGACTACTCCACTCACCACAATTGTCATAGGGTCAAATTCTTGGGTTAATTGCAAGAAAGTCATACATCTCAAGTCAAAACCTTATAGGAACATCCTTGTGCATAAGTGGATTAGATCATAAAGCATCAATAGACCATATGTTCTTGCATAGAGCACATTGCAAATGATATATTGTGTGTAGTTCCCACCATAGTTACTAGCAAATGTTTGAGTTTGCAAACACGTTTGCACTTCAAATTGAAAGTCAAACATTTGCATGCATTGTTATGAACAAACCTCACCTTAGGTTAGATTGAAACTCCAAGGGTAGTTTTAGGACCGCAATGGCTTCTGAATGTGCATTGTTTTAAAATCTTGATTGCATTAGCAGAAGTAAAAAGTTGTAATAACTTGCAAGAGAATATGCAAAATTTGAAACATTGGTAATTGAGAGGAAGGTTCAAAGTTGTGCAATTAGATGCAAATGCATTAGTCGAAAATCTGGTTCATGGACATCAAGCTCATAAGGGTCACAGTTATCATTTTGGTAACAAGGAGAATGTATATATATAAGTGTAAAGTTCTCATACAACACACCATATCATAACATGCATAGGCATGCTACGGAAGCCATAATCTTCAAGCTCTTTCTCCTTATATGTAAAGGTAGTTACTAATTTCATAAGTTGTGATGTCTTTGACACATACGGCCCTCAACGCATGTTGGTGCGTTATCAAAATGTTGGAAAAGTCTTGATAGAATGCTTCTTTTGTGAGGGCCTAGTAACGTACCAAAAATAACCTTGAATGGGATGGCATTTCTAGAGGTCGATGGATAGACCAATTTGGTATATAGGAACTGGGGAGTGTAACGTCTATTTTGCTCCTTAGTGCTAGCTCTCATCATGATTGAATATTCCCTTATGCTGTAAAAAAGTGACAAGAACTCAGTACATTTGTCTTTGTACAAATATGTGAGAGCAAATGTGGATGCACATTGAGCATATGACCTACATTGTTTTGGCATTGATGAAGCGAGTAAGGATGTTGTAGCATTCGGTCCATGCCATGCATGAAGTTGATGGCGTGAGCATTTGTATGTGGACTTCATGAGGTCAAAGGTGTGCGCACGTCTTCTTTATTATGTTATGTACTATCTTCGTCCAAGTCTGAGCCATATGGTTTGAGGTGATTCTTTTTATTTTACTGGTGCTTTTTAGTTAGGCTTTGGGCAAACTAAAGTGATATCATGTAAGTTTCTCTTATTCTTCTATGAGAAAGTAGGGGCTTCATTTGATTGTCTTTGTTCTTCAGTGCTAGACTTCCTTATCACCGAGTTTGCTTTTCACCTTTTTAGAAGTAATAGAAACTTGGCATGCTAATCTTTGTGTGAATGCTTGAAAGTGAATGTGGACTTACGTGTGTGCATGTGATCTACACCTACTCTTGGGGCACTAGGACAATTCACATAGATCATATATAGGAGAGCTTTGTTGCTGGTGCATTAATTCAGTGAAGATATCTTAACTTCTATTCAAATTAAATCATATTTTTGCACTAGCTTGGATTAGATATAGGAGAGGTTTGCACATTGATTTAGTGAAGATTATATCCAAAATAAAATAAAATTTTAAGACCCCCCCCTTAAAAGGACTCTTTTTTTTGGCCCTCACCCCTTTTTTTTGTTTATTTTTGTTTTCAATGATTTGAACATTGCCGTTTCGAAGCGATTTGAGAACCACAATTTGAGGAAACATTGAAAGCCATGGATGTGGCATTTATCGAGAATATTTGTACATCATCTGCCACGACAATATCTTTTTCTAGTCGGTGCATCAATTGAAGTCAAATGATTGTAAGATATTAGCCAACTTCAAGTGCTTTTCTTTGATGAGTTGTTGATCAAGTAAGTATCTAAGACTCAAATGTTCCATCTTTACGGTAAAGTCATCCATGAGAAGGTTGTGTTACGTACATGTCCAGTTATCAAGGATTGGGGATAATCCAAGCATAGGTAGCAGGCCTCAAGTAGTCGAGATTCTTAGTTATGCCTTGAAATTCCATTTCAATCCAATTTGTAAATTAATAACTTTGAGAGCCATTCAAATAATGACATGTGGAGCAATACATAATGTGTGATGGCTATATGCATGTTGAGGACTATCAATAGTGATTGGAGTTATGTTTAGTATGTTATACATCCCTGTGGAAACTTGCTTACCTATATCATTGGCTTTCATTTTCCAGTTGCCTATTGTCTCTCCTCATCAGCATTCACACACCGTGGCTTGGGAGGACGCTATTGTGTATTGATCTCTAGCTTCTACTTGGTCGGGTGGTTTGTCTCCACTGTTATCCCTTTTGGTGCTTTGTAAGCAAGATCTTCAGATGTTCTTCATTATAAGTTGCATGCACAATAGCCATTAGTTCCGTTTTTATAAATGCCATTTTCCAATTTAGACCCTTGTAACCTACAACTCTCATAACCAACATCATGTTTCACTTGATTCAATGCTGCACTGATGCATTGTGCAAATGTAACATTTTTTCCCGTGGAGGGTTTTGCATAGCTGGGAAGCTCTAACCTACAGGCTGTAGCCATAAACATGAGGGTATTGGGAGCTTGCAGAGAGATGCAGGAGAAGGTAGTTCAAGTTGGCTCCTTAGGAGGAATTGAGAGCCTGATTTTGGGGATATGGAGGAGGATGGGAGCTGGAAGAGTTTGGGAAAGGCAGATGGGGGACTTGGAGAAAAGGGACAGCACGGAAGCTGGACTGCAGAGAGATGCTGGGATGTGGAGAGAGCTAAGCTAGGACTTGGAGAATAGGGAGTGCAAGGAAGCTGGACTGCAGAGAGATGCTCAGAGGAGAAAGCTAAGGTAGGACTTGGAATCGCTAAGTTGCCTATAACAGACTGGTGGTTTCTAAAATGCTGGATGCTTGAGACACTGAGAATGTCTTTTTGCAACATTACTGATCACATTGAGTTGCTTTACTTTCGGTTTCGATCTTCATTTATAATTTTTATGACAATTTTTGTTTTAGGCATCTCTGGGTGTGACTGTTTTGGGTTTTTTTGTGAAGACAGTTGAGCTTTCCTGTTTGTAACTGGTTGTAGTCTTGCTAGCTCCCACGACATAAAAATCTTAATCATGAGCTTTTTTACGGGTCCTATGACTGAACCATCATGTCGTATGTTCTGCTGTTCACTCAGCTATGCATGCACCTTATATAAGCTGATCAATTGGCAGCTGGTGCATTCTTCTAACTGCTATTTGACTTGCTTTGTACCAATTTTTTTTGCAGGATTCCACATATAAGTATTTTGAGGTGATTTTGGTTGACCCTTCACACACAGCTATTCGCAAGGATCCTCGTATCAATTGGATATGCCAGCCAGTCCACAAGCATCGCGAGCTACGAGGGCTCACATCAGCCGGGAAGAAATACCGGGGTCTACGTGGGAAAGGTCATCGGTTTATCAAGGCCAGACCTTCCATTCATGCTACTTGGAAGCGGAACAATACTTTATCATTGAAGCGTTATCGTTAGTAATGCCAATCAGAAATGATTGGCTTCATTATTTGCTAGGCAGTTCTAAGTTTTTGGGAACATACTAGCAACCTTGTCACAATACTATGTCCATTTCGTACAAATTGTCTCTGTTATCTAGATTTTTTAAGATGATTTACTTTGTTATCATGCACCTTGGCTCAAAGGGTGAGAAAGCTGTTTTTAACAATGTGACCTGCCTCAAAATTAGGATACGCGAAAAGACTTAAAAACTCTCAGAAATTTAGAGCATAAAGAGATAACAGATCAATTTCTTGATGCAAACTCATCAGAAATCAAAATCTTGAAGTTGACATGCAACTTCAATAATCTAATAGGTAGAACAAAGTGAGGTTACTTCATCTGGCATTAACAGGCTATAATTAGATTGTAAAACTATCATGTTGTAGAAGTGTATGTAGAGGTGTACAATGCAAGTTAACTTCGATAATAATGATGAATGCAGAACAAACAAATCTAAACTATCTTGAACGAATTTACTCTAGCATGGTGGGAATTCATAACTTTATACACAGTGCAATTGAAGTTGACCTCATCACTTAGTCACTCATAAACGCACATGACCTTTTCCCCTCGTCTGTTCTGATTTTTGACAGAATTTTTTATTAATACGAGGAATCCATTGAAGAAAGAAAAGTTAAAATCAGATTGGTCGTTCATTTTTGATCAGTGAAATTTCCTGATTGCTAGGTTGGATTGCCTTTTCTGTTTCTTGCTTTGTTGGAAGTTTTTCTCATCCAGTGGCTTTCAGTTGCTGCAACTGGGCCCCTCTGGGGCCTTCTGCACAAAGTCAGGTTTTACTGGAGATTAAAGAGGAGATGTAGAAGACAGGCATGGAAGCATAAGCTCTTGCTTTCCTTGGTGGTTTATCAAAACCATCAGCTATAGTAGACTGATCTGAAGCATCATTTATGAAATTTTTATATATGGTGAAGTATAGTATACAACCCACACAATCAAAATCCCATGTGAAGGGCATGGAAGGCTTCAAAAGGCAGGCCTACCCATCTACTCTCTAGAGTGTTCTCAAATATAAAGAGCCATAACCCATTCTCTGTGTCCAAAGTGTGTCACATGTAGAGGTGAGGCCTCATACGTGAGATGTTCTAGCGTATCCTTCATTGATTCTGGGAACAGTCGAGAATGTTCAATATTCGTTCGCACAAAGACAATATGCCAACGAAATGTTGAACTTTCTAGAGTGTTCCCAAAGTATAAGAGCCATCCTTTGTGGTTGCATTCTAATTTTTTCCAAGTTCCCATCCTTAGGAAATTGGTCAATGCCCTTGACTTTCAAACATTAGGTCATCCAGCCAACTGGCATAGCCCGAAGCCTGAGGATGAAAAATGGGGGTCATGACTCATGCTTGAAATTGCATAAACTAAAAAGGCATCTTTGGGAATTTGTGTCATGCTTGAAATTTGACCTGCATATTCACCTTTCAAACTTCAGGGCTTTTTTTTATTCATAACTTTCATATGACATTTATTCATTTGACTTTTTTATTCACCTTTCAGTCTAAAACTGTTGAAAAATTGAAGCCTAAAAAATGTCTTCTTTTATTTTTAAAAAGAAAATTTAAAATTTGACCTTCCATGATATATGATTGTTCAATTCTACCTTTGAAATAGAAGGGCAATTTCCAAATTTGAGTTGAGTTGAGACTTTGCTCAACATTTTGCCCCTGTTTGAAAGTAAAACAGGACGTTGACAATCATTGGAGCGCATCACAGCATAGTGAATCTTCCATGAAATTTTGGGCTCAACAAAAGTCTAGCTATGGCCAACATGCTTGGCAAATTAACATCAATGATCAAATCTGCGACAACTGCTTTTGAGAACATGAACACAATGTACAGGTTTTACACGTAAATCTGTACACCATCAAGGATGCTCGGTCAATCTTCGGCATATATGATGTTCGTTACAATGATGCAGTAACCAAGACCGCTTGGGATTGAGTATCAAGCATTGAGAGAAAAATTCATTATTAAAAACAGGCCAATGCTTAGTTTGTATAAATTTACAGTGTGTTTGTTTCCCAGCATTGCGTAATGCATTTTTTTACTCCCTTACAACCAAAGTGGAATAATTCCCGGAGTCCATTGGAGGATTAGCATTAACAATACTGTCTCTTTGATCGCAAATTCATAATTTTTCGCCCCTGTACGTTCCGAGCATATATCTAAGGACTATTTGCAAATCCCTGTATTCCAAAGTGGTACGACACAATAAAATCAATCAAAATCGGCAGATAATTAGACATAACCTTGATCTCTTCCAGTCAAGAGAGACTGGGTAAGTTTTCCTGCAAAATACAAAGCAAAGCATTATCAGATTTGAATACTGTTAGCTATGATCTTAGTCTTTTTAGACTTTCTTAACAGACAAAAGACTCTTAAAACCTTGAGTTTGTTGAGAGCACACCATGTTCGCATCTCCAATTTTTGAATTTTTCCACCATTTCTTCAAAAATCAGGTTTGAGAGTGAAAGCCCTGCTAATAAAGCTGCCAACATGAGCATAAAAAAGACATCATTCCAGCCTCTCTGGGAGATATAACCTGTCAATAATGGGCCCGCAGCTGCTCCTACAGAACCAGTGCCATCAATAATGGCTGTGACTGTGGCTAATGCTTTTGCATTCCCTTTCAGTGAACTGTGTGTACCGAGATCTGCGGAAACCGCAGTGGAAATAAGTGCATATGGCCCATTTACAAACAATCCTGCAAGAATCATGAGGCCTACATTGGCATATAATGACAAACCACCATAGATATTGTAGAAAAACAGCATTGGTATTGCACAAAATGTAAAGCCTGCTGCTGTAGTTGCTCTTGCATTCATGCTGTCGGAAATATGTCCAGCTAGAATACCACCCACAACCCCTCCCATGTCAAATAGAGTTGATAAATTTCCGGCTGTCTCATCAGAAAGATACTCACCTGCAATCTCTGCAGAACCCAAAACTAAGTGTGAGAGTGAGCATACAATCAGAACCACAGGAGGTCAGAAAAGATGGAAATTCAAAAATAAAAGTTCGGGGGCATGTCTCACTCGTGTTTCTGATATAAAAAGGCAGCCAATAGAGGAAAGTATAGGCCACCAGCTTTGAAAAGAAGAGACAGAGTGCAAACTGGGCCACTCCAGGAATTGCCAATGCCCTGAGAAACCCAACTGCTTCACCATCTCCTGGAGGCTTCTCATCCTGTGCAGAAAGTAGCCCTTCATGTCCAGCTCCACCTTCCCTTAAGGGGCACCCAGCTCCAGGAGATGGCTCTCCATCTTCATCTCCAGTTTGGTCATCTTCTGCCACAGGATTTGAGAGCTTTTTCCCCATTGCTTTCTCCAAAGAACCAGCTTCAACATCCGCAAAAAGAGAACCATTCTCAACAAATAAGCTCTGTTTTTCTCCACTATATAGATTTTCTTCCTCCTGAGACGGATCCTCATATGGAGATGGTAGATCCACATCTGATGGATCAACCACCAGAAAAAGATAGACCACTGCTCCAGCCAGGATTAGAAACACCCCTGGCAGCACAAAACACCATCCCCATCCATACTGCAGCATACTTGCAGCAGCAACTGATCCAAGGATGTTACCTAGAGATGTATGAGCATTCCATATGCCCATAATCAGACCTCTGTTGCTTTTCCCAAACCAATTGCCCATAATTGCCACCACAGAAGGCCACCCAGTTGCCTGGAATAAGCCTGCCATCGTCTGCACCACAAAATAGTAGGAAAACACGTGAATTTTCCAAAAGTAGCCAAACCCAAAGAGACAAACAAAGGCTGCACTGCCCAGCATGCCAATAGACAGAAAATTTCTAAGATCCAGCCGATCACCCAAATGACCTGAGAAATACATCCCAAAGGCATAGGCTGCAAGGAATGCAAGATCTATCTCTCCCAGCTTGGACTTCCCCTCTTTCCCATCAAATGGAGGCCAACCAGACTCCCCTTGCTGATCCAACCCATCTGCAAGCGATTCTAGCAAAGAATGATTTTTGTCAGGTTTTCTGATATAGACCAGATTGAGGGCCCAGGGATGCGATGGGTCGAAACCAGATGGGTGGGCTGGGTGCAGATGGAGAGAGGAAGCCTGGGGATCAAGGACGCTTTTGACAATGCTGGGTGGCTTGCGGGATGCATGATAGCATGCATAAGCTATGAAGGTGACGGTCAACACCAAAGTTCTGTAATATTCCACACTGTAATTCTTATGTCGCAGACTTCTCAGTAGCAAAATGCCTGGGGCAGTCCGTCTTTTGCCCACAAAAGAATACATCTCAGCAAGCCCTTTCTTGCGCATTCTGGATTCGGAGATTCCAAACTATCTCTGCGTCCATATACTCAGCCCATCCAAGTTCATATGGGATATAAGGCTATTTTGTGCGTATCACTGGCTACTGTGATAGGTCCGGCGCGGAGAGTATCCGGTGCTTTCTTCCTTATCAGCAATAGCGTCAATTGGATCGAAACAGCAAAGAAGAAAAGCAAATGCAAATAAACCTATATCTGCAGCCCATTCAAGGTCCCGAACATGCTTATGCTCGGTAAACCAGGCCTGACTCCTTGCACGCAGCACGGGCTTGCCCAGCAGCTTTAACTGATTTTCAAACAAACCCAAATCGACTGCTTTGTTCTTTAACAGCAAATGTTCGAATTGGATCGTAACAACCCAAATCCGTTGCTTTCTTCCTAAGCAATTGCACGAATTCAAATCTGCTGCTTTCTTGCTCTAGCGCCTGCTTAACTCACTTGCTTTCTTCCTGTGCGGCAATGGTTTGAATTGGATAGCAACAACCCAAATCCATTACTTTCTTCCTAAGTAGCACATGTGTTAATTGGATCGCAACTGGAAGCAAGGAGCAGGAGGAGGAGCAGTGGGGGAGAGGTACAACGCTACCGATAACCAATTTACTAAACACCAACCCCCAAGCCAAGCCACACACACATCAACCTGCCTTATACTCCTTCAATTGAACTCACCCACAGTCTTCGGGAGATTGCTCGCGACTCGGGAAGCAAAGCTAATCCGACCAAAACTGCAGCATCTCTCGCAGGATCAAAAACAGGATCAAGGAATGATGCTCCCATCTCCATCGCCCTCGCCCTCGCCCTCGCCCTCTTCGACACGGCACCAGCAGCTCTAGCGTTTCGATGGAAGCCAGTTGGTGCTAAGAGCGGCGACAGTAGACGTTAGAGGGATGCACAAACATGAGATGAAACCCTTTGAGCTTGCTTAAATGTGGAGGATCTTGTCACAAAAAATGGTTCTTTGCTTGTAATCGCACAGGCAAAATCAAGATTTTAAAATTGTACCAATCATAGCATCTTAACATTTAATCCATTATAAACATCAAAGTAATAATGCTAAAACAGGGCACCTTCGCCTTTTTAAGCGCACCTTCGGCTTTTTCACAAAATCTCGAAGAGAGAAAAAAATGTCGAAGGTCGTCTATTTTGAACGATGAATGTTCTCAGCCACTTCTCGAAATTTGCGAAGTGAGAGAAAACCACTTCACGTAAAATGCGAAGTGAGAGAATTTGCGACATCCTCGTCCGCGTCAACAATGCTAAACTATTGACCGTATATATACTATGTATAGTTGTCACAAAAGCCATATACTTCCAAGTACAACGGCTTTCCTAATTAGGTGACAAGCATTCAATGTAATTAATACATGGATGAAATCTATAAATAGATCGTCCAAGCACAGATTAGTGGTTGCTCCGTCCATGAGACACATTATTTGAGCATCCCAATTACACCGTCATTTTTTGTTGTAATTGCTATTTTGTATTGTGCTTCAGTGTAATATAGCAGCAGCTTGCTTTTATCTGTGTACAACGTAGATGAATGCATGTTGTGATTGAATGCACTTTCATTGCTGTTTGATCGCACTTGTTTACTCACTTTGATCAGAACACGGACGTTTAAGACTCTCAGTTTCCGATCAGACGATGGTTGTCTTTGACGCCTGCGAAACTCGCGTTATCATACTGCTCTTCCATTTATTTCAGAACTATACTTCACGTTGAATTTGATTTTAGTAGTACCACATACAAACCATCTCTAATCTCTTCGGTGGACTGTACTCTTGTTTCAGAGTATGAATTAATTTTTAAGATCCTGTTGGGCAATTAGAACACTTAAAGCTGTGATTACATTTAACATAAGCTGTCTATTAGACTGTTTTTGCATTTAGCAGCTGATTAGAATGGGAGCGCTGTTCCGCAATATTCATGCTCTCTTCTCCGTTCACGTTCTTCTATCTCCCTTGCCCCATCAGATTGGTATCAAAGCGTAGCTCAAATAAACCGAGAGATTAAGTTTGTTCTATTTGTATACTGTTATCATGTCTCATATAGGTAGCTCTTCATCTTCATCACTCAGTGAAGCTAGAGTCATTGACAAGTTCAATGGTTCTAACTTCTACATTTGGAAGTTAAAACTTAAAATTAATTTGATAGATAGAGATCTCTAGGATGTAGTAGAAGGTGCAAACTTGAAAC
The DNA here is from genome assembly GCA_029204225.1 of Diphasiastrum complanatum. Lineage (NCBI taxonomy): Eukaryota > Viridiplantae > Streptophyta > Lycopodiopsida > Lycopodiales > Lycopodiaceae > Diphasiastrum > Diphasiastrum complanatum. The sequence goes on along the minus strand of CM055101.1, from coordinate 39,487,382 downwards.
CAGAAGATGGTGATCAAGCAAAGGCCTGGAGGATCAAAGATCAGAAGGCCCTAGCATGTATTACACTTAATTTGGCCGACTTCCAAATATCTCACGTTATCACGTGCAAAACCTCTAAGGAAGCACTGGACTTGTTATCAAGTCTTTATGAGACTCACGATGTAACCACAAGATTACATCTTAGAAGGAAGTTCTTTACTCTTAGCATGTCTGATTCTACTGCCATCACTTCTCACATCAACAGTTTCAAGTTCATGTTAGATCAGTTATCAGCTGTAGGATATTCTATTCAAGATGATGATGCTGTTGTGACCTTGATTTCTTCTCTTCCAAAGTCCTATGAGCACTTTGTGGTGATGATCTCCACACAACCCGACCTCACTCTTCAAAAAGGTGATCGGTCATCTTCTTCAAGAAGAAATGCGGAGAAAGACTAGCAGCCTGTCCATCAAAGACAAATCCATGGCTCTATACACCAAGAAGAAAGACTATTCCAAGGGAAGAATCAAGTGCAACAACAACAACAGAAGCCCCACACTCCAGGTGAGCATGATGGATCGCGCAAGAAGCTTTTCTATAGATATTGCAAAAGAGCTAATCACGACATCAAGGAGTGTCGCATCAGGATCTACAACAAGGCAAAGAAGTTGTGAAGGTCAGTTTTCTAAGTGGCAAATTTCTCTTCCTGCTTTCTCGGGTGGTGTTGGTCTAGTATCTACCGTCTGCACTACTCCAGCTGCTTTTCTAGGGAGTTGGGCTCTTATCTACCGTGTGCACTACTCTAGCTACTTTTCTAGGGAGTTGGGCTCTTATTGCTGCCTCTGCACTAGTTTCCATGTTTCAGCAAGGTAACAAGCCTCTTTTTCTTCATTCGGTGGCTCATGTAGAAACCGACAATCTTCATTTTCAAAATGCTCTTTGCACTGCCAAAGATTTACTTCCACCACTAGTGTAGTCTTTTATGTCTCCCTTTGAATCTTTGGTGGAAAATCAATGGTTGGTGTCTCAAAAGACTCTTATGGATCATCTTCACTCTTATTCCTTCACTCAACTTCTCAATGATTCTCCTTCCGATGTAGTTCGAGCTCGTCTTCTTTCATGTGTTGGTCCAGGTGCAGGGGCTTGGTTAGTTGCACGTCCAATTCTTCCACTATTGTGACTCTCCTCTGACTTGTTTATCACTACTCTTTGTATCAGGTTGGGACTTCCACATCAAGTGTTAAATGGGCTCTCTAAGTGTTCATGTGGGCATGTTTTGGGTTCTCTGGGTACTCATCTTATGCGGTGCCCCTTAGGTGGTGATCGTATAGTGTCACATAATTCCATTCGTGACGTTCTTGCAGCTATTGCTCATGGTAGTGGCTTCCATGTTGTTCGAGAGCAGACACACATTTTTCCAAGGCCATCTGGGTAATCATCTTGTCGAAGTGTTGACCTTGTTCTCTCTCCATAATAAAAGTTACCTTGTTCTCTCTCCATAATAAAAGTTATTTCCCCTGGTCATCCAATCAAATTGACCATGTCGCCAGTGACAATTGTTTTGTCCATTGTTTGATATCATGCCATATGATACTTTCCACATAAGTCATCATGGACTTTTCCACATATGCTAAGGGCAACGTACGATTATGCCAAAAACAATAAATAAAAAGAGAACTATTGTCTTCATGGGTACGTTCTCCCATGAGTAAGTGCTTGAAAGAACTCGGCTTCACTCAAACTGGCGTGATGAGTAAACATGTTGCTTAGTTGATCGAAGCCCAAAATCCTTAAAATAAAAATGAAATGTATATGCTTGCAAGCCGTATATGGCTTTCTTTCAGCCACTCTTTTTTGGAAGTCTGGACAAGTATAGGAGGGATTGACATTTATATGGACACATAACGAAGTTATGTTTGTAGAGAAGATTCAGTCTCAATTTCAAAAATCTCATGCTATGACTCTATTACTACCTTCTCTGTCAACACGGAAGCACTCATGGTCAGAGCTTCCTCTATACGTGCTTGTGCCATTTTTGATACTTTTGTCCTATGCCTTGGTCATTTTTAGTCATGGATTTTAGTTTTTCTACTTTGCTAGGACCTGTCCCTTGTTTGGGGCGAGAAACATCGACAACTTTATTCACTCGAGTATTGGTAACTTGAACAAATTTTGGTCTGTGACTACCATCATCATCTATATCCACAACCAAGGATATATGTATATACATATATATATATATATATATATATATATATATATATATATATATATATATATATATATATTACTTTGTTGACTTTAGGAAAGCCTTTGATTCTGTTCCACGCTTTCTTCTCATCCAGCAACTACGTAATCTTAGATCAGATACCTGCACTTCTGGGTACCCTTTTGTCAAATTGAATAACATCAAGATGACAATATATATATATATATATATATATATATATATATATATATATATCATTAAAAATATCATGGAGTGATCATTAAGATCCCTAGGTAGGATTTCTTTCATTTTTCACCTCCCTTGAGAAGATCAACCTCTTGAGGAGAAGATCTAGAGCCAAGGATGCCTAGACTCAGCACAAACAAACCAAACAAAAAAAAAGACCGAAAAGAGAAAAAACATCAAAGATGAACAATGCACAAATCTAGTCTATTTTCCGATCAGATCGTAAGCTAAGATTGAAACCTTAGCAAGCCTAGATTCTCACTCCTTATGAGGGCCATCCAAGTTGGTGTAAAAATTACAGCAAATATCCTAAAACACTTGAAATGATGAGGGAAACAATAGTTTATGATTTCATAAGATTAGCACAAGTTGAACCATCAAAATCCATAAAAAATCTATGCTTGAACCTCACTAAATGGCCCAAATCCTTGAAGAAGGCTTCACACGTGTGAAAGTACGGCCTCCCACAGTCTGAGTACTGTACACCAGACCTACATTCAATCCTATAATCATTAGTAATCACAAGTACTCAAACAATTACGAACATAGAGAGCAATTGCACCATTATGAGAGAAAAAACATGAAATTGCTTGATTGATTTTGGTGAGATATCATCACCTATATATACATGATCCATCATGATTTTGGGCAGGTATGAGTAGCCCTAAACCTATCCCTAATGCTAATTTTGGTAGATCTTTCATCCCTACCAAGTTAGGGTTGGAATCTTGGAGATCCCTCAACAATGCAAAAATTACCAAAAATAGCTCCTATTTTTTCTCCCTTGTATCTAAGCATAATTTGGACTCATTCCAAAGGTTCTAACACTTAGGTCTACTTGAGAACATCCTTATGAATGGAATCCTATGCTATTTGGCACGTGTGACAAGCCACATCATGACCATCTAACTATTTACAAGTCATATGACCAAAACTAGTCAAGCTAGAATTGTGAATTTTTAACAATTGGCAAGACTATGCATGCATAATAACAAAGTGTTTGCATCATATCTTCATGCACCAATACGCACTCCAAATCTGGTCAGATCCATATCATTTAGAATCTGCTCATCCGTAAGTTCTGCATTGTCTCACAAGAATGAGGTCATCTTCAATAGGATCTGGTATAGGTTCCGTTGATATCCAAGCTACATTCAGCACATTCAATGGAAAAGTGATCGGTGTATCCAAGGTTCGATCCAATAGTGAAATCTCGTTCAAATCTGACTGATTATCTTGTTGACACATATATTCTGCTATACAATCAATCATTGCAAGAGCTTCATTCCAATTGACAATATCCGTTTGAGAATTGTAATGAACTCCCAAATTTTTCTCTAGTCGGTCACAAGTATGATCCGTTGTTGATGAATCATCATCCTCTTTTTGAACCACTGGTTTGATAGTCCAAGTTGCAGGATCAACTTTGACTGCACATTCACGATTTTCAAAAGTGATTTTTCCGTGTGAAGTTTTTAGCACGTGTGAACTTCACCACACACCCTACAAGATCTTACTGAGGTGTTGTGATTGCACAAGATTGATCAGAGAACAATATACTTGAAAAATCTATGACAAGAGCACAATGGCATACATCTGATGAAAAAATCTAACTTCTCACTATGAGAATTGAATGTCAGAAATTATTCTAAGTGATTAGTATGGGAAAAACAGCCTGCTCTTGGGTAGAGAGAAATAATGATATCATCTACATAGATGAGAAGAATAATTACAAAGTTATCTACAAACTTATAATACAAAGAAGGGTCATATTCACTTAGACAAAATCTGAGTGATATGAGATAGGAGTTGAGCCTTGCATACCAAGACCTTGGTGCTTGTTTCAGTCCATAGAGACTTTTGAACAAAAGACAAACTTTTGATTCATCACCTTCTTTCACAAAACCTGGAGGTTGCTCCATGTAAATCTCCTCCTCAAGGTAGCCATTGAGAAATGCATTAGAAACATCAAGCTAGAACATATTCCAATTGTGAAAACATGCAAGAGATATAAGTATTGGGATTGTTACCATCTTTGCAACTGGTGCAAAGGTGTCTTCATAGTCAAGACCTTTGATTTGTGAGTAGCCTTTGGCACAAAGTCTTGCTTTATACTTATTGATAGATCCATCATGATTATACTTGATTATGAAAACCCACTTACATCCAATCACATGCATGTTGTTTGGTGGCTCCACAAGCTCCCATGTGTTGTTTGACATCAAGGCTTCAAACTCTTAGGTCATTGGTTCAACCCACATCTTGGATTGAAGAGCTTCTTGGACATCTTTAGGCTCTTCATCTGATATGAAGAGAGCATGATAGGAAGTTTCACCTTCCACTTGGCTTCCTTCTTCATCATATGTGAGCATGCTTGGCTCATATCTTGCTCGTGTAGATCTTCTTGGTGTGGTAGCTTGAATTTGCTCCTCCTCAAGCCTCGGCCTCACCACCTCTTAAGCAACATCAAGATTGATGATTGATCTTGCATGAGACTCCTTGATCTGTGCATCATTCAAGTTAAACTTCTGATCTTCATGGAAGATCACATCTCTACTAACAACATTCTTGTCAGTAGAAGGAAGATATACTTTGTATGCTTTTTTAGTGGATGCATATCCTACAAAAATTTCTTTAACAACACTAGGATCTTCCTTCTTCCTAGTTTCTAGAGGCACATGCACAAAGCATACACAGCCAAAAATCCTAAGATGATCTACCTTAGGATTTTTCTTATACAACATCTCAAATGTTGTTTTTCCTCCTATTGCAAGATTAGAAAGCCTATTACAAAGATAGTTTGTACATGCAACTGCCTCTCCCCAAAATTCTTTAGGCAAAGAAGCTTCTAGCCTAATGGCTTTTGCACATTCACACAAAGTTCTATTTTCTCTCTCAGCAACTCCATTTTGCTGAGGAGTATATGAACAAGAAAACTCTCTTTGAATGCCCTCTCTCTCACAAAAGTCTTTAAACTTATTGGAAGTGTATTATCTTCCACTATCACTTCTCAAAGCTTTCAACTTGAAAAAAAATTGCTTTTCTACATAAGCTTTGAAAGTAGGAAAAACATCATAGACCATGGCTTTTGAAGACATCATATAGATCCAAGAATATCTTGTATAATCATCTACAAAGGAAACAAAGCAATTTGCTCCTCCTTTGCTCTTAGTTGATGAGAAATGAACATCGGAGTGCACTAGTTCAAATGGTTGATCTAGGAAAAGACCTTCTGTGTGATTTTGCCAGCACACAAGCTTCACAAGGTAGAAGCTCCTTTGACAGTGTCTTTGGTAGTCCAACAAAGTTTCCTTCTTTGACCATAGATTGAATGGCTTTGAAATTGGGATGACCCAATCTCTTGTTCCACAGATCCTCCTGAAGAACCTTGGTCTCATAAGCAATATCTGAAATGTTAGCACTCTCCCTAGAATCTAGTTTGTACAACTTACCAATCCTAGATCCTCTAGCAATAACTTCATTTTCTCTTGAGATCATACACTTGTCAACTTGAAACTTGACATCCAATCCATTATCAAACAACTGTCCTACACTAATGAGATTCTTAGTTAGTCTAGGTACATAAAGTACATCATGTAAGCAAAAAGATTTTGATGATGATGCATGTAGTGGAATACTACCTATTCCTTCAGTTCTACACTCTACATCATTAGCAATATAGATTGATCTTTTTGCACCTAGATATGGCATGAGATTAGTGAAAGAGTTCCTAGAACTAGACATATGGGAACTAGCCGTATAGGAAAAAATGAAAAAGTAGACATCATTAATGAATCCTCTCTTTCACTCTCAACACCCTCACACTCATCCTCATTAGTAAGGCTAACTTGCTTAGATTGGTTCTTCTTCTTGAAACAGTTTGATGCATAGTGTCCTTTCTTGCCACAGAAACAACACTTGATCTTTGACAGCTTCTTCTTGCCACTGGATGTTGCAGCTTGTAAGGACTGATCCTCACCACCTTCTTTGGCTTTGTCCTTCTTGAAGTGTTGTTGTCCTTTGCCCTTGCCTCTTGACTTGTCTCTGATGAAGAGTGCTTTGTCATCTCCACCATCTTTCAATGAAAGTCTGTTGATCCTCAGCATCTTGTTCTCTTGCCTGCTTTCTTCAGCAATGAGAACACCTTGCAGTGCCTCCAAGGATGGAAGATCCTCCCTGACAGCATAAGTCTGCACAAATTTGTCATACTCATCTCTAAGTCCATTTAGGACTACTTGAACAAGTTCAGTGTTCTTAAGAGCATCACCAATACTAGCTAACTCTTGATGAAGATCTTTAACTCTCATGACATATGATGAAGCGCTCTCATCTACTCTCTGATAACTTAGAAATATTTGGTTTCTAAGTGTAAGCAATCTAGAAGTATTCTTGATCTCATAGATTGTTTTTAGAGTATCCCAAGCTTCCTTGGCAGTGGTGCATGTACTGATCTCTCTTAACACTTCATTGGTTACATTCATTTTTATAAAATGAAGGGCAATTTTGGTTCTTTTGTGAAATGCTGCAGCTTCATTAGGTGCAGCAGGTTCTTCTTCAGCTCCACTCACAATATCCATTACATCTTGTAGAATCAATAATGATTCCATTATGATCTTCCACATTGCATAATTGGAAGATGTTAATCTCTCACTATGCTCCAAGAAATGTGAACCAGATGAAGACATCTTCTCTATGAGAAATTCTAGTAATGATAAAAAATGGAGTTGAAACTATGTGATCATCGGGTTGGACTTACACATGCAGGGTGCCAAATCCCTCTCACCTATTAACTAGGGTTAGGTTGCCTTGGGATCCGCAAACCCTCCAACAAGGGTTGTAGTGTAGCGTGAGCAGCCCTCCGCATATCAAAAGGGTTAGATCCACTAGGATAGGACTCTAACTATATTAAGTTGACTACTTTAGTTTTTTTTTCAATGAATCTAAGCACTAACTACAATCCTATCACCTATCCACACATTCCATCATCAAAATAGTAGTGAAAAGAGAGTAAGAAGGGAGAGTTAGAGGGAGGTCTACTCATATGCTAATAACATTTTCTAATGTGAAAGCATTAAACAAAAGAAAACCATAGAAATAGTAAGAGGTGAAGAAATAACACATTCACAAATAATATCATTAGAAAATAACAAAGCACATGAGGATGCTTGAGTGCTCAAAGTGGTAGAGTTTCCTCTTCTCAATAAGCATGTCAAATGAGGTACAAGAGGCATCTTTTTAATCTTGGGGAGGCCCTTGCCCCTTGGTTTCTGTTGTCTACTTCAAGGAAGGGAGGATTGAAATCCTAGCCCTTAAAAGAAACACATTTCAATCTAAGGTGCACAAAGAAGCACACCCCACCTACGACTACTTTGACTTTGATTGATAATTAGAACTTAAAAAAACTTTATTAACTTAGACTTTGGGCCTTTTCCATTATATAATTCTACAAGGCCCAATCTATTTTATTTCATACAACAATTATTTACATGTGCTCAATATTACATGCAGGATGCCAGTGCCCTCGCACCTAATTTATCTATATACAAGATTTACCCTCAACAAGGCCCCCGACTTGAAGTAGTTTCGGTCCCTCGGTGCTATGGCGCTAGTATGGGCCTCGAGTTTCTTGATGGTGCTATATTAGATAACTTTTGACTTTCTCCATATAGTTGACGCGTTCGAGGTTGTGCTCGTCTTTCAGTGGAAAAAAGACCTTATGGATGCCCTCCAACCAAAATTGGACTATCCATGTCTGAAATTTGCTCAGCAAGGCAGGGCCTAGCATAGCCGCTCTATAATACACTCTTGTCAATGGTAGTTGGTCTTCTAACCAGGGCTTTGTTGGGATCAAAGAATAATGGTGGTAAAAAATTGTCCCATTTGGTGGGAATCCACAGCAAGAATTCTAGATCGCGGGCGAATTCAGCAGTCGCACGAACTGTGGGATCTGGGCTCTTTTGATATTGCTTCCAAAATTGGACTAGAGCCTGCTTGGCATCTTCCTGCATGCACCATCCGTGCTCAGAGTGGATCTTTGGCTAATTGAGCATCTTTATGGTGATATGGTCCAAAGCTGTTCCACATTTGCACCCATTTGTGTCTGCGTGGAATGAGAATGTAATGGGAATTGATCTGCAGCTGCCTCGAGCTGGTCACATATGCCCTGATGGCCGACAGAGTTCTTTCAAAGATATGATGCCGCCATGTAGGTTGTGGAGCCAGTTTCGGAAGGCACACGATCTCGTTGCCCTTTATTTCTTTGGTAGTAAAAGATATCTTCCATCCGCCGCATGAGGATTCATGGGGAAATTGGAGAAGGAATTCATCAATCTCCTCCTCCATGCTTTTTGGTCTACGGAATGCTCGGTTGGCCAAAATGTACCGAGAGCCCTGGGAGGTTGACGCTTGTTGATCCTCTGCTGATCTGAGTAGACTTTGCCCTGGCCCTTGACTTAGAATTTGCTTTGCACAGGAACACAAATCATGCTACACAGTAACACAGACAGAAAATCACTCTCCTTAGCAAGCTCACATAGCAACTGTATTTCTCATAATGAAATTACACTGTACATATAGTTGTTTACTCAGGAAACCCATGCATGACCCAGGTTGCCGTTGGCGGGACGCGTGTCCCGTCGACTTGCCTCATGGCGAGGCCAACTGATCCTTATCCACTGATAGGACCCACAGTACAGTAACACAGTGATTCTAACTTTAATTCTAACTCTCTCCCTTAAAATAGAGTCACTTTTTATACAGTCATATACATAGCTTTAAAGTCAACAAACTTTAAGTACAGAAAGTTTTGATCTAAACTTATCAAACTTTTCTCCAGTAAGTGGCTTAGTGAAACTATCAACTAGTTGTTCTTCTGTGCTACAATGAACAACATGAATTTCACGACTCAGCAGCCTCTCACGTATGAAGTGATATTGAATCTCAATGTGTTTAGTTCTCGCATGGAACACTGGATTCTTTGCTAGCTGAATGCCACTCAGACTGTCGCTATGTAAAGTCGTGGGATTTTTCTGCTTCATGCCAATTTCTTCCAAGATTTGTCTCAACCATATAGCTTCTTGTGCAGCACTACACATTGCCTTATACTCTGCTTCTGTGGTGGAAAGAGCAATTGTACTTTACTTCTTACTAGACCAGGAAAAGCAATTACCACAAAACTGGAATATATATCCTGTGGTGGATCTACGATCATCATAGTCACCTCTCCATTCCGCATCCACATAGCCACACAACTCAGGTAAACCATCATGCTTCCTGTAAATCAAGCCATACTCTGAAGTGCCTTTCACATAATGCAAAATGAGTTTAGCTGCTTTCCAATGCGTTTCCGTAGGTGCCGCCATAAACTGACTTACAATGCCAACAACATAGCATATATCTGGTCTAGTTGTGGTAAGGTAAATCAAGCTCCCTACTAACTGTCTATATAGCGTAGCATCAAATAATTGTGATTTATCAAGCTTTTTACCTGGTTCAATAGGAGTGTTTACTGGTTTGCAATCCTGCAACCTAAACCTGTGCAGCAACTCTTTGACATACTTCACCTGTGTTAAACCCACTTCATGTCCTTTTTGCCACACTTCTACTCCAAGGCAGTAATGCATCAGGCTGAGATCCATCATCTCAAATTGTTTCATGAGGTCTTTCTTGATCATGTCTATCATCTCTTGATTATTTCCCGTAATAATCAAGTCATCAACATAAAGAACAATCAAAGCAACCATACCATCAAAGCATAAGACATATAGATTTGGATCAGAATATGTTCTCACCATCCCCTTTGAACGAAAGTAGGCATCAATCCTGCTATACCACTCACGTGGTGCTTGTTTAAGACCATAAAGCGCTTTCTTCAAGGGACATACTTTATTTTCTTGTCCTTTCGTTACAAAGCCTTCAGGTTGATCCATGAACACTTCTTCTTCTAACTCACCATTTAGAAAAGCAGATTTCACATCCATCTGATGCAAAGGCCAACCAAAATGTGAAGCTAAAGCAATAAGTAGACGTAGAGTATTCCACTTACACACCGGCGCAAAGGTCTCCTCATAGTCAATGCCTTTATTTTGTGCGTACCCTTTGATTACTAATCTTGCTTTGTGCTTTGCTATGCTTCCATCTGCATGGTACTTAGTTCTGTATACCCATTTGCAACCAATGGGTTTCTTGCCAACTGGTGGTTCTACTAAGTCCCATGTGCTATGCTTAGCAATTGGCTCCATCTCCTCTCCCATGGCCTTGATCCAAATATCATCATCCTTTGCTTCACTATAAGTCGAAGGTTCTTTGCTTTGAATAATGCTAGATAAGAGAGCAAAATTTGCTTCATACCTTTCAGGTAGTATCTTCTCCTTGTTGATCTTCGTAGCTCTCCCTGGTTAGATGATCCTGGAAAGTCATCTATATCGCGGCTCTCCATCAATCTCTCAAACCACTTAGGGAGCTTTCTGTCAGGTGATCGGCTTCCTGGTGAAAATGTATCCCACGGTACATCCTTCTCCTTGCGTTTGTCACCTGCAATTTCAATCCTTCTTGCACCAAAAGGTTTGTCCCTACCTCTCCAACCTGTTTCTTGAGGTTGAGTAGTAGTATCTTGAGATGTATCCTCATGTTCATCACTCGGAAGGTCAATAAATGGATCATCATCAGGTGGTATCCTCACTATACCATTTTTCCTATTGGATGTGTCTATCTTCTCAGCATCTTCATCTTCATACATCTTGGATTTAGCAAAGATAACATCTCGGCTTATATGGATTTTGTTTTCGACTGGATCAAAACATCTATAGCCCTTCACGCGATCATCATATCCTAGGAATATGCACTTGATAGCTTTTACATCAAGTTTACATCTCTCTTCCTTAGGAATATGTACAAAGGCCTTACATCCAAAGATTCGCAAGTGGTTCACCTTTGGCTTCTTCTTTGTGAATGCTTCCTCAGGTGTTATTTTTGGTATGGCAATGGTAGGACTTCTATTTTGAAGATAGACTGCCGTGCTACATGCCTCTGACCAATAATCTTTTGGTAATTTCATCTCAATTAGCATAGATCTGGCACTTTCCACAATCGTACGATTTTTGCACTCAGCTACACCATTGAGAGCAGGAGTATGAGCTTGCGTAGATTGTCTTTTAATCCCACATTGATCACAAAGATCATTGAAGTCATTAGACTTATACTCACCTCCACTATCTGATCTTAGGACTTTGATCTTCTTTCTTGTCTGATTTTCGACCAAGTTTTTGAAGTTCTTGAAATTATCAAAAGCATCTAATTTCTTCTTCAAGAAGTAGATCCACGTCTTACGTGACATATCATCAATAAAGGTCATGAAATAGACGGCTTTTCCTAAGGACATGGTCTTCATGGGCCCGCATAAATCTGTGTGGATTAAATCCAGGATGTTCTTTGCTCTTGCAACACCCCCTTTATTGAACGTCTCTCGATGCTGCTTCCCATATATACAAGATTCGCACATCGATTTCAAGTGATCTTCTATGGTAGGCAGTCCTGTTACCATCTCCAATTTTCTTATCAAACTGAGGCTTCCCAAGTTCAAGTGACCAAGCCTCTTGTGCCACAACTCAGTTTGTGAAGGAAGGGATGATACAAGTCCATGTTGCCCCTTGATTGTAGCATTCAACCTGTACAATTTTGTATTGGGCTCTCTTTCTCCATTCGCAATAACTTTGAACTTTTGGTTTGCATCCTTCACAAAGCAATGATCATGGGCGAATTCTACTTTCAACTTTTGATCAGTAATGACTCCAACAAAAAGTAGATTTTTCTTCAAACCTGGTGCGTAAAGTACCTCCCTGATCATCCTGCTTTTGCCATCAGACAGTTGGATTGAAACTGTGCCTATCCCCTTGATCATGCACACCTCACTATTTGCTTGTGAAGCAGATGTTCCATTATCCAACGCTTTCAAACTACTGAACCAGTTCCTGTTACCTGTCATGCGTCTTGTGGCTCCTGAGTCAATATACCATGCTTGATCATCTTGATTAGATGACAATGCAGATATGAAGATGCTAGAGTCTTCAATCTCACCCTCATCGACAAGGTTACCTGCTTGTTTTGGTTTCCCCTTGCCTTGTTCCGCCAGGAATTTGCGACATTCACTCTTCCAATGGCCCTTTTTACCACAATGGAAGCACTTGCCTTTCTTCTTAGTTTTGCTGGAAGATCCCTCATCCTCCTGAGACTTGGCAAATTGCTGCTTAGTCTTTTTCTTGCCCTTGCCCTTGCCTTGTTTTTGGCGTGTCGCAAGTGCCTGATCATCAGTATTTTGACGTCTAGCTTTCACCATTTCTCGTCGTTGCTCTTCCTGCATCAAGATTCCTGTGAGCTCGTCAAAGGTTGGCAATCTTTCTCTTGATGCTATTCCACTCACAAACATCTGATAGGGTTATGCAATGCCGCATAATGCATTATGCACCAGCTCCACATCACGTATGCGCTCTCCAATAGAATGCAATTCATCTCTCATTGTCTTGATTCTGGTCATGTACGTCTGAATATGCTCTCCTTGCTCCATGCGGACACTATTCAACTTTACTTCAGAAACATGATTCTTGACGGATTTGACGTCTCGAACTGCTCCTTTAGCACATCCCATGCCTGTCTAGATGTAATAGCATCACAAATGTGGGTAATGATGTGATCCTTCACTGACAAGTTAATGAAGGTCAAAGCTTTCCTCATCTTTTTGTCGAACACTTTGATGTCTGCTTCATTTGGCGGCCTTCTCTCATCACCTGTGACGACTTCCCACACATCTTTCTCCATCAGTATGTTTTTCATTTTGAATTTCCACACTGCATAGTTGGAAATCCCGTCCAATTTGCTACTTTCACTCAAAATGGACTCTCCCATGTTTGCCATCGCAAAAATGCTTGAAACTTCTACCTTAGGCTAAGAACAGTATGTCGAGGCCAACAGTGATGTCAGAAGTTGAAAATAATGACCTACACTTTTTTTCTTACCAGGCCACTCGCCGCTTTTCCACCAATTTGAAAGCCAAATCGGCGTCGCCTTCCGAAATGCACTCAGTCGTCAACTCCCAACAACGTGCCCAGTGGAATGATGAAACTACTTCTGGCATACTCCGAACACTTTCTCCACTGCAACCACTATGTTTTGCGATACCGTACTTGCAGGTACAGTCCGGGTGCCCTTCGTTTGGAGGTTATAGCCTTTTGTTTGGGTCAAAACGGGCAAAGGACCCAAAAATAGGGACTTTTCTAGCTTTTGAACTATTTCTTCACTTTGAAGAAACTTCACTCTTCATTTGTAAAGAGACCCAACTCAACTTTCAGTATGAAAATTTTTAATGAAGTTGAAGGCCAGAATGCACTTCAATTCTTCAGGACCCTGTTCAAAGCTCATCCAATGGTTGAACCAAATCTTGTGGTTCAAATTTCTCTCCCATCACAAATTTTGGGCCGTTGATTCATTTGACACCTCATCTAAAGGTTCAAAGTACATCTGGGCATCGAACCAAACTCTTGCAGATGCTACGAACTTCGGTACACTGAGTTATTCATCGCGTTGGGCGTGCGAACAGCCCGCGACTTTCCCTGCCTGCGGCCGCGCCTCCCTTCTCTGAAAACTATCAGATCAAGCTCTCCTGTGGATCGTTTTGAGCACGATCTGAGGCCTGGAGCAGGGTCGCCCTACTGAATCCATGACTGTAGAGTGTTCAGTCATGAAATTCTGTGGAGAAACGGTGATTTTAGCTCAACTTGACAAAGTGACTTTTTCACCTTTTTACCGCAAATCTGCTAGGTTAACTGTCTGGAGACAAATCTCTGACATAAACCTCAGAATATCTCCATGGCTGATTGAAGTGTGATTAGCTTCCTTCCTGTCCTTACGGCATCCAAAACGGTGCACAAACAGCGAAGAAATCACTAGTTATGTATAAAAACCGTAACCCCAAGTCCGGTTTCAATTTTCAGCTGGCTTCAAAATTGTCAATTTTTCAGCAAATTTTTCCCTGTCTGATGCTATGCACAGGCTAATAATCCCTCTGATGAGCTTAACAAGCCTCTATAAATTAGAAACTGTGCACCAGTGCTTCTCTTTCCTTCTTCAACCCGTCGTAAAACCCCGAACTCTCAGAAGACAGTTCTCCCGAAGCTCTCTTCAACGGCGACACTGTACTGTGTACACTCCCTGTACGGCTCTGATACCAACTTAGAATTTGCTTTGCAGAGGAACACAGATCATGCTACACAGTAACACAGACAAAAAATCACTCTCCTCAGCAAGCTCACATAGCAACTGTATTTCTCAAAATGAAATTACACTGTACATATAGTTGTTCACTCAGGCAACCCATGCATGACCCAGGGTGCCGTTGGCAGGGCGCGTGTCCCATCGACTTGCCTCGTGGTGAGGCCAACTGATCCTTATCCACTGGTAGGACCCACAGTACAGTAACATAGTGATTCTAACTTTAATTCTAACTCCTTGGTCTATGTCTTGGTCTTGATCTTGGCCTTGATCTGCCAACCCCGTTGCATGTGATCCTCTTGGCTCATGCTTGCCTGTGCAGCTTCTACTGTGGGTGGCGGTGAGATTACCACTAGGTCGGTGGGGGCTGCTGGGCCACACGCTGCTGCCTTGGCTTGAGATACTTCATTATGCACCCTAAAGGAGATAGCCTTCAAAGGCCGCTTGGTAGCCCACTAGTGTCTGTCTAAAAAGCTGCACCTGTTGGGTTAGAAAGTCTGCCTTAGGCTGAGTGAGCGATCCATTTGTGGGCATGGGATGGGCTAACCATTTGGTTTTCTCTCTCTTTAGGGCCAATACCTCCTTGATTCTCGGTCTCGGCCACTTAGAATTGGGCATGGAGGGGGGCAAGCTGCTGTCGTGCTGTTTGTTGGGCCTCTTTGACCTTTGCTATTGCATCGGTCACTAATTTGAAGAGGGCCTTTATGTAACCTTGAAGGATGGCCTCGGTCTTCTTCAGCTTCAAGACTTGGTCCTTCTCTGCCTGCTCATGCTGTAGAGGGATCTGCAAGTCCTGTTGGAGCTGTGAGAGCTTTGCTCGCAACTTCGTGTTGCTAGTTGCTAATTCTACCACCCGCCTACCTAATGTAGATTTATTTGGCTGCTACTAGTCCTTGGAGCAATGTGCCCAAGTGCTGGTAGGCCATTGTGACGTCCTGTGGCACCACAACTGGGGTGGTGATAATGACCGAGGCTAGTTGAGATGTCGCCCATGGTGTCGCATCATCGTTGTCGTCATTTTCAATCAAAATTTCTGATGTTGCCATCCCCTCAGGTGCGGTGAGGTCAACACGTAGAGGTGAGGTGACAAACTCCGTTTGTTGGAATGCGTCATCGTCCAATGGTTTCTAGGACTCGACATTCTACAGGGATGAGTTGGTGGAGGGAATGGATGGAATGATGGAGGTGTCTAGGATGGAGGGATGTTGAAAATTATCACTTCTCACTTGACATTGATTATTGTAAATATTGATCAAACATTAGAATAATGTTGATGATCTGATTTCACAGTACAAAGCCTATTTCCACGTGTGAGGATGTATTTTTCAGACTTGTATATATCTAAATTTATTTTGATCAATCTAGTTAGTGTGAACATGATATGACTAGTTTTTCGTCAAGTTGACTAGTCACCTAGAAATTAGCTTTTCCTTGCATGTGCATGAGTAAATGCTCCCACATGGCAAGTGGATGTTCACACGTGTCCTTAGATCCTATTTTGTAGAGAATATTCTTATATTCTAGGAGACTAGCTTTTTGGATTTTAGCCATATTCTAGAAGGTCAGGTTTGGATAAGGATCAAGGATGGATCAAATGGATAGATCTGAGTGATGTGGCACTCTTCACACGTGTGAAGACCTGCTGGACTGTACCAGACTCGTGGATGTACTTGATCCATAAAAGGATCATCATTTTGCTAAGAAGATTGATGAGACTTTTGCATTCTGCACTTTTGTGAGGTTTCTAGTCATTTTGTCTTGTGATTTCTATGAATGATTGCTATCTAGGATTATTGTACTTGTTCTTTCAGGTGCAGGCCGTACTGTGGACAGTACTCCACACATGTGAGGCCGCACTCACTAATTTATGATGTGTTGATCCATTGCTCTTGCTTAAATCCAAGTGTAATGAATCTAGATCAAGATCTAATGTGTAGAACTTGATAGATACATTGATTAAGCAACCAATAACTCTCTATGATTGTAAAGTACAATCATTATTGTCCTAAAAATTGTAAAATTTATCATGGTATCAGAGCTAAGTAAGAGAGTGATCATTAAATCATAAATCTTGTAAAGATCATTGGTAAAATTTGTTTTTGGCCAAATACTAGTGAGGGCGAGTTCATCTAGAGTGATAGCTTGAATTCACTGTGTATGTACTTTTCACACGCGTGAAACCGTACATCAACTTTCATTTCAAGTTACTTTGTGTTTTTTGGTCCCAAAATCACAGTAGTAGTTCATTTTTTGTGCTTTTTGAAGCATAGTATTGATCTAGATTAAATCTAGCTAATGCCTATGACCAGATAGAGTTTTGGATCATTGAAGCATTTCTTTTTAGAGTCTAAAATCAGAGCTTAGAGGCTGATTTGTTCAGATCCTTAGTTGAAGTGAAATCTCTAAGAATTTTTTTTTTGTGAGAGTGAAAGCTAGGAATTTTTGGCAAGATAGTTCTTTTAAAATTTAAAAATATTTGTGATTTTAAGAAGAGCATTCATTCTACAATGTCATCCATGGGTGGATATTTGATGGAATCAAGTGAGAGACTCACTTCCACAAATTATTCCATTTGGAAAGTGAGAATGGAATCAATCCTAGTGATCCATGATCTATTTGACATAGTTCAATGAGTTGAGGAAGAGCCTCAAACTCCCCAAGAACAAGCCAAATACAAGAAGAGATCAAGATTAGCTCTACATTGCATAAAGTTAAATGTATGCAATGACCTCTTGAAAGAGGTGTCTTCTTGTACCTCATCCAAAGAGGCTTGGGATTCATTAAAGAGCATCTATGAATCCAATAATACTTCAAGAATCCTCATGCTAAAAAATCAAGTCTTCCAAAGCATGAAAGGAAGAGAGTGGACAAGAGTATGTCCTTAGGATCAAATCTCTTAACAAGGAGTTAAGTGCAATAGGAGAGAAGATCCAAGATCAAGAGCTAGTACAAATCATCTTGAATGTTCTAGGTGATGAGTTCACCAACTTAGTCCAATCATTTTCCATTCAAGACACTCTTCCATCCATTGGAAAGTTGCACAATGTTCTTGTAACCAAGGAGAGTAGGCTTCTACACCTCAAGACAAGAATGGATAGCATGTCACTTAATGGAGGAGAGGAGAAGGCTAACTTTACATCAAAGGCAAGAAGAAGCAACATCCATTCAAGAAAAATCAAGGCAAGGAGGCCGAGATGAAGAATGGAGGATCTACTTTCAAAGGCAAAGTGAAGAACAAGGCAAAATTCAAGTGTTTCTTTTGTGGAAAGAAAGGACACTTTGCCTCAAAATGCTACTTGAAGAAGAATCAACAAGCCAATGGAGATCAAGGGAACATTGCTCAAGAGGAATAAGATGAGGATGGATTCAACACATCCTTAACGGTTGCATCTACACCAACTTCAAGTCAAGACACATGGTGGATAGATAGTGGGGCTAGTTCCCACATGTCTTTTAACAAGCATTATTTTTCTACTCTTCTATCTTGTAATGACTCTAAGAAGTCAATATACACTGCTAGTGATCAAGCATGCAAGATAGATGGCATATGATCTATACCTCTTTGCTTAGGCACATCTAAAAGGATAGATCTAGATAATGTTTTGTATGTTCCAACCATTTCAAGAAACTTGCTTAGTGTAGGACAATTAATGGACAATGGACTAGATGTACATTTCAAGAATGGAGTTTGTTCCATCTTGAAAAATGATAAGTGCATAGCTAGTGGCATTAAGCAAGGTAGACTTTTCAAGTTGGATGCTAATGTTGCAAGTGAAAGTGTGAACTTGGCTAGGGAGGAGCTATCTCAAGTGGAGCTATGGCATAAGAGATTAGGCCATCCTAATCTTCAATCTATGGAGTCAATGGCAAGCAAGGAACTAGCTCTCGGCAAGAGCCTTCAAGAAGTGTGGAAAGATGTGTGAGGCATGTGGCCTTGCAAAGTCACACGAATCTTCTTACAAGATATCTTCATCAAGATCTACCTCTCCCTTGGATCTCACACATTCTGATGTACATAGTTTTTCACATGCAAGTAATGGAGGTGCTTTGATGTATGTAACTTTTATAGGTGATTGCACTAGATTCACATGGATCGAGTTACTATCAAAGAAAAGTCTTGTTTACGAAGCTTTCATTAAGTTCAAGTCTTTAGTAGAGAAATAACTTAGTACTTCCATCAAAGCACTAAGATGTGATAATGGAGGAGAGTACACCTCCAATAAAATGAAAAACTTTTGTGAGATCAATGGCATTAAGTTGCAATACACTTGTTCCTACACCCTCCAACAAAATGGGGTGGCCGAGAGGAAAAATAGGAGTCTATGTGAGTGTGCAAAGTCTTTAAGACTTGATGCATCACTTCCCATCTCATTTTGGGGAGAAGCTATAACATGTGCTACTTACTTGTGTAATAGACTTCCTAGTAGTGCTATAGATGGGATCTCACCTTATCAAGCCTTGTTTGATAAGAAACCCAATGTAAAAGATTTTAAGATCTTTGGATGTATTTGTTATGTTCACATCCCTTTGGAGACTAGAAGGAAAGAAGATGCTACCTCCTTCAAAGGGATCTTTGTTGGCTATGGAGAAAATAGCAAGGGCTATAGGATATATGATCCTATATCCAAGAAAGTAAAGGTAAGCAAGGATGTACTTTTTGATGAGTCACAATTTGCTAAGAGCTTGTCAAATGGATCTAACCCATTGTGCATTGAAGATCTTGACAAACCCAAGGAGGATCTTGACAAACCCGAGGAGGATCTTGACAAACCCGAGGATGGAGACATGGATCCAAGTCAAAAGGGGCCGAGAAGATCATCAAGAAGCAAGGCCGAGCCCTCAAGGCTCACCTATGTGGACAAGGGAAAGCAAAATGAAGACTCTACACCTTCTACCTCTTACTCCTTCTTAGCTACATTGCTTGAAGAACCATCATCTTTTGAAGAAGCATATAAATCTAAAGTTTGGAGAGATGCAAAGCAAGTAGAGTTTGATGCATTAGTAGAAAATCATACTTGGAATCTTGTAAATCTTCCAAGAGGGAAGAAACCACTTGCATGTAAGTGGATTTATAGTATAAAGTACAATCAAGATGGATCTATTAGTAAGTACAAAGCTAGGCTTGTTGCTAAGGGATTTCTTCAAATAAAAGGATTGGATTATGAAGAAACATTTGCACATGTAGCTAGGCTTGTACCTATTAGATTAATCATTGCATTGCTACTTTGTTCAAGTGGGATCTCTACCAAATGGATGTGACAAATGCCTTCTTGAATGACTTTTTAGAAGAGGAAATCTACATGATGCAACCCAAGGGCTTCATCAAGGTTGGCGAGGAGCAAAAGGTGTTCTACTTAAGGAAGAGCCTATATGGCTTGAAGCAAGCACCTAGAGCTTGGTACTCTAGGTTGCATGATTTTCTCTATTCTCTTGGCTTTGTACTAAGTGCTTATGAACCTTCTTTTTTTTCAAATGTAATGAAGGAATGATCATCATTTTGGTACTTTATGTTGATGACATCATTTTGACAGGAAATGATGATGAAGGTATAAGCAAACTTAAAGTTGATTTATCTAGTGAGTTCAAGATGGTAGATCTAGGCTTCCTAAAGTTTATACTTGGGATAGAAGTGTCTAGAAGTAGCAGAAAGATACAATCTCACTATCTTCTTGTGAAGCCGAGTACAAGGCATTGACTTCAACAACCAAAGAGCTCCTATGGCTAAGAAGACTCTTGATGGAGCTACATGTGCTAGAGGCCGAGGAGTTCCCTTACATATTTTGTGACAATCAAGCTTCTCAACAAATTTCTTCAAATCCTATCCTCCATGCTAGAACAAAGCATATTGAGATAGCTCATCACTTTGTGAGGGAGAGGGTACAATCCAAGGAGGTGCAACTACATCATGTACCATCAGTCGAATGCATAGCTGATATCTTAACCAAGCCATTGTCCAAAGATCCTTTGTTTAAGTTAAGATATGCTCTTGGAATTGTAGATAGATGTACATTAGATTTGCCAAGTTAGAAGTGAGGAGGAGTGTTGAAAATTATCACTTCTCACTTGACATTGGTTATTGTAAATATTGATCAAACATTAGAATAATGTTGATGATCTGATTTCACACGTGTGGAGCCTGTTCCCACGTGTGAAAGGATGTACTTTTCATACTTGTATATATCTAAATTTATTTTGATCAATCTAGTTAGTGTGAACATGATATGACTAGTTTTTAGTCAAGTTGACTAGTCACCTAGAAATTAGCTTTTCCTTGCATGTGCATGAGTAAATGCTCCCACATGGCAAGTGGATGTTCACACGTGTGTATAGAGTACTAGAAGATAAGAGTTGAACATTTTCCTTAGATCCTATTTTGTAGGGAATATTCCTATATTCTAGGAGACTAGCTTTTTGGATTTTAGCCATATTCTAGAAGGTCAAGTTTGGATAAGGATCAAGGATGGATCAAATGGATAGATCTGAGTGATGTGGCGCTCTTCACACATGTAAAGACCTGCTGGACTATACCAGACTCATGGATGTACTTGATCCATAAAAGGATCATCATTTTGCTAAGAAGATTGATGAGACTTTTGCATTCTACACTTTTGTGAGGTTTCTAATCATTTGCCTTGTGATTTCTATGAATGATTGCTATCTAGGATTATTGTTCTTGTTGTTTCAGGTGCAGGCCGTACTGTGGACAGTACTCCACACGTGTGAGGCCGCTCTCACTAATTTATGATGTGTTGATCCATTGCTCTTGCTTAAATCCAAGTGTAGTGAATCTAGATCAAGGTCTAATGTGTAGAACTTGATAGATACATTGATCAAGCAACCAACAACTCTCTATGATTGTAAAGTACAATCATTATTGTCCTAAAAACTGTAAAATTTATCAAGCGAGATGTGGGGGGTGACAAGTTGAGAATATTTATAATGGATAGAGTTCTGGGGGATAAGTGGGAATCTTGGGGGTTTATGGCAATGGGGGGAGTGGAAACAGAAGAATCAAGGGAGGCGAGGGGGATGGAAGAGACAATGGTGATGGAAGGTAAGGGTGTGGCGAAGATGGCAGTGAAAGAAGGAGGGATTGGAAAAATAGGCATAGGAGTTGGTGCAAGAGATGTGACAGAAGTGGTGGTAGGAGGGGTTGGGCCAGTACGGCGATGGGTGTTGTTAGAGGGAGGGTCGACGGTGGAAGAGGTAGCATCGCGTATACGTTTGTTGGATGGAGAGTTAGTTGGAAGGGTAGGGAGTCGATGACTGGTGGAAGGAATGGTTGTGGTCAAAACTTGGGATCGGTGGATCCCCTAAATCTTCTGTTCGAGGAGAATGACGCAAGGACAAAGAGAAGTGGGCCCGCTATGAATTTCTTGCGTGCGTTGGGCTTGATGGTCCTCTTCAGCTCAGAAAGAATGAAGACGTGCCAATCATAGGGCACAACATTATTGTCCAAAAGTCCTTGTGGAAATTCACAAGCTGATGGAGGAGTGTTGGATTATTCTCCTGATTATCGACTAATCATTCAAGTTTAATATTCATCCATGACATTATCCAGCTCTACAATTTTATGCATATTTTTACACAATCTCCGAAAATACTCGGGAATCACTCAATTCCAAGAAGTACTAACTGGATGGATGCCAGCTCATGATGGCCAACTGGCCATTAAGATCTACGACCTAATTAGTTGTCCTACTAGAATTGCCGCATCTTTGCTTAGTATAAATAGCTAATCACACTTCTACTATTTTCAATCAAGTAGCAGCTCTCTCAAGCTTTCAAGCTTGAATACTCTTGAGCATTCTAGCTTAGTTCTTTAAAGTTCTTTTAGAGTTTTGCTATTAGCACTTACTACTTATCCGCGAAAGTGCAAATTCAAATAGAGATATTCAGTTACACAGAGATAGCTTAGATGCGGTTTCTATCCATAATTGTCTTGTGCTCATCATCATCTGTTTCATGCTGAATCAATCTATTCTTTATTGTGTCCAGTATTATATCAGAATGTATGCATCTTTGTGATAGTTTTGTACTTCATAAATCTCATATTGCTTTGTTTTTAATAATTTATTGTTTGTCTACGTAATCATTGTAGTACTGACGATTTTAAAGTTAGTTACTATAGGATTGAATGTGATTTCTGCCATTATGTTCTGTTCAATATTGATAGGCGTAGTCATACATTAGGAAAGCAGGCTCCATTCCACTACACTCGATAAGTTGTCACTGCCTTCGACTTGTCGTTATTGCATTATCACCTCTTTTCAACATGGTATCAGAGCGATTGGTTGTACCAAGGCTCTAATACTTGATATCTTTCACGATTTCAAATCAATATCATTTGATACTTTTCAGAGTATCATATTCTTCAATCATTAGAGAAACTTAGAGCCCGACGAGGACCTTTGAGAAAGATGCTTTTTTATTTTTTTTCTTATTTTTGTTGCCATGTAGACCAATTGAAACCTTATTGGGGTTCTACATAACGTAGAATTTTTCAAATATAAATAAAATAATTTTTTTTAAAATATATTACTGTTTCGTCGGGCAGCATCTGGAAATACTGTTGGTAGTTGAGGCCTGTCCTTCGAACTCATCACTGCCCGAAGAGACCCAAAAATATTGAAAAATGAATATGACAGATGGTTGAAACGAGAAAATCGATGTACCATTAATGTATATGTAGTGTCAAATCATGGTTAACATGGTTAACTAGAGAATTCATAACGCCAAATAGTTCAGTGTTTCAAATTTTTGCCAACACATATTTTCAGATTCATGGCTTTTTGCCTACGCGTATTTTCAGATTCATAGTAATGTTTTAGATTTTTGCCTGCACATAATTAATGGCGCCATCAATGAAGCCATGCACCTCAATTGATTCTGTGCTTCTCTTCAGCGAGAAAGATGACAATGGATTATGGATGCCAAAAAAATATTCAAAAAACTCTTGGGTTTTGATGCATCCATCATCAAGAGGAACATTTCAAAAAAGCAAAAGATCAAAACTATCATTTTGATCTTATTGGAAGGCCAGAATTTTGGATTTCAAAACATCATCAGGAGAAAAATCTATCTCTGAAATTCTAGTCTAACATGTATATATGCATTCAGAGATAAATGTGCAAGGATTCAACCATCAGGATCACAAAAAAAACAATTGTGAGTATTGATATATTACAATACTTTGATTTTTGTCATTCATTAATATCTATTAGTAAACTTGCCAATCTGATCATTTTTCTCTTGCAGATTTATATCCATCCAACATAAATGAATAGGAGCCCAGTGGATTTCTAGTAGGTGTGTTAGATGTTATTCACATTGATATTGGATGGCTGCAATATCGAGGTAGAACTGCAAAAGATCTACCTGATAGTGGGGATTTTTTATATGAATCAATGTACATTCCTGATACAAAAGAAGATTTTGGACAAATAGTCCCAATTCCATTACCTAGTTTTGGAAGTGATGAATGAATTGCTCCAGATACTGCAGTTTCAAAATCATTTTGTTGCAAGCTATATAATGATGTAAAAAACTCATTAAAGATAAGCACGGGATAAAAAACAGTCAGATTGAGTTGGTTTATTTCTTTTAATATATTTGTGGATTTCTTTTCAAGTGTCAATGTACACAAAACCCCAACGATGTTTGTGTGCAAAAATTTATCAGATAGTTTATTATCTGAACTTATGGATGAAGGCTGGGACAAAAGATCAGATGGAGAAATAGAATGCAGAATTAAAATGTCTTCCATGTGCTTTCATTATCAAATAGAAAAACAAATGTTGAGCTTGAGCTTATCCTTTATTATCAAAGATGAAAAAAAAAACAAAGGTAAATGGGTGCCACTCGATCAAGACTTGGAAGCCAATGGACATTCAAAATGAAAAATATTGAAATTATATACAATGATGCAGTTTTGACATGTGTTGAGGTGGAAGAGGATTGGATCCTAAATTACATCGGGCGGGAACTATTGCTCCTACAAGATGATATACTTTCAGCTTTCAGATTCATATTCAATGGTAAACTTGTAAGTAACTATAAACACTGGATTCTTTATGAATAGTTTCTATCAAAACTTTTTCATACAATCTCTCTACTAATTGTAACTCACTTTGTATTAGTTTTATGCAGGTACGTAAAAGACATGAGCTCGAGATCAAATGCAAAGATATTGGATAAATAATCCAACTTATGGAAGAACACTGAGATTTACTATCAACAAATACATGTCAATCATCATGTCTTTTTATCAATCTAGAAAATTGCAATCCAGTATTACACTATGGACACAACTTGATTGTAAAAATTATACTGATATCAATAAAAATCCCATAAACGGGTTGTTTACATGTAAGATTGTATCTATTTTTTTGGATGTATTTCTATTTACAAATGAAATCATATTCAGTAAGTTTTTCTATCTAAGCTTGACAGAATGTTCACCAAGTTACATAATGATTTCAAGTATGTAGATGATTATCCAATTCATAATAAAAATTGTAGATTTGTATAGTTTTAGTCTGCATTTGTTTTTTTTTTCTTTTGTTAAATATTTCTGACGATTCAGAAGCTGGCCCTTCTACTTCTGAAGCCGCTTCTTCTAGTGGTACAAAATTTGAAAAGTCGAAGACTTTTCATGATTGCTTGAAAATGGCTGTGGGGGAAATGCGCCAAAAAGAAAATGATTTCCCTTCTGACGAGGAGTTCCTGAGATTTAATTATGGCCTAATCCTTCATTTGATCCTTCATCTTCTTCTCCAATGGCATCTGCCATGGCTTTCTGCAATGTAGCGTACTGCTCCTAGCGTTTAAGCTCTCTTCTGATGCTTCGTGGTAGTCTTGCTAGGAACCACATGATCGGGAGTTAGAGCTGTGTTGCACTCGGATCTTAAATGCTTGATCCATTCGAGATAGTTTCGGACCCTTTCCGGATCCTTCCTTCGTTTAAAGCGGGTGATGAACGCCGCTTTAACCCCTTCCCACGTGGATTTTTCTTCGGCTGATTGGTTGAACTCCCCTATTCACACATTTCATCATCAAAATAGTAGTGAAAAGGGAGTAAGAAGAGAGAGTTAGAGGGAAGTTTACTCAAATGCTAATACCATTTCCTAATGTGACCACATTAAACAAAACAAAACAATATAAATAACAAGATTTGAAGAAATAACACATTCACAAATAACAGCATTAGAAATAGCAACACGCAGGGAAAGGCCCTCTTCCTCTCAGCCATTCCACCCTGCTCGGGCACAAGCCCTCGGGATCCCGCCCTCGGGCATTGGGCCTTCCCAGGGCCCCTTCTGCCCTCGAGGGAGGTCCTTCGTCCTTCCCGACACCCGCCACACGAAAACTTTGCCCTTTTCAGTTTACAAGTTCAATATGTCGAACAAACACTACCCCTCAAACTTCAAATTTCAAGCAGGGTTGGCTTGCCCCAGGTTCCATTCGCAGCTCTTACGCAAAACGGTTAGGCCGTTGGAAAATGGAAGCTCCGCGCAGAGAGGACTGTGATAGTATCGTTTGCATAGGCGTTGCCGGTATGGTGAAGAGGGTGCAAAGAATGACGAGCAATTTTGTTGGCGATCTCAGAAGCATCAAGCTCGGCAGGAGCAAAGTTAGAAGCATAGTTGGCAGCAAAGACAGCAGGATTGTTGATGATGCTCCACATAGCAGAGCTAGAGCCAGAAGTAGCACCAATTTCGAAGGAAAGCAGGCCCACATTGACCCTAAAAGCAGCAAGGGCACCACAAGTCCCAGCCCAATTGGAAGAATTAAGAATTGCATCAAAAGTGAATGCTCACTACAACTTTCAGCTTTTCCTGGATCAAAACCATCTCTTCAGTCATTTGTGGGTTCTGCCTGTTCGTCCCAGGCGCAAAAGGCAGGAAACTCACATCGATTCTCGTGTCACGAGCAAGCTCCACCCTCATCCAGCAGATGCTCTAACCCTTCTTCACACCCTTCAACTGTAATCAGGGTTGATTCACGTTCTGGTTGGGTGGAGGGGCCAGCAGAGGAGGCAGGAACAGTCATCAATCTGTCCGACCGGCCCAGTCTGTGCATGAGCGTGCAGGGATCAGAGGTTGCAATCGGTTCTTCAGATCATGCACTCTACATTGTGGATGCGAGCAAAGGAGAGTTCTCGAGAGCCTTGTATGGGGGTTCCTTTGGGCACGCAAACTGGGTGACCTGTGTGGATCACCTTGAGGATGGAAGGATCATCAGTGGGGGAATGGATAGTAAGCTATGCCTGTGGGAAAGGAGTGGGGTGAGATGCAGGGATTTGAAGGGGCATTCAGCTTCCATATCTGCTGTGAGAGGTGGGTTTGGAGGATCTAGAGCTGTGAGCTCCAGCTATGACACAACTCTCATGATCTGGGATGTGTCAGCATCTGTGGGAAAGCCTGTTGGG
This sequence comes from Diphasiastrum complanatum, assembly GCA_029204225.1. NCBI lineage: Eukaryota > Viridiplantae > Streptophyta > Lycopodiopsida > Lycopodiales > Lycopodiaceae > Diphasiastrum > Diphasiastrum complanatum. The sequence goes on along the minus strand of CM055101.1, from coordinate 39,460,257 downwards.
CGCCTGGAGGGACACAAGGCAGCAGTGATGGGCTTCACTATGAGCTCAAGGCAGCAATCTCTGGTGAGTGGCTGCAGGAATGGAGCAGTGATTCTGTGGGATGGAGGAATAGGGTCTGCTGTTTTGCACTGTAAGAATGCCCATAGTGGGCATGTTACAGCCCTTGAAAGCTTGGAAGATGATGGATGTTTAGGTGATATTTTTCTCACAGGAGGCCAAGATGGAGTGCTGCAGGTGTGGGATTTTAGAGCAAGAGCACCAATTCACACTGCCTCGTTACACAAGTAAGCTCCCATTCACTTAAGAATTTACAACTCATATCAGATAAAGGGCAAGTTCCTGTCTTGAATGAGCTCCTGCCTTGAGCTATTACTCATTTATAACAAGCATTGCCTTGATAAAACATTCATTAGGTCTTGAATTGTTCAGGGAAACATTGCTTTACCAGGCATTCTTTGGGTCTTAAGTGTTCAAATAAAGCATTGCTTTTATGAGGCCTAATCTGAATCTTGATTCTTCAAACAAGCATTGCTTTTATAAGGCATAGATTGGATCCTAACAGTTCATACAAGCGTTGAATTTGGATCTTAATTGTTCAAACAAGCGTTGCTTCTAGAAGACATGATTTGGATCTTAACTGCTGATTATAATAGTATATCATTAACAAATTAAGATATAAACAGCTAGGTATTATGATTAACAACCTCGTGTTCAAGGCATTCATGGAATGGATATCAGGTCAACGAAGGGAACTGGTGCACTCTCATGCATTGCAGTCTGCAAGGGAGCTGCATGTGGATGCCCTTTAGTGGTGACAGCCGGTGCTGATAGAACCCTTAAAGTCTTGGATCCAAGATCATCATTTAACATCATGCACACAATTCTTGATCACAGAGACTTTGTCTATAGCCTTTTTGTGTCAGGTATGGTTGTCTTAATTTCTATCCAGATTCCAAGGTGCTGCCTTGAATGTTGCTAATTGTTTGCATGCTAGATGATCTGTGTGGTACTTTTTACCTCCCACTTCTCAGTAATTTTACTCATGGTAATCGCTATGATCGCCATTTTCTTTTTTAGTCCCACGAATTACTTCGTACTCTACTTTGTATTGGTAAAATTTGAAGCTCAAGATGTGAAGAGGAATGCACTCGACTTAGAAACCCGTTTACTAGGAAAATCTTGTTGTATCTGTTTATCTAGTTAGGATCAAGCTTCTTTGAACCTGTCATTCATCAAGTAGAAGCTGAATCCCGCATATCTATCCCTCGCACCTGTCATTCATCAAATAGAAGCTGATTCTGCTGACCCTATTCTCATTCATCAAATCCTATTGCGAATTGGTTCCCTATTGTACATATCTACCTCTCGATGGTTGTCAAAATCATGCATATCTATCCCTCAATGGTTGTCAAAATTTGATCTACTGAATGGTTGTCTCAATCACACATATATATCTCTCAACCATCTGTGTCTATGGATGACTCCAAAGTCTAGCGTATTTTTCATTGCTTTTTTTTTTTCCTTTGTTAAAAACTACGTTTAAAAAAAAAAGTTTTTGTCAAGTTCCGGAACGGAACGCATTCTGGAACGTGTTCCAGAACACATTTCGTTCCGGAATGGGCAACCATGATTATGGAATTACAAACCATTCTGTAGAATTTGCACATTCTTTTTTTTAAATTTCTGATATCTTTTTTGAAGTCTCTTAAGTGCACTTTGCACGTTTATCCGCTCTTTATGATATTTGCTTGAGAGACTTATTTGGGTGCATTGGCAGGTCTGATATCATGGAGTGGAGGAGGAGATGGATCTCTGCTGGTCCACGATCTCATTACCAGTAAGTGTTTGTATGGCCTTGGAGCAATTTCAAATGGAGCTGTAAGATGCATCAATCTTGCTGGTCAACAAAAAGAAAAGCTTGTCATCACTGGTGATGACGGAAATGTCATGGTGTACAGTGTGTGATTATAGTTATAGTTGTCTGATCACCTTTTGCTCAAATTGTTTAGAGTCTAATTACAAAATGTTTCATTCCAATATGAAGCCTAATCTTTCTTCTATGTGATTTTCTTTCCTATCCTAGATATTAATGTGATGTATTTTAATGAAATGCTTCAGATTTTTGTAACAATTGATTATAAGATGGGCAATTTGATTACTTTTTTGGCTTGATTTATACCCTGGCTTGTTGGTAGAGCTCTTTGCTCCTTCCCATCAGGTCTAGAGTTGAATTCTAGATGCACTTGGACAAGACACACATAGCCATTTTTGGTTTTGTGCCTAGTTGCTTAAGGGAGCTCCCTACTCCCTAATTGGTGTGCTTTAGAAGTTGAAATGTCAATTTTGTTAGCAATGCAAATAAACAAGCTCATTCATTTTGATGTAGTTGGTTTGCTTTTCCATTGACGGCCATGTAATACTAACTTGGTATTCTCTTTGGCATTTCTTCTTGAATGTAAGAGTTGAAGATCCATAAGTAGATTGTAGGATGTCTGTGTTTCTAAGATTTAATTGTTCTTTTATATAGACATTTTGTACTAAATGCATTTGCTTACAATCATGCTTTGTTCATTTTTTAGTCAACTAAAATGCTACCATTCAAGATGGTACAACTACTACATTTGCACCTACTAAATTCAAGAAGTGCAAAGTAAGGTGAAGATTCTAATATTGCATTAAAATTTTGAGCAATCTTTAATATCAATCATTTGTTGTTGACCACAATAACTAGGAGTGCATTGCTATGAAACCTTGAACATAGTTATTGGGTAAATCATACTCTTCAATGATGTGGCACATCAAAGGTCAAAAAATAGTATTTTGATGGCTGAAGAGCAGTTGTGATTTTTGTGAAGTCCCTAAACGGGGCATTTCAAGTGTGAGGACTGCATGCTTGACAATAGGGGCCAAAAGGGCCTGAAATGCTTTGGCCTACATGTTTTACCCAACATGGGGTTTTTAGTTTTGTCGTCAAATGTTTCATAAAGTTGTCTAAGCAATTATGGGCACATTTAATTGTTGAGACATAATGTGTTCGAACCAGCTTCAGGCACTTTGCCACATAACCCCCCTGGATTTTGAAAAAAATAAACGACGCATTTACAAGTTCCACAACATTATTTAGTATGGACCTCATAAGTTATGTATGTTCCACAATGTTGTTGTTGCAATTCCATGAAAATGCTTTCTTTTCTAAAAGTGGTCCCTGATTTTATTTGGATAAGTGATTCTTACACACATTTGTAATATTTTCCATGTTGTATACATACACCATGTTGGAGCAAGACAAAGCCTAATACATGTATGTATTGCCTACTCTTTATTCCTCAAGAAAATTGTTTGACTATTGACTTTGTTAGAAACCAATGATAAACTTGTTACTGTTTACGATTTACTGTTGACAGCTGTTACCAGCTGTAAGTAGCTATAGGCTAGTCTATAGTCAACTACTAGTTTTCTCTCTCTCTATATTCAGGGTTTATTGTACTCCCTTTCAGTTAGTGTGATGGTGTGTTCTTCCTCTTTCTCTTGGTGATTGCTTATGGTGGTTGATTGTAGTGCTCATCAGATTATTGACATGATATCAAAGCTCCTCTGATCCTGAGTGCCTGACTACTGGGTTCGGCTTGTCACTGGCTCCGTACTGAGGTGAGATAGTCCTTCACAGGAGGTGAAAGCTTGGAGAGGCAAAAGTTGGAAGAAATCCTTCCTTGGTGCATCTTGCAGGTTTTTGGAGCTCAAAATCATCAGTGGGGAACGAAGATACAGTCCCGGAGGTAGCAGAAAGGCCAGGGTAGCATCAGACAGATTGAAAATCTGTTGAATGGGGAGATTTTTACAATACTTCCCAATTTTTTGTGGAAAGTGCAAGTTTTCAAGAAGTTTCAATCAGAAACTTGCTCAATCAACTTGTGGGGAACATTTGTGCTATCAAAAGTTTAGCAATACTGCTACTGGCAGTTTGGAACTGTTCCTAGTTCATTTGGTGGAGATTTGAACAATTTTTTTTGCAAGTTTTTGTGCATTTTTGCTTGAAGTAGTCTTGTAACAGAAAATCAGAGTTTTTAAGCTTCATTTTCAATAATGATGACTTCTGAAAGTAGCTAGACTCAAGTACAAGTTGATTCAATGTGGTTTTTCACTTAAAATCGCATTTTTCGGTGAAGATTTGGCTTAGAAACAATGATTTTTGCTTAGAAACAGGCTTTCTGCTCTGTCTCTGTCTCTGCACTGCTCACCAGAAGGCTCTAGTATGGCCCGAAACGTGGCAAGAGGCCCCGAAACGCCAGTTTTATGACCCGAAACGCCAGCTCTATGACCTGAAACGCCAGCCAAGTGCCCGAAACGCCGCTACACTAGCCCGAAACGCCAAGGGGGTGACCCGAAACGCCTGTTTCCTGCCCCGAAACGCTCGACCAGCAGCTCGAATCGCATGTATTGCCTCAGGTCCGCGCATCGAACGCCTCTAAAACTTAGTGTATTGGAGGGTCTTCAAGCTGCTGAAGACTGAATGCCCGCGAGTAGCTGTCTGCCACGTGTCAATGAAGAAATGTCAGATCAATCTGGACTGTCCATGAATCCCAGATCAACAGCTTAGATCAATTGAAGAATCTCCTCTTCAAATTTTATGTCAGATTGAAGGGTCCCACAGGTGCCCCTAGTATTTGGGACTGGCCCATTCTTTCTAAGGGCTCTGTCCACTGTGGTTTTTTTCAAATAAACATAAAACAGAGTGATGCTTTGACCTAGCTGGAGAGATTGTTTTTGGGATCTGATTAGACATGAGCTATGCTGGTACAAATGGCTACGTGTTGATATAAAAATTTATGAAATCGGAGATCTATGCGAGACGGAGAAAATTTCCAAAAATGGCAGTTTGGCAATAATTGCCATTTTTCAGGCTTAAGGAGAGTTGTGAGCCATTCTAAGGCCAAAATCTTCAATTTGGCATAACTTTCAGTCCATAGCTCGGATTGGAAAGTGGTCGGAGACGTCATTTGTCAGCAAATTTTCCATTTTTGCAATCATTTTTGCAATCCGGAGTCATCTAATTGCAGTTATGGCAACGCTAAGCGAAAGCGTTTTCAATGAGTCAAGCAAATTGGAAGGAGCCGACAACTATGCAGTTTGGAAATTCAAATTGAAGAACATTCTGATGGAAAAGGAGCTATGGGAGATCGTGACAGGTGAGGAGAAAAGGCCAGTGATTGAAGAAGATCAGCGGGCATTTGATAGGAGGAAACGGAAAGCACAAAATGTCATAAACTTGTCAGTAAGAGATGCTATCATTCCCTACATTTCGGATTCGGAAGGACCGAAAGAAGCGTGGGATACGTTGAAGGCATTGTTTGAGACCACAAACACATCTCGAGTGCTATTCCTGAAGACGAAGCTACACACATCATGGATGGATGATGGTGCAACTATTGCCGATCACCTATTGAAGATAAAGGAGATCCGTGATCAAGTAGCTGTTGTTGGAGAGCGAGTATAGGATCGTGAGATCGTTCAATTGATATTGAACAGCTTGAGTGAGTCACATCAAATGTTTGTGACAAGCATTGCCACATGGGAGAATCTTCCAACCTATGAAGAGCTAGGTGGATTGCTGTTGCAGGAAGAGCAACGTAAAGAGAATTTGAATCATCGTAACAGGGGCTATGATCAAGCTCTTGCGGTTAGAGGACAAGGTGGAAGATTTGGCCGTGGTAGGTATCAATCAAGAGAAGGAAATCAAGTCAATGATCATTTCAACAATTTCATGAACAAGCCAATGATAGCCCAAATCGAGGCAATTGGAATCAAGGCCGAGGTCAAGGACGTGGCTATTCTAGGCAAAATAAACCTGGAAATTGTAGGTACTGCAACAAACCTGGCCATGGGGAGCGTGAATGCTTCAAGAAACAAAAGGAGATAGCACAAAGAAAAGGCAAATGGCAAGCGAGCAATTATGCTGATCATTATCAATTTGATGATGATCATTATGAAGGCAGTTATGTTGATCAACATCAATACGATGATGATCAATATGAAGATGATATAGGCGAAAGCTCAAACTTATTCATTACAACGCTAATGACAAGTGACGAAGCAAAGGATACCTAGTACATCGATAGTGGAGCGTCCAAGCACATGACTTCGAGGAAGGAGTGGTTTTCGGAATTCAAGGAAATCCACAATGGCAATGAAGTTGGACAAGCTAATGGCCAATTGCTACATGTGAAAGGATTTGGAGTGGTACCAGTGAAGCTAGCCAGCGGAATGATAAACTGGATAAGCAATGTATAATATGCTTTTGGTTCAGCCAACAATCTACTATCAGTTGGGACGATGGCTGATCAACAACTCAAGGTTGAGTTTGATAGCAGCAAATGTCTCGTCAAGGACATCAAGAATCACTACAAAGTGATTGTTACAGGAGCTAGAGTCAACGAGAATCGACTCTACAAATTGAATGCGAGATCTTTTACTCAAGCTATGGTAAGCACTGTTGATAGTCGAAGTGATTTTTGGCATCAACGATTTGGTCATATTAGTGCTCAAAGTTTACAGATTCTGAAAAGAGGTAATCTAGTTATTGGATTGCTTGATATTTCGTTTGAAGGAAAAATCTGTGAAGGTTGCATTTTGGGAAAACAACACAAAGAGAGGTTTCCCAAAAGTGGAGCAAGGAGAGCCAGTGGCATCCTAGATCTTGTTCATAGTGATCTATGTGGACCAATACAGACTAGATCTCTTAGTGGTTGCTATTACTCTATTACCTTTATTGATGATTATAGCAGATGCATTTGGATTTATTTTATAAGCAAGAAATAAGACGCTTTTGCTAAGTTCAAGGAATTCAAGGCATTAGTTGAAAAGCAAACATGAAGTTACATCAAGACTTTGAGATCTGATGGAGGTGGTGAGTATTTTTTGACAGAATTTATTGATTTTTTCAAAGATCAAGGGATCAAGAGGCAGAATACAACACCTTATTCAACGCAGCAAAATGGAGTTGCAGAGCGAAAGAATAGATCCATTGTTGAGATGGCCAGGGCAATGCTCAAAAGCAAGGGTATGCCAAACACCTTTTGGGCAAAAGCTTGCAGCACAGCTACGCACATCCTGAATCGGTGTCCTACGAAATCTGTGGAAGGTAAGACACCTCATGAAGCTTTTACTAGAAAGAAACCTAGTATTTCTCATTTGAGAGTATTTGGTTGTGATGCTTATGCTCATATTCCTGATGAGAAACAAAAGAAATTGGATGCAAAAGCTGTCAAGTGTATTTTCCTTGGATATGATGAGAAGGCCAAGGCATATAGGATGTATGATACAAATGCACAGAAGCTTGTGATTTCTAGGGATGCTACATTTGACGAGATGGGTCAAGGTGAACAATCTGAAGAAATCACTAAACCTTTTGATGAGGGAGCAAAAGTACAGGTCAAGAAAGAAGTGGATTTTGATGCAGAAGAGTCAAGAGTAAGGCTGATCCTACATTATAAAGCAAGATTTAGATATAGTGTTCATTGTTTTGTATGTGGATGATTTGATTATTACAGAAAGTAATGAGAGCTTAATTGATGAAATCAAATCAGATCTTTCCAATGCTTTCGACATGAGCGATCTAGGATTGATGCACTATTGTCTTGGCATTGAAGGATGGCAAAAGGAAGAGGTTGTCTTTCTTACACAAAGCAAGTATGCACGAGATTTGCTTTATAAGTTCAATATGTAGGATTGTAAGCCTTTGAGTACACTGATGGATGTCAACATGAAGCTTACTGCATATGATGAATCTGAGAAAGTAGATGCTTACTTGTACAGGTAGCTGGTGGGCAGTTTGATCTATTTGACACACACATGACCTGATATTTCTTATGTTGTTGGTGTTGTTAGTCAATTTATGCAAAATCCTAGTCAAGCACACTGGAAGTCTGCTAAACGCATTCTCAGGTACATTCGAGGGACGTTGAATTTTGGTTTGAAGTATGATCAGCCTGAAGCGCCAATGTTGGTAGGTTACACAAATGCTAATTGGGCAGGTAATATTGATGATAGAAGATCTACCAGTGGGCATACATTTAGTTATGGTACAGCATGGAGCAGCAAAAAGCAACCTACAGTAGCCTTATCTTTGATAGAAGCTGAATATCATGCACTCAACAATGCTACATAGGAAGTGGTATGGCTACGAAGATTGCTTGTTGATTTAGGTAAGGCTCTCAATAGGTAAGTGAGCTGCTTCTCAGTTGACACTATGTTCTCTGCTCCAAAGTTATGTAGTGATAAAAATAGATCCTTCATCTTCCTTACGAAAGAAGTGAGGTGTTTTCCATCCCACTATAGATTCGTCAGCTGATCTTCCAGCATCATGATTTGACTTCTTGATTTCGTCTGAAATCTGGTGAGCAATGCATCCCACATCTCCTTAGCTTTGGAGAGTGTAGCCAGGTCAAGTGTGAGACTATCTTCGATGGATGAAGATAGCAAGGCTACTTACTGCCTTGTCATTTTTCTCCCTCCACTCGCGTAGCTCCTTGCCCGATGTCGTAGGCATCTCTTCTATGCCATCCACCCAGGGGAATAAACCTTCGCCCTTGAGTATCAGTGATGTCTTAACTTTCCAGGCTAGAAAATTAGATCCTGAAAAATCAAGAATTGTGCAGATCTTGCTCTGCATGCTGCTGATCATAGATAGTTGTTACTGATTAAATATTCGTCTTCCTTGATGTGGATGAGACACATGTACAAATTTTTTTAATAGATATTTACAGTTTTTCTATGGTTGTTCTTACTTGTTTTTTTTCCTGTTATTAATTCAGGTTGTGATTCATTCATCTTCAATTTCTACGGTTTTCCGACATGTTTGTTTTTCATAGCCTTGGTCTGCCTTGCCTTTACCATGGGTTTTTTTTGGATAAGTTCAGAAAAATAATCTGATCGAACCTTTGCCACAACCAATCCAAACATGCGACAAACTTAGATTTGTTACAACAAAGCTTTGACCAGATCATCTTCTGAACATATCCAAATATGCCAAGACAAGGACAATACAGACCAAGGCAATGAAGACCAAAAATACAACCGATATATACGAGACATCAACAAGGGCAAGCATCGATTCGATATTTGATTGTAGTGGTCACTGGAGTTCAAGTGACTTAAGATCTCCCCAATGGAGCCTAATGCATTTCCTGCAGGAGACAATGAATCTTGTTATCGAAAACTCATATTATCCAGTTGCAATTACATTGTGTTTTGCACCATGGAAATGGAGATCATAGAAATGAAAGAGCCTCATAGAAAAAGTGGTTCATATATTTTCAAAAATGACGTAGACAAAAAATTGTATTACATAATACAAGATTCCATAATCTATGGATCTTCAATTTTGATGGATGTTCCAATCTCTTTGCATTTTATATGCTCTTCCTGCCTTACTCTGAGAAATTGTTTTAGTTAATATATTTTATGAATCTGATTCACTTAGAAACAGAAAAAAAGAAATATTTTTATATGGCATAATGTACCTTTACACCATTCAATCGAAATTGATAGTACTGAGGTAGATCGAATTGCAACATGTCTAATTCTGATCGAATGTGATTGAGACACCAATTTTCCTCGACCTCAACCATTGCAAGAATGTTGTCATTTCTTTTCACTGTTATCTGAAGTTGCTCTTGAGGGGTTTATACCAAAATCTTGATCAAGTGGCTTCCAAACATTTTTGCATTTAATCCATCTTCTATAATACAGCAGCAAAGTGAGCATTTGTTTTTCAATGTGATATCTAAATGTCATGGATGAGTAACATACTCTGCACTCAACTTGCTGATTTTGTTTTGTATCCCAACCTTCATCCAACAACTCGGTGATTATTTCAGCACTCAAGTCCTTACAAATAGACATTGTTTTTGTTCTCCAAACATTGCATTTGGAAAAAAAATCAACAAAAATATTAAAAGGTAGATACCAACTTAATCTATTATTCTTTGATCTAGTGCTACATTTTAATATACTCTGAATATCAATATATAGCCTAGATCAAAAACTTTATGAAATTGTTGCATAAGGAGAAATCCATTTCTCACTCGAAAAATCAGGTAGAGGATATGGCTCTAATCTACCAACTAAACCATTTTTATCAGGAAAATAGACGCGATCATAAAAGAAAACTCCCGACTCTAAAAGTGATTTTGGAAAACAACCTTTATATTATAAAATACCGATATCCAAACGTATGACATCGATTCCTACAATCGGTTGAACTGTTTGCCAATCAACGAAATTTGATGGATACATATCTACAAAACCAACAAATATATCACAAGAAAAATATAATTCAAAAAATGCTAACCTTAAAGAAATTAAATCTGAAAACTTACAATGGCATTTTCTTCTATCATTTGGATTCAAATCATGAATGTTGAGCTCATTGTGAAGATAAGAATGCTGAACTAAAACTTCCGTGATAGATTGACTGGCAGGTGATACTTTAAAATCCATTATCTTGCCTTTCCAAGAGCTTCTATATATGTTATCCGATCTTTATCTTTTTCGGAATGAGCCTTTTGCAGAGGGATGCATCAAGATCCATTGATATTTTCATTATATTCTTGGTATCCATTGATCTTCTACATTTTTGTCATTGCAAATATTGATTGCATCAATGGATCCTCTTGGTCTCCGGTTATGTGTAGTCGAAAATACGAGTATGCAAGCTGAGAACGGAGAGAATGTAGAAATTGCGAGGTAAACCTAAGAATGAAAATCCAAAATAAGAGATAGAATGAAGAAAATGAGAGGTATACCTATGAATGACAAGAAGTTCCTAAACTACAACAATTAGTTAACTACAGTTTACGACTATTGATGTCAAATCAATCTCGAGTGTACAATGACGGGCAACATAAGGGTATTTGGGCAGTAACTGTGGTCCAATCACAATTGTTTGTTCTGCCCGGCGGGATATTTGAAAATCATGAAAATTTGGCCGAAAAAGTTAAATACAATTTCCATTCATCGACCACTGTTACAGTTCGCCACAGATGGACACCATTCATTGGGACACATAAGCGTTGAAAGCATGCGAAGTCAAAAACAACATCTTGACAAAGGGCCCATTTTGAGTTCTAATATCCCCTAATGTAGAAGTTTTAAGTTTCTCAACAACTCTAGAAGGTGTGGGTCTTGTTCTAATCGAGTCTTGTATTTGTCATAGATTTCAGAAGACTTAACTATTGTACTTTTAGAACATTCCACTCTCTTCAATTCATTCCTCTCTACAACCAATAATTCACTTGTTGATCTATATGTCTCTTGAACCCTCATGTTGAACACTCACATGCTTGAATGTTAACGACCCCATTAATGACACGTTTATATGAAGGGTGTATGTGCTATATTCTTGTGGAGTAGGTGTGGTCTTGATCATAACTCGTCACTGTTGGTCTTTCATTTCCCAAAATGGTTCTAGAAGGTGTGCATTTTGTTCATCTAGAGTTCATTGATCATGACTTGCTTTTTGATGACAAGAGAAACTACAAAAGTCGACGACCCTTTCACAGTTTTTGTTCATAAGTCATCTTCTTGAGACAACTAATGATAGCATTTGTTGTTATGACTTTCGTTGATGTTTATTCAAATTCATGTCTCTCTTGGGATTTAGTTACCACACATTAGATTGGTATTTCAAGTATGGTCAGCCTAAGGTGAGCTTTAAAATATTGCAGTATAAGGCCCTTAGGATGGTATTACATGCTCTAGATGGCTTTCCAACGGTTGGCATAAGAAAAATCTCTTTAGCTTGTAGGTACAATGCCTAGACAAACCCCTTCATGTTTTCTTTCTCGTGCGTTCTAGAAAAATGATTTTCTTAGTGCATGATGATGACACTGTTAACCTCTTTCAAGTAAGCCCTTAGACACATCCCTCCCTTCAAAATTCATTATCACACATATAGGTTTTGATTTAATAATCATTTCACCGTTTTATCCCTTTTCTTCAATGTCTTCCAGTTTTACGAGTGCACGCTAAGAAAGTTTGGTGTTGTTGAGTGGAACGATGTTGTATCTTGGTTTAGACAATTCTCGTTTGTTTTTTGTTTTTCAGTTTTTTTCAAATAGTTTTCTGTGGGCTAATGTGCTCGTGCTAATGCATGGGCCCGGGTTGCAGGGGCCTGTGAATCCTATAGTGCTCTTTGGGTCTCAATTAGCCCTTCCTCTATATTCCAAGAGGTAGGGTAGTCAGCATCACCAAAACTATCTCATAAGAAAATGCTTTCCATACTTGACAATCAACTTCAAACCCGAAATAATTGCATAACCATTCGTGTTCAAGGCATTACCACATCACTAATAATCGGAAAGGTTTACATATATTCAACATACCAATCTTTTCGAAGCTACTTTAGGCTCACACTAAAAGCGTTATTCAAGAATATAATTTGCCTCTAGAAACCATTCCAACCAATGGAACATAGCTAGTCAACAAACGAATGACTCTCAAACTTCTTCAAATGACGATACAATATCAGAAACAAGGGGGAAGGCAAAAACCTTTCATGAAATAAAAAATGAAACTACATCAGAAGCAAAACCTCACAAAACTTGACAATAGCAAAACACAACCTGACAATAGCTTAAAAGAACAAAGAAACACAACCAGTGTATGCCCCTCTCCTGCCATAAGAAACAAACACAACTAGTGTTCGCCCCTCTACCAGATTGCAGCCAACACTAAATGGCGCCCCGCCATCGCCCTTGAGCCTACAAAAACCGTGCCCCTCCATCACCCTACGATCAGTAGAAACTGGCACCACTCCATCGCCCTGCAGCATAGCATACACAAAACTGGCGGTGAAATGAAAAACACACGAACCTCCAGTAAAAAAAATGATCTAGAAACTTCTTCGTAAAAACACACATCTAAAAACTTTTACTCGTTAGTTTAAATCTTTTTTGCTAGTGCCTTTACGACGGGGAAGACCCCTGTCCTCGGGCCTTCCCCGATTTAAGGCCCTTGGGCCCGTGGCAGCCCACGGGCCCAAGGGCCTTAAATCGGGGAAGGCCCTCGGACTGGGCCTTCCCCCTTACGTAGAGAACTGTTTGAGAGTGACGAGGTACTCTTCGATACATTATATGCTACTGGTTATCACATCGATCTTGCACGAGGCTTTGTTGTCTTTTATCCAAATACCTACGTAAGCAAGTCATTCTGGGAAAAGGATGGACATCCTCCCACACTGGTTTCTAGCTCATGGAGTCAGACAGAGAACTCTTTGAAGTTTTTACTATCCACAACGAAACTGCAGTTCCATGCATAGAAAAGAGAATCAGAGAGCCCATTGAAACTTTTTGATCCATCGCTGGCTCACACCCATCTATACCTGCATTTCGAACGCAGCTTTGTTTGTTTGTCAACATCAGTCCCAGTGGGCATCTCACTACGGAGAGCCTTTCTATTGGAAAATTTGTGAATCCAAAAGCATTCTGTCGTTACTGTCCCTCCTTGACAGAGAGAGCATAATGAAAGTTATCTTTGTCCTGCTTTCCAATGTAGATCTCTTGGATCTAAACTTCTGATTTTTTGAATACAGAGCTTGAGGATCCGATCCTGAGCCTGAGGAGGATGTTGATCTTCTCATCTCCTCTTGTAGGAGCAGCAAAATTACTCTTGATAGAGTGAGGTGCTCCTGGGTAGAAATTGCCATTACCCAATTTTTGTAGGCTTCAGGTAGACTCGATAATAGAGTCATGAGTGCATCGAAATCTTCTATGACTGAGCCAGTTGCAATCATTTGCTCCTTAAGTTTTTGAAGGTGTTGAGGTGACTCGAGACACTATCTGCGTCAGACATTCTAAGGGTGAAAAATTTCTTCCTCAGATGAAGCTTGAAAGTAACGTCTCCAATGTCGTAGAGAGTTGCTAGGATGTCCCATGCATCCTTAGCGGAAGATGCATACTTTATTGTTAGATGTCAATATTACATGTTGGATTGGTACAATGTTTAATGAAAAGTAAAGGATTCCTGAAAATATTGGGTAGCTAGATTTGCATTTATCAAAATAATACAATGTGTGAAAATCAAAATGGTTCTCATGGAGATCGATCCTAGAAGGATTGCTTGACATCGGGAAGAGGCTACTTTTTGACAATAAGCTTTGCTATGTTAAGAGTGTTGAGAGAACCATTGAACATTGGGTTTTTTTTATTGTCAATTCTATGGATTTATTTACAACGCTTGTTATAAGGGGGATTTCTGATTGCTATTGAGAAAAAATAGATCCTCACAAGTTGATGCCACTTACAATCTTGACAATTTCTGAAAGAACAAGGTTGGGAGTTGAATGAGCTACAAGTTCAAAGGAATAGTAAAAGACAATCAAACTTTATTTATTTGTGGTATATATTCTCTTCTATAGTATGACTAGAATTTATTTCAATGGATGATAACAAACAACTTGGATATTTTGTAATTAGCTTGAACTTAACTTATATTACTTGATGCCTTTATGTTAGCAATTCAAACATGTAAACTTTGAGGTTGTTTAGCGCTCACGAAAAATCTTCAAATACAAACAACCCAAATGTTACATTTGACATTTCACCTCTTTGTTTTAAGTTTATGATTTGGCTAGATTTAGGGTCAATAAATTTTTTTAATAGTTCAAAAACACTTGCAAGTTTTTTTTACCTACTACAAATGTAGACAAAAAGGTTTTTTTAGTGGCTTTAAAGTTAAGTCTTCAAAGTTCAATCTATACAAAATAGATTATGAAATAAAGCTAGAGGCTACTATTGTGTTTTGAGATTTGAGATTTGAGATTTGAGGCTAGTATTAAGTTGATTTGACATTGTATTTATTGTTCTAGTTGTAAATCAATACTAGTTTTAAATCTTGATTATCAAAAGCTTTGTATAGATTGTTTAAGGTTTTGGAAAGGAAATTTTTTTGATGAAAGTTTTTTTTCAATGTTTAAATATTGATGAAAAAGGGAACTTAAGGATTAGAAATCAGCCCAACAATTTATTTTGGGCTAATTTGAGAAAACACATACTACATTAGAAGTTAGAAGGGTTTTTATAAGGTTATAAAAAACATTTTTATGAGCACTGGTTAGTATGATTTGATAAGACTACTTTTATGTTTTATTTTGACAGTTGTGAGTCATAGTGTAGTTGGGTCATAGAGTTTGGACTATGTTTGGAAAATAGAAATGTGAAAAGTACAGTACTAAGGACCATAAATGGATCTTTGAATGATCCACAGGGTGATTGTATGCTTGTTAAACAATCTATCAGAAACTAGTCATTAGAAAACAAGATCTAGTTTAGCAGCTTGATAGGAAACAAGTAGAGACAATCAAAGCATTGATCAATTAGTATAATCCAACTCCACACGTGTGGAAATAAGGCTGTAGTACGGCCTGTAGACAGTGTTTACAAAGTGCCAAAGCTGGGTTTCATTGGAAAAATAGAGTAATCACCATACAATGAGAGGAAACTCGAGTTTCTCCTTGAGGCTCCAAAAAGTTTCTATCTTTTCACTATGGAGAATGGGAATACATAGTAAAACACACTTCCTTTGCAAAGTTAGGTGAAAATCCAGCATGTAATAAGGAAGTAGACTCCACTTTCTTGCCCTAATGTGAAGACCCTAGCCTAGATCCAAGAGTCATGCTTGGTAGGTGCATGGTAGGTACAAATCTCATCATAAATCATGGTCTAGATCCTACAAAGTAGGAATCACTACCAAATAGACACAACCACTCCTCTTGACTCATGGTAACCTACTGTACAAGTGGCACTTTGGCCATTGAAGTAACCAACAAACAATATTGACAAAATGTACAATATTCTACATGGCTAGATTTGCCAATGTAGGCAATTTTTCACACTCCTCCTCAAATCTAGCCTTGGAGATCACAATGCTTTTATCAATAACTCCAATTGAAGATCTAAGCTTGACAAATGAATCTTTAGGTAAAGGTTTAGTAAACAAATCAGCCAAGCAACTTGATGATGGCACGTGTTGGAGCTTGATCTCTTTAGCTTGCACTTTTTCCCTCACGAAATGATGAGCAATTTCGATGTGTTTGCTCCTTGCATGGAATGTAGGATTAGTTGCAAGTGATTGGGCTGATTGGTTGTCACAATACATGATAGGGATCTCCTCCTCCATGACATGAAGCTCCACCAATAGCCTTTTGAGCCACAAGACCTCCTTGCATGTTGATGTCAAGGCCTTGTATTCGGATTCTGTGGAAGATAGGGAGATGGTATCTTGCTTTTTGGAAAGCCATGATACTACTCCATCACATAGAAAGGTGGCAAAGGCACTTGTTGATCTTCTATCCACTTTGTCACCTGCAAAATTCGAGTCACTATAGGCTCTTGAGCCAAGATTAGTTCCTCTATACAAAATACCAAAATTCTTAGTGAATGAAATGTATCTAAGAACTCTTTTGGCCATCTTCCAATGTGAAACTAGAAGACTTTGCATAAATTGGCATAACTTTCCAATGCCAAAGCTGGGTTTCATTGGAAAAATAGAGTAATCACCATACAATGAGAGGAAACTCGAGTTTCTCCTTGAGGCTCCAAAAAGTTTCTATCTTCTCACTATGGAGAATGGGAATACATAGTAAAACACACTTCCTTTGCAAAGTTAGGTGAAAATCCAGCATGTAATAAGGAAGTAGACTCCACTTTCTTGCCCTAATGTGAAAACCCTAGCCTAGATCCAAGAGTCATGCTTGGTAGGTGCATGGTAGGTACAAATCTCATCATAAATCATGGTCTAGATCCTACAAAGTAGGAATCACTACCAAATAGACACAACCACTCCTCTTGACTCGTGGTAACCTACTTTAGGTGTGTATGTACAAGTGGCACTTTGGCCATTGAAGTAACCAACAAACAATATTGACAAAATGTACAATATTCTACATGGCTAGATTTGCCAATGTAGGCAATTTTTCACAAGAAATATGTCAATTATTTATGTTGATACAAACTAAAAAGTAGATATTGTGGTTACAAAAACTATTTAATTTTAAGTCAAATACATATAAAAACTTTGCATTTCTTTTTCAACTATCAAGTAAGTACATATGAATACAATTTTCAATAATTAAATAAGTACAATGAATAGAATGTTGTGTCCTTGACAATGATCATTTTAATTGGAATGCCGCAATTATGTTGTAAGTAAAATGTACATTAATATGAATATTTGAAATAATGATGCTATTGTGTACATTTTTTGAATAACTGTACAAAAAAGATTTCCTAGACGTTATGAGCATTAATTCAACATACAAGTTACAACAAAGATAATTGAAGGCTTTAAAATTGAAGTACATACGTTTTAAAAAAAAGTGCTTTTTGCTGGGAGACAAAAAAAACCCCGACACTAGTGTTTTGATCTTCTAGATGTTTCTAATGTAGGACCACAAGTCCAATTCACAATATGTTTTGTATAGCCTTATTTTCTTGCTTAAAGATAATTGTCAATAAAGCACAGAGTACCACTTTAGGCACATGGTACAATTTCTACACCTCGGTCCTCATGTATAAGATATTTTTGCAAGGACTACATGCACATAAATTCATAACATTATAAAGTTTACAAATAAGAAAAGTTTTTATTTGAACCTATTTATAATACAGTCAAACTGAGTGAATATTGAATTCATTCGTATTTTGGTCCTTATTGAAAAATGAGCTTTTTATATTTGCCCAAAGGTATATGTTTCCACACAAAGTTAGAAAATAATGATTGTAGCTTCTTTTTGGTGCCAACAATAAAGCAATTGGAGAATATGTATATATATATTTCCTACACAAAGGTAGAAAAGAATTATTGTAGCTTTTTTTTGGTGGCAACAATGAGGCAATTTGAGAATATTTACAATTACACATTAAGTACTTTTTTGCTCTGACATGATTATTATGTGCGTATGTTGACAATAAGCCTTGTCAATATATGTTTCATAATTTGAGGAATGTAGCTTCTTCCACTCCAATTTGAATTCTAGATCATGCATCCAATGGGGAAACATAAAATGCTTTAACCAATGGACTCAACTGACATATGTCTACTATATATTTTAACATTTATAACTACAAATATGATATAGTTTGTACATGAAATTTTCACCATATTCACATATCGGTTGATAATTCACAAGTGGCCATAACTACAATGTACTAGAGGAACCATGTGAGGAGATGTGTGGATATGACTCACAATCTCTCCACAATAAATTATAGTTTTTCCTTGTGGGTACATTTGTCCATGTTTGTCAAAGTGGAATAAAACTTCCAACTTCAAGGTGAAAGAAGAAGCTATCAAACCAGCCACTTAATTGTCAACTGGATCAACTACAATTTGTGTAAAGATCCTTTTCCCACTTAGTTGCATTGGCATCATGATGTTAAATGCGTATATGATAAATCAAGTTACAACCATAAATGGGCATAGCCCTCTTCGGAGCACAAAGCTCCCAAGTTTGGAGCATGTGGGCTTTGATGTTTCCCTTCAATGATGGACACATATTGGAGCATGTGGGCTTTGATGTTTCACTTCAATGATGGACACATATTGAGATTGGAAACTAGGTATCTGTTGCCACTTGAACATTCTTATCCAACTCTACAATGATGGAGAAAATCTATTTTTTGATGTAGGGAGCAATATTTAGCTTTGGTGAATTGCTATGGGCAAGGATCAAATCTCATATAACATCACCCATCTTGGAACATATGACCTTGTTATTATAAGGTATGATGCTCTTACATATTTTGTTTACTTGTGTGCATAATATTCTATCATGACTATGGAAATTAAGGCATGGTTGCAAAAAACTTTTCCCTCACAACCTTCCCATACAATGTTGTTTTTCTCTTTTTAACATGTTGTTTTTAAGTGATTGGTAACTCACTCGGTTCATGTTGGGATTTGAAGTGTGGGAGCATCCAAGCTAATCTAGTAAAGGCTAAGAGTGTCTATAAAGACAGGGACCTACCATGAAAAAAACACTAGTTAAATAGACATTTTTGGTTAAAGTAGACAGCCTGATTGGCATCCTGATGATATAAGCTTAAAATCAAGAGATTTATTTTGTAGAAAACTACAAGTTCAAACTCAAACTTACAATTTTTTTCAATGTTTAAGTTAAGCTTTGTAAATGGGCTTAAGTCCCATAAGTAGAGTGGAGAAATGCTCCCATTATTTCTTTATAAAGAAACCCTCATGTACTTCAATGATTTATCCATTATGTGAAAAAATTACACTTTTGGGTCATAGGGGGTACACACGAAGGATTTTGGCCAATACTCTTTTATAGCTAGCCCCTTGTGTGAATGGGACTCTTTACGAATAGTAAGGGGATGGGGTACGCAACTATAGACCATATGTAAAAATCTATAGTCAATTGTTATCCTCGATTTCTTGCCTTCACATTTAGGTGTACAAGATTTTTGCTAATGTCTCTTGGCCTCCAATTTGTATTTTTCTAATGGGTTGCCTTGTAGGTGCTTTGCATGCCATTTTTGCCAATGTTTGGACTTCAAAACCTTCTTATCATATTATTTTATGGTGTACGTCATGTGGTTGGTGTGGTCATGAAACTCCTTAGCCCTTATCTTTGTTCCTCGGTTTGCAAAAGGAGATGTGCACTTTCGACGAACTACAGATATAGAATGCCATTTTGTAGACCCATGCAATTGGAAAATTGCAAATGTGAAGGCAAATTTCAGTATTGGTATGGGGAGATGGATGGAATGTATTAGGTATGTGTCTAACATCCTACATGGATGGTGTGTGCAGATGTAGCCTAGTATACGAGGGTTGTGCTTGATAAAAAACACAAAATCTACAAGGTCAAACTCTTACAAAGTAGCTCAAGACAAAAAAATAAACTTCACTTTTACCCATCCAAAACAACTTTACAAGCACATAAATGCCTCTCAATTAAAGTATCTTCAGCTAAATTGGAATCACCTAAGCACTATCAATCCCAAATCTACTAAAATTTGAGCTCAAAACTCAATGCAATTTTGACAATGATGTAATGTACTATCAAGATCATCCAAATACTGTTTGTTGAAGCAAAAATAAGCCTAAAAAGACCTAAACAAGGCCAAGAAAAACCTATTAGAACTTTGTAATGGTTGATCTAACTTCCCTTTGAGTGGTAGCAATCAATTCTACAAGAAAATATCTTTTAGGTGACTTGTGCTTCAAAGTCCAGACCACCAAGACTTTTTACTTTGGTCCTATCAAATTGGATATGAGTTCTTCACGGTTTATGAAGCATATACATAGCATTTTAGGTCAAAAAAATGATGTGTAATCTCTTGAGATGCATCTAGTAGTAGAGGCACTTCCAATACTACTAGCAAACTAGATTTAGAAGCTTAACTAGATAAAAAAAATGCTCACTCTCAGCCATGTGAAAATGGGTGCAAAAGGATCTAAACTCTAAACTCGAGATTTGAGGTAGCTATGTATAAAGATCTATGTATTTCTTGATGCAATTTGATGTAGAAATCAAGATTTTGAGTTTTCCAATAACTTGTCTCTGATCCAAGTAATCGGTCTTTAATCTACATCCATTCATTATCCAGTTCTGCAATTTTATTTGTGTTTCTACACAATCTGCAGAAATACTCGGGAATCGCTCAACAGGTGGCTTTGACATATCGGACAACCTCTGACATATCGGATGACTCCGATGAAAGCCGAAGAGGTCAAAGATATAGGTGCACAGTCTGTAGAAATACACTTGTTTTCTAACATTCAAAAAAAATACAAAGGAATCGGTGACAGTGTTCAGTCGAGTCAGTCGACACCGACTATTCGGCCCACCATCCGATTGTTCAGCCACCATTCACCATTCAACTATTCGGCCACCAACCGACACCGACTAGTCGTATGTCACTATCAACTCAAATAGTCGACTCAAACATTCAGCGGCTCAACGTTACCTTCATCACATCCGGACAGAATCTCTGACAGAATCTGACACTGTCCGAAAGCAATTGCTAACAACACATAATGTCTTAATCCCATTTGTAAAGTACAGACTAAGCATTCTTTTAATTAGTCAGCCATGTGTATATATCCAGCAACTTATCAATTGCTTGGTTAGCTTAATAATTCATCTAGCATATCAATCGAACATCTAGAGCGTAATTGTTTTGTTCTTCCTCTCTATTATCACAGAGTATTGTTTCAGAAAGAAAGCGAAGTCTACATTCAAACTGTATCTATTCATGACTAAATAATCAATTTTCTAGTAATATAGGTCGTATACATCATGTTGAATGCTTATTTTATTTCTTTTGTGATTGATTCTTGCTTGCAGATAAATTGTTCATAGATTAAATCACTTTATATGATTGATATTCTAAGTCAATTGTAATGCCCCAAGTTCTGCACCAAAACGCTCCTGCAAAGCGCCAATCAACCTACTTCGTGCATGGCTATGGAATCGATCGTATCAATCCGATGACTTCAAAGTTGTGATCAAATAGGAGGGTCTTTGATTTGTCGTAGTTGAAGCAGGCCTGAATCCAATAGACATAATCACATGCACCAAGGATTCTCTCCCTGTTTGAATCCTGACATAGTATTAGAGCTATAATTTCTACTCTATGATACCGACATGGTATCAAAGCTGTAATTTCTACTCTCTGATTTCTTTATCTGATACCCACATGGCAGATATAGAGCTTACATTATTAAAATGATTGTTTTGACACAGAGTAGACACTTACTAATAATTGTTTTCAGTCATATAATCTACTATCTGCATATACTCATCCTGAACTTCTAAATGGATTCACAATCATAGTCTACTCTAATGGTAGATAAACTTGATGGATCGAATTACCACTTGTGGAAATTCAAGATTAGAGAAGTACTAATGACCAAAGAATTACGGAAAACAGTCACTGGAACCAAGTGGAAGCTCAGGGTGTTGGATTATTCTCCTTCTTACTAATCGACTAATCGGTTTTAATCCTCATCCATTGTTTATCCAGTTCTGCGGATTTTCACGAGTTTTTACACAGTCTGCAGATTTACAAGTGTTTTTACACAGTCTGCAAAAATATAGGGAATTTAAAAACAATGTCGCATTTTCTCTCTCTACAATCCAGACATTTTTCGCTTGTTAGGAATTACGTGTAAAAATGCAGTGTCGTCTTTTTCGCATTTTTCACCTGTTAGGAATTGCGAGTAAATATGCAGAGTCGCATTTTTCAAAGTGCCTCAAATGTTAAGAAAATGACTCTAGCAAAGTGTGGGACTACCCTAAATGAGATTTAAGTACACTATTGGGTTTTTTTCGCAAAAAGTCGACACTGTCGCCTGTAGCAGTTTTAGTTCATTTCTGCAGAGTGACAGTTTTAGTTCATTTATGCAGACAGATTGTTTACGGCCAATTTTCATAGCTTATCAGCAATCAATTTCTGAGAAGGAACTGGATGAATGCCAGCGGACACCAGCCAACTGGCAATCACATTTGACGACCTAATTGCTTAGTATATATAGCTGTTCATATTCATACAGTTTCAAATTCAAAAGAAATTAAAAAGTTCAGCAAGCATTTGAATAGTTAGCTCTCTCTCTCTCTCTCTCAAGCTTGCGAGCTTGAACACTCTTGAGCATTCTAGCTCACTTCTTAAGTTGTTTAGAGATTGCTATTGCGCTACTGCTTATTAACATTGCCCTTAATTCAAACTTTCATTTTAGCCGCTCAGAGATAGCATAGAGTATGTGGCTTCGATCCGCAACTTATTGTACTCATTTACTTCTATTTCATTTTCATGCTGAATCAATACTATCTTATATTGCGTTCAGGTTCGTCTCAGAATGTATGCGTTTCTGTAGTTCTTCGCAACTAGTTATTTGTCTAGTAATTCGCGACAAATTATTTGTCTGATAATTCTATGCATTATTGTTTAGCTATGTAATCATTGTAGTACTGATGATTTCAAATTTAGTTACTATAAGATCGAACGTGATTTCTATCACTATTGTTTTGTTCATCTCCCCAGGTCGAAGTGGACGAAGGCGTATTCATGGTCAAAGACCAAAGTGCATTTTTGGACGATTCATGGTTTCTTGATTCTGGAGCAACTCAACACATGACCAATCAATGTGAGATTTTCAACTCCTACACGCCTTACAACACAAAGGAATTTATTCATCTTGGTGACAATAGTACTCACACTATTGAAGGTGAAGATACTGTAAGATTGCGAGTCCAACATGATCAATTCAAACTACTATCAAAGGTCTTATATATCCTAAACTCTCTACAAATATGCTATGAGTAAGTAGAATTACATATTTAGGTCTTAAGGTACAATTCAAATCTGATCAATGCAAAATTATTGATAGGAGTAATAAGATTCTTGCACTCGGCAAGAGACAGGGTTACTTATATAGATTGACACATTGTTATTCTAAGTCTAGTCAAGTCTTGAAAACCTCTGTTCTAGTCAGTAAAGCATTATTATGGCACCTTCGCTTAGGACACTTGAATTATGCATATGTTTTGAACATGTCCAAACAATCCATGGTTCTTGATCTCGACTATTCTTCTAGTAAGGTCGATCTCCCTGTTTGTCATAGCTGCATCTTTGGAAAATAGTCTAGGATTCCTTTCAGATCAAACCATAGGCATACAGCAAAAGGTCTTCTAGATGTTGTTCATACATATATATGTGGACCTATGCAAACTCCTTCATTGTTAGATGCAAAGTATTGCATTACTTTTATTGACGAATTTTCCAGAAAAATAGCTGTTTATTTCATTAAACAGAAATCAGAGGCTTTCATCAAATTCAGACAATTCAAAGAGCATGCTGAGAATCAAACTGACAAACGAATCAAAGCACTCAGGTCAGATAATGGGGGAGAATACATTCCCACCGAATTCAAGGAGTATTACCTTGACAACGGCATTGAGCAACAATACATTACCTCCTATTCGCCTCAGTCAAATGGTCTTGCTGAGAGAAAGAACAGAACCTTAGTTGAATCGGCAAAGTGCACGTTATCACATGCGACACTTCCGAAGTCCTTCTGGGCTGAAGCTGTTTCAACAGCAACCTATATTCAAAATAGATGTTTTACTAGAGGTCTCTCAGACAAAACACCATTCGAAGTTTGGACAAGTACCAAACTTTTTTATCAAACCTACGAGTTTTTGGATGTACTGCTTTTGCACAGATACCTCATGATCTCAGGAAGAAGCTCGACCTCTAGAGTATCAAATGTATTTTCATTAGCTACACTACTTCAGATCAAGCCTACAAGTTGTTCGATCTCATCGAGTCGAAGATATTCACTAGCCGGAATGTCATCTTCATAGAAGTTCAGTTTCAAGACCTCAAAGGAAAAGGCAGTCCCCATATAGTCGACTTGTCATCTTCTTTTGACATATTGAACTTCTTAGTTCCTCAGTCGATTATTCCCATTGAAGGTCCAATCTCTTCTACTTTTGACGAACAACAAATCAACGACGAATTAGAAGATGATGATGTTGCAGTTCAGCAAATACAGCATGATGGAAATGATCAACTTTCTCTATTACTCAAAAGATCTTCAAGAGCAAGCAAACCACCTAACCGCTATATCGACGAGTCTACAACCTACCTTGTTTAGGAACCGATGTCTGTCCAAGAGGCACTCAGTCATCCTGATTCAGATCTCTGGAAAGAAGCTATGGATAAAGAGTACTAATCTCTTATCAAGAACCAAACATGGATAATTGTGGAATTACCTGCTAGCAGAAACGTAGTTGATTGCAAATGGATTTTCAAAGTCAAGTACAATGCAGATGGAAGCATCAATAGGAGAAAGGCACGACTTGTCGCCAGAGGATTTTCTCATGTATACAACGTCGATTACACTGAGACCTTTAGTCCAATAGTCAAGCATTCTTCTATTCGACTTTTGCTATCATTTGCCGCTGCAGCAGATTTGGAAATACATCAAATGGATGTACAGACAACATATCTCAATGGAGTTATCAAAGAATACATTTACATGGTGCAACCCGAAGGTTATATTATCGAGGGTAAACACAATCATGTGTGTAAACTCCATAAGGCACTTTATGGCTTGAAGCAATATGCTCGAGCATGGTTTCAAAGGATCAATACTTTCCTTATTGATCACGGCTACACACCTAGCTCTTCAGATTCAAATGTTTACTTCAAAGCAGTGCAGTAGTTTTTTATCATCATCACTTGATACGTGGATGATACATTGCTTTTCAACAATAGCACCGATCTGATAAAAGAGGCCAAGACAATGCTATCTACCGAATTCGAAATGACCGATCTGGGCGAAGCTCATTTCTGCCTTGGTATACAGATCCACAAAGACAGAAAATTGAAGTTGGTCTACATTACACAACAGAGGTACATCTTCAACATGTTAGTCAGATATAATCTGATTAATTGCAAGTTAGCTCTGTCACCAATCGAACCAGGTCTCAAATTGTCAAAGGACCAGTGTCCCCAAACAATTCATGAGAAGCAACAGATGCGTGAGTATCCTTACCATTCTATTATAGGATCTCTTATGTATGCCATGATCTCTACCAGGCCAGACATAGCTTTTGCAATCAACTCTCTTAGTCAGTTTATGACTAATCCTGGTGTAACACATTGGAAGGCTCTTATCAGAGTCACGAGATATCTTCGAGCTACTATGGACTTTTGCATTTGTTATGGAGTAGTCAGCAACGACAAACTCAATTTACTCAGTGGTTACACATATGCAAGTTGGGCAGGAGATGTAGACACTCGTAAATCCACTTCCAGATTTACATTCTTCCTCAGCAATGGTCCAATTTCTTGGAACAGTCGCAAGCAATCTTCAATAGTTCTATCTACCACTATATCAGAGTATATTGCGGCCTCTCAAGCTACAAAGGAAGCAATTTGGTTGAGCATTACAGGAGTTCTCAAACTTAGAAGGGCCGTTTGTTACGAGTTTTTTTTTTCCTCGCTGTTTATGTCCATGTGGCCCAATCGGTTCTTGACATAGTAGCTTCTATGTAACATAACTCGCCTAACCCAGAAAACACATTTCATGTTTGGACAAATTTGAATTCCCGATCTGGTAGATTGGAAGCATACTATTGGCTGGCGTGTGCGACGACTGGTTGACTAAACTGCATGGGTTAACCTCAAGTTAAAATTATCTTGGGACTCACAAATAGGTTTGGCGCCTATTATACTCTGGACTCTCATATTGACGAGTTCAAACGTGAACTCTTCAAGCTATGGCGATGAGAAGGAGATCGAGATCCTTGATATGCTCTGCAATTTTTTATAATGAGAGGGAAGACGATGGCACATGGATTGCTCGTGAATATCATAAGGCTTCTTGGGTACTGATGCATCCATCAGCGAGAGGGGCTTTTCGCCAAAAGAAAAAGGCCAAGTATACATATAGATCTTATTAAAAAGAGCGGATTATTGATTTCAAAGTTTCTCCAGGAGGACAAACCATTTCAAAGGTGCTTATTCAACATGTTTATATGCATTCAGAAATTAATGTGGAGGCTGTAAATCCACATGATTTTTGAAAGTGTAATTGTAAGTATCTTAATTTTTTGGATTGCTTGTCATTTTTAAAACGTAATCATATTTATGAATCAGAGTTTATTATGATTTTGTACTGCAGATTTATATCCTTCAAATATACATGAATGGGAACCTGTGGCGTCTCTTTCAGGTATTATAGATGTCATCCATTCATAAATTGACAAATTGCAATACAGAGGACGAACGACAAAAGAACTTGCAGATTCTGGAATATTTTTTTAAGGATGCTATGTATATTCCAGACACAAATGGAGAAATGGAAAAACTAGAGTGTATATCTCTACCTAATTTTCAAGATAACGTGTGGTGGATTGCAGTCAACGACAATATAAAATGTTTTCATTCCAAGCTATATAATGATGTACAAAAGTCACTCAAAACTAGTACTAGATCAAGAAATGTGCACTTAAACTGGTTTGTTTCAATGTCATTGTTTGTCAGCTCTTTTTCAAACATGGAGGTGCATCAAATTCCCACATTGTTTGTTTGCAAAAATCTATCAGATGATTTTTTATTCAAATTCATGGACAAAGGTTGGGATATAAGATCCATTGTAGATATTGCTTGTAGAATCAAACATTCATCCATATCATTTAGATACAGTATAGAAAAGCAAATGCTAAGTATGGTGTTTCATTATCAAAGATGGAAAGAACACAATGGTACTTGGGCCCCATTAGATCAAGATCTAGATAGCATTGGACACACTGATCGTATATGCATTGATATCATGGCAAATGGGGATTTACTTACTACTATTGAGTTTGAGCAGGACTGGACCTTATTCTACATTAGAACGGAACTGATACTTTTACAGCAAGATATCCCCAAATATTTCAGCTTTATATTGGATGGAAAATTGGTATGTCAAATTTATGAATTTGTATATTAATTTGTATTCATTATCCATTCTGTCAATATTCGGATCACTAACTGTAATTTGATTAATGTATGTTTGTGCAGATACGTAAAAGACATGAAGAAAAAATCAAATGCAAATATTTGGGAGGAATTGTTCAAATAATAGAGCAATCATGATACAAGATTTGTAAAAACTCTCATAAATATCAATATATTTCTCATTTTCTAAGAATGTACATGTGCGTCCTGTATTTTACAATGGATGTTTTTACCCCATTGTCTCTATCTTTCTATATGCCCATAATTATTCACAGGGCATTACATCAAAAATCTATGTCTCTATTCAATCTATTATTTACAACTCAAAGTAATATGAATTATCTCCACCCTGTACTAGTGTCAGTTGTGGACTTGATTGCCCTCTCATATCCGCAGCTGGACTGGGTGCTGCATGAGATAATAAGTTCACCAACATTTGTTGACAAAACTCATATATCTCATTCATTGTAAATGCTCGACATTTATACTACAAATCCAAAATAACCAAGTCAATTGACTGATCAGGAACCAAATCGAAAATAATTTAGTTAGGCCATTCAGTATTCTATTTACCTTTCATATATCTGGAGCCCCGGATTGCATGATGTTCCACTCTAAGAAGTCCTGTATATTGCGGATGGAGAACCATCCACAACTATCTCCGTCATCTTGCTGAGCTGACTTCAATCACAAAACGTATAATAGGTTATTTGTGCACTCTGAAAAAAACAAATCATATTACCTACCAGATACTTGATGAGAAGTACTTACTTCTGCATCAACAATCTCTAGGTGGCTATTTACAGTGGCCCCATTTGGCCTTGGCAAAAATGGCAACATTCTGTTGTACACCACGTCCATTTCGACATGGGTAGAGCTCAAGGAATTCATCTTTAAACAGATGGGATTAATTATCCCATCTGAATCTTCCCTAAGCGAGATTATATGCATACTCCAATGCTTACTGCAAACAAGAGATAATTAGTTAAACTGAAGGAATTACAATACCTGTTAAAGATATTACTTGAATATATTCTATGTAATCACTTACTTTTGGCAGTATGGAATAATAAAGACTTTTGGTCTTCGAGGTTGTATGGAGAAGATACTTCGTCGCCTTAGTTGGATTGTGAAGGTTGTGTGCAAAAAAGGACAGCACAACTCCAATGTCCTTAGTATCATCGCATTTACACCTATTTACAAAATACATCAAACCAACCTCCACAACTGGATCAGATATCTTTGTTGTCTTCTCCTTCAGGGCATCACAAAAGTCTTTATTTATGTGATTTACATAATTAATTGAACTTAGACAAATAGAAAATTGACCTCCTAGCTTATCAATCTCTTTGGCAACATACTCATCAAAAACTATAAACCTCTCAGAATCCAAATGTGAGGGGGGATTGGTGATTCGCTGAGTACCACCCTTTGCTTGGCAGGCCTGGTGGGCTTGGTCTGCTTTCTCCTTCTTTGTTGAGGAACAGGTAACTGTAAATGTAAATGGACGCGGCGAATGTAATGAGCCGAGTCCATAACTCTCCCCGACAAAAAAAAAAAGACCCAACTGCCGAAAAGATAACCGAATCAAGTAGCAGCAAACCCTGGTGCATCAACAATTAGAGGAACATCTGATGTAGGGGAATCAACAAGTGCAGCAAGAGCACGAGCCTGATCCGCAAGTAATGATGTATGATAAAAGACATCAATAGGCTCCCATGTGGCCTCCTCAATAGGACGACCATCCCACTGGACCAAAAACTGAATTTGTCGGCGGCGTCGACTATGGCATAGACGGACCTGTAATATAGCAGCAGGTAAAAATGGAAATAACTCTGGAGCAGTAGGAAACTCAGCATCACAAGGAGCGTCATCCTCAATAGCAGCACGTAATAAACTGAAATGGAATACATCACAAGCGCGTGTGGAAGCAGGAAGCTGTAAGCGATATGTAACTGGACTAAGAACCTCCACAATGTGATAAGGCCCATAATAACGTGGTGCAAGCTTCTCAGTAGAAGCATGGCCCTGGACAAAATGATGGCGTGCAAACCGTAAGCATAGATAAACCATATCTCCAAGCTGAAACTCAACATGGCGGCGGTGACGATCAACTGAGGTCTGATAACACTGCTGAACATGCTGTAAATGAGAACTGGCCTGGGTAATAAGCTCTCGAGCACCTGATAGAAAAGATGCAAGTGTAACAGGTGTATCCTCAAGAGGAAGAGGAATGCCAGGTAAAAGAGGTGCCATGAGATAATAAAAATGGAGAGACACTTGTGCTCGTACTAACAGAGCTATTATAGCTATACTCTGCTAAACATAAATGCTGATCCCAA
Organism: Diphasiastrum complanatum; assembly: GCA_029204225.1. Taxonomy (NCBI): domain Eukaryota; kingdom Viridiplantae; phylum Streptophyta; class Lycopodiopsida; order Lycopodiales; family Lycopodiaceae; genus Diphasiastrum; species Diphasiastrum complanatum. Next base: position 39,430,385 of record CM055101.1, on the reverse strand, counting down.
TCCTTCCCTGAAGGAATAATAAAATGGCATAAATAATCCTCAAGATCCTGTTAAGGACCTCAGACTGTCCATCAGAAGTAGAATGATAAGCATAACCCATAAAAAGTTGAACATCCAAAATACGCATAAGCTCTGTCCAGAATATAGATTTAGACTTACTATCCCGATCAGAAAGGATAGTACGAGGAAATCCATGCACGCAGAAAATCTCTGATAGGAAAAAAACGTGCACACTGCTCTATTGTGATAGTACTGCGAACTAGAATAAAATGTGCCCGTTTCGAGAACCTATCAACTACCACCATACATGAATCATGACCACGCTGGGTATGGGGAAGGCCAAGGATAAAGTCCATAGATATATCAGTCCACTGGCGATGAGGAATAGGCCAACTCTGGAGCAAACCAGCAGATTTAGCATAGGAGCTCAACAAAGAAGGAGAAAGCAGACCAAGCCCACCAAACCTGCCAAGCAAAGGGTGGTACTCAACGCTCTGTAGGTTGTGGCCTAGAGGTGAAGCCACTCTTAAAGACCTGATCATATGTACTCCTCAGCCTCATGACAAGATGCATGTCTTGAGGCATGAGGGTAACTCTCTTAGCATGCACTGTGCAAAGCGTGGAGTCCTCAAAGAGTTTGACTTGAAAGTCCTCATAGGCAGTATGGAGGGCTTCCAGGGCTATTATGTTCCAGCGAACATCATGTGAGAGTGACCTTGTCACTAATCTCATAGACTTGTAGAACGGAGCATGAGGAATCAGAAGATTTGTTGTCCTCTGAAGTCATATCCCTTAACCATGGTCTTCTGGGCCGACCTACTCTCCTACCAGTGCCCACTGCCCTCTGTACAAGAGGGCAAGGAGGTGGGGCAAATGTGGTAAGGCGTGATGTCTGCTTGGTATGGGCCATTTCAAGCTAAGGTATCGATATGATGTGCCAATGAGAAAGAAAAGTGCATATCCGATAGGAGGCGTGTGATGGTGATATGGCAGCTGGCATATCGCCACGACGCGCGGAGGGGGAAGCTGTATTGGTATGTGAGTCTCTGGGTGCGTGGTAGCGATATGCGTATAGCGAGGAGCGGAACTGAACAAAGAAAGCTGAAGAGAGCTAGGGAACGAAGAAATCCAAAACTGAAATATGAGCCAAAACGTCCTTTTATACCTGTAGAATGTCCCATCATATTCACACGTGTGATGTGACACCTCCACTCCCCACACGTGTGGTCACACGTGTCATCACACGGACCTGTCACGTGTCAAGACATCAGCAATTCGTATAATCATATGTCTGGCATGCACGTGCGAGGACACGTGTCATGATCTGGGCCACACACGCATCATGGGCTGACTGCTTCATACGATCGTACCATTGGCATACATGTGCAAGCACACGTGTCAGGATTTGAAGTGTACACGTGTCATGCCAATGATTGGGCCATCGTTTCCACACATTTTCGAAACACGTGTACGATTCAGATGCTCTGAATTAGACTATATATATGGCTGTCATTTTTGGAATTCAGTTTCGCATATTGAGTCCATGAAACCAACCTGCTGCTAAATCAGTACATACAATATCGCTACCACGCGCCCAACAGATCGTTCCATAAACGCGTTGCTCCCCTAGCGCGTAGTTCTGATATCCGTCATCGTGTAAAGTGCATATTGCCATCACGCGCCCAAGATTACACTGTTGATTTCCCCTTGCTAATCGGCACCTCATATCGATATGGCCTCCTCTTCTAGTAGTTTGATCTATGATAGAGCTCTTAGTTCTTTCCTTGTTGATGCTACGGTTAGCGATAAACAGGCCTATTTTTTGTCCTATTTTGATTTTCAGTTTGACATAGAGAGATTTATTATTGAGCACAAGGAAGTTTTTCCCAAACTGTACAAGGATTTTTATGAGTGCTTGCAACAGGGTACCCTTCTGATGGACGACCTGAGATTTGTACATTTCACAGATTTGACTCGTGCTCAACCTAGTGCCAAACAAAGGCATGATCGTAAGTTTGTCAAACTTATCGATCTGTTTAAACGTGTCATACCCTGTGAGTAACACAATTGAGTATGTTGCTTCGTTCAGAAGGGTATGGCCTTCGTGTTTTTCTTATCTGCTCTTAGCCCTGACGAGGCAGAATCCTTTGGGTCGTCCATGATTGGTTCGCCTGCCCCTACCACTCGTGTGGCTTCAGAGATTTCCATTACTGATGAGGTTTTAGGAGATGTAGAGGAGGCCAGGCAAGCACAACAATATGATCCTACCAAGGCTCGTTCTCCATCTATCTCTCCCTTATCTACCGTGAGCGAGATTGACCAGAGCAGAACCCTGATGGACCTCCCTGTGTACCATATGGACGAGATTGCATTCTTGTCCATTAGCGACATCGGAGACGTAATGGATCTCAAAGAAGATGAGATATTATCTCTTATGTCAAGGATGATTTCTGAATTTAATGATTTTATTGACGTTGATGATGACGACCTCATAGATGGCATCGACTATGAAGACGAGGTAGAATGGGCAAGTGGCACAGATGCCCTTTGAAGGATGCTATCTGAGAGCAGGGCATATGAGGCTAATATGCCGAGTGAGGAGGAGTTTTTGGCTTTTCAGAAAAAGTATCCGCCACCTCCCATATATACTATTCCAGCTGACAAGCAATCCACCATTATTGTTGGTCACAATTTAGAAGCTGCTGGTGTGATCCAAGCTGACGAGGAGGATTTGGTAAGTACACCTTCTCACAAAAATCATTTACTATTTAAAGTGTAATTGATGATTGATTTGCTAGTTTGACTAACACTTGATTATGTGTTGTAGGAAATCGTTGAAGTTGAAAGGTGCGCAGGCAGCCAGGCGGAGGTGGGGGCACATGTAGCCGTTGAAAACGAGATGCTCCGTGCTCTGAACACACCTGAACAAACTGCATTTGCTAGCAGGCATGGAGGATTGAGAGAGAGAGAAAAGGTGGGAGACAGAAGGATGCCTCATTGGCTCATTATTTGAAACATTTTGTAAATAAAGAAATTTGTATTCTTCATGAAAGGTTCAAGTTTTGTGAAGGGAACCTTAATCATGGCCATCAAGGCCCTATCTTATTTTGCCCAAGGGCATAAATATCCAAAAAATACATATAGAATCATTTTTGTCAAAAGAGATGTTGCTAAAGTGTTCAATTACGTGCCAGAAAATGTTCCTACGAGATGTGAAGGATTTCAGATCATTCAAGATCCAATCCAAGTCCCAAATCTTTGGTTACAATAAGGAGCAAACCAACAATCCTGCCAATGTAGAAAAATCAGCATCTACATACAAAATGAGATGCAAACTCTAAGAGATATTGATCAAACATGAACCAAAACATAAAATATGTTTGCTGTTCGTACAATTACAATACCCTACTGTATTTCACACGTGTGGAACCGAAAATAGCAATAAATGATCATTCTACACACAAGATTGCAAGATAACACCAAGATAGTGCACCAATGAGTAGTAGAACCCAAAGAGAACCATGTATAATGATGAAATGAGAGAGAGAAGAGAGAAGATGTGTCTCTCCAATAGTTACATCCTTTTATAGAGTTTCCAAACCCTATTTGGCCACTTGGCTTTCCCTCCAAAATGTAAACCCTACTATTTTTGGGTCTAGATTCAATGTACCCAAAGTTCAAATTTGAATCTCTCTCAAACTCGACTACCAACTTTCCCACACTTTCCAAAAGTGTTTATTGAATGTAGTTTAAACTAATATAACTTCAAAAAGTTTATCTCTAAGTCTAAAATGAGTTTTGGCCTCTTATTAACAATTTACCAAAATGTGACTAAACTAGACTAAACTAGTTGAAATCTCTCACACTCCCTCTTCAACTAGTTTTGGCATAGTTTTGACAATAGAACTTTGATCCAACTTTAGAATGATCTCCATCCTAAGTATAGATCTTCTTTCTAAGGTTCTAAAGTATCTTTCATAATTGATATAGAGAATAGTGTCCAAATTGGATGCTTCACTATTTCTTACATCAATTTTACACATCAAGATATAACTAGAACATGAAGAACCAAATAGAATGTAAATGAAATGATTCCTCCATGTTTCAAACTTTGAACTCTCTGGAAAATTACAGCAACCAAACAATAAATGTGAGTGATGACCATTTGCTTGCTTGTCTCCTCCAACTTTGTCCTTTCTTGATATGTCTTCACCATAAAACTCCATGAATGTGCCTCCATCTCCATCTTGCCACAAGACACCATCAAACCTTGGAAATCCATGAGTAGGTGAGTATATACATGATGCAAATCTAGCACCACATGACTCCATAAACCAAGTAATTTGCACTAGTCCATCTTCAAGATCTACTTGACACAAGAAAATGACCATGAATTCACCAAAAATTGACAATCCCCAAGTATTGGCACCAAGTAGCTCAACACTTGAGAACTTAGCCATGGATGAGTGACATAATGAACCTCCAATAACTTCATTTCCATCAGCAAAACCAGCCAAGAATGCTAGTACAACTCCAACAATAAGATATTGCAAGACAATGTAGCTAGTTTGTCCATATCTTGACAATTTGCACACATCCACATGAAATAGCTCAAACATGAGATAGAACAAGTAAAGTAAACTTGAACAACACTTCCTTGCTGCTCCTTTGACCTTACTTGAGTCTTCAATAAGCTGCAAAAATAGATCCATAACATCTTTGCCAAATAACCTTCCTTTGATACTCTTGACTAGCTCCAAATTGCCACCTTTCCTTTTGTGTTGTTGAAGCCCTTTAAGACCAACCTCTTGATCTTCCTCTTGATCATCAAAGTCATTAAAAAAACTTTTTTTTCCAGATCCATTACTTGATTTTCTAGTATGAAAAACATGAGAACCAATATCCACTTGCATAGCTTCATCTACACAAGAAAATTCTTCAAAACATGTGAATAAAGCAAAGTGAGTCGCTTCCATGTGCTTACCTTTCTCTTGATCATCAAAGATATCAAAGATATGAATATCTTCAGACCTGAACCTCTGGAAATACTCCCTCTCAAACATATGATCTAGATTCAACAAGATCTCATCAATGCTTGATCTCGATCTCCCACAAAGGTTAGTGAAAACAATGTCACCAATGTCACCATCATAAATCAAAAGATAGATTCCAAATTTTCCATCCAACATGAAGTAGAGTAGGTGAAGATGAGTATCAAACCTAATAAATCCAGCCCTCTTGAGTCCATAACAAACCTCAATAAGCTCACCAATGAGATCTCCCTTGCCTTGAAGAAATTGCCTCTCGATTTGTTCCATGTAGTCTTCTCCAACCAACTTTTTGCCATCTTGATCATGAGTGATCAATTCATAATCATAGAATCCTTTGAGTTGATGAAGAGATGTGAGATCCATGCCTTGGATCTTCCCAAGAACCAATCTTTCATTGCTCTTTCCTTCATAAGACTCCCTCTTAATGATTGCATCATAAGAAGTAGAAACCTCAAAAACATTAGAAGCCATGAAAAAAATGATTAGTACATTCAACATAAGAATGATTGAAGTACTCTCTTTTTTCAAACAAGAACTTCTACTCAATGTTTTAGGTAATGACTCACATGATAATGATTCCTCCTCACTATCATTCAAAATGACATCATTCAAAGTACATCCTACTTTGAACTCTTCACATACTTCTCTTCTTCTTGACTTGTGACTATCTCCCTCACCAAGTCTCTTGATAGAACCATTTGATCTACTCTCTTTATGAGGAAATGTGACTCCACTTGCTGCAAAAATGACTTTCTTGGACTCATCACTAAAAAATGTAGAAGAACCACCTCCTTCATGAATGCACCTAGCAACATCTTTTGACATATGATCAAAGAAATCATTAACAACAATCTTTTCCAAGGAAGAACCTTCACCTCCATTGATGAAGTTAGCTCTTTCCTTATCTTTTGCATGCTTGCACTTGCCATGAAGAACCATTGAAACACCATCATTATCCTCAAGACTAGCCAAGTTAGCACAAAGATGAACATCTCCAAGAAGCATATTAGATCTTGACCTAGATCTAGCATAAGGAAGCTTGTTAGACTTTGCATAAGATCCAACAATCTTATTGATGCTAAAAGATAACTTTGGAAAGTTGAGACCAATCTCCTTTTCCATTCCATCCTTTTTGTTAGCCATAACAAAAGCATCAAGCTTTAAAAGTCTACCTTGTCTATTGCCCCTAGCAACCAAGATTTCTTCCTTTGTAATGAAACAAGCATCACCACCAAACTTTACCATGTATCCTTTCTTTATCATTTGACCAACACTTAGCAAATTCTTTGAAAGTGAAGGAATGTAAAGAACACCATCAAGTCTTGCTTTCCTATTAGTAGAGAGACAAATAGGAATTGAACCAATACCTTCAATCACACACTCACCACCATTGGCCATGTGAATTGCTTTCTTGGCTCCATCATAAGTGACCAAAGAAGTAAAGAACTCCTTGTGACTAGTCATGTGTGAGCTAGCTCCACTATCAATCCACCATGAATCTTTGTCACCTTCACTTGATATTGGACTTGATGAACACATCAAAAGAGAATCACCACCACCTAGACCCTCATCATTAGTAGTAAAGTTGATTTGCTTGCTACCTTCATCTCTTTGCTTCTTCAAACATTCATTTGCAAAATGCCCTTTGATTCCACAATAAAAGCATTTCAACTTAGACTTATCTTTCTTTTTTCCAAAAGAAGAAGTCTCACCTTGATCTTGCCCTTTAGACCACTTGCCTTTGCCTTTGCCCTTGAACTTGCCTTTGATGAACATAGCATCCTCTTCATAATGAGATGTCGATGTAGATCCACCTCCTCTTGATTGAAGCCTATACTCCTCATTCACCAAGATCTCTTGCAAATCCACAATACTTGGCAAAGTCTTTTGAATAGCAAAACTTTGAACAAGATTAGCATGATCATCCAACAAGCCATTAAGTATAACTTGAACAAGCTCTACCTCCTTAATGCTTTCATCAATACATGCTAACTCATCATTGAATGCCTTAACCCTCAAAACAAAAGCATGAGTACTCTCTTCCCTCTTTTGCAAACTTTGAAAGATTTGCCTCCTAAGAGTAAGCACTCTTGATGTAGACTTGGATTCATAAAGCTTTTTCAAAATTTCCCAAGCCTCCAAAGATGATGTGCACTTACCAACTTCCTTGAGAAGTTCATTGGTAACATTCATCTTAATCATGTGTAGAGCTTTCTTTGCTCTCTTGTCATACCTCACTTGATCTTGAGGTTCTTGAGGTCTCTCCTCCACACCTGCAACAATCTCCATCAACTCATTCATCTCCAATAAGGACTCCATCCTCACCTTCCAAGTAGAATAGTTGATTGAGGTAAGCCTATCATTGCTCTCCAACATAAATCCACCACTTGTAGCCATGTTGAAGTGACCTGATCTTCTCTTTCAACCTGTTCCAATGCACAAAGCACTCTCTTGAATGTCAAAAAATGAACTCAAGAAGAAATCACAAAGATATGGAACCTCTCAAATCTCTTCTAGCACTTCTAACTAGAAAATCAACACATAGAATAGTGAAATCTTGATCAACCTATGATCTATCCTCAATCTAATGATTCTTGCCACTTCCTAAGATTGAAACACACTCAAATAAAGTTCAGTAACCTCACAAACTAGAGATCCAATCAAAATTAGGGTTTTGACAAAATCACAAAAAATTGAATATCTCAAATTCTACATGCAATTTCTAGAAACTTGGTATATCTTCTTGTAGACTCCAATGAGACCTTCCTAATGCACCAAAAATCATCTAATTCCAGTAAGCCAAGTGTTAAATCGGAATTGATCAAGTATATAACCCTATATTGAGTTTTGACCTACAAAAGATCAATTCTACACATGCAAAAATGCTGATTTTTGAGTAGAGATCAATCTAGCATGCTCTAGCATTGGTAACTCCTCAAACTTCTTGCTAAAGATGGCTGATCCTTTCATAACCTGAGACACAATAGCTCTGATACCATGTGAAGGATTTCAGATCATTCAAGATCCAATCCAAGTCCCAAATCTTTGGTTACAATAAGGAGCAAACCAACAATCCTGCCAATGTAGAAAAATCAGCATCTACATACAAAATGAGATGCAAACTCTAAGAGATATTGATCAAACATGAACCAAAACATAAAATATGTTTGCTGTTCGTACAATTACAATACCCTACTGTATTTCACACGTGTGGAACCGAAAATAGCAATAAATGATCATTCTACACACAAGATTGCAAGATAACACCAAGATAGTGCACCAATGAGTAGTAGAACCCAAAGAGAACCATGTATAATGATGAAATGAGAGAGAGAAGAGAGAAGATGTGTCTCTCCAATAGTTACATCCTTTTATAGAGTTTCCAAACCCTATTTGGCCACTTGGCTTTCCCTCCAAAATGTAAACCCTACTATTTTTGGGTCTAGATTCAATGTACCCAAAGTTCAAATTTGAATCTCTCTCAAACTCGACTACCAACTTTCCCACACTTTCCAAAAGTGTTTATTGAATGTAGTTTAAACTAATATAACTTCAAAAAGTTTATCTCTAAGTCTAAAATGAGTTTTGGCCTCTTATTAACAATTTACCAAAATGTGACTAAACTAGACTAAACTAGTTGAAATCTCTCACACGAGATCATCTGCTCTGGCAATTCTATCAGGATATATAGATTTGAGCAAAAGGCAATCCACTCAATTTTTGGATCCATATGATAGGAAAAAGTTCCTTCATGACCACACAACAAAAATTGTCCTTAGAGACAATGAAAAAAAATGATTGTACTCTTTTCCATTTAATGTATGTGAAAGCTGAGAATTTCTGATCACACGCATTTGATCTTTATTGAATGCCATCAATCTAATTTTGGCTTATAAATTTACATGCTCTTCTGAATCTTTGATATTCAGTTGATCTTGTTGTGTATCGAACTTGAGCTCGTCTATAAAACCATTGGAATAGTTGAATGATGTAACTATCTTTTGAGGATGTTCCACCATGTTGTGTATTTCGATGAAATGTTGCTCCTGTCTGCCAATGTGATTTCTCCATTATTTGTGAGGACCATATACTCAAACTGCCATACTTTTTTGCAAAAAATGATGCATGATGCCTTAGTATGTGCTACAATATCAAAGATTTATGCATTGGTTAGAATCTATCAAGCAAGTTATACTAAAATGTAAGACACTGTTCAAATGTATCTTACCATGTTGTGGGTGATGTGATCTGAGCCCCAAGCCACCCGAACTGCATCTACAAACTATTGTTGTTTTCTCCAATAGGAGTGCATTTGCATATGAAATTGTATCTTTTCTAAGCACTTCAATCATATTATCGAGCTTTTTCCAAACTTCAACCTTCTTTACCCTTGTTGTTCCTTTATCTTCAAAGTCTTTTGTTGCAGAAATAACATCTTTATAAACTGAGTATTGGATCTTAGACGACTCTTTAGAATGATTTGATAAAAATCGACGAGCTTTGACTCCTCCTATGCTAGGTTTATTGGGTACGTTTCCTGTTTTTTCCGAAAGGTTTTCATCTTTTTGTATTTTAACATGGCCTTTATGAAGGCCTGCTTTTGACAACACTTCCTCTAATCGAGCGATTGCTTGTTTTGATGCTGACTCTGGCTTAGTATTCCATGCAAACAAGATATGAAGATATATTAATTTCTCTATGATCCTCACCTCTCCATCGGGATTGGTAAACCTGGTTTCCAGTTGAGATCTTCAATATCTCTTGAAACTCTTGTGTTCCTTGAAATGTTATTTGATGATTTCATACAATATAGACATGGATGTTTCAAATTTCCTCCATGAGATACATTGAACATACATTTCAATGACTTCAAGTCTCCAGCTAAATGCCATTTCACAAAAAATTCACCTCTTTCAGGAACACTAAGTACTTTGCCATTCATATGATCCTTTATGATATCTGGATAACTTGTTCTGCTAAAATCTAGGAAAGAACATCGTGATCCTCCTTGATAACCTGTTCAACATATGGAATCACAAGTTTTTATATATTCAAAACACTTACCAAAAGAAATTGCACATGAATAACAACCATTTTTTACCTGAAAACATGCTAGCCACCATATGTTGTTTTCTGATTGCACACCGAAGTTGAGATCCCTTGAGTTTGTTGCATTGCTCAATGCTCCATTCATGAGAGTAATACTTACTCTTTCCAACTTTTGTCCTTTTATAACTTCCGATTCATCTAGCTTGACCACCAGAATAAGTTTGCTCATACTAACACTTGTAATATTATAGAATTTCACTATAAGTCTCAATAAATGATTCAAATCCACAAATAAGTTGTTGGTAGAATTTTATGACAAATTGCCAAACTTTGAATTGTAAATCTCATTGATGTGAAAAGGGATTCCAATGACGTTTTGCATACCCTTATTCAATACATCTCTCTCCAATCTTATCTAAAAAGGGCGTGGAACGGGAAATTTTCTTACATGCAATTGTCCAAAAGCCTCTTTAATAATTTTAAATATACTGGCATATGCCTCCCTGCTAATACCTGAGAAATCGCATGCCCCCTGAATTACATTCGGTCGATTACCTTACCGACCTCGTTCATCAAAGCCTCAGTGACCTCTCAACATGTCGAACATGTCTTTCAAGCTTGCATAGAATACATATCTCTTTTTTCAGCTAATTTTTTGACCTAAAAGGTCACCTGATTGTTTTTAAATATTGAATAGAAACATCAAACTATCCCTAGTGACCCATTAAGATAAGATAAGGTGTCATGGCAACGAGCTAGTGGTGAAGTTCTTTTTTACAAATACATGTCCAACCTTTCTAATCGCACACTAAATTTTAAGAACTAAAAAGTAATAGGAGAGTGATCTAAGAGCATGTCATTCCAAAGAAGACCATAATATGATCTCTAAGCACCAATTTTCATGTCTAAAATCATTGTTTTTATATGGACCTTGGCATTTTACGAGTAAATTTTTTTGCGAGTTTTTTTTTTGCCATGATTTAACAAAAAGATAACACATGGTGTGCTACCTTTTTTACGCTACTACCTCAATGTTTATTATTACGAATGTAGTTTGGTACATAGTTAAAAATGTCACAAAGGAAAAACATTTCAAATTACTTTTTTTTTTTGCAGCCTCCGAAGGTAGCACGCCAACGTGCTACCTTTGGAGGCTACAAATTTTTTTTTTTCTCATTTCATATAGCACGCCAATGTGCTATCTTTAAAGGTTGCTCATTTTTTTTTTGGTTGTTTCACCGTCGGCTTACTATGTTTGGAGGTTAAAAAAAAAATTCTGATATAATGTTTTTACTCAAAATTTGATTTTCAAATTTGTCAAAATAGCTTTTCTATTTTATGATTTACTTGGCTAGCACACCAGCAGGCTAGTCAAATTAGCTCCAAAAAGAAACTTATTTTTTCAAAAAGTTTTTAAAAAAAAAATATTTTTTTGAAATAAAAAATTTGCAAGCTAGCACGCCGACATGCTAGCTTTTACAACTTCAATAACACTTTTTTTTATAGTAAAAATAAACCTATATTTATAGAGTAACAAAGTATTTTGTGATGGACCTATTTAAAATTTGATGGATAGTCAAAGTTTTAAGTATGCATCAAACTACAATTCTTATTCTTCAAAAATCATGTAGTGGCATAAAAAGAGTAGCACACCATGTGCTACCATTTTGTTGGATCATGGGTAGAAACTCGCAAAAAATTTATTTGCAAAATATCAAAACCCCTTCTATTTAGCCTAGTAGACCTTTGATTACTCAAACGATTACAAAACCAAGTGTGTGAATTAATCAAAAAATCAACAGTAGTTACATCTATAAAAAGAATTATCCCTTTTAACATGTTCCAATTTACCTTTTTATCAAACCTTTCAACATACTGTCAGGGGAAACGGAGAAAAAAAAAATAGTGAAAGATTCGATTAAGAATCATTAGGCTCTGCGGAATGAGAATGTCTCCTCGGTCCATGAATGTAAACAATCAAATTCACAATAGCATACATTCATAAGCAATCATCACAAGAGGAAAAGAACAACACACCATCACTACTCACATAATTGAATGTCTTGTGTACAATAAACCCAGAGAGAGAGAGAGAGAGAGAGAGAGAGAGAGAGAGAGAGAGAGAGAGAGAGAGAGAGAGAGAGAGAGAGAGAGAGAGAGAGAGAGAGAGAGAGAGAGTCTAGGAATTGAGTAACAGAGTCTACAACTACTTACAATTGGTAACAGTAAAAGTACACGTAAATAAGAACAAGTGAAGTTTATCATTGATTTCTAACAATCTCTCTCAACGATAAAATTGCAAACTTCTATTGCTAATAGAACATGAAATTTTTCAAATTTACATATACTTAATAACTTAGTAAATATAATGTGCAAACTAACTATATCCACGTTGTTACAAGATCTTTGTATATATATATATCCTAGAATATCTAAAAACATTTGAAAACAATATCTTTCCAGCTCTGGATGAGTATCAGAATAAGCTAGATTCAATTAACATTTTTGATGTTAAAGAAGTTGTCCCTAGCTCTAATCCAAGATTCTCTGGTCAGCTGTTATTCCCTGATCTATGAAAAATCTACACAGATTGGGAAGCTAACTATTTTCATGATTTAAAGGAAGTTAAAGCAAATAATATACTTCGCTCCACTAATCCAATAACCAGACCATACCATAGTTACAATTATGTAAATATTGATTCTCTCATTTCATATGCCCTTTTATCCATTCATCAATTGTACCAAAATATACATATGTAGCCCTCTCACTAATTGTCCCTTCTACTGAGATGTCTGAAATCTTGTCTGAGGATAGTTGGAACACTCATCTTAAAAATAACACATTGATCGACAACCCCCTTGCATCATTGGAAAATCGCGGAATGAGAGGTTATCTGAATTTATCATTTCAGGAAGATTACAACCAGAAGAGTTGCTACAAAAGGGATGACCTTAGAGCAAGTCAATGAAGAAAATGAAGCCCAACAAAGGCTATTTTCCATAGAAAGCCAGCCAGCAGGAAGCAACAAAGAAGAATGTAAGCATTTTGTTTGCGAGCCGTTGCACAGTTGAAGAAGGGGATATGTGGAGCCTCATGATCCCACATTATCCAAAATTATTGTTTATATTGTGCCGCTCTATTTTTCGCTTTCTCTACTAATCTTTCTGTTTTTCAAGTTATTTTTTGCTTGGTGTTTTTTTTGCTTGTTGCTGTATTTTTATTGCTTCCTGTGTTTTTTGCTTGTGGCTAAAGCAATCCTCATGCTTCTTGCTTTCTTGTGTCACGCATCCTTCCTTGCTTGTTTTTTTTTTTCACAAAAGAGAGCTCATCAAGGGTTTTTTTTTGGCTTGTTACTCATGGAGGGTTTCTTGTACCCAGCCGCTATCTATGCTTGTAGCCGCACACACAGCACGGGGGAGCAATCTCGCTGGGAGGAGGCGTAGTTGAACACCCGATTTCCGATTTTCGGAAGCACACGCAACCGAGCATTCAACATAGCCTTCAACCGAGCTTTTTCAGGTGTTTTTTCAGAGAACGGGAGGGATCAGCTCGTTTTCAACGACCATCAGGTGCCTGGCTATTCCGGTTTCCATCTGCTTTGAGCTGCCTGTGTCCCTATCTTCGCCTGGCTGCCTGCGCACCTCTCTGATTTCCGATTTCCCAACCAACCGAGCATTCAACTGCCTGTGTCCCTATCTTCGCCTGGCTGCCTGCGCACCTACATTTCCAGGTGTGTTTGCAGATGGTGATGTGGATCGGAATCAAGCTTGGTTGCCCGTTTATAGTCAGCGGTGAGCCTTTGTGGATCAATCATTCGTCAAGTATGAAAGGTCTCTGAGCAGCACTGCCACTGGTGCCTCACGTGATCCCCACGTGATCCCCAAAGTTATCAGCTTTCTGAAACGTATTGAAATTCTGAAAATTATTTCCAATCCCCGGAGGCGTTGCAAAATCTGGTTTATTCTGGAGAAGGGCTTTGTTCAATTTTTCAGAAAAAGAGCAATTGATATTGTTAATCCAAACCAGAAACATGCATAAGCAATCATGCATCCGTTTTCAGCTCATTTTCTGCCCTACGGCTTGACAAAGGAGGATTGTTTTGAACACCATCTGCGTGCAGCCCAAGCAGCCCACGTGTTTCTCAGAAGGATGAAGGAGTGAGCAGGGCGGCCATCTACTCGTTTTCAGTCATCGTTCATGCATTCGTTTGCATCTGATATTCTTCCCTTGCTGGCATTTGCATCTGATATTCTTTCCTTTCCAGCAAGGTGAAGGAGTGAGCAGCCCACTGTTGGAGTGAACAGTTACATCTTCCCAAGCTTCTCAGAAGGGTAAAGAAGCAGGGTGAAATTTTGCACTTTTACTTACTCATCCGATTTTCAGCGGTGGTTAGCACTTCTGCTTCATGGTACTCAACCTTCGTTTTTAGCAGCACCAATGGCCACAACCAAAGCTTCATTTTTTTAGAATCAGTTATACAGCCTTTTCACAAGTGTTCTCATGTTTGCATGCACCCTCAGCCCTATGCGATTAAGCAGTATTTTTAAAATATATTTTCAGACCTGTTCAACGTTGTTTTTGGCTGTTTTTTTGACTTCAAAGTTTTTTCAGTGTTTTTCCTATTGTTTTTCCTCCTTCGTTATTGGTAGAGCTGATTTTTCAGAGAGGTGTGCAAGTGGATTGTGCGAGCAGTCATCAGTTTCTCACAACTTGTGATCTTCACCAAGGTCTGCTTCTGATCTTCTAGCTTCGCGGTTTCAATTGTGCAAGTCATTTCACGCTGTTTTTGTCTTCTTCCGATCTGTGAGCGACGTTTGTGTTGCGAGTCTTCCCAAGAGTTGTTGTGCGAGTCGTAAATTTCTTGAGTCCTCTTCTGTACGAGTCATTTGCGAGTGGTAAGTTACCCGCCCATGAGTCATTTTTTTTGCGAGTCATCTCCCACCCTTGCACGAGTCATTTGCGAGTCATCTTCTGTACGAGTCATCTGCGAGTCATTTTTTTTTGCGGGTCATCTTCTATACAAGTCATCTCCCACCCTTGCACGAGTCATCTTCTATACGAGTCATCTGCGAGTCATTTTGTTTTTGCGAGTCATCTTCTGTACGAGTCATCTGCGAGTACGAGTCATCTCCCACCCTTGCACTAAACACGCCTGTGCGAGTCGTAAATTTCTTTGAACGAGTCATTTTTCAGTCTGTGCGAGTCATTCCCCCGTCTTCGCGAGCCATTCCCTGATTCTCGTCAGCCACAAGAGTACTCGAAGAGGTATACATATATATTCTAAAAAAATTTAAAAAAAACCAAAATTCCAATTCGTTCCATTGAAGGCCATATCAATCGGAAACCTAGCGTCATCCACTAAACCATTATTTGGTATACATCCTACGCGACCGGTCTAACCTATTATCACATCACTTCAGCTATTTACTCACCATCCATCGGCAAAATAATCTTGCCACGTCTAGTTGGAATAAGCCATAGGCATACCTAGTAGGGTACCGGCCTTAGACATGACCTAGATGGAAGCCATAGACTAGGGAGAGACCTTTGCCCTCATCCATCCACCCACCCAAACCATTTG
Organism: Diphasiastrum complanatum; assembly: GCA_029204225.1. Lineage (NCBI taxonomy): Eukaryota > Viridiplantae > Streptophyta > Lycopodiopsida > Lycopodiales > Lycopodiaceae > Diphasiastrum > Diphasiastrum complanatum. The sequence goes on along the minus strand of CM055101.1, from coordinate 39,414,701 downwards.
TTTGGTCTTGTGATAAGTTGTTCAAATCAACATGGCAGGACCATCCCATCCACCGCCCAAGTTAGAGAAAAGACTTCCTCGGATTGATGCACCTAAATACGATGGCGAATCAGATCCGACACGATTTCTTCGGGATTTCAACAATGCTTGTAAATTCTATGGGGACGAATCTGACACTGAAAGGGTACGTGTATTCCCCATGATTTTACAAGGCGACGCAAAAGAGTGGTTTTTAAACCTTGAAGGAGACCATCACCACAGCACTGATCAAACGGTTCAAACCCTCCAAACTGACGCAGAGTCCCTTCATCCAATTGACACATATCATGATGCGAAGTAAAGAATCCGTGCGGACCTACATCGAGCGTTTCAAGCGTCTTAAAGTAGAGTGTATCGATGATCACGTAACTGAGTATGGCCATCGAACTTTTTTTAGTTGGTTTACCCAAGGCCATTAGGAGAGAATTGAAACCCGCAAACTCATACGAGCGATTGAAAGACGCGATGGATGATGCCATCCGTGAAGAAGATGAAGGGTTTGATGACGACCATGACTTTCGCGACAAGAGGGGAAAGGGGCTAGTTAAGCAGGAGACTTCCCACGTGGAAGGATCGTCCTCATCTAGTGAGGTTGATATCCTTCACCACCTTGAGGGTTGGCAAAAAGCACAACAAGCTTAGATGGAGAAGCTAACCTCAGAATTCCAAAAGGTATTGAAGGATGTCGCTGAAAAAACTTTTCCAGTCCGTGAGAATGTGTGGTGTCCTATTTGTTCTCAAAACCACACCGCCAATGAGTGCCCGCATGTAAGAACCTATTTCCCACAGGCGGCACGACCTGTGTATCGCCCTTATAGGCCATCTGGACCTCAGCAGTATGCACCAAATCACAATCCAACTCCACCCGCGCCGAGGCCAGGACAATACCAACCCAGGCCAACATACCCAGTTCATTATCAACCCAGACAACCATTTGTAGTCAATAAGCCTGCACCACATGTACAATCTCACATGGTTGATATTGCCTATGTCGATCCTGCTACCTATTATGTCGAGGATCCCAATGCCAATGTTTATCAAGCAGAGACAAGTTACTCTTATGAAATGGCACAGCCTGGATATGACCCCAACCAACCTCAATATCATACACAACCTATAGCATATGCTGCGCAACCGATGCCAGTTTTACGTGGCTATTTTGTGTGTGCGGGATGACATCCTAGCATTCGTTGCCCTGATAAATTACAGTATCCACCTCTTTGTGAAAATTGTGGCATAGAGCACCATGTCAAAGACCGTCCAAAGTGACCTAGTCCTGCAGCTCCTGTTAACTCTATCCAAGTAGAGACAATCCCAATCAGAGTCATGACTCGAGCCCAACACCGGTAGGCTAGCGAAGCTGCAGCAAAACAAGCCAATAAGCTCCCGCCCTCTCCGTCCAGTGACAGAACCAGACCAATCATCTATCCTAACCCCAACGAGGAGATCCATTTGAGAGATAAATATGAAAAGCTCATCCATGAAGCTGATAATAAGGAGGAGGCTATAGTCACACCTAGAGATCAAACCCCAGAAAACCCAACCATAGAAGGAGCCGAGATATGGGGAGATTTGCTTCAAGCAAACGTTACCCTTCCATTTGGAGTACTCTGGAAGTACACCAGAAAATGGCGGAAAGAGTTATGCTCAATTGAAGATAACATTTCATCACCAGACCTCCCTAAGGTGCCCCTGCATTTGACTAATCCTGCAAGCGACAAGGGGAATATACGCATTCCTACAACTTACGGACATTCCTGCGTTGTCTTGGCAGTATTAGATGGCGGATCGGGAGTCAACATAATATCAACATCCCTGATGAAGGAGTGGGGTCTTCAAGCTTCCATGAAACAACCAAACTGTCAACTTCGAATGGCAGATCAAAGTGTGGTAAAACCATTAGGCCTAATACCAGACATAAGGCTGAAACTAGGAGGTTTGAGCTTCATGCTAGATTTGGTAGTACTCGATATCCCTAGCAACGCTATTCCTATGAATTGCTCCTAGGAAGGCCATGGCTCTCTAACGCATGCGTAGTGCACGATTGGAATAGAGAGCGCATTACATTTGGCAATCGAGAAACATCAGTCATAATTGACTCTGCTGGTAAGATCAAACCCGCACGAATCACCGACTACGGATCCTCTACCACAGAGTCCATTCTTGAAAATTACCGTGACATCGAAGAGAAGGGCCACTATACCAAGGCTACGGATATCATTAACTGGAGCCACAGCTTGGCAACAATCGATTGTGTCAATGCGGAACATTGCGAACTCAATACACATCACACTGATAGCGATGAATCTACTGTTGAACCAACTGATTTGGATACTCCTATTTTCAACGTCAGTTATGTTAACATCCAGCCCCACAACGAGGACTTGCTTCACGTTGCCTGGCTACCTTATGATGAATCAATAACCTTGTATATCAATGATGAGAGTGTTTTACGCTCTCAAGAGTTTGATACTGACTCTGACATGGCCGATATCACAGATGTAGCTATTCTGCGCTTCATGGACGCCATTCCCCCACGGCTACTCCCTGAGAAGGTCCGAGAGATAGAGCCCAAGGCTAGGATTGTTGCAGCCAAACTGGACCAAAGTAAATTATATTGTGTCAAACGACCGGTATACGAATGGGAGATACATGATACTGAATCTATCTACGCGATAGATGACACAATCTTAACCGAAGTCCCTCAAGCGTCCAAGCCACACAAAAACACCGTTCACAGGGTGCATGCAAAACCAACTAGGAAGGAAGCTATCCGTGAGAAAATGAAAAAGATTATAGAGGTGGAGCCCCCTCGCGATCTCACGATAGCTCGAGAAACCCCGGGTGAAGCACAATCATCTAGGTCCACAAGTCACACAGCTAGAACCCCTAAGGATCCACCTAAAGCCAGGACTAAGAAGCCCTACGCCCCTGATAAAATTGATGTGCCCAACCATTTCAAGGACTTCACCATTGAAGATATAACTATCCACCTGCCTCAAGCTCAACAGGAGCCAAAGGGAAATGAGCCATATGATGGCCCCGCTCAAACCATAAAGTTAAATCTACAAGAGCCTGATGAGACAGAGGAAAAGTTTGTCCATATTGGAGCACACCTCAACACCAAACAACATCTGGCCTTAGAGAAACTCCTTAGAACTTTAGTTGATACAACTTAGTTGTTATCTCTGAAGAAGACCAACCCAAAACGGCTTTTGCTACAGAATGGGGTATCTTCTGCTGGCGTGTTATGCCCTTTGGATTGTCTAATGCGCCATGTACCTTCCAACGTGTCATGCAAGCAGCATTTTATGATCTCATCGGTGACAACCTTGAGATCTATCTTGATGACCTTGGGGTGCACTCGGAAGAATCCACGCACCTGGCCATACTCGAACGTATTTTCATACAATGCCAGAGGTATGGTATTTCTCTTAATCCTGAAAAATGTCAGATATGGGTCACCCACGGCGTCGTACTTGGTCACATTGTATTGCGCAATGGGATTGCCACCGACCCAAAGAAGATCAAAGTCATTGTTGAGAGGCCATAACCTAAAACGGTCCGAGACACTTATTGTTTTATGGGTCATGCTAATCACTATCGTTGCCATATTCGCGATTTTGCTAGTAAAGCACGATGGATATACAGAGTGACCATAAATCCTAAGTGGACAGATGAACAGAGAAAGGCCTTCCAAGAACTCAAACACGCCTTGACAACTACTCCTATCTTGCGAGCTCCAGATTACACGAAGGAGTTTCACGTGCACACTGATGCATCGAAGTTTGCCATCGATGCAGTGCTAACTCAACTAGGAGAGTACAAGAAGGACTATCCAATTCGTTTCCTTAGTAGGCATTTAACATCTACGGAGATGAACTACACCACAACCGAGAGGGAAGCATTAGCAATGATTTATGCCATCCACAAGTTTTGACATTATCTTCTAGGTAAACCCTTTGTATTTTTCACAGATCATCAAGCGTTACTTTACCTAGTGAACAAAACTTGCACAATAGGTAGAATCACAGGTTGGTTGCTATTACTACAAGAATTCGAATTTTGTATTGTTGTGCGCAAAGGATCGCAACATTTTGTCGCTGATCATCTATCCAGAATACCGAGTGATGAGAAACCAATGGAGGACATCAATGATGACCTACCCGATGCAATACTTTTTCAAGTTGACAGTACCCCCATGTGGGCCAAAGACATCACAGAGTTTTTAACGACAAGGGTGCTAGATCCAACGTTGTCGAAACCTGCCCAACGTGCACCTATCTACAAGGTGGCACTCTATACACTTATAGTGGGGCAACTTTATAGAAAGGGTGCGGACGGTGTGATTAGACGATGTTTGACTGAGGGCGAGATTATTCCCATCATATCCTTGCTACATGAAGGAGTTGGTGGTGGACACTTTGCCTCATAAAACACAGCTAGGAAGATCTTACTAGCTGGTATTGGTGGCCTTCGCTATTTAAGGACACTCATAACTTTGTAAAGGCTTGTGATGTGTACCAAAGAGCCAAAAGGCCACAATTTTCAAATTATATGCCTTTAACCCCCATCTTATCTGAACAAGCATTTTTTAAATGGGGTATTGACTATGTAGGACCAATGAGTCCCGCCGCGCGTTTCACACAGGCAAGATATATTATCGTGACGACAGATTATTGCACAAAGTGGGCAGAGGCTCGGGCGGTAAAGAACGCCGATGCCAAAACCACTGCTTGTTTCCTTTATGAGCAGATCATTGTACGATTTGGTTGCCCACTCGAAATCGTCAGCGATAGGGGTACACACTTTTTGAACACAATAATTGAACACTTGTTGTCGACCTTCCTAGTTGTTCATCGCAAAAGTGCCCCATATTACCCAAGATGTAACGGGCAGGCTGAGTCCACGAATAAGGTCCTATGCAAAATCCTCACGAAGACGGTGGAAGCCAGTCGGTCAGATTGGGAGTTCAAGTTACATGCCGCTTTATGGGCGTATCGCACAACACCCAAAAAGACCACTGGCACGACGCCATTCCAACTCACGTATGGACAAGAGGCCATGATCCTTACGGGTAGCCTACGATTTGAAACTAGACGAAAGTCAGATCCTTGCCCATGCGAAACAAGAGCCATTAGTGTGCACGCACAACAAGTGCACAAAAGACGTCAACAAGATTGGCATGACCCCCATATTAAGTTGAAGGAATTTAAAGAAGGAGATAGAGTCCTTCTCTATCAAACGAAAGTACATAAGGGCAAACTTAAGTTTACTGGCCAAGGTCCCTATATCATTGATCAGATCTTTGCTTCGGGCTACGCTAAACTTAAAACCCTCGAAGGCATCCCGTTGGACACGGTAGTGAACGGGAGTACGGCGATATCATGAGCCCTGCTATTCCTTAGACATGTATTGATTGATTGTGTGTTATGTGTGTGTGCATGCATGTCTGTAATTTCTGTCGTTTTGTGATAATGTTCATTTTTTTTAATTCATTTTTTACACCCTTTTTCGTTGAATTGTCTGCATGTTTAACAATCAATACTTAGGATAGTTTAGGTCCGAATTCTCGCAAATCTACCTCACTTCTATCACTATTGTACAGGTTTCAGGTAACAGTAATTATCTTCCGGGTTGGAGCTAGCATCACTTATTCTTGCAATCGATTGCAAGAAACTTATCTTTCTCTCAAAAAAAAAAGAAAAAAAAAAAAGAGACCACTCGCATAAGCTATCAGGCAGCATATTATCTATATTGTGGAGTCCCAGAACTAAGCAAAGTGCTTGATCAGACATGAAACCTAGCAGATACACTCAAGAAATTCACTTGGTCTCATTTACTGATTTTTCTCAAAAGCTAGCAGCAGCTCGTCCTTTCTTGGAGCGGCTAAACTTTGACACACGACTTATCTCCGGTGTGCAACATGAATGCCTGGTGCGTGCGACTTATTCTACATTTGATGACGAGCTCCAGACATTCAGGATTCCTAGATGCAATGACGAGGATTCAATTTCTATCTCACCACATATCCTAAGCCACTTGGGGTTTCCGAATGAAGGAGAGCCTATGCGAGACAGAGGGCAATCTTTTGATAGGAATTACTTGACGCATCTCTGTACGGAAGACGGTGACACCTCCATCTATAACAATGACGGTTACGCTGTCAAACTCATCTCGGATCCAAGACTTAGGGCAACGGCGAACCTTCTTGTATTACTCACTGAGATACAATCGTCAAGAATTGACAGGATTCCGAGCAGCACTTTATTCACCCTATCATTTGGCCTGGAGGAACCTGTTACCCGTCACTTCATGTGGGCAGAAAAGACAAGTATCAAATTATGTGCAGCGCTCAAAGCAAGAAAACCTCTCACAAAGTGCGGATATCTCTTGCATATGCTCGTAAGCAAACATTACTTGGGTGACTTCCCTAGCATTCTTGCTCGAGTGCAAGAGAAATATCCAAACGTGCCACATACCACCTCGACACGAGCTCAGCACCCCAAGAGGATAAAAGGGGGAGAGGCAAAGGCAACAAGCAAGCTAGCACCCAAACGACGCCACATCACTAGCAGAAACACACTAGTGTCACTCACACGAGGCACAAAAGCAAAGTTAGAGTCACAGCGGTTAAAAGAACATGCCCATAGCCAACACACAAAAGAACATTCAGAGGGCCACACACAAGGTATAGACTCATCCAGTAGCAGCAAACAACACTTGTGCAAATCCACCAGCCAAGGGCATGAAAATATCAACGAAATGGGAGACACATCACAATCACCTTATCTAATGCCTAAAGACACCTCAATAGTGGAAATCATGGAGGGCATTGAAGAAGAATTGACTGCAACATCCAATACTTCGACGAGACATTCTGAGGCAAAGGAACCAGAGGCTGAACTTGGTGTCCCACCTGTGTCGTTCGTGGTAAGTGACCCACCAACCACCATTTCATCAACTCCCACCACATCAACCATCATTGTCACACTACCCACCACACTCACCCTCACCACTACACCCCCTATTGTCTCCACAAACACACTCCCACTCTCCACCGCACCAGTCACAACTACCTCTATGCAATCTCCGATGCATTTTCCAAATGTCTTTGACGCATCCTTCAACATTGAAGAATTCTCACTTTCACTGTTAAACATGCCACCTACTACCACCACTGATGAATCTCAAAAATTAAAACTGTACGAAATGGATATTGGACTTATGCGCAAATAGTAAATAGGTACCTTATGGGCGTCTATTGGTGCGCACTAATCAGATATTAGAAAACTAAAAAAAATAAAGTGTCCAGGTTGGGGTTCAATGAAATTTATATACAATACAGATTATCCCACTGGTGTGAAGTCAACTTGAAATACACATGTTGAATTTTTATTGGAACAAATAAATATGGACAAGTGGCATCGTATTATTCCTTGACCTATGTCAGTGACCGTCATTAGGATTCTTACACGTGTCAGGAACTGACAACTGTCAACTAATAGGCACATGGCATGTGTCCGAATATTGAATTTGTGCGTACAATTTTATTGCATGCGTCTCATTGTGCCAAAATGCGCACTAAATGGATACCATTGTTCAAAAATATAGCTCAAAACAAATTATTGTTAAAAAAAATATATAAATATGAGACACCTTCCTCATTTTCACAACTCTAGTTTTGCTTTTTTATGTTCATGAACTTTTTTGCATTAGTCGCATTCTATGAATTAGTTATTTTTTTACCAGTTTACTATTTTGCATCGTCATGGAGAATGCTAGGATTGAGGTTTCAAGACTTCTAGCTGGTATAGAGTTTGAATATTGGATAGATAGGATTTTCTATGCGACAAGAGATACACTAGCTACGGCCAGAGCTAATGCAAAAAGTGTGTCATTTGCCATGGATTACATGAATACAACACTTTTTTTTGTATAGTGTAAGACTTTTTGATTCTGATATTGCATGGATTTCATACAACTTAATAACATACATATGGAAGGGTGATAGACCATTTGTAGCTAGACTCAATAGATTTTTGAGTAATCTGTCTAGAAATCACTAGAACATTGGACATTTTGGATACATTTTCCAATTTACATTTTTCTAATTTTCATAGCCAACCTTAAGTCACGTGGCATGAGTGTCACTCGCTTGGCATGTTGGACACACAGGTAGGCATCTTCAAACAGTGTGATGAGATAATTCTCAGTAGCCTCCTACAATGCAGATACAGCTGCGCCCGTGATCCTGTAATCCAAGACTAAATTGTCCATCATTTTTTTGATTATTCTCAAAAAAAGACCCCGAGGAAGCAAGAGTTTGGTGCTTTTCTGATACTTTGCAATCTCCTCTATAAACTTGGTCTAGCGTTGTTTGGGTTGTCGTCTTGGTGGAGGTTGCATCCTATCCATTCTCTTTCTAGTCTAGGGTGGTTGTGAATGAGGAGGAGACCCTGCAGCAGCAGCATGAGATCCAGCTTGAGATCCACCAGCAGTAGCAACAAGAGAAGATCCTCCACCTACAGAAGTTGCAGTAGGAGGAGATCCAGCACTAGTGGCTCCGATGAAATCGACAAGTACTTTGACATTCATGGGCACTGTTCCCGCCGCCTGCACCTCCTCCTTGGATTCGATAAAATTATGGAGTTCTTCATCCGTTGGCATGGGGATCTGAGGTGTAGTCGGAGGGCTCAACACGACACGGGCAGCCATGCAAAGATTTATGAGAATCTCATTCCGCCTAACACTCTTCAGCAACTGCACAGAAACCCTGATTTTGCTAGGCGCCCTTGTTGTTTGTTTCGTCCTGGCCATGTGCTTACTTCTAGTCATAAAATACTCAGAATTATGCTAAATACGTCTATCTGGTGTCATAAATACAATCCAAAATAGAAATAAAATCTACGAAATTATCGTTATGCATGCAACTAGTTTTGCATATTGTTTACATTCATCATAAGAACTAACGTTTTAATTTTCATATTTTCAGGAGGTCGTTCTTATTGACGAATTTGTCATTCGACGAGGTGGCTTTTGAACCTACTCAGGCAAATTTAACAAGGACAACGGCCTTGGAAATTATAAATTTTTCAAAAACCATGAGATTTGTGTTGCCCATTCAAAGTTTAGTGCTCAAGGCGAAACAATTGTCATGGCAATAAAGGCATTGGCTCATTACTTAGGTGGTCATAAGTTCATTAAACCACATAAAATTGTTTTTGTTAAACGCTCAATTGTACTCAAGATTTTAGGTTATGGACCCGAGAATACTATTCTCCGATCTGCTCATTTTGCTTTGTATGCAACTTACATAGAATTATGTCGAGAAAAGAAAAATGCATATCTTTTGGATCCATTTGCAAGAAGAGAATTCCTCCACGACAACAAAATGCAACTGGTACTAGAAAAAGAAAAAGAAGATGGCAAGGAGATATAGATATATTCAATCAGTTGGAAATGTATCTTTTTCCAAAACAAATTGCAAATATATAATACAATGTTGTGTCTATCAATCTACCTCCCTTGATGTATAAATTTGCATGCCTTTCTGAACTTGATGTAATTTTTAGATTTTGTTTGATGTCGTATTTGTGCTCGTCGATAGAACCATTGAAATAGCTGAAGAATATATATGTGTCTACCATTGAAATAGTATATGTGTCTACCATTGAGGCCACCATGTTGTGTGTTTTTATGAAATGTTGCTCTTGCTTGCCAATGAGATTTTTCCATCCCTTGTGATGACCATATACTCAAACTTCCATGATTTTCTGCTAAGGATATGGAATGGTGTCATAATATGTGCTGCAAAATATCAACAATTTCTATCAATAGGTAAACTTCAAAAAACAAAATAAAATGGTAACCTGATATCTGTTTTTTAATGCTTACCATGTAATTTGTGATATGATCCTCTCCCCATGCCACTATTGTGTCGTCGATGTAGCATAGGGGTCCGTCACTGGGAGCGGCAACCTCGCCTTCACCTGCATAGCAAGAAGAGAGAGGGAGAGGAGAGAGGCGAGAAAGAGAGTGGAGAGAGGGAGAGAGAGAACGCCTAGGTTTAGAAAGGCTTTGGGGGCTTGAGCGCCTACCCAAAACTATTCTATCCCAACGTAGAGAGAGAGAGAGAGAGAGAGAGAGAGAGAGAGAGAGAGAGAGAGAGAGAGAGAGAGAGAGAGAGAGAGAGAGAGAGAGAGAGAGAGAGAGAGAGAGAGAGATGGAGATGGAGAAACCAAGAGAGTTTTCTTAGAATGAGAATGGAAGATGATACAATACAAAGGAAATGACTCCCTCTTATAGATTTTAGAGGTGGGCCTCCTTTACTCTCATTGGCCACTTCATTGGGGCAAGGATTCTAATCCAAGCCTTTCAAAGAAACACAACTTAAATCTAATGGTGCTAAGAAAGCACAAGGGCACTCACATGATTCATGTGAGTTTTAAGTTGGGCCCTTTTAGCTTTTTTATTTGCAACTTGACTTAGGGCCTCTAATGTCATTTTTGAGTTTTAAGCCCCTAGTCTCTTATTCCTAGGAATTACAACTTGCTACTTGTGCTCATTGGTGGCTGGGCTTATACACACAGGATGCCAGTGCCTTGCACTTATTATTCTACTGTACTGTGGCGGGGCCCACTAGGCAAGGCTTGGCCAACAATATTTCAAGTGGTGGGATCCACTTATTTATTTGTATACATGAAATACCCACAACAGGGTCCGCGGCCCAAAGTAGTGTCGGTCCCTTGGTACTAGGCTGCAACTGTCGTGAAGGGGCGTTGTTGTCGGTTTGTTCATTGCTGGGCCATGGGTGCTTCAGGAAAAGCGTGGATAGAATTTGCTTACATAAAACCTGAGGCTTTATTGATTGTTGATCAGCAAGAACCTAGACTTGCCAGATTTTCAATAACACACATAAGGGTCTAGTGGCCATATCAGATAACCTTGTTTATTGACAATTGGGTAGTTGAGGCATTTCATCGGAGGATCCTAAGATAAATCTTGCTGATATAGTGGATCTTTATAGATCGGTGCAATTGGTCCCAATGTCATAGACTCCCCCAAATCATAATGTGGATATGACGTGTTTGCTTGATGCTCTTGTTTGTCTAGGTATTCGAAGTATGCATCAGCCTGACGACTTTTCTCAATAGTCAATATCATAGATTTAGGACAAGGCTTTATCATTGTAGGTTCTGGTTCTTGCTGTACAATTGGTCATTTTGGGCTTGGATTCCCTGGATTTGGCCTTTGAAGAATGGATATACCCTGAATTGGCATTGATTTGGGGGCCTGTTGAATTGTGGAACAATTAGACTTTGGTTAAATCTTGCTCATTGAGGGGCAATCATCAACTTTAGTCTTCTCTTGGTCATTGCACTTTCCTGTTGAAGGTTGCGTGATGACACTCTTGGATCTTGTGCTGAATTGCCTTCAATTTGCCCTGTTGATGCTAGTCCCCTTTGTAATTCATCACTAAGAATTCTTCGCATTGAGTGCAAAAAGAGCCCTGATAGTGTGATGGTTTTACTTGTTTGCTCGAGGGTATCTTTGCATACCTTGGGACTTTTGTCAAATTTTCTTCTTCGTCACTCGCTTCATAACCCGGTGGCACTAAGAGTTTTCTTTTGTAGTACGTTCGAGGTGGAAGGGTTACCACAGGTGCATGTCGGTCTACATGGCCAAATGCCTCCTGGCTATTTGTGAATTTCTCATTGGGCAATCGCGGCATGGATGATTAACTCCGCATTGTGAACACGAGGGATCAAATGTTGACGGATCCCCTCGGTGTGGAATTCAGCACGTCGGTGTTTTCCTCCACATCCATAGCACCTAACTGAGTGCAGTATGCCATCACCTCTAAGTTGATAGGCATACACCGGTAATAGATTCCCCTTAGGATCTTCCACAAAATAGACTGGTAGGCTGTTATGGTCCTCCATTGAATTCGATGACATGCAAGAGGATATAATCAAAACTTCTACCTTGCCACTGTTTGTTGAAGAAACTCGTGATTTAGATGGATCAATCTGACATCCACCCTTCTGGTGAGCTCCTTGTTGGCTTGATTATGCTTCTGACCGTTGAACCACTGGATCTTGTTGTCGACAAGCCTGTTGCTCTGTATTTTGTCCTTTTAACAAGCGCGGATTCTTGATTGGACACCTGGTACTTGGATGATCTCCAAAGTAGAAGGTACATTCGTCCTTTTCAAGAAACCTAATAGAGCGAGCATAAGCTTGTTGACAGCTTAAAAGTGCAAGGTTCTGGGTCTTCCGCTACACTTGTTCTGCTTGACCTTGCTGCACTTTGTCGCCTTGCATGGGGTTCCATTCTTGTTGGATCATTGCTCGTTGTCGACCTTTCTTCCTCTGATTCCCCATCTAGATAGGGAAAATCCTTCTTCCCGAGTGAGATTTCCATCTTGGTAGCATCCTTACAGAGTTGTACAGGTGACACATAGGATGCTAATTCTGCCATACTAGATCTGATCCTTTTGGCCAGTCCAGCATAGTATTTTGCCATGACAATCTATTCAGGAATCGGTGGATTACAATCCTTCACTAGATGATAGATCCGATAGGTATAGTCTGGGATTGTTTCAGCAGGAAACTTTTTAAATTTCGATAATCCTACAAGGGCGGTCTCCATAGTTCAGCACTAGAATGTCGCAAAGTAGCTGGTTGGTGAATTGCTTCAAGATTTGTAGTTTTTTGTGGTGTTTTTGCAAAATTTTAAGATTTTCTTGGAACAAACCCTTGCAGACTGGTATGCACTTGTATCTCAGTCAGACTCACCTGCTCACCAAGCTGAAAGAGTTACTTCCCAAGGAAACTCAAAAAATCATGTAAAACGTGCATTTTTTTGGGGTTTTTTTGCAAAATTTTAAGATTTTCTAGGAACAAACCCTCACAAACTGATATGCACTTGTATCTCAGTGAGATTCAGCTGCTCACCAAGCTGCGAGAGTTACTTCTCTAGGAAACTCAAAAAATCTTGAAAAAATTGTTTTTTTTTTGGGTTTTTGGCCAAATTTTGAGATTTTCTAGGAACTAATCTTCGCAGGCTGGTATGTGCTTGTATCTGAGTTAGATCCACTTGCTTACCAAGCTGCGAGAGTTACTTCCTAGAGAAACTCAAAAATTTGCTGTCTGAAAAGGTTCTAGGGCACTTTTTGCTCTTGGGAACCTTCACAGGGGCATTTTTTTTTGGGATCTAACTTTCGCAGACTTCTCTATGTCCTTGTCTCAATGAGATGGAACTTCAAAGAGCTCTGCGAAGATTAGTTTTGAGTTTTGAAAAAAAAAATTATTTTTACAAAGGATTTTTGAATTTTTTTTTGGTTTTTCTCTGTTTTTTCAAAATATAATGGGAACTAACCCTCGCAGGCTTCTATGCAGGTCTGGGATAGTACCCTGGAGCTGCTGCCAGTCATGCAAAGGTTCATGCCCACTGATTTTTGAGAAATGAAAATCTGATGAGATTTTGCCTCTCTTTTTCCCTCCAAAAACAGATTTTGAGCTTTTTTTCTAATTTTTATGGATTGTATGGATTAACGAAGGGATTGGGTGCTTAAATCTGATCCTCCCATCTCACAATCTCTCCCTACAGTGCAAACAAAAAAATCACGAAAAAACGGCAAAAACTAACACTACTCACACTATTCAACCCTTAAAATTCGATTTTTTTTTATGAAAGTGAATGGTGAGAGAGAAGAAAAAGAGAGATAGAGGAAAAGAGGAAGAGAGTAAGAAAGCTATGTGGCGAAACGAGTGTGTGGCGCTCCCCGGCAACGGTGCCACTGTTGTGTTGTAGATGTAGCATAGGGGTCCGTCACTGGGAGCGGCAACCTCGCCTTCACCTGCATAGCAAGAAGAGAGAGGGAGAGGAGAGAGGGGAGAAAGAGTGGAGAGAGGGAGAGAGAGAACGCCTAGATTGAGAAAGGCTTTGGGGGCTTGAGCGCCTACCCAAAGCTATTCTATCCCAACATAGAGAGAGAGAGAGAGAGAGAGAGAGAGAGAGAGAGAGAGAGAGAGAGAGAGAGAGAGAGAGAGAGAGAGAGAGAGAGAGAGAGAGAGAGAGAGAGAGAGAGAGAGAGAGAGAGAGAGAGAGAGAGAAACCAAGAGAGTTTTCTTAGAATGAGAATGGAAGATGATACAATACAAAGGAAATGACTCCCTCTTATAGATTTTAGAGGTGAGCCTCCTTTACTCTCATTGGCCACTTCATTGGGGCAAGGATTATAATCCAAGCCTTTCAAAGAAACACAACTTAATCTAATGGTGCTAAGAAAGCACAAGGGCACTCACATGATTCATGTGAGTTTTAAGTTGGGCCCTTTTAGCTTTTTTATGTGCATCTTGACTTAGGGCCTCTAATGTCATTTTAGAATTTTAAGCCCCTAGTCTCTTATTCCTAGAAATTACAACTTGCTACTTGTGCTCATTGGTGGCAGGGCTTATACACACAGGATGCCAGTGCCTTGCACTTATTATTCTATTGTACTGTGGCGGGGCCCACTAGGCAAGGCTTGGCCAACAGTATTTTAAGTGGTGGGACCCACTTATTTATTTGTATACATGAAATACCCACAACATCCACTTTAATAGCATCTACAAACTCAACACAACTTTTCTGGAGCAGCCGCAAGTCATTGTTTGAAAATATTTCCTTCCGTAATATTTTAACCGTATCATCTAATTTTGTCCATACTTCAACTTTCATTACCCTTGTTGCTCCTTCCTGAACAAAGTCTTGAGTAGCAGCTATGATGTCTTTCCAAACAAAGTAACACGTCTTAGATGGCTTTCCTAAATGGTTAGATAAAAATATTCACGCCTTTACTCCTCCAATGCTCAGCTTGCAAGGTACATTTTCTTTTTTTCCCGAAAGCTTAAGGTCCTTTTGTATTTTAACATGTCCTTTATGGAGACCCGCTTTAGACAGAACATCTTCTAGTCTAGAAATAGCCTCCTTGGAAGATGATTCTTTCTTTGTATTCCGGTTAAAATTTAGATGGATTATGGAAAAACTGTATTGACCCTTTGAAAAATGTGAAAAATTTTGCTGCTGATTTAACCAGCCTTGTTGATAATTATGAGGATGAAGAATAATTTTTTAACTTAAATATCAAAAAAGTCTTTTCCTGTCTTGAAAAAGAAAATGACTCCTTGTCTGCCAAACCTACTCCTTCCATTCCTAATACACTCCTTTCTCCACACCCTCTTGTCTTTTTAGATGAGTTGCATGAAGATAGTCCTCCACAACTCAAAATCTTTTCGCAAGACATCTGTGATATCGGAGACCAATCTACCTTTGAGTTCTATCAAGCAAAAACCTGCCAGATTCCCATGGTCCCTAGTCGTACTATTGAGTTCAAATATGCTCGCACTGCTTTTAATCTTTGGAGCGTAAGTACCTCAAAAAATCCATAGAAAAATGTCTTAATCATATCACTTTGAAACATACATGCATATACAGTGTTGCTAATGAACTATATGATGGTTGACAAGCTTGTCAGACTTTTACCCGTTTATGCAATGATGGACGAAGATACCATTTTGAAACATGCTGATATTATGTAGACTTGCCGCTATTGAGTTCTTAAAAGAAAGAAAATGGATTCAAGGGAATACCGTAACATTACAAAAAAAGATTGATGCCAATAATGAACGTCAATGGCTAATCAAACATCGTGTTGATAAAGCACAACATAATCCATGCTTCTTTTGTATTCATCTTGTCAGAAAGCCTGCAATTGAAAGGCTTGATCCTGACAAATCAAACAATTATGTTCAGTACTCTATAGAACACATAAATGCTATCATGGAAAATGTACTACCAAATGATTTCATTTATTTTAATGAACTTTCCTAGCTTTTATGCACTTTCAAAGCTCATAAAAATTCTTTCAGATGGATCACAAATGCCCATGAGTGCTATTTCTCTGGACTCGCTAAGTTCCTGACAGGGGTTCTTAGTATGCTGTACCCTTTCATCATGGAAGGAGCAGGCCTTAAGGCAAAAACATACAAGAGCTATCTAAATGGGAATATAACTTTACTTTGGCAATGTGACTCCTCTGTCTATTTCTATCTCAATATACTGTACCCATGCTGCAATTGTCTAGCCAGCATAGCGACAGTGGTCTCGGTCGCAGCTAGTTCTACTTTAGTATTGGCTATAATCTTTCCTATCCCTTGTACCCTTCGTTATGGCTTATTTATCTTTTGTCACTAGTTTCTTTGAGTTCAGTGTACTCCTGCTTCTAGGTATCCTGCTCCTTATTGGCACTATTCAATTTGTTAATGGCCCTAATTATGAGGTTATTCTACTTCTTGAGTTTATCCTTCAAGTTCTGAATCTCCAGGTTGGTTCATTGTCTCTCATCTGGCATAAACCTTGTCAGCCTGTTACAGCATTGATCGGGTTGATCACTGTTGTGTGGTCTTTCTATGCTGGTTATAGTAGGGTATTCCATCACATGTGGTTTAGCATCTATGTGAACATCAAGTGATAAATACACAGTTGTTGATTTTTTATCTGACGAAGTTGTTAATAACTCTACACCCCTTTTCCCTTCTTACGTAGTCACATTTAGGTTTTTTCAGGGGCTGGTATTTTTATTATTTACTCATAATTAGGCCATGTGCATTAATCCATGAGTTATGCTTTTGTGATGTGCTCTAAAACATGTTCTAGACAATTCATGGCTCATCATCTGTTGTAGTTGGACAAGGAATTGGGGATTTTCTAGGCCTACTTGATTTATCAGTTTCCTGACACACCGAACTCCATGCCATGCATGGGCTTTCAGTACTGTCCATAAATCTGTAACAATAATTATGAGAGAAATGATCACTTTACTTGGCTCACATTTCCAATAGTGATCGTGGTCATACGCTATCATGGCTAGACTATCAGCACGTAAGTTCTGTGCTCGTGGAATATGCATCCACTTGACGTGGAAAAAATCTCTAGTGAGTTCGCTGATGGCAATGGCATAGGCTTGTAGGGTGGATTCTATTCTTGAGTTGATATTGTTGGATTTCTAGCCTCTCCATCCCTTATCTCATTGCTAATCTAGATCCATTCATTTTCTATATGTAAGTCGAAGGATGAAAGTTATTGTTCTGTCTGATATGAAGCTAAAGACTTGACCTAACTACTTTGCAAGTAAATTTCTGAGAAGTCCTAACTGGATGGATGACAGCGCATTACGGGTAACTGCCACTTGTGCGATCTACAACCTGATTAGTTGTCCTACCGGATAAGCTTAAACTTCTTTAGTATAAATAGCTGACCATTAAAGACTTCTATAGTCTCTAGAAAGTTTCTTTTCAGAGCTCTAATAGAGTATTGCTATTAGCGCTTACCGCTTAGTACTAGCGGAAGTGCATCAGACAGAGTTTTCAATTACTCAGAGATAGTTTAGAGTACACGGTTTTCATCTGCTATTGCTTTATGCTCTCATCATATGATTTGTACATGCTACCTCTTGACTCTCCATCTATCTTCTTATTGCATTCAATATCATGTCAGAATGTATGCTTCTCTATAGTCATTTGTATATAATAAATTTCTTATTGTTTCATCTGATCTGTTGAATACTTCAACGCTGCAATATTCTATACATCACTTTGCACTCTGAAATTGTTTGGCTACGGAATCACTTTAGTAGTAATGATTTTAGAGTTAGTTGCTAAAAGATTGAACGTGACTTCTGTCATTATAGCTTTGTTCTCATGCATTGAAAAAGAAGGCTCATTCCGTTGTGCTCAATAGTTCGTCCATAGACTTCGACTTCTTCCAACATGGTATCAGAGCTCTACTATTAAATACCCTTCATGGCATCAGATTGATATAGTTAGATACTTTTTATAGTATCAAATTAGAGCACACTTACTCTTAATCTTCAGTTTGTGGTATCAAATTTTAGTATCAGATAATTGATTTCCAAATGTAGCGTCACACGGTATCATTCTTATAGTCAGTAAGTAGAATTACTAACTTAGGTCATAGGGTAGAGTTTAAGTCTTATCAATGCCGAATTATCGATAGGACAAATAAGATCCTTGCACTCAGCAAGAGGCATGAATACTTGTATAGATTGGCTCATTGTTATTCTGACACTAGCCAAGCCTTGAAAACCTCTGTTCTTGTCAATAAAGCATTACTTTGGCATTATAGATTAGGACACTTGAATCATACATATGTGTCGAACAGGTCCAGACAATTCTTAGTACTTGATTTCGATTATCCAGCTAACAAAGCCGACCTCCATGTCTATCAAAGCTGCATTTTTGGAAAACAGACTAGGATTTCTTTTAGATCGAGTCATAGGCATGCATCAAAAGATGTTCTAGACATTGTTCATTCATGTAAATGTGGTCCAATGCAAACTCTATCATTGCTTGATGCAAAGTATTTCATTACATTCATTGACGAATATTCAAGAAGAACAATTGTTTATTTTATTAAGTAGAAATCAGAGGCTTTCAAAATCTTTCGACAATTCAAAGAGCATGCAGAAATGGAATCTGGTATAAGAATTAAAGCATTGAGGTCTGACAACAAGGGAGAGTACATCTCTACTAGATTGAAGGAGTATTGCCTTAACAATGGCATTGAGCAACAATTTATTACCTCCTATTCGCCTCAATCGAATGGACTTGCTAAGAGAAAGAACAAAACCTAAGTCGAATCGGCTAAGTGTATGCTTGCTCATGCGACACTTCTAAAATCCTTCTGGATTGAAGCTATAGCTTATATTCAAAACAAATGTCAGGTCTCTCAGACAAAACACCTTATGAAGTTTGGACAGGCTCCAAACCATCATTATTGAACCTACGAGTTTTTGAATGTATTGCTTATGCGCAAATACCACAAGATCTTAGGAAGAAACTCAACTTCCACAATATCAAATCTATTTTCATTAGCTACACAGAAGATGCGTGAGTATCCTTATCATTCAATAATAGGATTTCTTATGTATGCGATGATATGTACCAGACCAGACATAGCTTTTGCAGTCATTCCTTAAGTTAGCTTACGACTAATCCTGGTATTACACATTGGAAGGCTCTTATTAGAGTATTGAGTTATATACGAGCTACTATGGACTTATGCATTTGTTATGGAACGACATATCGGACAACCTCTGACATATTACGAAAGCTGAAGGAGTTGAACATGTCGAAGGATGATAGTTATTGTTCTTCCTGATATGAAGCTAAAGACTTGTCCTAACTGCTTTGCAAGTAAATTTCCGGGAAGTCCTAACTGGATGGATGACAACACATTATGGCTAACTACCAATTGCAATCTATGACCTGATTAGTTGTCCTACCGGATAAGCTTAAACTTCATTAGTATAAATAGTTGATCATTATAGGCTTCTATAGTCTCCAGAAAGTTTCTTTTCAGAGCTCTAATAGAGTATTGCTATTAGCGCTTACTGCTTACGAGAAGAAGTGCATCAGACAGAGTTTTCAGTTACTCAGAGATAGTTTAGAGTACACAGTCTTCATTCCCTGTTGCTTTGTGCTCTCATCATCTAATTTGTACATGTTACTTATGGAATCAATCTATCTTCTTATTGCATTCAGTATCATGCAAGAATGTATGCTTCTCTCAACTGATAAATCTCTTATTGTTTCATTTGATCTGTTGAATACTTCAATGTTGCAATATTCTATACATCACTTCGCACTCTGAAATCGTTTACAAAATCTCTTTAACACTAATGATTTCAAAGTTAGTTGCTAAAAAATTGAACATGACTTCTGTCATTATAGCTTTGTTAATTATTGATAGGCGTAGTCATGCATTAGAAAAGAAAGCTCATTCCACTGTGCTCGATAGTTCGTCCATAGACTTCGACTTATTGAATCGTCATTCCTTCTTCCAACAGGTAGTACCTTCACAAAACCTAGCCCTATCCACCATGAAATTACTAGACACGTGAATCATCATATCACCTATTATGGGTTAGGACCTCAAAAGACCCTTAACCATGAAATGAGATGATTTGGCATTTATGGTCAAGGTCTGGGGTTAACCACGGACAGTGCATGTAACAAAACTTTTTCCTAAGAAGTTTTGTATTCTCTTAAATGGAAGCTCGAAAAAGTTCTCTGCAACCTATTAGCTCTCTCTCATGAAATTATTGGATTAATTGCTCAAAAACTATATGATTTCAAATGCCGGCCTTTACAAACCAACACTCTTTTTTTTGCTCCAAAGGTACCTTTGGATAAAATGTCTTCAATGAAGCCAAACCATCATCAAAGCCAATTGTATCATCCTTGTGTAAACTCAACGTAAGTCGACTCAAACGAAATGCATGATGCACTTAAATTCGTTGGAGGAGTTCTAAATTATAAGCTTAAAACCTTACTCTCCTCACTATCATGTAACGTTCACAGTAAACCACCAAAGGCAAGTTTAAAACTTTCATCCAAGGAGCCAGAATTATCTTAGTTCAAGACTCCAAGGTGAACAAAGTCACCACAAGGGGAACAACACCCATATGGGAGATTAGGACATGGATTGGCCAAGCCACAATAAAGTTCAGATCAACCATGCTAGCAATCCAACTCTCTTCATTACTTTGTAAGGTCCACAATATCTTGTAGATAGCTAATAAGGGCAACTATCAAGCTTTGTCCAAGGAGCAAGAATAACATCCAAATGCATCCAACTTAGTTCAAGACTCCAAGGTGAACAAACTCATCACAAGGGGAACAACACCCATATGGGTGATTAGGACATGGGTGGGCCAATCTATACATCAAATTCTATCCATAATGCTACCATAACAGTTTTGTTGTGGGTTTTTAAGAAAAACACTTTCAAACATTTTCTCTTGCATACCTACAAATTTTGTAGTTTTAAAGTCTTAGGTCTCAACTCAAGGGTTGTGGCACTAGCCACCTACTCTACTTATAGGAAGCTTAGGCCCTAGTTGGGTGTTGACTGCATGCTTATGAAATTAACAACATCAAACTCTCAAGTCTCAACCATCCTTGGCCTGGATCTTGTACTCTAGTTCTAAAAATTTTAGGCCCTAGCTAAGTTCAAATTTGGCAAGAATCAACACTTTGCACCTTGCATGTGACACCACTTGGGACCATACTACAACTTTCACAGCCCATAGGGTTGCAAGTTGCAAGTTGACCATTAACACCTATTGCACTCCCCTAATACCTATTGGGCTCCATGGATTTGTGAATGTCAATTATGAACACCCTCCTAGTCATAGAAACTTTTATGTTAATTATCTGAATCTATCTCCTCATCAACTTGGCATAGTGTTCACCTAGAAAATAACAATGTGGGGATGCTTAGTGCATGTCAAGAAAGCCAATGTCTTTCATGGAACATTTTTATCCATTTCAATCTTGGAGTTTGGACTCCCAAAATTTCTCTATTTCAGCTTTGGAAGAGAGAAAAAAAATCTATAGGTTATAATATGCTCAAAAATATATTTTACTAGCAATGGTCACAACCCAAGGGAATACAAGCAAATCAAGTCTAAAATTGACAAGCCACTTTGTGGGCTGAGACTATTTTAGAATGCATGGTGCAAATTGAATTGGATTAAGTTGATAAACATTTCTTTATTGTTGAGTTCAAGAAGTAAAACATTCTTGCTGATGATTTTGAAAAGTATTGCCAAGCCACCAGAAGCATCACCAAGACCACAAGGAGAAGTTGGGTATGAGAGAAATTCGTGCCGCAACTATAAAAGCTCAATTTTTGACATATCTTAGAGGCTTGTCCTCTTATTGAAGCTCATGCCACTACTCTCATTCTACAATGTTATTTGTGTCTAAAGGATGTACTTGAAAGACATTGAATAGTGCAAAGCTTGGGATGTCTCGAGAAATTATGAGTTCAATTTTTCATGTATTTGTTCACTGCAACACATGAACTTTATTGCATATTCATATTCAAAACGGTATTGAATAAACATTGGACGACACATCTAAGAAATCTGACAGTGAGTACACCTTTTTTTTTGGCATATTATGAATTTTCAAGACCTTAAACAAAATTTCTCAAAGACATTATGCTCATCCAACTCATAAAGATGAATAAGGCAATCCTTTATGCTTTAGAAAAGTTGTTTTAATAATATTTACACTTGTTGAATGGCCATTCTGGTATGACAAGATCATCAATTTTGCGACTATTTTAGCAACAACAAAAGTCACTAAAGAGACCATTATATGATACATAAAAATTGTTAGTGATATAAGTAGGGCGTGTTCCCACCAATCATTAGTGGGGCTTTCAGTTTAGGAGAACTAATTGAAAGCCCGTTAGTGTAAATTGACATTTGGGGCCCAACCTACAACCTACAAAAGATTTAAAGGTCTATAACCTAATAGGGCCTCACCTATGCCCGTTATTGCACTCATTAGTGAATTTCTTGTGTTGATTTCTTAAATGTGCCAGCCAAACATTAGTTAAAGGCGCTCATTTGGTCCATTTAAATAGCTACCACTATTACATTACAACTTTTAGTGATAACGGTTAGCTACCTTTAATGGGTTGTTGGGGTCAGTACAACCATCAGTTAACTAATGGAAAGTATTGGCTAATGGGTTGGTGGAACCTCCCCTTAAGTGCACTATATGATGGTTCATAAAAATGAAATATTTCTCAATGAGGACTCAATTATATATTTACTTCATAATGGTGATATTCTCATCGTAATTGTCATTCGCCAGATTTTTGGGCAGTTTTGGGCCCTATATTATTTTGCATAATATAGGGCCCCAATTTTCCCAATTTTTTTCCTCCTCTTTTATCACATACTGCTTACTGCATGCAAGGGATTTCCTGCACCAATTTCTTGGTTTATTGGAAGAGGTTTTCACTAGGTGAGTGTTCAGATGATTCAATTTTCCACATAGAGAGAGAGAGAGAGAGCTCATGGCATGGAGAGGAAAGAGAGAGTCACCCAATGTAAAAAAAATCTGACGAATGGCAATTGCGTGAGGTAATGGTCATTGGTCGGACAATTACCACAAATAATCCGGTCCCCAAACAACTCATGGCCTTTGCCACTCGCTGCCGGGTCCCAGATTATTTTTTGGTAATGGCCCTCCCAATTGCCATTACCTAATAAGTAATTGTTAGTGTTGACTACTCAATTTTGGCTTGCAATAATGTTAAAAGGCTTGTACAATCAAAGCTAGATTTATCATAGGTACAGGACCCAGGTGTAGATGAGTTACATCGATGCTCGTGCACATAAAAGAAATATCCATGTCTAACACTTGTACAAGCATGTACATTGTACACTCTGTGACAGGTTTCACACTGTCAAGGAAATTTTGAAAAATGGTTCACTTGATTTACTAGATATATGGGCCAGCTTCTATACCTATGATGTAATACCCACTCTGAAATGAAGGGAAGGAGATATGATTTGAAAGGTATGCAGGAAAGCCGTTGTAGGGAGCCTAATGTATCTAGCTTTTGTGTTGGATTAGTTAGCCAATTTGTTTCTGAATCTGGCCAGGAGCACTTAGTTGTAATGAGAATCATTTACACATGTTCCAAGATTATGCTTCAGTCTATAAATTTTTCAGATGCCGACTATGTAGGAACCACTGACCCCAGGATCTTATTTCAGGATAACAAAGACTTGTATCAGGAGCTGAAGCACAAAATCTCCTATTATGCAGTTTCTAAAACAAACCGGAAACAAGGGTGGCCTGGTAAGGCAAGCTTTAATGTTTCAAACATTCTTGAAAATTTTTAGTTTTTATAAATAGGTCATTGCATCTGTCTTGTGCTGATAACATTTGAAGCTGCATATCACTAAGCAAAATCATGTGTCAACACAAGGGTTTTGATCACATGAAGTTCACTGTTTATGTGTCACAGAAAAAGTTACAAGTTGGAATTACCTACTGCAGGACAAACATTATCAGCCCATGGTATTACAGAGAATCAAAACTGTAAGACAAATGAATTTTAAAAAAAGAATGGAATGCGTAGGTAACAGATTAGGAGATGTAAAGTTCAAGACTCGGTTGAGACGGGAATGTTTAACATCAAATGCTAAAAGTTTCAGTCTTTGATTATGGGTAGCGGGGGGGGGGTCTGATTACTAACCAGGCGGAAGCCAGGATTAGTTGGACTCGAACTCTATGCATATTTGTGTTGAGACCAGACTCAACTGAATAGAAGAAATTCTTATCACCTTTGTGTTGTTTCAAATTGATCCATTGTCATGGCTTTCTCTTACCTGCTTTTGTTTTTGTTCTCATTCTTCTTCTTAGTATCCTTTCTACTTAAATATACTTCAAAAAATGTAAAAATTCATCGAAAGATCTCTCTGAAATAACGTGTTCCGTCATAAAAATAAACCATAAGGCTACAAGGTGAGACTTTTAAGTTTGAAAGAGAACTGGAATATGTGCATGACATAGTGACATGAGCAGCCTGAACACAGTTACGGTCCCCCTTCAGAAAATCTTCAGCAAGTTTCAAAAAGCATTCGGTTATCATATCACCTTCTTGAATTTTCAAGATTCCAATGACTTTGTTCGCAAGGGTGATGGCTCATTGAGATTCTGCAACTACAGTATCTTTAATATCTACAGTTACCATAGATTCCAGGGATTCCCCTGGAGCCAGGGCCAAGAAGGGGCACCCGTCGGCTTTGCTTAATCTCAGCACGGTGCACTCCCTGTCAGGGAGTGCATCAAGGGCTTAGAATCAAGGAAAAAGCTTTATATAAGTTTTTCCTTGATTCTCAGCCCTTGATGCACTCCTAACATGGGGCAGGGAGTGCACAGGGTGCTGAAAATAAGTGAAGGCGCAGCGGTCTCTCCGAAGGGCTAGAAAATTTGATATGGACAGGACAAAATTAAGAAAAAGTAGGCATTATCATACTCAAGCTGGGTTGAGCCAAATGCCAGCCTGGGCTGACCGTCACAGCCTGCTGCAGGCCACAGAACTCATGACAAACACAATGCAGCACTTACTCTCGCTCTCTCATGTAAGCAGTCTAACACTGAGAATTGAAATTTGAGGCCCGCAGACCCTCTATCAAAACCAGCTCAGGGTGTCGTTTAACTCCACCCCTTACGATCGGTATTCTCTAGATTTAGTAAGTTAGATCAACTTCAAAATGTAATAAAGATCCCAATAAGTTGGTAAGTGGAAAGGGAAAGTGAAATCGCGAATTATTCTTCCCGTAAAATGATCAGCAAACATTGCAAACGCGTGCACTTGGGTTCTGATACATCCCCACTTGCCAGAATCAAAATTCCTCTTCAAAGCACAAAAAAGTACGGGTTTTGATAGATCCACTTGCAAGAACAAAAACTCCTCATCTAAGCACAAAGAGATAGCCATATCACATGTTCATAGTGTACCCTCCAAGAACCACGAAATTGCAGACTCATGAAAACAAATGAATGTATAATAAACTCACAATAAACTAGTACATGTAATACAAGCGTGAAAGCTGGTGATCTCATAAAACGTACTCATTCTGAGAAATCTGAAGATCTATACTAGAGATATGAAGATCACAAAAAGTAAGCCTATCACAATGAAAAGAGCTCAATCTCAATGAGATAACTAAGCAGCAAATCACCAAAGAAATCTCTAAATAGCAGAGCACATCAAATGCTTTATGAAAAAGGACAACCCACATGTAGGAATTTAAACTATGAGATAGGAGATGCCAACAGCTGCTATAAGAATCGCTCCAAAGGTGGACTGTAGAGCAGATGCAGCATTTGGACCCGGTGGCGCAGCTAAGGGTGATTCTCCAGGTGGCATGGGACTAAGAGGAGCGGGAGCAGGAGGGGAGGGGGGTATTGCACCGGGAGTGGGAACAGAAGTGGGTGCAGCAGTTGGGGGAGACACTGGAGCAGGTGGCGGTGACGCAATGGGAGTGGAAACTGGAGCAACAGTGGGAGGAGCTACTGGAGCTGGAGTGGGAGGGGAGACTGGAGTTACTGCAGGTGGAGGGAGAGCTGGAGGCACTGTCGGTGCAACGGTGGGAGTAGGCAGAGGTGGAGCAGAAGATGGAGGGACTGTCACTGGGGTAGAGGGGGCTGCAGATGGAGATCCACCAGCCAGGATAACCGCAAGCTTCATGCCTGCATTGCAGTGACCTTGAACTCCACTGATGAAATAGTAGTCATCTCTCCGAAGATGTACCAGGGTGTTGCCTGATATGTGGTGCTCGATTGGCCTGCTGGTTCTGCAAGCATGATAGTCTTCCTGGCTAACTCGCATTACAGATTGCGATCCTCTCTCATAAGCAAACACTGCAACAACACAGAAACCACTGCAGATCAGCACCAGACTACATAAAGACCTTTAGGATTTAAGTTTAGAATTAAATGCAGACAATGCATCGCCACAAAGATCACTGCAGATTAGCACCATGCTACACAACTAGAAGCATTTCAGTGGAATGAAGACCATGCATTCTAACACCACAAAGGTCATGCAGATCAGCACCAAACTACACGAAACTAGAAGCATTTAAGCTTATAGTAATAATCCAAACACGGTAACACCACAAAAAGTATAGCAGATCAGTACCAAACTGCATATGACCAGAAGCATTTAACATTATAAAAACGTATCTAGACACAAGAATGCCAGAAATATCACCACAGATAACGAACTACATTATAATCGAAGCATCTAAGCTTATAGAAACAAATCTAAACACTGAAACACCAAAAAGACATTGCAGATCAGTACCAAACTACTTAAAACTATAAGCATTTCAGATTACAAAAACACATCCAAACACAGCAACACCAGAAATATTACAGCAGATCAGCACCAACATAAGACTCGAAGCCAGCAAGCTCTAGGAAACAAATCCAAGCACTGGAACATCGCAAAACCACAGCAGATAAGTACCAAACTGCATAGAAAATAGAAACAAATCTATCCACACAACACCACAGAAACCGTAGTAGATCAGACCCAAACTACTCAAAACGACAAGCATTTAAGCTTATATAGACAAATCCAAACACTACAGCAGCAGATTAGCACCAAACTCCAAAAAAACGGGCAATTACTCCTCTCTCATAAGAGAAACACTACGACACCACAAACATAATAGCACATCAGCACCTAAGTACAAAAACTAGAAGCAATTAATCCTTTATTTTGAAGCAACAACTACAACGCCACAAGAATGACAGCATATCATCACCAAACTACACAGAAATAGAAGCTTTCAGCACATAGAGATGAATCCCCGATATGGGTTAGCTTACAAAGAGAATCCCCAACGCGGTAGGCATGCCTAGCTGCCCATTGTGTGTAGTCCACATTCCCTGGTTGCCATCCAGCCCGATCTCCAACTGTATACTCTTCTGCAATGCAGACTCCAAGGAATGCAAAGATTCCAAGCAGCACTGCTGCAACCTGTGTGATAGCCATTGCTGCTTCCCTTGGGTCTATCTACGTGGATTTAATTAGACCGATGGTGATCAAACCTCCAAAAAACAGAAAAACAGTCTCAAGTGTGAACGATCAAGACAGTATCAGTGAGTAAACTCAAATCAATAGCTTGGCAGACTAAAGCACCTCCACTGCCACCAAAGCTCGGCAAAGAAAAGCTTCTCGGCTGGCGCTGCTTTCTCGCAAATAGCAGCAACGCGGGTGATATGGGATAAGCAGTGGTGAGAGGTCTGGCCAGAAATAAAGGGCAGTCAGCTGGGATGGCGCTGCCTGCTGCAGCTTCCAAGTAAATCGCTCACATTCACCAGCTAATAAGAAGAGATCGAGTCCAGCTACAGCAGGCCAACCACCGATGCGAAAAGAGAGACAGATAGAGAGATGTATACGCAAAGAAAGCAACTAACCAACTGCAAGGGAGAGAGAGCACATGTAGCGATGGAGGCCAGCCCAGACCAGGTACAATGCTCTGCAGCCCGCGAGAAAGAGAGATAAAAAATAAAAGAATTGAAAAGAAAAGAGAGAGATGGAATGGAGAGAGGAAGCCTCTGAAGGGTTGTGTGAGATTGCTTCCAAAGGAAGAGAGTCAATCACACAAATAGAGGGAGGGGAGAAGGTCCCCTCATAGGGCATTTCGCCTAGGAAGGGCATCCGTCAGTGGTTTGAGGGCAAAATCCCTTCCTTGAGCGGAATGCGCTTGAGGAGACATCATTCTTTGTCGTAAAGTCAGTTCTTACTTTTTTTAATTTGTAAATTTGTTTTTACACGCACCTTATTTGGGAGGCTCACATATTTCGTTGTGGGAGGCGCCTCTTTTTGGGCTTGCCTTGCAAAGGTTATTACTTTGTGGAGTTTAAAAAAAAATCAATGTTAAAGGATAAATTATGTGGTGGTCTAAATTTTAAGGTGGTCCAAATTTTTAAGGTATGGACATTGTTGGAG
Organism: Diphasiastrum complanatum; assembly: GCA_029204225.1. Taxonomy (NCBI): domain Eukaryota; kingdom Viridiplantae; phylum Streptophyta; class Lycopodiopsida; order Lycopodiales; family Lycopodiaceae; genus Diphasiastrum; species Diphasiastrum complanatum. Next base: position 39,386,252 of record CM055101.1, on the reverse strand, counting down.
GCTGTACATGGCTGAGCATGGCAGCATAAGCATTTGCTTTTATGTACAGCTGAGCATGCAATGCTAGCATGAGCATTTGTTTTCTCTTGCATGTGAACTGCTGGAACTTGGATTAGGGTGCACCAATAGTAGTTGAGAATGTGCATAGATTTACCCTAAACAATCGATAGAATTTTTGTGCTAGTCTAGTGTACCTTTTCAACAAAAAAACCAACTTCCATTTGAGGGCTAATTCAATATGTTTTCTATCATACCATTTCAAAAGATTTTTATAGTTAACCTTTGTTGCCAATCCGCCTATAGAAGCAAGGAAAATAGGCAATCTCTTGTCAGAAAAGGAGTGACTTCCATTGCGCATCCAGTGCAACATTCTTCAGAAGTCTAACACAACTTCAACGCATCAGAAACACCTGGATTTGAGAGTGCTGGCCCTAGAAAATAAGCGAATTTTGAGCCAAAATTAAGGAAGAGTTCTTGGAAGAACTAGGGATTAGTCTCAAGCACCAACTTGCTACAAGTCTAGCACATGCTCTTGGTAGTTTTAGTGCATTTCCTTCGTAGGTCTAGTGTGATCTGTAAATCAGATTTCAAGCGACTGATTGTTCATGAATTGAAAGCATCCAAGATGTATCCAAGATAGAAGGCTACCATCGAAGCAAGTAGTGCATGCAGAAGTTTTAACACCTTGCGATTACACGCAGTGGATGCATAATCCGGAATATAGCAGCTGAGACTTTATGTAGAGAAGGAATAATAGGAATTGAGTCGTCAAATGAGACATCAATCCCATCGCATGAAGGTCGAGAGGAACGAAATAATCTACAAAATACCCAGAGTACCAACATCCAAGATTTCTCGTGAAAGCAGCTCAAGATTGCATGCTTCTGCTCATGTGAATCAAACCCATTGAAATCTAGGGATTTCAAAGCTTTGTCTTTATACTCAAAAGGTTCAAGGAAAGTTGAAGTTGTCACATTCAAAAAGGACATGTTAATGAGTAGGTGCAAAGTGAGAGGAAAGGAGCTATGTTTTTTGATTGAGTAGGATGCAATGACAATGTCATTGTCAATTTTGGCAATTGGAGCATTGTTTGGGAGTTATTCGGCTATGGAAGTGACAAAGTTATATTAGCTGAAAACATTTTGGATCAAACTATATTCTTGTAATAAAAATACATGTTTACATATACGGAGATAAGATTACCTTGATGCTTAGTGCATGTGGAATATTTCTTATTGGACGTAACAGTGTCTCAATTAATTTTGGACTTTTTAAATTATTTAGGACTATTTTCTACATATGGTACAGATGAATCGAAAGTGGTTTGCAAGGATTGTGGCCAAAAAGCCTCTTGGTTGTACATTGATCCTGACAACATCTTTTGTTTGGAAAGATATTCGACAAGTTTTGTGGTTTCAACCACACATGCATCATTGTGATTCTCGTATTCTGGAAACTTCTGGCTCATGAACCACAAATAATCAATAGACATTATTCCTTTCATTTCATCTGGATCCATGGTTGGCTCGCCATTCATCATCTGCAAACAAAATAGTGAGAATTATTTGTCCTTCTAAGCCGTCATTTCCTTGAGCAATATAAGGATCTATAAATTGTTTCTAGTCTACCATTCGTTCCAGTATTTCTACTTCAGTGCTTTCGATATGACCGCCACCTATCTTTTCACCAATTCATGCTAGCATATCTGGCATTGTATGAACTGATTTGGACTTCAAACCTCTGGATATTGTTGTATGTGGTTATTAGTTATGCTACGTCATTCCGGACGTGGTCGTATTAAATAATTAATAATCATATGAGGGCCCAGACCTATAATTGGACATAGGAGCATATGCATGGTGAAGACTGCTTTAATGCAAAAATAGGAGGTCAATACCTCAATATAGGGGTTTCATGGGGATCCTAAAGGGAGTATTCTCTCTCTCTCTTGAGGAGAATAAGCCTAGTGGAAACTTGCCCATCCTCCTATTGTGAATTGTGATTCTTGGGCCAGTTTCTCCTCTCCTCTCTTGTGTTCTTCACTGTGGCTTGGGGGTGGATTGGCTAGGGTATTGACTAGCCTCTCCATATTGGTTGGGTGGTTCATGCTCCACAGGTGTCCTTTTGGTTTGCATGTGAGTGGAATCTTGAAGATCTTCACTTGGTGGTTCTTACAGTGGTATCAGAACTTGGATCACATCTACCAGGAGGTAGAGCTTGAGGATCTTGGATTTTGCAATTCTTTTGGTGTAGATCTTTGCTTCTTCTTCCAGGTGTTGGAATTTAATTTCAAGTAAGTGGATTCTCATATCCTTGGTGTACTTTTAGCCTAAAGATCATAATTGTGGATTTGCTCCATGAATTTTGATGGAAATCATAGGATTTTTGATGAATTTAGTGACTTTTTCACCTAGAATTGATGGATTTTGCAAGAAATTGGTTATAGGATCTGGTGTAGTACATTTTCCAGATTGTACTTACTAGTTTACAGTCATTAATTACAGAATTTAATGATTGCATGATGTTTGAATAGTCAAAAGGTTGATTAGATAGTGATTTTGGACCAAAAATTGGGGTTTTTGGGCCATAAATGGGCTATAGAAACCATGTTTGAGCTGAATCAGAACTTCTAGTGCTTTCATGCAATGGATTTACAGGGATTTGGATCTGATTGCACAAATTTGTGGAATTTCCCCACAAATTTTGGTCAAAATTGGTCAAAAAACAATGTTTTTTTGATGATTTTTGGACTAATTTTGGGGTAGATCTCAAAATTCTCAGCCAAGACTTGGTATGAACGTTTTTAGGGATTTAATGAAGCTTTCCCTAAGCTTTCATGAAGTTTTGTAGGGATTAGACACCATTAGAGAGCAACTTGTTTGAAGATGGAATGTATACCTTGTAGCTTTTGCTTGCATTGCCATATCCGAGCATGATCCCCTTGATTGATGATGGATCTTCCTTGGTCCTTGTCTCCCAAGGTGTATGCACATAGCAAATGCATCCAAACACCCTTAAGTACTTGAGATTGGGCTTCCTCCCATACAAGACTTCAAATGGTGTTTTGCCTTCAATAGAGCTATATGAAACTCTATTGATCAAATTTAGCACAAATGAGGGCTTCTCTCCAAAAAGACTTTGGTAAACATGCATCAAGCCTTAAAGCTTTAGAGCATTCACATAATGTCCTATTCCTCCTCTTGGCTACCCCATTTTGTTGAGGGGTATAGGGACAAGACAACTCCTTTTTTATCCCTTCTTGATCACAAAAATTCTTAAATTCATTGGAGATGTACTCTCCACCATTATTACTCCTAAAAGTCTTGATTTTATGATCATGATGCTTTTTCAACAAAGGCTTTGAACTTTAGAAAACTTTCAAACACTTGTGACTTAGATGGAATCAAGAAAACCCAAAAAATCCTTGAGTAATCATCAATAAATGTAACAAACGTGGTGGCACCTCCATTAGACTTTGTACTTGCAAAGTGTACATCCAAGTGGATCAACTCAAGTGAGTGAGTTGATTTTGTGATCGTGCTTGAGAACGCTTTCTTATTGCCTTTTGTAGTGGTTGGGGAGGTCTCCCATTCCCACCAACATTCCGAGCCCACTGCCCACAATGCACATACAAAGTTCCAGGGTATACATATTTGCTATTGAGATTTTCCGACTCCTTTGTGGAAGAGTGCACAGAATGTTCGGAGCAGAGAGGTTTTTGTTCTCTCAAGAGTTCTGAAAGACGCACTCAATCCAAATTAAATTGCCCGTGCATGTGCCCTTAGGTCTGAAACAACAATAGCTACTGCAAGAACCACTAAAAAAATTATAGCAAATAGGTTAAGACCTAATAAAAGTGTACCTAAGACGTAGCAAAAAAAAAAATCACATCCCAGCCCAATAAGCCTTGGATCAGGTGAGAGTCGAAAAAAATATAAAAATTAAAAAAATATATATTTAAAATTAAAAAAAAAAGAAATTCGGCCCGGCCCAGCATGCCGGCATGCTATGTTTGGAGGCTACAAAAAAAAGTTTTCATTTTATATAACACGTCAGAGTGTTATATTTTGGAGGTTGCAAAAAAATTATATCACTTTATATAGCACGTCAGAGTGCTATCTTTAAATGTTGCAATTTTTTTTATAACTATTTTACTTAGCACGTGATTTATTATGTTTGGAGATTTAAAAACAACTATAAAAAAAAATTGCAACCTTTAAAGATAACATGCCGGCGTGCTATATAAAATGAGATAATTTTTTGCAAGGCATAGCATGCCGACATGTTATATAAAATGAGAAAAAAATTTGCAGCTTCCAAACAAAGCATGTCGGCGTGCTGGGCTGGGCCGAAAAAAAAAAGTTTAATTTTTTTTTTCGGGCGGCCATGCCGAGCACGTTGGCGTGCTATGTTTGGAGGCTGCAAAAGCATTTAATTTGAAAAGAAAAAAATTATTGTGTGAGATTTTTAACTATGTACCAATCCACATTCTTAATAATAAACATTGAAGTAGTCGCATAGAAAGGGTAGCACACTATGTGCTATATTTTTGTTGAATCATGACAAGAAAAACACTCACAAAACTCGCAAAATGCCAAGGCCCGGCTTGAAGCAAGAATCAAGGTCTTGGAATTCAAGACTTAATGATTTTCTAGTGTACATAAAGTTTGATGTAAAAGGCATTGTACTTTTGTTGATTTATGTAGATGACATCATACTTAGTGGTGATAACATTGATGGCATAGAGAAACCAAAAAAAATCTATCTCTAGAAGATGGTAGATCTTGGTCAACTTCACTTCATATTGGGCATAGAAGTACTTAGAGGTTCAGACTTCATCTTCATTAGTCAATTCAAGTTTGCTCAAAGTCTTTTCAATAGATTTAAGATGCAAGATTGCAAGCATGTAGAAACACCAATGGAGCAAGATGTAAAAGTGCTCAATAAAGGTGATGAAGGATCCTTTATAGACATCACTCTTTATAGGCAGCTTATAGGCTCATTGATGTGGATTACCATTACTAGACCTGATTTATGCTTAAGTGTATGTAGGCTAACTCAATACATGCAAGATCCATTGATCATACATTGGAAAAGTGCAAAAAGAATCTTGAGATACCTCTCGGGCACTCTAGATCATGGAATTCTCTATAGAGGGGATATGATTGATTTGCATGCCTTTAGTGACTCGAATTTTGTAGGTGATAAAAGGGATAGAAAGTCCACAAGTGCCTATGCAACATTCATTGGTGGAAGAGTTGTTTCTTGGTTGTAAAAGAAACAAGAAACCATCTCATTTTCTTCTACCAAGGCCGAGTACAAAGCTCTCACAACAACTACAAAGAAGTTTCTTTGGATCAAAGGTGCTAATGGAGCTAAAGGTCATGAAAACTTAGGTGTTGTTCCAATCCTTTATAATGACAACATTTTAGCCCAATACCTTGCAACAAACTCAATCTTCCATGCAAGATCAAAGCATATTGAGACCTCTCATCATTTTGTGAGAGAAAAGGTGCAATCTATGTATTGCTGATATCCTCACTAAACCACTTCAAAGAGCTACATTTATGAAGTTAAGATCAGACCTTGGGTTAATAAGCAAGACTATGTTATCTACAAACTAGTTGTGAGGAGGAGTGTTAAATTTACACAAGCTAGTCTGAATTTTTCACTTGTAAATTGTATTGAGGCCATGTTGTGGGATGTCACACGTGCCAAAAAGCATAGGATACTTTTCATAAGTCTTACTCCTAGCCTAGATTTGTAATGACACCTTTGGAATGAGGCCAAATTGTGCATAGATAGGCTATTTATTGTGCAATGGCACCAAAATTGTAGCGGGTATATTTCCTAGCCTATCATCGACCCAAGATCCAAAGCACTCAAGCATCAAGGAGATGAAGTTAGTTGTCACGCGTAGGTTTGATTCCATGAGAGCGATAGCATATCTCAAAATTCAGCATGTATGGAAGATCCACATCTAACTCTATCATCCATTAACCCTAAGCATTAACACTACACAATTAACACTACATCCATTAACCCTACAATCCACAGTGAGATAAATGCTTGCTTCTCTCTCTCTCTCTCTCTCTCTCTCTCTCTCTCTCTCACACACACACACACACACACACACACACACACACACACACACACACAAAGCATAAGAACATACAATCCCAATAATATTGAGATCTAACAATTAGCAAAATACAACAAAAGCATGACAGATGGAAAAAAAAGGATAGTGAGCAAGGACATTCACAAGTCCATCCCATAAGAGAGCCAATCTGCTTATATTGAAATGAAGATTTGAACATGAGGAGCAACTCAAGTGTGCCCTTATTTATATTGGAGAGGAGGGCATTGGCCTCAAAATCCTATTGGCCCATTGGCTATATGCAACATGGGTCACTGCATTTGTCCCATAAGCAAATTTGACTTTTAAACCAAACTAAAAATGTTATGAGCACCATGTATGAATCTGGCCAAAAGGTGACATTGACAATTTTAATTTTGAAAGTAACAATCATACAAAAAAAATTGAACAGTGGCATTACAAAGATTAAGATAATTCAAGGGCCCTTAAAGGAGCTAAGTTAGGGTTTTTGAGAAGAAGCAATAGCATCTATATATGCTGTCTTTAATGGTGAGAAGGGTTCTCAAAGTTGGTCAAGGTTGCAAGTGTTAAGGATTTTTTGAAATCCATTTCTATAGGTTGATTGACAAGTGTTGTTGGGCCAATTATTGAATATATGGTGCCACATGGGTTATGCATATTTGTCCCGTAAGCAAAATTTTAAAAGAACCAAATATATGCGCTTGGGTTCTCAATTTTTTTTTTTATCAAGATCAAGGTTTTCAAGTTCAAAATATAAAACCAAAATTCTGAAATCGATGTATGTTGTAAGTTCCAGCCTTGTAGTTTGACGACTACATTGACCGTCAAATGCCATTTTGGCCGTTGAATACAGGGTTTCTAAAAATTTGGCCGTCACAGCATACAAGCACATACAATTCAAAAACGTCATTTTGACAAGTGCCTTTGTTTTTTTGCTTGTATAGGTTCACAATAAATATATTATACACATCACTTGAAACTTTAGAAAAATTTCAACACAAACTTTCACATTCATGATTCAACTGTCAGCCCTTAGAACTCGGTGGCTCATCTTTGAAATTCCTATCCATCTCTAAACTATCAAACATTATTTCAGATTGAAAGTCAAATGGTTTATCAAGCCGTCATTGAAAAAAAACATGACAAGCAACCTTGACTGTCAAATTTCAAGGCTGGTTGTAACGTAGAAAACAACAATTTCTACATGTTGAGGGGTAGCAAGTCTCCATGTTGTAAAGCTAGTTTTACAATGCAAGCTTTACTTCCGGCACCACTGGCGCCAGCATTGTCCTCGGCACCAGCAGTGCCACTGCTGCTCTCGACGCCATCGTGACCAGAATTCAGCAGGCAACAAGTTCCTATGGCTGAAAAACTTTGATCGGTTCTAACGAAGTCCAGAGAGCTTGAATAGATGTACAATCACCTCACACGATCTAGGCATAATAAAGGAAGCCTGGGAATCAATAGATTCTAGAGAGATAACATGACTTTCTAGAGAGTAAAAATGTGCTTTACCAGCTTAGGCAGAGCAGTTGGTATGAGGGAGGTGGCGAATTCTACCAGAACTATAGGGGAACGCGGGTTGCGACTCAGGCCGAGCTCCAACCAAGTCTCAACTTCCCTTGCTAAAATGTTGTCATGGCGCCCGCCTTGGCATGTCAGCGCCCCGGAGACTAGGGTTGGTCACACGCTTGAAATGTAACCTTCTCAGATTTATTAATAAAGTGGAATTTTTCTCAAACTGACTCTGATTATCTTATGGATTTTAGTGTTTGGTAAAAGCACTAGTTGTAAGGCCGCTTCAAACTTTTTGATCTGGCACATAGCTGAGGGTCGTATCTCGGGATGCCAACGATATGTTGTCGGGACCATTCAGTCCGGGTCGCTAGCGGTATGCTGTCGGGACCATTCGATCCAGAAATTGGTTGTCTTCATATCTGTCATGGCTTGTGGTCATAAGTGTTCCTTGCATGAACATGAATGGGTTAAGCTCTTGGCTAGCCTATTACTTGGGTTAGTTTCATTTGCGACAACGTCCACCAGACACAAGCAAGAAGCCAAAAGTTGGAAAGGGCAATTTCAGGGGAGATCTTTTATGGAATAGTTGGTCTTCATTCGAGATGGCTACCTTCGACCCGTGTTATGCGTAAGGCAGCTGATCAACGAAGGAACTGTGAACCAAGTCTTAGCTCTCGTTGTTGGAATGTTGTCTTGGCGGGGCGCCTTGGCATGTCAGCACCCTGCACCCCGGAGACTAGGGTTAGTCGCACACTTGAAACGTAGCCTTCTAGATTTATTAATAAAGTGGAATTTTTTTCAAACTGACTTTGATTACCTTATGGGTTTTAGTGTTTGGTAAAAGCGCCAGCTGGAAGGCCACTTCAAACTTTTTGATCTAGCACATAGCTGAGGGTTGTATCCCGAGATGTTAGCGATATGTCGTCGGGACCATTCGGTCCGGGACGCTAGCGGTATGCTATCGGGACCATTCGGTTCGGGAACTGGTTGTCTTCATATATGTCGTGGCTTGCAGTTTTGAGTGTTCCTTGCATGAACGTGAATGGGTTAAGCTCTTGGGGAATGAGCTCTAACATGCCGATTGAGTTGGATGGCTTGCTTGGGTGGAAGTTACCTATTTATGGCTGTCCAGTCTGGCATGGCGCCAGGTTGGCTTCCAACGCTTGTGACGAAGCTTTGAGTTGGTTAAGTCTGATGTAAGTCAGACAACTTGGTTGGAATGGATGTTACTCATTTGTAACGAAGCTTCGAGTTACTTAAGTTTGATGTACGTCGGGCGGCTTGCTTGGAGGGAAGTCACCCACATCGGGACCCCCGGTCTAGCATGGCACCAAGTTGGATCTCAATGCTGGTTTCCAAACTTCAAGTTGGTTAAGTCTAATCGTTGTTGCTGAGCTGGCTGCTTGTATGTCAAGTGGGTTCGGACGACAAGAGTTGAAAGCCGAGAAACTAAGTCGTGCTTTCTGGCTCCCTTTGGGATGCCTGCGCAACACCTATGCTACATGTGGTATCAGAGCCGATTGGCCCGTCAACTATGCGGATCTCACAGGGATGGCCATTGTTTGGGGTGCATTAGAACAACTGTTGTGCAAGGTGCTGCCCACCGTGTAAGCACGAGTGCGTCCATGGTCGGGATATTTGGCAGAACGAGAGCCTTGAAGAGTCAAGGTGCTACCCTTGAGGTGTAAGCATGGTCAGTTCCCACGGTTTGGGCCTGGCACTGTTTGTCTGCACGTAGGACAGATGTGTCGGAAAGAGGTGTTGTGAAGATAGGTTGAACTCGAAACGAAACAAATGAAAATAATTCGAGTGTCTAGAAAGAAAACTTTTCATGTGTGGTGGAATAAACTATCATCTTCTTTCACAATGCATGACTACGCCTATCAATTTCAAACAAAAACAATAGTGATAGAAATCACATTTGATCTTATAGTAACTAATTTTGAAATCATCAGTACTACAGTGATTACGTAGCCAAACAATAAAGCATTGAATTATCAGACAAATAATTCGTCACGAATTATTTGCGAATCACAAGACAAATGATTAGTCACGAAAAAAAAATACAGAAACGCATACATTCTGAGACGAAGTTGAACGCAATAAAGGATAGTATTGATTCAATATGAAAATGTAACACAAATAAATGAGTACAATAAGTTGCGGATCGAAGCCGCGTACTCTATGTTATCTCTGAGCGGCTAAATATGAAAGTCTGAATTAAGCGCAATGCTAATAAGCAGTAGAGCAATAGCAATCTCTAAAACAATTGTAAAAAGTGAACTAGAATGCTTAGGAGTGTTCAAGCTCGTAGGCTTGAGAGAGAGAGAGAGAGAGAGAGAGAGAGAGAGAGAGAGAGAGAGAGAGAGAGCGCTAACTATTCAAAAACTTCTTCTAATAATTCTGATAATCATAAAACTGTATGAATATGAACAACTATTTATACTAAGAAATCAGGTCGTCAATTGCAATCGTCAGTTGGCTGGTGATTAGTTGGCATCCATCCGGTTCCTTGTCATTGATTGCTGATAAGCGGTGAAATTGGCCGTAAACGTTCTATCTGCATAAATGAGCCAAAACTGTAGCTCTACAAAAATGAACTAAAAGAGCCACGGACGACACTGTCGCGAAAAAGCGATAGTGTCAGGTTTTTCATGAAAAATGCGAAAAAGAAAATTGTGCCCTTAAATCTCATTTAGGGTTGTCCCACGATTTGCCAGAGTCATTTCCTTAACATTTGAGGCTCTTTGAAAAAAACGAAAAATATGACCCTGTGATTTCACACGAGATTTCTGTCAGGCAAAAAATGCAAAAAAAGCGATATTGCATTTTTTCATGAAATTCGACAGGCAAAAAAGACGACAGTATTTCAAACTCCGTGTATTTCTGCAGACTGTGTAAGAACACTTGTAATTCTGCAGACTGTATAAAACATGAGATAATCCGCAAAACTGGATAAACAATGGATGAAGATTAAAACCGATTAGTCGATTGGTAAGAAGAAGACTAATCCAACAGTCCTCCTTAATCTAAATCCTTGAATGCCTTGACCTTCAAACTTAGTTCTACACAGAACCTTTTGTGTGACTCCAAACTTAATGCTTTGGTAAAAATATCTGTTGTCATATCTTGCGTTCTACAGTACTGCAATCTAACTATGAAAAATGCAAAAATTATGCTTGGTCAAGGCCAAAAAGATGTATGTATTGTAGAAATTGAAAAGGCAGTTCCTTCCTTTTGTCAAATTTAGTAAGGTGCTTTGTACTGGTGTTAGGGTCAAAGGTAGTGGTAATATTCAAAAAGTTTATAATATTCTTCTTTTATATGTTGCTTTCAATTTCAAGAAAGTTAAAGGGGTAGATCCAAAATGGATTCTCACTAGATCTCTCAGTCATTTGATTTACGTGAAATATTGGTTGATGAGCTATGGTCTTGCCCTAGATATCAAGTTCGTATGTGAAAGAACTAAGTATGCTAACTTGTGTTACGTGTAAAGCAGCTGATCAACGAAGGAACTATCAAAGTTGAATCTTGCACGAGAGACATAATACTTCAAACGGACGCTAAGGGACAGTTCATATTGGAATCGGACTAGTGCAAACTCTAAGTGCATGTGTCTGATTCAAAGAGAGCTACTTGAAACCAAGCTAGATGTACACTTCTTGTTTTGACTATGAGGCAATTGACCAGTGATAGAATTGTGAAAGTCAAGTTCTGTGCGATGGACATGGTGCTTCAAACAAACGCGAAGAGATAGTTCGTATGCGGATCAAACTGGTGCGACCCCTTGGCTCTGCACAAGGTCAATGGTTACATTTGGGTTGATTCAAAGATAGCTAATTCAAGCTAAGTGAGCGGTGCATTGCGAAGTACTCAATCTTTGCCTACCTTAAAGAGCCAAAAGGAAAAGTATCAAGATCAGGCTGGGACAAGGAGAGAAATCAAGGTGCAAAAGCAAGAAGGCACAGAGTGGACCATAAAGTAAGCAATCAACGATAAATCCTTTGGCTCAGGGAGCCCTGATACCTATGCGGAAATGATCAAATCTTGAGCTCAGAGAGCTCAACACAAAGTGCATCAAGGACAAATCAGGAACTCAAAGGAGTTCCAAAGTCAAAAGTCAGAAGCGACAGGGGCGAACATTTCAACGTAATGCCTCTGTCACCAGTTAATAAGGTTCTTGGATTTTACATGAGCGATATAAAATCTACACTTTTCCGAAGACAAAAGTGAGATTTTCAAGTTATGTAATTTTTCAATATAAAGAGTTGAGCCTCCGACTTGTGGTGTGCCAGCTATGATGTTAATAAAAAATGGCCAATAAATTGAGTACTGTGCCAAGTAGCTTAAATGTAGTTAATTTTAATTGGGAGACACCTTTGCTTTAATCTGACATCTGATGAAGACATCTGATTTATAAAGGTGGGGTGGATGTTGTAAAGCTAGCTTTACAATGCAAGCTTTACTTCTGGCGCCACTAGCGCCAGCATTCTCCCCGGTCCAGCAATGCTACTATTGCTCTCGGCGCCACTGTGACCAGAATTCAGCCGGCGCCAAGTTCCTATGGCTAAAAAACTTTAATCGGTTCTAGCAAAGTCCAGAGAGCTCGGATCGATGTGCAATCACCTCATACGATCTAGGCATGATTAAAGGAAGCCTAGGAATCAATAAATTATAGAGAGAGAAAATGACTTTCTAGAAAATGTGTTGTACCAGCTTGGGCAGAGCACTTGGTATGAGGGGAGGTGGCGAATCCGTGTTCCTTGCATGAACGTGAATGGCTCTAACTTGTCAGCTAAGTTGGATGGCTTGCTTGGGTGGAAGTTACATGTTTATGGCTGTCCAATCTGGCGTGGCGCCAGGTTGGTTTCCAACACTCGTGACGAAGCTTTGAGTTGGTTAAGTTTGATGTAAGTCAGACGACTTGGGTTGGAATGGATGTTACTTGTTTGTAACGAAGCTTCGAGTTAGTTAAGTTTGATCTATGTCGGGCGGCTTGCTTGGAGGGAAGTCACCCACATCGGGACCCCCGGTCTGGAATGTTGGATCTCAATGTTGGTTCCGAACTTCAAGTTGATTAAGTCTGATCATTGTTGGCGAGTTGGCTGCTTGTATGTCAAGTGGGTTCGGACGGCAAGAGTTGAAAGCCGGGAAGCTAAGTCGTGGTTCTCGGCTCCCTTTGAGATGCTTGCGCTACACTCCCACTAGGGCTAACTGTATTGTGTGTCGATCACCCTCTAAAAGACAACAAGTGGGCTTTGCATTTGTCTCATGAACTTTGAACCTTTTTGTATTTTTTCCCAACCCTTTTCTACTTTGAACTCCTTGCTCGCACCTTTTTGGCTAAAGGTGCAAGTCAAAAAAGTTTAAAAAAATTACATGCACCTACCTTGTGATGCTCAGAAGGCGCATGTAAAACAAAATTGCAAAAAAAGAAACAATTGCACGCATTTTGCCAACTGCAGAATAAAACACAAAAACGTATAAATGATTTTACTATGGAACACAAAAGTGAGTAGGAAATTGGGAGAGAAAAACCCTAATAAGAGAAAAGTACCATAAAGTATTTTGAGAAAAAGGGTAGCATAAAGTAGAGTGTAAGAAAGAAATAGATAAGGACGTAGAAAATGATGGGAGGCAATTGTGGTGGTAGAATGTGGAATCGCTTTGATTCCAAAGCAGGAGGCACGCAGACAGATCCTCGACCGTCGGATCCGAGTCCCTGACTGATGGTGACTCCCCCGCCCGCCAGGTCCCAGTGCAGCGCTGCGCTGTGCTGCGCTGTTGTGTTGCTGTAGCTGCTGCTGCTGCTGGCCCGCATATGGTGAACCGACGACGGTGACGCCAGTAGCCACTGCCTCTGGCCCACATCTGCCTGCCACCGTCCCTGAGCAGTGAGCCCGCTTCTCCTTTTTCGTCACGGTATCCGAGCCGCACCAATAGTGTGAGCAAAATTTCAATAATAAGCTGAAGGCTTGAAATTTTTTTCAGGGTGCAACGCCCTTTAACGACTTCTGTGCCTTTCAAGGAAAATCAACAAAATTTAGTGATGGATACAATATTTCACAATATTCCCTGGCCAATGGGTCAACACGTACCCCCTCACCTGCATACACTTACATACATCCCCGCCTCTCCCCCAGCCACCACCACCCCTTCTCCCTAGGCCAAGAGTCAGGGCACTTGGATGTAGTGTATCAACCATGAGAGCCTTTTGGAACCATCCCAGTTATTTTTAGACTCTAGGAAAGCTCATTGATATAAATTGCATGAAAATGAGACAAAATCCATAGCATAGCTTGTATCACGATCAACACATCTATCTTTTTCATATAGCAACATTGGACATTTGCGCATGTGAGCCCTAGGAAGCCTTTTCCTGACATACGTGCTCATCGGGGTGAGTAGAACTGTCACATATATATTGAGTCCGAATAAAACATCAGTTACTATTATGGCACAAAGGGCAATGACTTGCCTCATAGGTGTGTCTGGCCCAATCAATTGCACAATTGTGTCATTAAGATGTAGCAACGTCACTCCCAAGACAACTTCAACGAGGTCAAGAATTGAAAAAACCTTCACAAGTGACATGTGCATTGCCCTAAACACACCTAGGTTGAGGGGTCTCATCCTCACATGAGAGGTTTTACCTCCTATTCAACGAACTTCTCACCAACATAGGTTCAGGTTTCACTACTTGCAAAATTTCTAAATTGTTGCACATCGTACCTATGGATTGGAGAGTCATCAATGGGGTCTTCCTCCTCAATTGGCCTCATCATAGAAGGAAATAGGAACCCCATTGGGAAGTTGTTGGATCCCCAAGCATGGGTCATGGAAACACATTACACAAAAAGGCATCTTGTTGGAAACCCGTGGGTACAACTACTCTAGTCCATAGAGAGGAAGAGATATGTCACGCACCAAGAGATCACATGCAAGATTTTTCAAGTGTTGAGTTGATGAGGGACTTATGTACTAGTACTAAATAAGACTTAACAAGGGCTAAATATCCCTCAAGATAGCTATGTACAGTTAAGTTAGAGCATTGTCTATAAGTAGGCAAGAGAGATCATTCTAAGAATCTTTTGGCTCATTTGCAAAGGAGAGCTCTGAGCTTCCTCTTTATGAGTGTGAGCTTTGGGATTTCCATTGCTAGGTCTCATGTGCCCAATCTACATGAATCCACGCCCTTCCAATCTTTTGTAATCATTTACTCATCTTTATTATGATTCTAAAAAGATCCTCATGTCTTTTGCTTCTTATGGATATGTTATCTTGAATGTCTTGTACTTTTTTTTTTGCACTTAGCTTTAATTTCATTGTTATTATTAGTTGATTGGATTTGGCACATGACGTTTCTTGGTATCAGAGCCATGATATATTATGATCTTATGTGAATTTCATTAGATTTGAAGCGTTATTGTGTCTGTAGCATTCTTTTTGTTAGTTTTTAACTTTTTAAATTTCCAAAATTCTTTGATTCAATTTTAGACCTATTAATCTTTGTTATATGTATGAACTCTTGTTTTAGATCAGTAGGCCTTTTTCTCAACTTTTGGGAGGTACTGATTTTTCTTGATTTGGAGCTATAATGACAAAGTTATGGCACTTTTAGTGAAATGTTTTCAAATTTAGTTAGTTGTACTTTTTCTATTTGAATTTCTCTATTTTGGCTGTATTTGGCAAAGATATGGAAATTCTTGTAGAGTAGGTTCATTCCTTGTTTTTGGAGGAAAAATTTGGGAAAGAAGCACTTCAGCTTTTCAATGTTGAAGTTTTGATTTTGTGAACTTTTTTCAAGTTCTTAATTTTGAAGTTTTTAAAAAAGAAATCTTGCCCTCCAATTGTTCACACTTTCAATTTTTAGTAAGTTTTTTACTTGCCCTCCAAACTTTTACACTTTTTTCCTAACAAGTTTTTTATTTGCACATTATTCACTTTTCTATTATTAGTAAGTATATTAATCGCCTGTCAATTTTTGGATTTTCACCCTTTGTATTTTTGGCATTACTCATGGTTACTATTTCTAGTAAGTATATTTCTCGCTTGCCATTTTGAATTTTCACACTTACATTAGGAAAAATATGGATTTAAAATGGGCCCTTTAAGAAGTTTCACTTTAGAGAGAGGTTACGTAGAGAGACAATGCGAACCAGTAACTTTTGGTCGTTGTTTTTCGAGTTTCCGGCCTTGCCCGATGGTTAACTAGTATGGTTAACTTCAGACATTAGTTAGTTAAGCATGAGATGTAATAACTTCTCTGCATGCTCGTTTCAAAATTCGGGGTTAAAACTTTAAGAGTGTAAATCTTGGTGTGCTCATTGCAAGAACTGAAGCGGGAGTACAATGAGCACTTTTGAAATCTTTGAATGCTTACAATGAAATATGAGGCGGGACGAATTTTCAGCACGACATAGATATTACAAAAGGTATGCTAGATCTATTCAGTTTGACTTATTGTAATTTGAAGCATTTACGGATTGTAGCTTTCAAAAATGGCAATGTTCCATTTGCATGTTGCACTTCCTATGGAATGCACTCCAATTATTAAGAAAAATTTGAAAGCTGTAGAGAATGCTACTGCAATAGTTAGAGAATTGAGAATGAATAATCATAAGAATATAGATTTGTGAGTGGATGGATCCATTTATCCTAATGATCCAGCTACCAATTTGTAATCCATAGCGTACCTTATCTTAATCAACAATTATAATTTGCTAATCAACAATTGCAACGTGCAAATCAACAATTGTTTCATTATGTGCAACACACTTGTGCTAAAAACAATGCACTCAAGCATGCTATATCAGAGTTGAATGCTACAGTCACTACTCTTCGGGGCTCAAACCAAGAAATGTTAAAATCCATGGAAAAGTTGCGATCTGACAGTTTAAAATCTGTTGTTGATATAAAAGTTATCAAAAAAGCAATAATGAAAAGGAAAAGAAAGAGAGTACCGATGAAAAATATTGATGACTTATCTACACATAGCGACAATTAGAAAAAAAGAATTCGAACATTTAAGTATGTTTTCTTATAAACTGTTTATTTGATTTGTATTGGTCATACAAGTTTCATTTGCATTTGATAATATGCATTATCAATTCATTAAACATAATTTGAGTTCTATATGTTTGTTGCAGATCATGTTTGGTGAAAAGAACTTTTAACAGATCGTTCATGCATCGGATCATCTTTAAATCATGTTTTACCAAGAAAGTCAACAAAGGCAATGATGAAAAATGCTCCGTTTGAAAAAATGAAATACGATATTGTAGAGACTGTTTTAAATAAGGTTCAAACTTACTTGGATGCAAATGTGATACAAGGTGCATGTGATGTTTCCGGAATTAGCAGAAATGCTTTTATTAGAATAGTTAAAGAAGCCTTTTTTCAAGGGATGGTGAAGAATACTTATCTTCCTCGTCCATATCCGGTAAGATTAGCAAAAAATTATTATAATGATAGAATGTTCAAAGTAGTTGGCCAAACACTTCATATAACTGAATTATACAAATCAGAATATGGTGAGCTCAATTACAACGATTGAGATGATATTTTTCTTGATATTAAAAATGTTCTAAAATACATTATTCGATTCTATAAATCAGATGAACATCAAGTAAATGGAAATATCATTATAGTAATAAAATTCGATGAATCAGAAATCATCGAAGGTCAAAAGTTGGAACGAGTGAGTGTCACTTTGATGAACAAAATATCATATACAAATGATCGAACGTTTAGTGTTTAATCTAAAAATCACATATGGTGGTTGGTGGCATTCCAAGTATACTTTTCAATTACTACACATTTTATCATTGCCATCCGCTAGCGAGGTACATTCTGCCCAAAAATGCTTATTGCCTGCCACAGATCAGTAGAACGATGTATCTTCACAAGAAGGGTACAAACACCTCTCTCTTAGCACGCAATCATCTGTGCCACAGGCAGGCATTGAGCAACAGTGGACTGCTCAAAAATAGGCAATCTAATAGCGCGTACCAACGTCTTCCAACTACTAACTCTTCTCAGATCTGTGGGTCAGTGAGCGGGGGCAGTCCATATTCCACCACCGAGCTACAAATGTGTAAGGGTGAACAGTCGCAAGCACCTCCAATTCGGATTCGCGTGGACAGCTAGTAGCTCATCTTTCCGGGCCAGATCGCTTCAGTATTAACAGAGGTTCCTCACTGATCGGGCCTCCAATTAACACGTTTTACCTCCAATGACCAATGCCCTCCGCCCATTCTGAGCTATGAAAAGTAACGAGCTCCTGCAGGTCAGTTTAGGGCCAGAATTTTCCTACAAGGAGGTACTCTTAGATGAAGAGACCCGACACTTAATCGTTGGGAGAGTATTGTATCTGAAGTTCAATACTAGTTTCCAATGAGAACAAGTGGGACAAAATCACATGAATGACCAATAGTGCTTCTTGGTTTCCAAGGAGAGGCTCGAACTTGAGACCAAAGAAACTTTGGATGTCAAGATAACCAATTGAGCCAACACCCTTAACTGAATGACCAATAGTGGTAGAAGAGATAAAGCCAAGCATGGAAACTCAAAAATGTGTTTTGAGAGGAGTATTTTTGAGAGTACGGAGGTGTATGTGTAGTAGTAGCATATTGCATTAAAACTTAGCATACAATCATATGGATGACTAGTCAGTGATAGAGGAGCTTTGCTCGAACTTTAGTTCGAGCATAAAGTCTTCAATACGGAATTAGTATAAACTATAATGACAACACAATCTATGGAGGCATTATTATCGAATTAGTAGATTATATTGGAGACTATGCTTATAAGAAGAAGTGTGCTCGAACCCGTGGTGCTCGAACTCAAGGTTGAGCAGACACTTATAAATACATTTAAAAAGTAGCGTGATTAGAGTTTGAAGTAGTAGGTGCAACAATAGTCAGCATAAAATGGTTTGGATAATCACAACATGGTAGGAGCCCTCTCGAACATATGCTTAAGCATAGATCGTAAAATATGGGATTTTCAAAAAAATCATGGCCATCTGATGCTTGAAGACAATTTCACAGTGTTGACAAATCGTAATGTGAGTTGTGATAACAAGGCAATATATGTCCAAATTTACAACCAACCTTGGTAACCAAAAATGTGTTTTGAGAATAGCATTCTTAAAGTATGGGATTGTAAGAGCGGCAATTTATGGCATCAAGTAGTATGCAATTATATGTATGAAGAAATAGTGGCACTTTGATCGTACTAAGTTCAAGCATATAGTCGATAATATTACCTTGTGATATTATCAAAAGCAGCAAAAAGTGGTATGCAATGCTTGCAAGCAACCTTGTGATCCAATAGAAGGTTGATAGTGAGATTTTGGAATGGTTGGTGCGGTAATAATATATTGTTTTAAATAGTAGGATCAAATCTTGTAGATTATCACACAGTGATGGTAGAGTTTTGCTCGAACTTTAGTTCGAGCATAGAGTCTATACTATGGAAAGCACAATGAGCATTTGATATTTGAAGATAATTTTATCAAGTTGACAAAACATAATGCGAGGTTTATTTACAAGACAACGTATCTTGCAAGTCATAACTCATGGTCGAGTTCAACAACTTGATTTGTGAAGAGCATTTTTATTGTATCTGAAGTTTAATCAAGTTTCCAATGACAACAAGTGGGACAAAATCACATGAATGACCAATAGTGGTAGAAGAGATAAAGCCAAGCATGGAAACTCAAAAATGTGTTTTGAGAAGAGTATTTTTGAGAGTACGGAGGTGTATGTGTAGTAGTAGCATATTGCATTAAAACTTAGCATAAAATCATATGGATGACTAGTTAGTGATAGAGGAGCTTTTGCTCGAACTTTAGTTCAAGCATAAAGTCTTCAATACGGAATTAGTATAAACTATAATGACAACACAATCTATGGAGGCATTATTATAGAATTAGTAGATTATATTGGAGACTATGCTTATAAGAAGAAGTGTGTGCTCGAACTCGTGGTTGAGCAAGGAGACTCAAATTTGTGTTTTGTAAATGGTATTTTGAAAATATGGTGTTTGTTTGTAGGTGCAGAAATAGCAATTAGAATACGAATTATTACATTTTGACAAAGTGACTTTTTTGCTCGAATTGAAGTTTGAGCATCAATTATACAATAAGGAATTAGGTGAAGGCACTTTCATCAATATACATTTGGATTACGATATTGGCACATCGTAATGCGAACTATCAATAGACAACAATACGTGTTTGATCTAACATTTGTATTTCATGATTAAAGAGTATGGAGTTTGCAAGTGCAATGCTAGTACATACTGTTAAGAAGTGGCATGAAATCATATGGATGATCACATAGCCACAACTTAAGTTAGAACATAGAGTGTATAATGTGGTGTTACTAATATTTGTATTTCATGATTATAAATTTGAGAGTCTAGAGTTTGTAGGTGCAAGAGTAGTACATTGTGTTAAGAAGTGGCATGAAAGCATATGGATGATCACACAACCACATGGGAGCTTTGCTTGAACTTAAGTTCAAGCATAGAGTGTATTACTAACATTTGTATTTAATGATTAGAAATTTGAGAGTCTAGAGTTTGTAGGCACAATAGTAGTGCATGCTATTAAAAAGTTGCATGGAATTATGGATGACCACACAACCACATGGGAGCTTGCTCGAACTTAAGTTCGAGCATAGAGCGTATAATGTGGTCTTAGCATAAAGAACTTTGAGCATATGGTTTGTGTAGATGCATTATTATAAAATTGATAGATTATAGTAGAGACTTGCTTATAAGAAGAAGTGTGCTCGAACCCATGGTTGAGCAAGGAGACTCAAATTTGTGTTTTGTAAATCATATTTTGAAAATATAGTGTTTGTAGGTGCAGTAATAGCAGTGAGAATACTTATTGTCACATGTTGACAAAGTAGCTTTTTGCTTGAACTGAAGTTCGAGCATCAATTATACAATAAGGAATTAGGTAAAAGCACTTTGATCATATGATATTTGGCTTACAATATTGGCACATCGTAATGCGAACTATCAATAGACAACAATACATGTTTGAGCTAACATTTGTGTTTCATGATTAGAAATTTGAGAGTCTAGACTTTGTAAGTGCAATGCTAGTACATACTGTTAAGAAGTGGCATGAAATCCTATGGATGATCACATAACCACATGGGAGCATTGCTCGAACTTAAGTTCGAGCATAGAGTGTATAATGTGGTGTTACTAACATTTTGTATTTCATGATTAGAAATTTGAGAGTCTAGAGTTTGTAGGTGCAATAATAATACATACTGTTAAAAAGTGGCATGAAATTATATGGATGACCACACAACCACATGGGAGCTTTGCTCAAACTTAAGTTTGAGCATAAAGTGTATAATGTGGTGCTACATAAAGCACTTTGAGCATATGGTATTTGGAGGCAACATTATAGAGATGTCACATCTTTAATAGGAGCTATGCTTACAAGACAACAAGTGCTCAAACACAAGGTCGATAATGAAAAGTTGAATAGACAAAAGACAAAAAGGCCTTCGAGTTCAAGTTTGATTCGACCTATACTTATGAGCACAAAGTCGATGATTTTGTGTATATCACTACCTTTCACTATACCCCTCTAAAAACAACACATGGATAGTGTCACAGATTGATTCCATTGGACCCTTCTATTAGACATCCACCCGTACTGATTTTGCCATATTCGGACTCCTCCGAACGTGCATGCTTCCTAACCTAGCTTTGTCGACATGTTTCCCTCCTTGGACCCATCTATTTAGCTCTAGATTAGCACCCATGGGTTCATTGTGATATTGCCTATTAGCCCAAATGACTTCTACATCCAATCCCATTCAATCATAAAGAACTTTGAAACACTTATGTCATCTGTTGGTTCATTTTAATAGTAGGAACCTATGACAGTTATCGGACCATGGTAATAGATTCTAAAAGGCCAAATTCCAATCATGGTGCTAGCTTTGGGCAACATTTTTTTGGGCTGGAATGGTGGCACAAGAACTTTGTTGCACGTTGATGGTTTTGGTATAGATACAAAAAATTCAGTCCTATTTCTACGATGTAATTTTTTACGTTCAAAACAAGAGATGTAAAAACTGTTATGCTCAAAACAATTGTTACTACGTGTGAACTCTAAAGCACTTGCCACTCAGCACTTTGAACTAAGAACTTTCAACTCAATCTTTAATATGTATGGAGGATGGCGGTGTCTAGTTTCTACAAGTGTATACAATACTATCACCTATTTGTGGGGTCCCATTGATGATAAAGCCCAAATTATAAAAAAGAGCATATGATATAAGAACATCATATACGTGTTTGGTAAATATACGAATTAATTTTTGAGAAAATGTCTAGTGTGTGTTCATATTCAAATACTACTGAGAATTTTTTTGTCTTTGTATGTTTTAAGTATGCCCGAGTGGATTCAGAATTCAGAAAAAAAAAATTTACTCGTGGATCTTCACTATGTTGTGTTAAGGGTCCCTAATCACAAGTTTAAAACGCATATGTGATAGATGGTGCAAACCTAAAAGATCACACACAAGGTTCGAGTGTGTTGGGGTGGTTTTCTATGCTTGCTTAAGATATATGCAATACAAGGTATCAATTTTCACCCTGAGTCACAAAATTTACATTTTCTACCAACCACTCAAAATACAATTGCCCTAGCTAATGTGACCATCATTTTTGAGCAAGTGTGACTTTTGTAATAGAAAAACCCTCTATCTATGGTTAATTTAGCAGTCTTGTATTGTTAACGAGTTTATAGTTACTTTATAACATTTTTCATGCATACAAGGCTTTGCAAGTCAAATAGTGTATAGAAACATAGTGAGAAAGGCAGATGATATTGAAGGACATCAATAACATTATAGAACGTTATTATGCACGTGGATACATGCCTGCTAGGATCCAACGTCACCATCATTCATCATTTTCCCGGCTTTCTGTTTTGGCCAATGGGAAGCACCAAGGGAAAATCCGCTGTAACAAACTGGCCTATGAATGGCCAAGCACAGTGTCTGCAATGCCCAAGGAAATTCAGGCCCCAACAAGCTTTATGAATAGTGGGAATGTATTGACCAAGGGGATATAGTGGTACTGGCCAGTGACGAATCAACAATACCAAACCGGTCTATCAACGGCCAAGTACGGAATCTGGAACGCCCTCCAGACCCAAACAAGATTTAGGGAAAGTGGGAAGGTATAGACCAAGAACTGGTCATTATTAGTCAGATACATTTGGAGAGTGTGGTTACAGGTTTGTGAATCCGATACGAATAGAACAGACCCGTTCTTGCTCATTTCCGGCCTCGTTTGCCAAGAAATGCCCTATGGGCCACAAAGACCGCTAGTAGGGCATAACAAATGGGTTAAGTTTTGACTCTCCGGTCGATGGGTCCAATACCTTCGAACGGAGTCGGTTTTTGTGGCTTTCTGTTTCGGCCAGTGGGGAATGTGAAGACGAATCCACCTTAACAGAACGGTCTCTAAATGGACAAGTACGGAATCTGGAACACCTGTCCAAAATCTAGGCCCAAACAAGATTTAGGGAAAGTGGGACAGTATGGACCACAAAGCGGTCGGAATTTGTCGTCGACGTTCGGAGAGTTTGACGGGGCATGGTCACAGGTTCGTGAATTCGATACAAATAGAACGGAGCCTTTTTCGCTCATTTTCGGTCTCATTTGGCAAGAAATGCCCAGTGGGCCACAAAGACCACTATTAGGGCATAACAAAGGGGTTAAATTTCGACTCTTTGGTCGATGGATCCAATACCTTCAAATGGAGTAGGTTTTTGCGGCTTTCTATTTCGGCAAGTGGAATGTCAAGATGAATCCACTGTAACAAACCGGTCTCTAAACGGACATGTACGGAATCTGAAACGCCCATCCAAAGTCCAGGCCCAAACAAGATTTAGGAAAAGCGGGACGGTATGGACCAGGAACTAGTCGTCGACGTTCGGAAAGCCGGACCTGAAATTGTCACAGGTTTGTGAATCGGATACGAACCGAACGGACCCATTGTCGCACATTTTTTGCCTCGTTTGCCAAGAAACACCCTGTTGTTGTGGGTATTTCCTGTACAATAATAAACAAGTGGGTCCCACCACTTGAAATAATGTTGGCCAAGCCTTGCCTAGTGGGCCCTGCCACAATACATTGTACAGTTAGAATAATAAGTGCGAGGGCACCAGCTTCCTGCGTGTATAAGACCGACCCAGTGACCACGCAAATCAGATAAATAGAACTTGAATAAAAGGACTTTGGGCCTTATTAAAATAAATTAATTAAAAAGCCTAAAGTCAAGTCCATAAGGTTCTAAGTTAAAAGGGAATCTCTCAAACTCACATGAATCATGTGAGTTTGGCCCTTTTCCTAATGAACCATTAGATTGAAGTTTATTTAGTTTGAAGGGCTAGGATGCCATTGTAAATAGGCCAATGAGAGCCAAGATGGCCCTCCTTACTCAACTATATAAGGAGGCCATTTTCCATTGTACACATCTTCTATTCTTCTTAATAAAGCTCTCTTCAAGAGTGATTGGTGCATAGCTATGGGTAGGCGCTCGAGCCCCCATAGCCCCAACCATCCCTGGTGAACTCTCTTCTCTCTCTCTCTCTCTCTAAAACTCTCTCTAGCTCTCTCTCCTCTCTCCTCTCTCTACACTCTCTCTCTCTCTCATTACTCTACCTCTCTCTATCTCCTCTCTCTATCTCCCTTCTCTCTCTATTGCTATGCAGGTGTGCACGGGCGGCTCCCAGTGAACGGACCCCTATACTACAAACGACGACCACAATTGGCGCTGTTTTTGTGGCTTTCTATTTCGGTAAGTGGAGAATGTCAAGATTGATCCACTGTAATAAACCGGTCTCTAAATAGACATGTACGGAATCTGAAACGCCCATCCAAAGTCCAGGCCCAAACAAGATTTAGGAAAAGGGGACGGTATGGACCAAGAACTGGTCGGAATTAGTCATCGACGTTCGGAATGCCAGATGGGAAATTGTCATAGGTTTGTGAATCCGATACGAACCGAACGGACCCGTTGTCGCACATTTCTGGCCTCGTTTGCCAAGAAACACCTTGTGGCCCACAAATAAGTCTATTACGGCATAACAAATGTGTCAAGTTGTGACTCTCCAGTCGATGGGTCCAATACCTTCGAACGGATTCAGTTTTTCAGGCTTTCTATTTCGACTAGTGAGGAACGTGAAGACGGATCCACAATAACAAACAGGTCTCAAACGGCCAAGTATGGAATCTGAAACGCCCGTTCAAAGTCCAGACTCAAGCAAGATTTTAGGGAAAGTGGGATGCTATGGACCAGGAATTGGTCGAAATGAGTCGTTGATGTACGGAATGTCGGACGAGAAATTGTCACAAGTTTGTGAATCCGACACGAACCGAATGGACCCGTTGTCGCTCATTTCAGGCCTCATTTGCCAAGAAACGCCCTGTGGGCCACAAATAACTCTATTAGGACATAACAAATGGGTCAAGTTGTGACTCTTTGGTCGATGGGTCCAATACGTTCGAACGGAGTTGGTTTTTGCGGCTCTTTGTTTTGGCCAGTGGGGAACGTCAAGACGAATCCACAGTAACAAACCGGTCTCACAACGACGAAGTACGGAATCTGGAATGCCCGTCCAAAGTCCAGGACCAAACAAGATTTACGGAAAGTGGGACGATATGGACCAGTAATTGGTCGGAATTAGTCGTCGACGTTCGGAGAGTCTGACGGGGCGTGGTCACAGGTTCATGAATCCGATACGAACAGAACGGAGCCTTTGTTGCTCATTTCCGGCCTCGTTTGCGAAGAAATGTCCTATGGGTAACAAAGACCGCTATTAGGGCATAGCAAATGGGTCAAGTTGCGATTCTCCGGTCGAGGGGTCTCTCTCTCTCTCTCACTCACACACACACACACACACACACACACACACACACACACACAATACCTTCAAACGGAGTCAGTTTTTGCGTCTTTCTATTTTGACAAGTGGGGAATGTCAAGATGAATCCACTGCAACAAACTGGTCTCTAAACGGACAAGTACGGAATCTGGAACGCCCATCCAAAGTCCAGGCCCAAACCAGATTTATGAAAAGTGGGACGGTATGGACCAGGAACTGGTCGGAATTAGTCGTCGACGTTTGGAACGCCGGACGGGAAATTGTCACAGGTTTGTGAATCCGATACGAACCGAACGGACCCGTTGTCGCACATTTCTGGCCTCGTTTGCCAAGAAACACCCTGTGGGCCACAAAAAAGTCTATTAGGGCATAACGAATGGCTTAAGTTGTGACTCCCCGGTTGATGGGTCCAATACCTTCGAATGGATTCAGTTTTTGCGGCTTTCTATTTCGGCTTGTGGGAAAGACGAATCCACAATAACAAACAGGTCTCACAATGGCCAAGTACGGAATCTGGAACACCCGTTCAAAGTCCAATCTTTGCCGAAATAGAAAGCCGCAAAAATTGACTCCGTTCGAAGGTATTGGACCCATCGAACGGAGAATCGCAACTTGACCCATTTGTTATGCCCTAATAGAGTTCTTTGTGGCCCATAGGGCGTTTCTTGGCAAACGAGCCCAAAAATGAGTAACAACGGGTCCGTTCGATTCATATCAGATTCAAGAACCTATGACAATTTCTCGTCCGACATTCCGTACGTCTATGGCTCATTCAGACCAATTCCTGGTCCATAGCATCCCACTTTCCCTAAATCTTGTTTGAGGCTAGATTTTGAACGGGCGTTCCAGATTCTGTACTTGGCCGTTGTGAGACCTGTTTGTTACTGTGGATTTGTCTTCACGTTCCCCACTAGCCGAAATAGAAAGCCGCAAAAATTGAATCCGTTGGAAGGTATTGGACCCATCAACCGGGGAGTCGCAACTTAAGCCATTTGTTATGCCCAAATAGACTTCTTTGTGGCCCATAGGGTGTTTCTTGGCAAACGAAGCCAGAAATGTGCGACAACGGGTCCGTTCGGTTCGTATCGGATTCACAAACCTATGACAATTTTCCGTCCGGCGTTCTGAACGTCGACGACTAATTCCGACTAGTTCCTGGTCCATACCATCCCACTTTCCCTAAATCTTGTTTGGGCCTAGACTTTGGACGGGCATTCCAGATTCCGTACTTGTCCGTTTAGAGACCAGTTTGTTACAGTGGATTCATCTTGACATTTCCCACTTGTCGAAACAGAAAGCCACAGAAAGTGACTCTGTTCGAAGGTATTGGACCCATCGACCGGAGAATCGCAACTTGACCCATTTGCTATGCCTCTTTGTGGCCCACAGGGCGTTTCTTGGCAAACGAGGCCAGAAATGAGCGACAACGGGTCCGTTCAATTTTTATCGGATTCACAAACTTGTGACAATTTTCCATCCGACATTCCTCTTTAAATGATCCTAAAAAGTTTTTCTTTACTGCAAATGATGAAGAGTGTAGGATAGATGGTGTTGGCACCATCTCTTTGTGTCTAGAATCCTCAAAATGCATGGATCTAGAAAATGTCCTTTATGTACCATCAATCACCAAGAATATGCTTAGTGTTGGTTTACTCTTAGAAAATGGTTTGGATGTCCACTTTAAGAATGGTGTTTGTTTCATCTTGAAGAATGATGTTTGCATTGCAAAGGGATTTAAGCATGGAAGATTGTTTAAGTTGGAAGCTAGTGTTGCTTTTGAAAGAATGAGCTTGGCAAAGGAGGAGATCACTCAAGAGGAGATCTTGGCAAAGTGTGATCTTGCTTGCATTGAGGAGGAGCATCAAAAGGAGGAAGATCTTGAGGATCAGCCTCAAAGCATGAGAGTTCCAAGGGAGTCCTCAATGACAATGGTCAAGTCATCAAATTGCATGCAAATTGTCCATTCAAGTGTGCATCTTGCAAGGGTGGTGAGCATTGGAGAGTCTACTATCTTTGAATACTTTTTGGAAAGTATTAGTAGACATGAGGTGACTTGTTTCTTACCTTTAAGATTCATGGGGTTTATTACTTTGTATGACAAGACAATGAAATGGGATGCTTTGAAATCTACATTTGTTGTTGACAAAGCAATTTCATTGGATAACTATTTTTGTAATAGTTTGAATAGAGTCATAAAAGATGAAACATCATTTGCTTTGGAAATCTTTGTGTCCACATGCTTTGTGGTGCATGATCATTCCAATGTAAGGACCAAAGATTATCCTATTTCAATGATAGGAATAATGGTAGTGTTTTGCTCTTCAAGTAGAGATTGTAGAATCTACTTGTTTTCAACCAAAGAATTTGTCAATGGTGGAAATGTGATCTTTCAAGAGTGGAAGATTTGTAAACTTGAAGAAGCACCTTTATATCAACACCTTATTCTATTCATTGATGTTTTGGAGTCAAGTCAAGTGGAGGATCAAGCTCAAGACCCGAGGACTCCAAGAAGAACCTTGAGTATCAAGATGGAGCCATCTAGGCCCAATCATATGGATCAAGCAAGTCAAGTTGCCTTTGGCAACATTATGTATGCACTTAATAGTTTAATTGATGTATCTTCAAGTGCACAAAATGCCTTGGAATCCATGGCTTGGCATGATGTTTAGTTTTGAAGTGTGCTACATGTATATGGACACATTTATGGAACATTTTGTAAGGGATCCTCTAAGAGGTGGTGAAAGATCCTTCATGGACATCATTCTCTATTGGAGTCTCAAAAGTTCCTTGTTTGTAGCTGAATTTTTTAGACACTTCTAAAAGCTTTCATTCATCTATCAAGAGACTTGTAAATAGATCAAACTAAATTTGAGGAGGAGCATTAGGGGAGATTTGAACTCCAAAAAGACCCTTTAAGAATTCGTGCAAGATGTCTTTATATTATTAAAATATTATAGCACTAATACTTTTGACTTGCCATAACTTTTTAATCATAGCTCAAAACTATGTCATGTAACATATCATTGGAAAGCCCTTGTTGAGTGCTTTCCAATACACCAAACTTCGCTAAATTCGGACTTACCACTAAAAAGTTATGCCATTTTTAGTGTGGAATCAAAATGTGAGCTCAAAAAGTTACGTTACGTAGATTTCAAATTTGAGTGTTTTGATCCATGTGAAAGAAAAATTTGAGAAAAAATATAGAAAGAATCTTTACAAAGGGGCCTTTTTGGATTTAGAACTCCTCTAATGTGTGAAGAATTGCCAAAAATTGGCAAATCTAGCTTGATAAAAAACCATGTAGAATAGTGTAAATTGTGTACATAAGTGGGTCCCACACATGTGAGGCCATGATGCCACGTGGAAAACCCATCCTAATGTAGGTTAGGTCAAGTCAAGAGAGTTGGTCATGTCTATTTGGTGGTCATCCCTACTTTATAGGACCTACACCTAAGTTTAAGGTGAAAATTTGACCAACTAGCTACCTACCAAGCATAACTCTAAGATCTAGGCTCGGGTTTCATTTTAGGTCAAGGAGAGTGAGTTAACTTCCTTATTACATGCTGGAAATCCACCTAAATTCAAGAAGGAAGTCGAATTTGCTATGTATTCCCTCTCTCCATAGTGAGAAGATAGAAAATTTTTGGAGCTCATTGGCAATCTCAAGCTAGTTCACTATGTACATTGAGTTTTTGTGATCCAAATGAAACCAAATCAATTTCTACTTGTTTCTCAGGTTGAAGGCCGTACTACAGCCTATAGTACACACATGTGGGCTCGGATTTCAATGTTGATCAATGCTTTTGATTGTTAATGCTTGTTGTTTGTCAAATTGCCAATCTAGATCAACCTTTTTGTGTCTAATTTTTTGATAGATTGTTAAGCAAGCATCCAATCACTCTTGTGGATCTTTTGTAGATCCATTTATGGTCCTAAAGTACAGTACTTTCACAAGTGTCCAGTCAAAAAATGATATATGGTGGCTGGCAGCGTTTCAGGTAACTAGCCTCATTATTACATTACATTACATTCATGGAATAGTATTAATACATTGTAAACTAAGTATGATTAATTCTTTGGACAGGTGATGAAAGAGGATCATGATATATTATGATGGATATTCTCAAGGACATCTTATCCTAGAATCATCAAGGACCATATGGATGGAGGACTTCTCAATGTTCCAGGAATTGAAGACTTCAATGTTGAATGGCACTTAGCAGGTGATTTGAAAACATTGAAATGTATGTACAATGTCTCTCACGGTGCTACATCAAAACGCCCTTGTTTGTACTGCATGAAAATGGCAAAAGATGTAACTAGGAGTACAGGAATTACTAGAGAATATGCAGATCCAAACTGGAAGCCTGTGCTACCTATCCCCTTAAAAAATGTGCATGTTTGCACTCTTCATGCAGAAGTTAGATTAATAGAAAAGATCATTTTTTTTCATATAGTTTTTGCTTGGAATACTAAGCCAACATCATTAGCAAAGGAAGCTATCTCTCGATTAGAAGATGTTTTATCAAAAGCAGGACTTCATAAAGGACATGTCAAAATTCAAAAAGATGAAAAGCTTTAAGGAAAGAATGGGAACATGCCAACTAAGCCAAGCATAGGAGGAGCAAAAGCACGTCGTTTTCTATCAAATCATACTGGTAAGGCTTCTAATATTCAACACTCAGTCTGGATAGATATTATTGCTGCCACTCAGGACTTTGAGAAAGACGGCAAAACCAGAGTACTATCCAAACATAAGACTAATATTATGATTTTGCCATATGCAGCACATACTAAGAGATCATACAACATTTTTTGCAAATACATATGGAAGCTTGAGTGTATGGTCATCACAAGGGATGGAGAAGTCACACTGGCAAGCACGAGAAGCATTTCATCTAAATACACAACATGGAGGAACCAATGAAAAACGAAACTAAATTTGTCAATTGTTTCAGTGGTTCTACCGTAGAGTTCAGATTTGACATATAACAAAGTCCACACAATACAACAAGTTTAGAAAAACATGCAAGTTCATACAGAAAGAGAAAATTAGATGATTGCTGAGTAGAAGATCATCATGACATGTTCAAAATTGCTTTGCAAATTCATTGAACAAGAGAGGAGCAATACCCAATGTAAATGTATTGATTGTATTATACAAAGTGTCAACTATTCATCATCAGATCTTGTATCAGATTCTATGGTAGTATTGTCATGAAGAAATTCTCTGCTAGCGTATGCATCTAATAGATGTGCATTATCCTTATTTCCACTAAGCTCAATATAAGTGGAATACAATGAATAATGGGAGCTCCTTAAAGGAACATTCCCATCAGTAAAGCCTAAAATGTTTAAAACATAAGATCTTTTGACAAAAATGATCTTATTTGTCTTAAAAAATTTATGTCCTCCTAGATAAAATGATAAAGCTTTAACTGCCATTATAAGACTCTCCCCGACTGGGCTCAGCTTGGAATGAGCAATACAGATCTCACTCTTCAAGAAATGCCGAAGATAGTGGCCCAGTCCACTGTCCCTCTGGAACGAAAATACGTGTTCTCTGAAACCACCTCGTCTCGCAACAAAATCATCTATTATGAGAGCATCCTGCAATAGGAAATATGTTAGCAAAAACACATTCAGTGATTGAAAACATTCAAATGCAAGGAAGATTAAACACTTACACATTCTTCATCATCATCAGCAACTAGATCAGGATGATCAATATAATGACCATGTACTGAAGTGGAATCATCAGTGAAATGCATTAATGATGGACGAGGGAAGCCCATATGGGTTTGAAATGGCGTGAATTCTTCATCAGATGGTCTGCCTCGCCCATCCTCAACTATATTTGATAAAGTCTTATTCAGACATTCTTCATGGTTCATAAGACCCTCCTCATCATCAAAATCAATACCAGCAACAAGGTCATCTGTCTCAAAATCTACAAAGTCGGAGAATTTGGAAATTGTGCCGGATAATAAACATAGAACCTCGTCCTCACGATAGTCAAAAAATTTACATAAATCAACAATAGTAAAATATACATCGTCATAGGATGATTACACATGTGTGGAGCCTGTTCCCACATGTGAAATAGATGTACTTTTCATGTAGTACAATCATATAGCTTGTACAGATAGTTTAAATCAAGTTTTATTGGCTAAAAAGGCCAAAATCATGTTTTTTAGTCATATGCCACATGGCATCAATCTAGAGATTGCATGAAGCCACATCATGAGATTAGGTGTCAAAACCCATGTGTAGAGGTCTGCTCACACGTGTGGAATAAGATGAGGAAGTCGAATTTGCACTTCTAGAAGAGTTTTTCCTAGTTCTCTACATAGAAGAAAAATGGACCAAAAGTGCTCAAAATAGAAGGTTTTGTTCAAGTGTCAATTTTGCATGATGAATCATCACATGACAAAGCACCTCACACATGTGGGATTAGAGGGATGATCAGTACCACGAGCTCCCACTTTTTGTATATATAGAGCCACATTTGGCCATAATCATTAAGCAACACCAATCTTGGTTTTGGAGGCAATTCTTGATAATTTCATCATTTGTCTTGATTTTTCTTGATAGTTTTGAGTTCCTATCATATTGTACTTTGATTTCAGGCTGGAGTCCGTACTCTGACAGGTTTTCACACGTGTGAAACCAGCAATTACAATTCCCATTCATTTATGATTGTTCTTGTTAGATTTTCTCATCTTTATTTGATCTATATCGATCTAAATCTTGTGTAGATTGGTAGATCAATTGTATCTAACATCCAATCACTCTTGTGGATCATTTTAGGATCCATTCTTGGTCCAATTGTGCAGATTTTGACACTGATCTCTTCGTTGAGAAGTTTGTTCTTGACGAAATGATACTTCAGTTCAATGTGCTTACTCCTGGAATGAAATCTAGGGTTGGTTACTAAAGCGATGACACTTTTATTATTACAAATAATGTCGTCGGAGCATATTGATTCAGACCGATACCTGAGAGTAAGTTCCTCAACCAAATTGCTTCCTTTGTAGCTTGAGAGGTTGCGATATACTCTGATTCAGTGGAAGATAGAGCTATCGAAGATTGCTTATGACTGTTCCAGAAAATTGGACCATTGTTGAAGAAGAATGTGAATCCAAAAGTAGATTTACGAGTGTCTACTGTGAAGTTTTTAGCACGTGTGAACTTTACCACACACCCTACAGGATCTTACTGAGGTTTCGTGATTGCAAAGATTGATCAAAGAACAGTATGCTTGAAAAATCTAAGACAAGAGCACAATGGCATACATTAGATGAAAAAATCCAACTCTTCACTATGAGAAATGAATGTCAGAAATCATTCTAAATGTTCAGTATGGGAAAAAGAGGCTGCTCTCGAGTAGAGAGAGAAAATCAGACATAGAAAACTCGGGTAGAGAGAGAATGAGTCCAAAACACCCAAACCTTCAATAATCACAATGTGACAAAACATGCCCAGTTTTTCCTACATGAGAGAGACTCGAATTCCTACAGTGGAGTTGCATGGAAAGTCCACTTAACTGAACTAATTCACCTACCATAGATCCACATGTGTAACTGCATGCATGGATGTTGCATGTACTGCATGTCAACTCATAAAACTGCCTAGACAAATGTAGATCACTTAAACTACTTTGTATGTTGCATGCATACAGTAAGACTGCATGCTATCTAAACATCTGCATGTCATCATAATTGAACCTATCTAACTGAAATCCGAGCTACACTAGAAGGATATGTGCTTAATTCACATTCTTTTTATGTACGACATGAATTTTAGTGGAAATCACCATGGACATGGCCCCAAACTTGAGATAGGAAGATAATATTTTAATAATCTTCACATCTACATCTCCTGCCCAACTCGCATCTGTGTAACCACTGAGAAAATTGAGCTTGTCGTTCCTAACTATTTCATAACAAATGCAAAAGCCTATAGTAGCTCGAAGATATCTCATGACTTTAATAAGAGCCTTCCGATGTGTTACACCAAGATTGGTCATAAACTGACTGAGAGAGCTGACTGCAAAAGCTATGTCTGGCCTAGTACAGATCATGCCGTACATAAGAGATCCTATAATAGAATGGTAAGGATACTCACGCATCTGCTGTTTCTCATGAATTATTTGGGGACACTTCTCCTTTGACAATTTGAGACCTGGTTCCATTGGTGAGAGAGCATTGATCAGATTATATCTGACTAAGATGTTGTAGATGTACCTTTGTTGTGTAATGTAGATCAACTTCTGTTTTTTGTCTCTGTGGATTTGTATACCAAGGCATAAATGAGCTTCACCCAGATTGGTCATGTCGAATTCGGAAGATAGCATTGTCTTCTCATCTTTTATCAGATCGGTATTGTTGTTGAAAAGCAATGTATCATCCACGTATAAAGTGACAATGATAAAAGACTGCTGCACTGCTTTGAAGTAAACGTTTGAATCTGAAGAGCTAGGTTATAGCCGTGATCAATAAAGAAAATTGATCCTTTGAAACCATGCTCGAGTAGATTGCTTCAAGCCATAAAGTGCCTTATGGAGTTTACACACATTATTGGGTTTACCCTCGATAATATAACCTTCAAGTTGCACCATGTAAATGTCTTTTTCTATAACTCCATTGAGATATGTTGTCTGTACATCCACTTGATGTATTTCCAAATCTGCTACAGCGGCAAATGATAGCAAAAGTCAAAAAGAAAAATGCTTGACTACTCGACTGAAGGTCTCAGTGTAATCGAAGTTGTATTGATAGTAATTTTAATCGATCATGCTGGAATCGCAATCTTATAGTACCTTCACCTTCAATAGTGTGAGTACTATTGTCACCAAGATGAACAAATTTCTTCGTGTCGTAAGGCGTGTAGGAGTTGAAGATCTCACGTTGATTGGTCATGTGTTGAGTTGCTCCATAATCGAGAAACCCAAGAATCATCCAAAAATGCGTTTTGATCTGTGACCATGAATGCACCTTCGTCTACTTCGACCTGAGGAGATGATGAGACTGTGTTTGCTTGTTGATCATTTGCTTGGTTGCATTCTTCGCGTGGAGAATTCGACAATCCTTGATCTCATGGTTATTGTGCTTGCAATACTTGCAAAACATCATTTTTTTCGACTGTGGATTCGATGAATGTTCTTGACCTTGAATCGAATTCTGATTCGTTGCAGTCTTCTTGGAGCTTTTCTGCTTCTGTCGCTTCGAGCCTTTGTTGAAATATAGAGCATGAGAGGAGGGAGTAGATGAAATGTCTTGACTTCTTCTATTGTCTTCTTGCAGCAACATAGTGATAACTCTAGTAAGAGTTAAATCTGAGTGTGTCGATATGATCATCACCCAATTCTCATATGTAGAGGGCAAGCTTGAAAGCAATGTCATAATTGTGCCTTGATCGTCTATGACTGATTCGACAACGGCCATCTGTTGCAAGAGATTCTTAAACTGGTTAATGTGACTCTGAAGAAAATCACCAGTAGACATCTTGAATGTGAAAAATTTCTTTTGTAGATGTAACTTAGTAGTTACGTCTCTCATGTCATATAGTGAGTTCAGGATGTCCCAAATGTCTCTTGACGTTTTAGCTTCAACTATGTGTCCAATTTGTGTATCTGATATATTGAGGATAATAAGCACGAAAGTTTTATAGTTCTTCGATTTCCATTTTGAGTCATCATCTTCAGGTTTTACTTTTGTACCTGTGACAACATCCCATAATTCGTTGGCGATTAGCAAGGTCTTCATCTAATGATAATT
The DNA here is from genome assembly GCA_029204225.1 of Diphasiastrum complanatum. Taxonomy (NCBI): domain Eukaryota; kingdom Viridiplantae; phylum Streptophyta; class Lycopodiopsida; order Lycopodiales; family Lycopodiaceae; genus Diphasiastrum; species Diphasiastrum complanatum. Next base: position 39,350,896 of record CM055101.1, on the reverse strand, counting down.
GGATCCATTCAGCTTGTCTGTGATAAGACCAGCTTTACTTTGAGAATCCATCTGGAACTTAGTTTGTCGATTGTATCGATGATGCTAGATGTGGTAATGCCAACAATAGGAAATTAATTCTCTGATACTGAAAGGTTGAAAAGAACTGAAGAGTATGATATCAATTTGATATTGTGAAAGATATCAAGTATTAGAGCTTTCGCTCTGATATCATGTTGGAATCAGATAAAGAAGTAGTAAAATTGCTCTAATACCATGTCGGAAAGAGGTGTTGTGAAGATAGGTCGAACTCGAAAAGAAACGAATGAAAATAATTTGAGTGTCTAGAAAGAAAACTTTTCATGCGTGGCAGAATAAACTACCTTTTTCTTTCACAATGCATGACTGCGCCTATCAATTTCAAACAAAAACAATAGTGATAGAAATAACGTTTGATCTTATAGTAATTAACTTTGAAATCATCAGTACTACAATGATTATGTAGCCAAACATTAAAGCATTGAATTATCAGACAAATAATTCTTCACGAATTAGTCGTGAATCACAAGACAAATAATTAGTCGCGAAGAAAAAATACAGAAACGCATACATTTTGAGATGAAGGTGAATGTTATAAAGGATAATATTGATTCAGTATAAAAACATAACAGAAGTAAATGAGTACAATAAGTTTCGGATCAAAATCGCGTAAAATGAGTAAAATGAGTACTCTATGCTATCTTTGAGCGGCTAAAAATGAAAGTCTGAATTAAGCGCAATGCTGATAAGCAGTTCGGAAATATTAATCTCTAAAACAACTGTAAGAAGTGAGTTCCTTGTCATTGATTGCTGATAAGCAATGAAATTGGCCGTAAACGTTCTGTCTGCATAAATAAACCAAAATTGTAGCTCTGCGGAAATGAACTAAAACAGCCACAAACGACACTGTTGCGAAAAAGCGATAGTGTCGGGTTTTTTGCAAAAAATACGAAAAAGGAGACAGTGCCCTTAAATCTCATTTAGAGTTGTCCCACGATTTGCGAGAGTCATTTCCTTAACATTTGAGGCTCTTTGGAAAAAATGAAAAATGCGACACTGTGATTTTACATGAGATTTCTGTCAGGTGAAAAATGCGAAAAAGCAATACTACATTTTTCCACGGAATTCCTGACAGGCAGTAAAAGGTGACACTGTTTTAAACTCTGTGTATTTCTGCAGACTGTATAAAAACACGAAAAAATCTGCAGAACTGGATAAACAATGGATGAAGATTAACACCGATTAGTCGATTGGTAAGAAGGAGACTAATCCAACAAGATGAGGCAAAGTGCTGCCTAGGTAGGGTTCGAATTCAGGTGTAAAGCACGGGTGGTTAGCTGCCGATGCGGGATAGTTGCCGATCATTTAGCTATAAGGGCTATTGACCAGAGTTGGTGGGGCGTGACTGAAGCAATGTGCTGCTTAATGGTGAAAGCGCGGATAGTTGGATGGGTGTTCTCCGTGGGCTGATTCTGTGATTGATCTGTATGGATTTTTGTGAGTATGAACTAATTTATAAGATTCTATTGGGCACCAGAACATTTAAGCTGTGATTTTACTTAGCATAAACATTCTATTAGACTGTTTTTGCATCTAGCAGCCCATTGTAATGGGAGAGCTGTTCCGCAAATATTCGTGTTCTCTTCTTCGTTCGCGTTCTCTATCCTCCTCTTGCCCCATCACTTCAACCAATCGGACGAAGAAAAGTCCACTTGGGAAGGGGTTAAAGTGGCTCTTATCACCCGCTTTAAACCACGAAACTTTATGGAAAATCCATTTCTCCTATTAAGCAAAGTCAAGATGGGAAAGCAAGAAAGGGTTCGAGACTATATCGAACGATGGGTCAAACATCCACAATCCGACATAGCCCCGACTCCCAACCACGAAGTATTCGAAGAGAGCTCAAATGCCGGGAACAATATGCCTTGTTGCAGAAAGCCATAGAAGATGCTATCAGAGAAGAGAATGAAGGCTCAAATGATGATTCCTATCCAACAGCCCATCATTCGACTCCGTCGGTAGCATCGACCTCCAATGCTTCTAGTATCTCAACAAATCTGTTGATGGAACGAATGACAAAATTTCACAAATAGCAGATGGAACAATTGATAGCCCAGTTTGATTAAAAAACTGAAGGCTTTACAAGGTGCTATAACATCGTCTTCTAACATGCCAGATTAGAACTATCTACAACATTTTCGAAGAGAAAATGTATGGTATCTGATTTGTACATATTACCATACAACCAATGAGTGTCCAATTTTGAAACAGAATTTCAAACTGACAGATTAGTATTGCCACCTGTGTAATGTGTCATCACACGACATGGCATTCTGCCCATTCAACCCTAGGATTATACAGCAAAAGAGGAATTAGTACTAGACCTCTTATCCATATCACCAAGGGGCACCGAATGCGGCACCACAATTTGGAGCACCAATAAATCAGCAGTGCATGGCTTTACCTGCACCACTAGGGCCAACTAACAATCAAGTGGCCCATGTAAACTTGACAGTAGTGGAGCACGAGGTACCACCCCAACCTAAGCAGCAGTAGTGGTATGGTCTGGATGAGCCATATGTCGATCAGACTATCAACAAATATTTTGCAACCTAGGCTGCCCAACCTCAACGTCAAGGTGGAAGAATTTACGGCTGCTACGGATGTGGAGAAGGGTATAGAATTGTTGAACGTCCTCATAAGGGCATATTCACACCCTTCTGTCGAGAATGCAGATACGGGCACTGTTACGAGAATTGTCATTGAGACCTGGAGCAAGTGCACCTTTAAATATGATCACAATGTAGACCATAGCAACTCCATAAAGGATGCCACAGAAAATTCCAATTTATCATATTCTAGTGCTAGCAATTACGTGAGCCCAGAAATGGAAGGGAGTGGCACCATCACCACCCTTCTCAATATTGTTGGCAGATGATCATCCCTTAGTCATAGGAATATATCCTAATGCCAAGGAAGAAGGACGACAATACCAGAAGATACGCCATTGGATACATGAGGCACATGTATCCAAAGCTATAGAAGCCAAGGAAAAACCTGCAGAACCTTTGGCCCCTAAAGTTCCAGCACCACCAACAGGCTCACTATTAGGAATGAATTTTAATGACTATTTGCATCATTAAGAATTACCATTCCGGATGGGAGAGCCTGCGATTTCACAAACAAAATTGCTCACAAGTTTATTGACCAACAGAATGAACTTATCCCTCGAAGAGTTCCTGTAGATTGCGCCACAAGCAAAGAGCATTCTAGCAGATTGGATCAAATTGGAACCTGAATAAACGACAAAAGAGCTCTGTAGTGTGCAGAGTACAAAGGAACCAACAACATCCTTAGTATTGTGAGAGAGTGAACAACACAACATCACCTTGCCAATCAGACACAAGAGATACGAGACGAAGCTACAGTAGTAGACGGAGGGTCAGGAGTCAATTTGATCTCCACTACCTTATATAAAAAATGAGGTTTGCAAGGAACTGAAGCCAACAACATTTGCTATCAAACTAGTGAATCAGTCTTGTGTGAAACCAAAAGGTGTAGTTGAAGGCATCCCAGTAAAGATAGCAGGAGTGCAATTTGTGATTACCTTTGTGGTGATGAAAATTCCAGAGTTTCTTTCTGCCTATCGAGTTTTACTAGGAGGACCTTGGTTGAGAGTTGCACAAGTGGTTCACAACTGGAAAATGGGAAAACTCGCCTTTGAGAATAGAGAGCAAACAGTAAAGGTGGATCCAACCACATTGGCGGTGGCACCTATTACTCCCAAAGTTGATGACAGTTTATCCACCATAGACCACAACATCAATCGCCCAAGTCAAGCCAAGGGAGGTCATTATGATTCTCAAATGGACATTGTGTGTTCGATAGATGCTTTAGCCATAGTTGATTGCATGGCTGGCCATGCATGTCATCCGGATTCAGATACAAAACCCAACACATCTTCACCAAAGGTATACACCCTAGACACGCCGATAACTTACGGGGTGAACATGATCAACATGGCATGATTAACAACGGAACCTTTACCCGAGCAGGTTGAAGATGAATTGGTACCCTGGCGACATGCCTTTTCCTACAATGAAGAAGCTAAGATGACAAATGAATAGGTCCTGCAACATATGGATCCTGATCGGTTTGGAATGAGGAAGATACCAACTCAACCTCCACAAAAATTGCCAATAGCTAAAGTTTTCAAGGTGGAACCACCCAAGACACCATTTACTAAGAAAAATCAAATAAAATAGTGTTACAATCAAGTGATCCAGTCATCTACCAGATGAAGCAATAGCTATGGTAGATATAGATATTTGTAATCATGAAGCAAATATCAAGCCAGTTCCCAAAAAAGATAACAAGGATGTATCCAATCCTATTGATAGAAAGAGAAAAAAAAAGATATTCGACACTTTGAAATCTATCTGGTTGGAACCATACATAGGGTCATCATCTCAGACAATTGAAGCCCAAAGCTTACAAGTCATTCTAAGATCAACCTGTTGAAGGAGAAATCTCATCGAGCGCCAATTCACGAGATGCCGGAAACCTTAAAAAATTATACCTTAGACGACATAGTAATTATGTTATCGCAAGTGCAAAGAGAGCCAGATAAGGATCATGAACCAAAAGAACAAGACCTGCACGAACACAACCAATGAATCTAGCTGAACTAGGCGAAGAAGAAACCGGTTTATGTGGGAAAACAATTGTCACCCACTCAGTTCAAATGACTACGTGCTCTGTTGGTGGAATACAAACATTGTTTTGCATGGTCATACAAGGACCTAAAGGGTATACCACCAACCGTAGTCCAACACACCATACCCTTGGTGGATGGAGCAGTCCCCAAGGTGAGCCAATATTATTGCTACAATCCCAACTATACGAAGCTGATCAAACAGGAGTTGCAGAAGCTGCTTGATGCTGCTAGTCATAGTATCCAAAAAGAATGACAAAATGTGAATATCTGTAAATATGAAGGTGTTAAATGCGATTTCGAAGAAAGATCATTATTTCTTAGTTAGAATTAGTAAGCTCATTGTGCTGTTAGTGTAGTTTATACTTGTTAAGTATTGTTTCAATTTGGTAGGTAGGCTTTAGTTAAAAAGCCAGCCCGGGGGCTTGTCTCGGGCCGATAACTAGAGTTTACTTGTATATAGGCTAAAATGCCACGTAGAGGCCAACAGTGAATTTCATGCATTTATTAGGCTTATGCCACATGGCGTCCCCATGCAAAGGGGACCTTTTCTTGTATATGTATCATTCTCTTTGTAATTAAGATGCTTTTGCTTTGTGAGCTCTTTGCTTGATGTGAGCTCCTCCATCACTTTGTTACTTGTGGATGTAGTTTATGGTTTTGATGGTTGGCAATCAATCAGTGATTGCATATCTAATCTGCACTCTCCACTAAATCAGATTTTTTGCATAGAATGTTAACTTGGTATCAGAGCCGATAGGCTGTGGAGGAACGTGCACGATTGTAGCTCTTGGAAGAACGGTTCCATCGACGGTAGCATCAGAACTGAGCAATGGTAAGAACGTCGTATGGGGGGTACAGGATGGTCCGGGGTAATAGGAGACGCAGAGCCCTTTGATTCAATGCATGTGAAGATAATTCGTAGAATCAAAGTAAAACAAAATTCCATAGCAGACAGGCTATGAGGCAGCCCACAAGAAATATTGATAACGGGAGCAATTCTTAGTGAATTGACGAACGAAGAGCTGACAAAGTTCATTGGATAGCTGAGGCATCTACAACAATCTAGTTCTCAATATTTGGATCAGAAACAGCTCCAGAAACATGCAAGGATAGGTTGACGAAGTCAACCAGGGTTTTGGAGCAGAAATGGCGGATTTTGCACTATAGGAGGAGGTTTTCGGATCTGTAAGAAGCTACAGGTAGAGTCTGCAAAAGGCCATGGGAAACCATGAAGGAATAGAATAGTAGTTCATCTCTAAGCTATAGAGGTCTTGTTTGAGCTGGGATTTTTCAGGCAAAAACCACTATTCTCTTTTAATAGAGAATGAAATTTGGATCTGTAATAGGTCACAGAGGGATGCCCTGGTGTGATAGAAAGGGTGCTAGAGGGACGTGGACAGCCGCTGACAAATTTTTGCTTTGCATTGGATCAAACTCACTAAGATAGCCAAACTGGTGGCTAGGGTTTATAGTTGAAAACCCTTCGTTTTCTCTCTGATGAGAACCGTTATTCACAATAACTTTTGAAATAGAGAGTGTAAAGACACTAAAGGCCTCCTTGATGGATGAGTATCCAATCATGATCCATGAGCTAGGATCATCCTTCCTCCTTGTTTCCAAAGGAATACGTGCAAAGCAAGCACTACCAACTTCACTTCTTGAAGCAATTGGTGGCATCATGGCCTTTCTTGCCACAATAAAAGCACTTGATCTTCTTCTTCTTGAGATTTGAAGTAGAAGCATGAGAGGTATCCTCCTCCTCCTCTCCATCTTGGTCTTTAGCTTTGTCATTAGAGAAGTGATGGTGTTGCTTCTTACTCCTCTCTTTGTGCTTGGCAAATAGAACTTTGCCATCATCATGATTGAGTGATAGCTTGTCCATCCTCAAGAGTTTGTACTCTTGTCTTGATTCGTCATAAATAAGCACACTTTGAAGGGCCTCCAAACTTGGTAGCTCCTCCTTAATGGCATAAGATTGGACAAGGTTGTCATATTCATCTCTCAAGCCATTGAGAATACCAAGCAATGCAACAAATATCTTTTCCATCAAAAGTTAACTTTAGCTGCTTTCCTTTTTCTTCATCAAGCCAAGCCATAGTCAAGTTATCATAGACATGTGTCACACGTTGACTATGACTTTGTCCCCAATGTTCTACTCTGAGTTGCATAATCTTCTCTCGATCTGCCATTTGACAACATTTTTTCTCACAACACTCAATGGTGGCCACATGTTGAACAACCTCTTGTGCACATTTATTGGAGTGGCAAACATGAAATTTGTCTTGAGGCTTCCTTATTATCATTTTATACTTCCTTTTACTAGCCACACGTTGATTTAGGATATCCTCCATATGGTGTCCATCATCATCGTCGTTGTTGTTTTCTCTTGAGCTTCACATTGAATGCAATCATTATCATCAACATGAGCATTTCTTTCAATGATTTCAATGGAGTGCCATCTTCAAAAGTGAGTTGTTTCGTTGGCCAACTAATCAAATTCACATTTGCAAGATTTGAGTTGCCAATGCTAGATGAAAAATTGGTATGCCCAATAATAAATTCTACAACCACCCCTAAGTTCCCATCCCCAAGCTCCTTGAAGTTGATAGGCTCATAGGGATAAACTAACAAAACCAAACCCATACCCAAATTATCACCTTGTGTTGACCATATTATAACTCTCTTCCCGATTAAATCTTCTCTCATGCTACCATGGTCTACCTGTGACATATCCTCATGCAGATTTTGAACACTTTGATAAGGTTCTTCAACAAGCCTCTTCACCATTGTTTTTTTCCATATAACGATACTGCCAATTGCCTCTCCCATTGTTGATGCACCCATAGAAGGAAATGGAAGATGAAGATCATTTGTGTAGTTTTTTTGCTACACTAATGGACAAACATTCTATCCCTATTAGAGCTCCGTGACATAACATTGTAGGATCAGTTGAAAAAACCTTTCCTTTTCCTACTATCAGGCTTCCATTCAAAAGTATGATATCATCGCCAGAGCTCCACATTTTTGTTATGAAACCTGCCAAAGAAAGTTGCAAACAATATGCCAATATGGATTTGTGAGATTGGTACTATTGATACCAAGTTTTTAAAATAGTTGTTGAAGTAATATTGAGCACCAAAGGGAAGCAAAGAGTTCTTGTCATGTTATACAACTCCTAAAAATACGAGTGCGCTCAAAAACCTTGCATTAGGAGTATTACTTACATGCACTAGGGACATGGTAATCCTAATGCACACTAAGAACTTCATAGAGTCCATCATGGCACTAGGGTGCTCATGAGATCACTTGTGTGCAATATAGAATCAATGCCAGTTGGAGCACTAGACTACTCTTGTAAGATTTAGATGAGTTCTTTATAGCTCGTGGGAGAAAAATAGAATTTTCAAGATCTTGTAGAAAATGCAAAACAACATTTGAGCTCTTGGGGGCAACAACTTGCACATGAGAGAGCTTCAAAACACTAGAGAGGTGGAAATCTCATTAAAAAAAGGAAATGAGAAGAGTAAGGATTCCATGGTAATAAAAGAAACCACCAAATGGTAGCTAAAATCTCATGAACCTATTAGAGGACACTATAGATCTCATTGGTACATCAAGGGACATTATGGAGCTTAGGCAGCTATTGTGGATCTCATGAAAATATGTGATGTCCTGGAAAGAATATAGAGAACCAAAGAGTAAATAGTAGCATTGGATAGTAGCAGATATATTACAATTTCTCATGCATCTTGGATCCTAAAAATCTTTTGGGTGTCATAAAGAGTTCATGGAGGAAGTAGCTATGTTTGAAGTTAAGTTCAAGCATAAACTCTACTATCAATTCATATGAAGTGCATGGGAGCATCATGGATGCTTATGCTAGAACTCAAGTTCGATTATAAAAACCTTGTAGTGCTTATTGGGAACAACAAGGAGGAAGTCCTATGAAAGGCCATGGAACATCCTTATGAAGCACAGAGAATTAAAAGGGACCTCAAATATTATGGAGCATATGAATCTAGGGGACAAGATGAGTGATTATGCCTATCATAATGATGTTTGCTCAAACTTAAGTTCTAGGATAGAGCTTAATATCATGAACCTAAGGATGTCTTGAAAAGATTATCAAGGGCAATGGGTACCAGTAGAGATCTTAGAGGATCTCATGAATCTTGAATCCTTCAAGATTTGACAGTGTCATACAGAGTTCATGAGGGTAGTAGTGAGGCTATGCTTGAACTTAAGTTCGAGCATAAAGCCTACTAGGATTTCTTATGCAGTGCATGGAAGCATCATGTAAGCTTATGCTAGAAGCGAAGTTTGAGCATAAAGATCTCATAGTACCTCTTGAAGGGAGGAAGTCGTATTAAAGTCCATGGAATGTCATTATGGGAACTTCAATTATTATAGAGCATATGGACGCAGGAGAATAGATTAGTGAATATGGCCTTATGATGATGTGTGTTCGAACTTAAAAATCTGACAATGTCATACAAAGTTCATGAGGGTAGTAGTGAGGCTATGCTTGAACTTAAGTTCGAGCATAAAACCTACTAGCAATTCTTATGAAGTGCATGGAAGCATTATGTAAGCTTATGCTAGAAGTGAAGTTCCAGCATAAATTGAAGTTCAAGCATAAAGATCTCATAGTACCTCTTGCGAACAAAAGGGAGGAACTCATATTAAAGTCCATGGAACGTCATTATGGGAACTTCAATTATTATAGAGCATATGGAAGTGGGCATTGTACTCTACTTCATTGTTCACAACAAACAAGGCTCTCAAATATAGGATTGTGTTGTTCCCCATGTGCTTGCCCACAAAGTGACGCTGAGCGTATAGTTCTTCGGGGGTTTTGAATCATGAGAATGCAAATGAGAATTTTGGCAATGGAAAATCCAGAATATGTGAATCGATTACAGTGAAGGATAATTTGATGCTTGTATACTACAATAGATGTGTGTGCTTTAGAATGCTTAGATTCTAGAACTATAATTGAACAATATCTCATCAAATCTACTCATAGTAATACCATGTTTTCAGATGAAGCTCAAACTTTCCAAGAATCGGAAACAGAACTACAGTTAATCACATATTCACAACTACTGTTATTCACACATTGATCTAGATTGATCTTGGGAAGTATTGTGGTTTATAAACAGATTGTAGAAGTTATAGATTAGTATCAAGAGCTCAAAAATGATAAAATCATCTTGTTCTAAACTAGCTATTCACTGATTCTCCACATTCTCATCAAGACAAGTTATAGTTACCTGTGAGAGCTTGTGTGCTGGAGGGAGCTTGGCAAGGACTGAAAATGTGCGCTAGAGGCAGGAGGATGCTAATTTTGGTAGTGGCAAACCCATAAGATGTGAATAGAATTGATCATAGTGAAGGATAAATAGCTTCTTGTAGATTTTTGTGCTTCAGAATGTTTAGAACTGCAATTGAACAAATTTTCAGTAAATCTACTCATAACAATATCCTACTTTGAGATGGAGGTGAAATTTTTCAGGAAAATCTAAAAACAAAACTACCATTATTCACATATTGACAACAAGCCTACTGTTATTCACGGAAATCTATATTGATCTAGAGAAGTACTATGATATACAAATACATTGCAGAAGTTATGTATTAGCAGCAAGAGCTCAAAAATGATGGAATCATCCTGTTTTGAAGTAGCTATTCAATGATTCTCCACATTCTCTCCAGTTACAATTACTAACCTTTTGAGAGCTGGTGTGTTGGAGGGAGTTTGAGAGTGAGCTAGAGCGTTGCCTGGAGGATTGGGAGCTGGAGCATAGTTGTGCATTGGAGCAGGAACTGGAAGTGTGCGCTGAAAGTAGGGAACTGTGCGCTGGAGGCCCAATAGACCAAAACGTGGGTCTAGATGCAGCAATAGCGATGGAGGAGGAGCGAGTCACTTCTGGATGCAGCAATAGCGATGGAGGAGGAGTGAGTCACGATGGAGGAGGGAGTTTGTGTTGGAGGGCTTCAAATTTGAGTCAAAAAATGAAGATTGGCCTGCCCCCTGCCCTGCCCTTCTTTGCCCCCATCATGTTGCCCTTCATTGCCAGACATTTCCCCCTAATGTTGAAGGGTTTATTTAGAATCTATACATAAGGGTTTGGATTTTTAGTTGAGGGGTTTCACATGAGGGGATTTGGTTTTAAATTTCAGGTTTTATGATTTTTGTTTGACCTTTCACTAATTCCAATTATTGCTTTGCGTGTTTATTGGAAGATTAGTTTGAAAGTCTTTTACAAGCACTGATGATATACACCCAATGCCCATCATACATGATGGCATAAGCATTTTAAATGAGGCACAACCATTTTTTGTACCCTTCCTATGGAACCTAAAAAACGGTTTTATGAATTCATAAATCCTTGCTACGCCATAAAGCTCGTCTCAGATCCTCAACGCGTCCAACGTCTCGGTTCGGAATGGTGTTTTGCTTCTAACCGTTTGACTTGATAACTCTGAATGAGCTTAGTTTCTATAAGAATTAGAATTGAGGCCCTAATTTTTGCCAACTTTTGATAATCGGCGCAATAGTTCTTAACAAACTTGAGCCACACTAGTAGGAGGCTTACATTAGAGGAGTTCTCAATATCAAAAAGACCCTTTGTAAAGATACTTTTATTTTTTTTCTTTAGTTTCGACCGTCACCAGGCCCAATCAAAATGCACAGATTTGAAATCTACGTAACGTAGTTCAAATTAACCAAAAAATAAAAATGCAATATAGAAAACTTTGAAATTTGTGTCCGGATCGCATGGACGTATCCCATTGGTTTCTTCTTCCTACCCGATACGTGCTAATCTGTCCGACGTCAATATCTCAAGTTAAATTTACTTTACTATACTGGTCAGTATAATGAAATTTTCTAACTATACTACTTACAGTTATAGAAATATAGTATGTACAGTTACATAAAATATGGTTAAAACAGTAACTGTGACTATGTTGGCATTCACATTAGATTAATGTGATACGAAAAATTAAAATTAAGTAACATATCAGAGAGATTTTTGGCGCCCAAGCTTTGAAAATAGCAATGGCGAGGAGACCCAGATCTACAATCGATTCTGTGATTCTTTACAATGAGAAAGATGAAGCTAATAACTGGAAGCCAACAAAATATACGAAGAACTCATGGGTATTGCTGCATCCATCATCAAAGGGCAATTTTCGACAAAAGAAAAGAGCAAAAATGACTTACAAATCTTATTGGAAAGCAAAAATTTTGGAGTTTAAGACTACCCCGGGAGGTCAATCGATATCGGAAGTCTTAGTGCAACATGTATATATGCATTCAGAAATCAAAGTACATGATATCAATCCTCATGATCATAAAAAATGTAATTGTAAGTATATCAAAACATATGCACTCTACAACAATCATACGTAATTTCCTTTATTGATGCTCTTCAGATTATGATTTAAATGCTTCAACATTTTTTTTTTCTTTCAGATTTATATCCATCATGCATAAGTAAATGGGAGCCCACGCAATCACTTGTAGGAATATTAGACGTGATTCACTCTGATGTTGGAAAGCTACAATACAGAGGAAGAAGTCCAAAGGAACTTGCAGATTGTGGTATCTATTTTTATGAATCTTTATATACGCCACAAACAGATGGAGGTTTTGGCAAGCTCGAAGCAATTCCATTGCCTAGTTTTCAAAGTGATGAGTGGCCTACTCCTGACAACATTGTTTATGAATTCTTGAGATGCATTGCATACATTTGTTGATTTTTTCTCGAGTGCTAGTGTTCGTAGGACACCAACTTTATTTGTTTGCAAGGATTTATCAGATGAGACTTTGTCAGATCTCATGGATCAAGGCTGGGATAGTAAAACAAATAATGACATAGAATGCAGGATTAAAAAGTCCTCAATGATCTTTCGTTATCATATCGAAAAGCAAATGCTCAGTCTCACATTTAGCTACCAGAGATACAAGAAAATTGAAGGTACATGGCTACCACTGGATCAAGACTTTGAACTAAATGGTCACACAAACCGAATGGAGATAAGCATTATCTACAATGAGAAATATTTGACTATGGTTGAGGTGGAAGAGCACTGGAAGCTTGATTTTATCAGAACAGAGCTCATGCTATTACAAACCAATCTACCAACATATTTCAGATATATCATCAACGGAAGACTCATAAGTACTTTATGTTTATTTCCATTTCAAAATAGAACAAAATAATAGAAAATGTCATCATTTACAATTGCACATTCACTAATATTTGCCATGTCATAGATGCGAAAAAGACAGGAGCTGATAACGTGTTGCAAAGATCTACCTACAACAATCACCATTGTGGGAGAACAATAGTTTCAAATAAACTTTAGTAAAAATCTGTGTATACACCCTTTCATTCAATAAATGAAAGCCCAAGTTGGGCATCTATACATGTATTTTGTGCTCCCAAATTCATAAACTGGAGCAGCATTTGATATATCAATGTATATTTTTCTATGAAGTCTATACATGTATTTTTGTTCTATGTTATCTATATTTTTTTAGATCTTAATTTAGTACAACTACATCATCCTTTGCACCATAATTAATAACGGGAGGCTGAAGCCTTGCCCTAGCGGGATTTTCTCTCTCTTTGCGTTTTTCGCAAAAAGTCGACAGTGTCTGTAGAAATGCAAAGGTGCCCTAAAAAAGAAAAAGGTGTCTTTAAAACAGCTTAACTTTTTCAAAAGAGTTGAAAGGAAGAAGCTGAAGGCAAGTGTCGCATTATTTGGAAAAGTGTGAAAAAGCCGACACTATTAAAAATATAGTTCATTTCTGCAGACTGTTTCGACACTTAGTATATTTCTACAAAGCTGTTCTAAATGCTAATTTGTGGAAGTTCTTGAAGATGGCCAAGTCTTCGGTGATCTTCAAATAATTGAACTTAACATCTGAACTTGAAATATGATAGGATTGGTTACCCTTTGTTGGAGATTAGCCGAAAGCCTATTGTAGATGTTCTTCAAATAATTTGGTTGCCTAAGTTATGATTCCTACAGGTATCAGATGAGCAAACATAGAACCAAAGTTGGTTTCACCTAATCCTAGTCAACGATCAATAAACGTGCAGGAAGAATCTTGAAATAGAAATAGTCATTAACCAAGGAGACAATTGCGGGCTTAGTTTCCAACATGAAGAACCAGTCTTGGGCTACAGCTACTAATGACACGAGAACAACTTTAATTTTTTTGTAGGAGTCTGTTTGTCGTAGATTTGGAGGAACCTGACAAGATATGTTGATCCATCATTTTTTGGCATTTTGAGATGACCTGTCCTCCAAACTGCTTGCAAGGGTACAACAAGTACGGGTTGACCCATTGGATCCATTGTTGCTTCTCTTGCTTCTGCTCTAATCTACGTAGCTGCAACTCGGGAAAGGTTTGGTACTTGGTTTCTTGCTCTTCCAGATACTGATCGTCCTGATCTCAGATTCATTCATTGGCAGGGTCCAAGGTTGCTGGATCTTGATGGATATGTGAAAAGCAATATGGATCTATGAGGATCTGATCAATTTTGATGGCTATTAGTAAGATTGTAGCCCATTTTCGCTGGTTTTTCCTTGATAACTCTCTGCTCCTTGTTTTGATTGGCCTGATATTTTCATAGTAGACAAATCTGAGGTAGATTTTGTAAGGCAAAGTTTGGCAGGAGGGTGGGGGGGGGGGGGGGGCTTGGGGTCGGGTAGCTTTTTATTAATTTTTCGTTTTTTTTGAAGTTTTCCATAGGCACTTCTTACTTTTAAGAACTACAAGATTATTTGGCAGTTAAGGTTGAATCTAATGGCCTTGAAAATTGTGTAATTTTAATTTGGTTGCATCGACATGGGTTTTTCTGTAGTGTAATGGCTTAGATACCATTTGCTAAATTCATTGGTATAATTTTAATAAGCACGTTGTGGTCTATAAAAATTGCGTTTTTTTGGACATTGCTTTATTAAAAGAAATTATACCCATAATGATTCCTAACTGAACGAGTTCTTTTTGGTTAAGAAAAGCAAGTGGTTATGTGTAAAGTTCTGGTAGGGGAGGCTTTTCCTATCTTCTTGGAAATTTTCCCAGCATCACCTAAAAATGATGGACCCCCTGATTTTATAACAGCTCAACCTTGGGTGAGACTGTTATGGAACTTTATAAAAGCTATAAATACCGAAACAACCAAATGCAAAATTATTTTAGACAATTATAGGCCATTAATTCAAAACAACTTGGGCTTAAAAATGAAATTTTTTTTCGGTGAGTCATTTAATGCCTGGAAGTTGTCGATGATTAGATAAACCATTTGTCGCTGCTGAATTCCTGGTGGAATTCCGTAAAGCTTTTTCCATAGTTAACGAAATGTGTATTCACTTTATTAATTGCAATGGGCAACCGAGAACATGAATTCTTGGATTTTTTTGTGACCAAGGTGTCGTTTTTTTTCAAAAACAAACACGGTCAAAAAACGGCCTAGAAGCCTAGGATGGAAATTGTAATGGAACGAAGAAATTGTTTCTTGATGTGCTTGAAGCCGTGGGTGTACCAACACTGTTTGTTGTTATAAACAAGAAAAAGCCAGTTCATTCTTCTCCATTTCTTAATCTGTCACTGTAAAGATTGTGGAAAAGGGCTAAAGAATGTTTGTTTGAGTTGAAGTTAGAATTTTTTATAAATTCTCGAGAACTTCATATACTTGTATTATGTTTCTGACACTTTAACCAGGAAGTGGAGGGCCTTCATGGAGGAAGAACATGTGGTATGGGATGCAGGCGATTCCAAGATGAAGATCTGAAACTAACTGGATCAGTTGACCGTAGTAAGGCCGTAAATCTTAGTGATGCCAAAAACTATTGGTCATAAAATGGGTGTTTTGTCGGAACTTTGAGATATTGGTCATGACCCCTTTTTTGGATATCTCAAATTTACAAAACCAGAAACCCAGCAAGCTATTTCTTTTTAAAAAATATATTGGTGAATTTCTTGAATTTTAATTAACCAGTTTTCTTGTGATTCCTTGGAAGGTAATTATTACCCATTGACCATGGACGATGTCACAGAAATGGTTAATGAAACCATTTTCTAAAATTGTTTTTTCTACTTGAAAATTCGAATAATTCTTTTCTGATTTACGAGTCAATTCTCAAGCTTGGTAATATAGAAAATCTTTTATTAAGTCACTGTGTTGGAACATCATTGATGTTTGCTAACAATGATGCAACTTTTCTTTTGGCTTTCAATCCTCTTCTTAAACTCTTCTCCTAGGCAGATCTCAAATGATCTGCAACTCTTGGAAACTCATGGTGTTTCCTATTAAAAAGGGGGAGAAGTAAGAAGAAATGAGAGTTATCAAGGAGAAGCATCTGTAAGAGATTACAGGAGGAATCTGTTATAGATAATGGACATGTTTTATAAATCCGAAATGATAGGATATTCAGATATTACAAAAATCCTTTAGGGATTATTGTTAATATGTGGTTTGAAGATTTAAAAGAGAGAAAATTTGGAAAGTACTCTTGCGGTAGAAAAGTGGCTGATGACAAGTCCGATTGATTTGTGTCAGAACTTGAAATTCTATTGCAAGATGGAGGTTTGTTGAAACCTGTTCCTTGCTGGATAGAGTCAACTTGATCTTAGTTTGGAATGAGATCCGTGGGTCGATGCAAGGAAGGAAATTCATGCCAGCAATATATTCTTTTGAAGTAGTATCTGGTTGAGATTTTGGATGTGAAATAGCAATCTTTGAAAAATATTCTCTCTTAGAGGATAACCAAGTTACAGGATTCTCGGTTATGAAAGTGTTGTGTACAGATCAGGAGTCATCTGTAGAGATATGCTATGTAGTGAATCTTTCTAGGATCATTAAAGCCTTTTGTACAAACTACTAATCTTGTGGATCTACAAAGTATTCCGTAAACTAAGTTTATTTGCATGCATACACTGGTTGTTGATACATAGGCATATTGATGAGAATTGTGTTAAGACAATTTCTCGCTGGGATATAGTAATTTCTCATTGAGAATTGCTTATTGACCTAGAAGTGATTTAGAATCAGATTAAATGTGGTGTTTTGGTACCACACCGAGACATTTAAATAGTTTCTAAATCTGATACAACTAACCGAGTCAGGAGCGTTACTTCTGAGTTAGTTGTGGAAAATCAACAATAGTAATCTTGATTATGGATATTATGATTGAGATGTATTGCTTATAAGTCACAACATCTATAAGTCATTTTGGGATTTGTTTATAGATCTGTGTGCATAAAATACACAAGAACTTTTGGGCCTTATCTTTTCCTGTTTGGAATAGATGGATTGCTATCCCGGAAGACTCAGGAGAGTTGGATAGTTGTTTGCCAAAAGTTAGAACTTCACGTAATGAGGTTCTGAAAAATCTTAAGTTATTCTAGATTAGAACTTAAGAGAAAATCTAGACGTATTCTAGATTGGGACCCTAACTTTGGAATGACAATTTGTGCTGTGTCTAAAGTAAGGGCGTTTTTTAGATTACAATCCTTATATTGGCACTGTGTGTGAGTTGTAAAAGTCTGAAACTTTCCAGATGGAAAGGACTTTGTGGACAGCTCATGTGTTTTTTAAGAATTGTAATACACTCTTATGATATTGTATGGTCTCAAGAATCTGGAGAGTTGGGATTGGTAAATCATAACTCGGATTCTAGGAAATACCTAATCCATAGGAGAGGATAGTATTCATACCCCGGATGAAAAAACAGGTTAGTGGAATTTTGGTACGACTGATCACCTTACCAAATCGACTATGTTTATTCGGGTATAGACCAGGTAGTCATAGAGTGTATGTTTAGGATTTACGGTACCAAAGTGACATTTTGAACATTCGTGATTCAAAGTTCACTGGTCGCTTTTGGTCAGGCCATATTTGCTAAACTAGAGATGATCCTAAGTTAAAAAGTTCTTCTGATCATTGGTAGTTGCCTTCTTTTATTGAGTATAGGACAAGAATCCGATGAATTATGATTGACAAATCATAGTTTAGATTCTAGTTATACTTAATCGGTTAAAAGAAGAATTACCTGCATAATCAGAAGATCAGTTAAGATATCTATTCACATTTTCATAGTAATTTCCTCGGAGAGGTAGTCACCTTGATGGAGATTGGGTTATGGTAAGCATTTGGCTACCGGTTATAGCCCGTGCGTGTTTACATATAAT
This sequence comes from Diphasiastrum complanatum, assembly GCA_029204225.1. Lineage (NCBI taxonomy): Eukaryota > Viridiplantae > Streptophyta > Lycopodiopsida > Lycopodiales > Lycopodiaceae > Diphasiastrum > Diphasiastrum complanatum. The sequence goes on along the minus strand of CM055101.1, from coordinate 39,332,948 downwards.
TTTGAGCCTATATCACCCATTGCGGTAAAGACTCGGGCATTCAAAGTTCAAAAAGTAGCAGATTTCCTACATGATATGCAGGAAATGCTACCGATTGCACGTGAGAATGATGCAAGTCTGAAAAGATCGCCGAGAGACTTCCAAGTGGGGGGTTGGGTATTTCTGAGAATCTCGATGGATTCAAGTGTAATGCATCCTAACTAGCATTACTAATCATCTCCTAGATATAGAGGACCGTCCTTAACTTACCAATTGAAACTCCCGGAAGGATCTCAAGTGCAACCCGTGTTTCACATTAGCCGTCTCAAGAAGAGTCTACGTGAAGAAAAGCATCTTGGATTTGGAGATTGATTGGACCTGTTGGATGAATTATCGAGTGTGTCTCCACTTGAACCCGAAAAGATCTTGAAAACATGAACTAAACGATTGAGAGATCGTATAGTTACCGAGCATCTTGTTCGATGGAAGGGATATACGGACGATGACGATTTCTGAAAACAGGAAGGAAGCTTAAGAAGGATCTTTCCCAGTTTTAAGTTCTGAGGACATAACTTGAATAAGGGGGGAAGAATGTCATGCCCATGACTGGTCTCGGGTAGCGTATCCATGCTAGGGACCGGTAGACCAACAACCCGTAAGTTAATTGTGAGTATAAGGGAATTAGGGCCCTTATGTGTACATGGTCATAATTAATGGTTGTAGGCCTAAACACTTGATGGTGGATTTGTATGGGTCTATCAGTGAGTCATTGGGGAACTGGATGATGTGGCCTAGATAGGCTGTAGAGGTGTCCAGTGAGGTGTCACAGTGCACTACTAGTGGTGCATGGCCCTTGGAGGGTATAAGTATACCTATTGGGCTCTCACTAGTGTATGCTTCTACTGATGTTACTAATTTCAAATTTTGTTTGCAACACGTCTTTCTTCATCATGCAACTTGTTTTGCAAAGGAGCATGGGAGATTAATTATCTGGTCATCATAAGGCATGGAAAAATCACATTGGAAAGCAAGAGGATCACTTCATAGAGTTACAAATCATGGTGGACACAATTCAAAAAATAAACATTTAGTTCTACTTTTCAGTGGTTTTACAAAAGAGCACAATTTAGATATCAAGCTAAAAACTTGTGAAATGTTACGATTTTTCGTAAGGCATTCAAATTCATAACAAAAGAGAGATTCTTGTAATAAATGAATAATCTATTACAAAACATTGTTAATTTTTATCATCATCCTCTTCAAGATTCAGACGGATGGTATTGTCATGAAGGAATAATCTCCTTTCATATGGATCCAAAAATTCAAAAAATTTTCTTTTGCTCATATCTATGTATCCCGAATAAAGGGCCATTACAGATGATCTTTTTTTAGTATCATTGGCAGTATAACCCAATATTTTAATGGCCAAATCTCTTTTCAAAAAAACTATGTTATAAGTTCATTTGGTGTAAGATGGCCTCCTAAACAAACATATAATGACTTGATGGCCATAATGACAGTGGCAGCATATGGATTAAAAGATGAATGATATATACAAATCTCATTATGTTAAAAGTTTTTCAAATAAGGAGATAGAGACACATCCTTTGTCCTGGTTGATACACCTCGAAGGCCTCCATGTCTCATACCAAAGGCATCTAGTTCAATAGAATATTGTAAAAGAGTCAAGAAAATAAATTTAGAATGATAGATAACAATACAACCTCAAACTTCAACATTTGTTTGAAAAGAAAAAAACTGCACAATATCAATACCAATATAATATCTACTTACCAGATCATGATCATCATATTCAACGACGTTTGTTCCGCTAATGTCATGTCCTCCAATGGCCTCTACATTGCCCGAGGGGATATACTGAATCCTTGGAGGTTAATTTTTGGAATTCCAAAAATTCCTCCTCGGTAGGCAATGTTTTTTCATAGGCTTTCGATTTTTCAATTATGGCCTCCAATGCCTCCTTGCCATATTTCCAATTGCCATCTTTATTATCCTCTCTCATATTCAAAACATCTTCTCATCATTAAAAAAAATATAGCTGTCATTATTTATAAATATACAAGAACATCGAGTAGAGTTAATGGATTAATGGGAGTTGCAGTTGGAAGAGAGTCAGAGAGAATTATAGAACGAGGGAGAGTTTGCTCATGATCTAAAGCCATGGATGCTTCAGCTTCAACCCCTATACAATATCTACTTCATCTACATCAACTGGAGTTGATGCAGACGCTTCAATCATGGGAAGAGCAGAAGATCCAACAGACTCATCATATGGAATTTCTACAAATATATAAAAGACAAATGCCATACCTTTGATTAGAAGGCGACATTTTCTTTTGTGGATATCGCGATATATATTTCTCTTAAAATGTTCATGCAGGTTAGCATACTTTCTATCATGTTTGTGCTTAGAGGAAGGTTGGGAATTTATAAGGTCATGAAAATGAACAAAACAAAAAACTATCTATACTGCTAAAAGGAGTAGTAATAATCTGAGAAAAATTATTAAGAAGAAAAAGTAAATTATAATGATTCTGATAAACTAGCTTATCAATATCAAAAGGTAAAAAAAAAAAGGTGGAAAAATACTCCAATTTCTCAGATGCAATGTCACTGGCATTTAAAAAATCCAGAAGTTTGTCATCTGAGGACCTTGATGAACTAGCCATATTGAACCTGATATTGGTTCAATGCGCGTGAATGATTCCAGTCGGGGACGTCCGTTCTAAAAAGGCTAATATCGGTTCAGCACGCGACAGTGAGAAACTAATGGTCGTAAGATGAAGACGCGCGTCAATTCGATATTGCGGGAGAAATAGCGGTGAAAATCACAAAGGAGTTATGAAAAAAGGATCTCGGAATCTCAGTGAGTCGGGTGGTGCCCATATTTATAGCCCCATTCATGTTAATCGCAAGCATACATTTGTCAAGATATCAATAGAAGCCTAGGATTTATATTTGTCAACCAATTACACATATACAACATTGTACCTGTGCCAAAATATAATAAATGGTCTATCATTAGCCTTTTTGATTTATCATTAGCCTTTTTGATTTATCATTAGCCTAGACCACCAATATTTAATAAAATATTGAAGCATTAATAGTCGCTGTAATTCATGGCTCGAGATTCCCAACATTCACAAGAGTAATAATTAGGGATGCTCATCCTATTTAAGCACAAACAAGATGACGAAAAAAATGCTTATGTATTCTTCATAGCCTTGGTCTATGTTGCCTTACCTTGGCATGTTCGGATTTGTTGCGGCAAAGGTTCACTCAAATCATCTTCAAACAAATTCAAACATGCCAAGGTAAAGACAATACAAACAAAAAAATATAGTCGATATCGGTTCAGCGCTCGAGGCTGATAGCACTGGGAGCTGAACAAACATCGCGATTTCGCAAATCTATAGAGGAAGTATTGAAGGAAACATGTCTGATATCGGTTCAGCTCGTGTGGGTGACTATAGTGGGGGGCACTTTGACTAGGACGTGCATTGAATCGATATCAGGATGGTGTCTCAGCGTGCCCCATAGGGGAACGATTATTTCTCATAGTGGGGGCACGCATTGATTCGCTATCGCAGTAGAAGAAACTAATGTGCATTCATCCATTTGTGGTCATTATGGTTCATTTGTGGTCATTTTGCGGTCATTTGCGGTCATTATGGTCCATTCGTGGTCATTTGTAGTCCTTTGCGATAATTTTTGGTCATTTTGCAGTCATTTGCAGTCCTTTGCATTTATGGACTTTATGGTCTAATTGCCTTTATTGCCTTTATGGCTCCGGAATGTAATTACTGGTCTATCATTAGCCTTTCCGATTCATCATTAGGCTAGACCCATGAACATTTATTTTTGACTTGATTTTTTAGATTCCAAGAGATTTCAGTTTTATGATACTCGACTTCTGTGCCTCGAGATTCACGATGTTCATGAGGGCAATCATTTCGGACGCTCTCCCTATATATAGAATCACAACACGACTATAAAAACATTTTACTTTAAGCATTTGACTTGCACAACTCAGAGGAGATATCGGTTCCGCGCGCACACGACCCGCTTATAATATTTCTAATCCACATTGGTGTGTGCGGCCATCTGCTATCGCACATTCCATGGTTCCTATCCAATATCGGTTCGGCACACGCCACATACATTTCTAAGCTGAGGACCTTTCTACACGCGCGTTGATCTGATATTGGGTCTGTGAATGGCTCGCACAAAGCAAACAGCAAGACTACATCCTAGAGGTGTCCCAATGCAAGGAGGCCAACAGGGACATCCACCACCGCCTCCTAGGCCAAGGGGCAAACGATGTGACCCTCCATGGCTGAAGGACATTCGGAGGCTACAGAAGACAAACAATCTTCTAATTCTGAAAGCTCACATACATATATCAATCAGGCAGGTAACAAGAAGTCTCTCTGCAGATGTGAGATGGAAAGTCACGGTTGTTGAAGCTCTACACACAGCCTATGAGGATTTCTAGGTGAAATTCTTTTCAGATTGTGGTGTTGCAGCTGTTCATGCCAAGAGAGTGACTATCATGCCGAAGGATTTTAGCATCGTGTTCATGCTACGGGACATATATGATAAATTTGTTGAGTACTTCAAACTGCTCCGGCTCCTCCAAAACTAGCTGCAATCACTTTATTGTAGGATTTCTTATCCAAATTTTATTCAAAAAAATTTGAAATCACTATTTTTGATATAGTACGTACAAATTCAACAACAATTCATTATTTTGAATCACATGTAAACAAAGCCTACTACACAGTAAGAAATTTATATTTTGGATACAACATTCTAATCAACGATTGGAATGAAATGACTTGTGCACAATATGATGCAATTGCTACTGATCTTGATAAACACTTTGGTCACGTGGATCAAAGTGAGAAAATGGACCAATCACAATTTCTTATGCAATCATTGGGACATGTATGAATACTTTTGCAATTCATGCCAACCATTGACAACATTTTTTGGGCTTCTGAATGCATCTATTATGTCATCCATGCCACCTTCCAATCATTTGTTGAGAGATGGCATATCTTTGTGTAATGTATCTTCTTGTGAGACATCTTGGGGTGAGTCAACATGTACATGTGGGATCAATGGTGGTGCTTGTGCACTTGCATGTCTAGATCTTGTAGATTGCATAACTTCATCTGGTTGAATTCTTTGGTAGTCATGTAAATGCACCTCATCATCCTACAAGGAAAAATGTTCAATCATATACATATATTACATGATAATCAAGATCTAGATAAAAAAATAAGTTTATATTCATAAGCTAGGATTACCAAAAATATCAAAATTATTGTGGTCATCATCAGCATTGAGAACATTGAATGTGATGAAAGGTATGAATACTCAATGATAAATCGACTTTGGGAACAAACAATGCTTCTTTCTCAATCAATCCATACATGCGAACATGTGATATGGTAATGCGTAAGTTTGTATTATGATGCATATTTCCATCATATATATATGGGCATGCTATTCTCTGATTGAGCTAGGCCTTTGACCCAATTTGTGATCTTGACTCCTCTGAAGAAAAATAGTGTGAACTTGCCATTTGCAATCATTCATGATGCCAAGTCTATAGCTAAAATAGTAGATCAACCATAAAGTAGAAAATGATATACAAGTCATTATCAGATTAATAGGATGGCATATTACTAAGATTATTACTCTCAATTTTGCTAGTTATATTCTTATTTCAATATCATCGATGAATACATATAGATTCATCACACGACCCAAAACATTAGTAAATAATTCTAAACCCCAAACCTCTAAACCTAAACCCATTATCCCAAATCCCAAAGTTACCCATTTTTCTCACTCTCAAATCAGTAAGCCATTTGTTAGGAGTTCTTTTGGCAAGTAAAAGGAAGTATCAATTCTCTTGTAGCACAGTGAGGTTGGAAATCGATCCAACAAGGAAGAAGGTGAATTGAAAGGTCGGAAACTAGTCACTTAGATAGGAGAAGCAGCAATTGTTACTGGTTGTCTCTTTCAAAGCCTAAGCTATGTCCAATCGAATGATTAAAAATTGTAATGAATCTTAGAAAATGCATAGAATGGGTAGATCTACTTCTTATCCTCTCTCCTAATTGTTTGTGGGCACCATACCTTTCATAGTTCTTGGCCTCCTTTGGTCTCCAAGGCTTAGCATAAAAGAAAATCTACCTACTTTTGCTTAAAGCCTTGGTTTACATCCAACACCTATGATGCATGCTACAAAAAAAAAAAAAAAAAAAAAAGAGAAGGAGACTAGTTGTTAAAAAACATGAAAGCCGATCTTCCTATGAGCATATCTGTAGCTTGGCTCGTTTCAACCTGCATAGCATTCTATAACAACTAACTAGGAGAAATACTACACAAGACTAGCAATCTAGGCATCATACACGTATAGCAGAAAAGCAAGCATCAAGCATGGAACATAGATGCTCACCTCACACACATCTCTCTCTCTCTCTCTCTCTCTCTCTCTCTCTCTCTCTCTCTCTCTCTCTCTCTCTCTCTCTCTCTCTCTCTCTCTCTCTCTCTCTCTCTCTCTCTCTCTCTCTCTCTCTCTCTCTCTCTCTCTCTCTCTCTCTCTCTCTCTCACTCTCAAAGCATTCACAAGACACAATACGAGAGAACTCAACTCTTTAATTGAACAGATGAAAGTTGTGAACCTAAAATACAAAGGATTTTGCTATTATATAGTTGGGTCCAAAAGAGTGGAAGTGGCATTTGCTTGTTGGCTCATTTCTAAAACCTAAGAATCTAAGTTAACTTGCTTTTATTTATTTTGCAAGTAACTTCATTTAATACTATATTGCTTTTTAGAATTTCTACTTGAGCCACGCCACATAAATTCCCTACTATGCTTCAAGGAACATTCAATCTAAATTAGTCACTTATTCTTTCTAATGTTTCAAGGTTTTTGAAGGGTTTGCGGATCTCAAGGCAACCCTAACCCTAGTTAACAAGTGAGAGGGATTTGGCACCCTGCGTGTGTAAGTCCAACCCGATGATCACACAGTTATTTGATTGATTAGTTAAAAGTTAATAAAAGGACTTTAGGTCTTTTTGTGGGACTTTTAATGTTCCAGGGCCTAAATGTCAAGTTAGTGAATAAAGTTGGGTTTCCCTCCAATTTTGATGGTTCCCACACTTTTTTAAATTTGAATAAAAAGAGAGGCAAGACTGGACCAATAGGATTCAGAGGCCAGGGTCCTCCTCTCTATTATAAGAAGGGACCAACTCGAGTTGCTCCTCATATTCATTTCATCATTTCAATAAAGCAGATCGGTTCTCTTCATAAATGGATTGATGAATGTCCTTGCTCTCTATCACTTTTCCTCCATCTCTCATGCTTATTTGGATTTTGCTAATTGTTGGATCTGAGTGTTATTGGGATTGTATGTTATTATACTTTTTATGAGAGAGAAAGGGAAAGAGAGAAAGAGTAAGCTATCTCTGTTGTGGATGTGTAGTGTTAAGGGATTGTAAGTGTTAAGGGATGTGTAGTGTTAAAGAATAAGGTTAATGGATGTAGAGATAGATGTGAATCCTCCATTCATGTTGAAATGTAAACTAAACTATCGCTCTCATGGGAACGAACCTACGCGTGACAACTAACTCCGTCTCTTTGATGCTAGATTGACTAGATCTTGGATGTTGGATTCAGGTTAGGCAAGGAAAGAAACCCACTACAATTTTGGCGCTGTTGCCGGGGAGCTATGCCAATTTTTCAGTTTGCAGCATGATTGTTGGATGGTTAGCTTGCATTAGGCATCTTGTCGTGGCATGAATAGTGTTAGATCTACATTTTAGGGTTAGTTTAGGATTGATTTTTCTTGATTTGAGTGGATTGGCTCATGTGAAATCTAATCTAATTAATAAAAAGGGAAAGCTATTCAGATCACCAATCTTAAGATTTATCTAAATCTGAGATATCAGAAAAAATAACAAAAAACGGTCAAATCTGTCAGATTGGTCAAAAAGGAGACAAAAAGCATCATCAGAGCTGATAACTTTTTATCCTCTTTCAGGAAACCTTCACCGAGTTGTAGACTCCTTCGGTTCTATTTACAGAACCTTCAGTTTGAAAGGTGAAGATTAAATCCCAGTAGATTTTCAGAAACATCAGAAAAACCTTCAAAAAACATCAAAAAATTGTCAAAAATCTTAAAATACAGAAAAAGAACCTTCTCCCGATTCACTATGCTTAGGTGTGATTCAGATCTATCTACTGCCAGGTCGACGAAAAGTAATACCAAAAATTGAAATATTTTCAAGGATAGTTGTCATATTGTCATATTTTTGTCAAAAAGTCACTTTTTTGCAAAAATATCAGTATCACTCTTGAACCTTTGCCAGAACCTTTGCCAAGATTTCAGAACATTCTATTTATAGTAAAATACTATTTCTGAGTTCGACGAAGATTCTTCTTGATTAGATCACAGAAATTCTTGAATTTTACTCTCGCTAGACTACAAAAACTATAATTTCTTGTTTCAAAAACTTTCGTCCAATTTTCCATAGTTGTATCTGTGTCAGATCCTGCACCTAAGAGGTCAGCGAAGGTTATTTCCCTAGAAATTGCCAGGAAATGTTCAAAGAATTTTTTTTTCCCCCAAAGTGGCACTGATGAACCTTCGTCGAGACAACCTTTGCCTAGTGAACTTTCGCCAGTCCTATTTTCAGTTTCTGATTTTCTAGATCAAGTCTCTGTCAAAATTTGGATCACATCAGATATGTTCTGATTTGTATTCTGAGAGATTTATCATTTTGAGAAATATCGATTGTTCGAATTTTGAAAAGTTTTTCATCATATAGAATCAGATTCTTGAAAAGTGGAATAGATCTAATAGATCTAATCTGTGAAAGTTTTTTGAAAAATCTAGATCCAATCTCATTATTTATTTGATCTAAATTTGTAAAGATGGCTGCTCCTGGAGGTGCTCCACAAGAAGTCAATCCAATTATTGTTAGAAGAGCACCCCAATTGGATCTACCCAAATATAATGGATTAACAGATCCAGTTAGATTTCTTCATATCTATGCTGAATCCTGTGAAGTCTATGGTGAGATTTATCCTCATGATAAACTTAAGCTGTTTTGTATGGCCTTAACAGGCGCAACACAAGATTGGTACAATAATCAGGATGAAAGTGGGCATACAGATTGGGAGGTTGTTAAGCGAGCCCTGATCACACGGTTCAAACCACAAAAGTTTATGGAAGACCCTTTCCTACTTTTAAGTAAAATTAAAATGGGAAAGCGGAAAATGGTTTGAGATTACATTAAACTGGTGAAACATCTTAGATCTGAATGTGAACCTGAGCTGATTAACGAAAATGCCATGATTATGTGGTTTTTGTCAGGTCTATCTAAACGGATCAGACGTGAGTTGAAACGCCATAATGAGTATGCACTCTTGAAAAATGCTATGGACGATGCAATTCGGGAGGAGGATAAAGATTCAAATGAGGAGCCAAATATCAGTATGTTGCCTTATACAGCAGGGCAGACTACTACGACATCCACCACTATTGCATCAACGAATGCCAATGCTACTGCAGAAATGATGCTCAATGAGTTTGAGAAACTTGGGAAGAACCAGCAGAAACAAATGGAAAAGTTGTAGTTGCAATTTGATGAGAAGATCAAAGCATTGGAAAATTTCCACGGGGAAGCAAACAAGGAACTTGAAAAGCTTGCAAAGACTTTTCCTACTAGGGAAAATGTTTGGTGTTCTATTTGTACAGGAAATCACACAATGAACGAGTGTCCTCAATTGAAAAAACGAATGGAAATCAATGTTTGCCATCTGTGTAATTCACCTACAAGCCTCCATAAATTAGACCAGAGCACCACTCGGATGCCTTGCATGTGGAGAAAATCATAGAGTTGCAGAATGCCCAAATAAAGAAAAATTTGTACCATTCTGTCGTGACTGTGGTTACGGGCATTGCTATAAAGACTGTCCAGCAAGACTGAAGCCACCACCAGCTACAACACCTGTAAATATGATAACAATCAAGCAAAGACCAGTAGCTCAAAATAAACCAAGCGCACCCTTGATGGTGGTCACCAGACCACAAAAGCAGAAAGAACCAGTAATGGATCCAGTACCTACTGATTCTATACCATTGAATGATATACCAACAACATCGGGAGTCTATCCAAATCTTAATATAGAAAAATGAAGATATCAGGATATGAGACAGTGGATCAAACATCTGCAAGAAGAAGAGGAGCTTGAAGCTGCTAAAGCAACAGCTGAAGTTCATTCTTCACCATTGCAGCCGCCAACAAATTTACGTACGGATATGAATGATCAGTTACATCATCTTGAGGAACCCTTCAAGATAACTGAATCAGAAGCACCGCATATAGAACTACTCATGAACATTTTGTCTTGCAAGGTCAATATTTCATTGGGAGAGTTCCTGAAGTTGGTGCCAAAAGCAAAAGAAGTCTTAGCGCAAAAGTTAGCTCAAGAAGAACCAAAAGTCCATCAGGAGCCACTTTTTTGTGCTGGATTTGAAGAATCTAACAAAGTACTCCATGTTGGAGCCACTTGGAAAAGTGAACAAAAGAATATCACTCTACCGACACAGCATAGACAATTTTCTAAAGAAGCAGCCGTGATAGATGGAGGTTCAGGAGTTAACCTGATTTCTACAAAGCTATGTGCAAAATGGGGCCTTACAAAGATTAAGCCTGCTACTTTTGCTATTAAGCTAGCTGATCAAATGACAGTTTGTCCACAAGGAATGGTGGAAGATATACCTGTCAGAATTGCTGAAGTACAGTTCGTCATTACTTTCGTAGTGATGGACTTACCAGAAGCGCCAAATGTCTACCGAATTCTATTAGGACATCCATGGTTACGAGTTGCGCAAGTAATTCATAACTGGGGTACCGGAAAAATCACTTTTGAAAAGTGTGAACGTGCAGTTAAAATTGATCCTACAACTTGGACTATCAAACTAGTGGTTCAAAAAGAGGATGACAATTCGTCAACAACTGATCATACTTGTGATCGACCAGAGAAAATTTTGGGAATTCATTACGATTTTCAAACGGATACTGTCAATTGGAATAAAGCTCTTGCAACAATTGACTGTACATACCAGATCCGATTGAGGATGAACTCATTCTTGTGAGTCATGCCTTGACTTATGATGGCAACACAGAACTTACGGATGAGCAGATTCTAGATCATATGGATCCGACCAGATTTGGAATGCGTAATGTTCCTGATGAATTCAAAGTAAAACCGCCCAAAGTAGTTATATTAAAAGAAGACATGATCACAGGATCAATGACGAAGAAACAAGCTAAGCAGCATTATAATACGGTCATGAAATGGGAAAATCCCCCTCGAAAGATTGATTCAGAGAAAGTGCCACCCTTATTGGATAAAGACAAAGGAAAAGTCGAGGATGATTCTTCAAGTCAGATTTCTAGTAAAACGTCATTGTTTAGGAAGTCTTCACCTGTGAAGAAAGATTTATCATCTCGAAAGTCATCATCTCCACAACAACAATTCGTGGAATTTACGTGTTTATGGGTCATGCGAACTACTATCGAATCTTTATTATCTTCTTTGCGGATTTAGCACGACCTATATACAAACTGACTATTGTTCCTCTTTGGACAGTAGAAGCGTTAGAAGCCTTTGAAAAATTAAAAAAAGCATTAACTTCAGCACCAATATTGCATTCTCCAGATTGGACGATAGAGTTTCATGTTCATACGGATGCCTCAAAATACGCCATTGGATCAGTTCTGATGCAGCCAGGTGACTATAAGAAAGATTATTCTATACGATTTGCAAGCGAACAGCTTACAAATCCAGAAAAGAATTATTCAACAACAGAACGTGAGGCATTAGCCATGATTTTTTCTGTTCGAAAATTTCGTCACTACCTCATGGAAACGCACTTTGTATTTTATACGGATCATCAACCGTTACTTTACTTGGTAAACAAGACATGCAATACTGGACATATTGCAAGATGGTTATTGTTATTGATTGAATTTGACTTTTGAATTGTGGTTCGAAAGGGAAACAACATTATCAAGCCGATCACGTTTCACGAATTGAATCCGCACCAGTTAATACTGAAGTGGATGATGAACTGCCAGATGCTGCATTGTTCTATGTTGAAGCAGTACCTGACTAGGCAGCAGATATTGTTGAGTACCTGATGCTAGGACAACCGAATGACTCCCTGACAAAAATACAGAAGAGACAATTGATTCGTAAGGCTCAACCTTATCAATTAATTGCTAGACAATTGTATCATCATGGATCAGATAATATTTTACAAATGTGTGTTTTACCGCATGAAGTACCAGATTTAATTATGTTTTCACATGATGGCATGGGTGGAGGACACTTCTCTACAAATATTACTATTCGCAAACTTTTACAATCAGGTTGTTGGTGGCCTATACTTCACAAGGACATAGAAAATTTTATTCAGACATGTGATGTTTGCCCGGCGAGCACGACGACCTACTCGACAGAACTATGAACTCTTGCATCCGATTTTATCGCAAGCACCGTTTGAAAAATGGGGACTGGATTATGTTGGACCTATTCACCATGCCGTGCAAGGATCTCAGGCCCAATACATTATCGTCGCAACTGATTATATGACCAAGTGGGTTGAAGCCAAAGCTGTCAAAGTTGCTGATGTGAAATCTACGGCCAAGTTTCTATATGAAAATATTATAATCAGATTTGGATGTCAGATCGAGATTGTCAGTGACCGGGGTACACACTTTGTTAATCAAACAATAAAGTGTTTGTTGGAAGATTTTTTTGTTATACACAGATTTAGTACTCCCTACTATCCCAGAGGGAATGGCCAAGCTGAATCTTCGAATAAGATTCTCTGCACCATTATGACAAAGACAGTTGAAGCGAGTCAGTCTGATTGGGAACATAAACTATATGCAGCACTATGGGCATTTAGAACTGCCTACAAAAATAGTAAAAATCAGACACCTTTTCAACTGGTTTATGGTCAAGATGTTGTTATGCCGATTAAATTTTTAATCCCATCCTTACGCATAGCAGCAATGGAACGATTAAATGATGATAAGTCTTTACAACTCCGTCATGAAGCGTTACACAAATTATGTGAAACCCGATTGATGGCATTTCATGCCTTAACAGTAGAGAAAGCACGCCGCAAGGCATGGAACGATCGTCAATTACACGAAAAAGATTTGAAAGCAAGAGATCTAGCATTGATGTACAAAAATCAAGTTGATCAAGGGAAAGTTGAAGTTTACTGGTAAAGGCCCATATAAAGTGAAGGAAATCTTGAACTATGGCGTAGTAATTCTTGAGCACTTGGATGGAAAACGATTTGATACTGCGGTGAATGGCAGCCGATTACGCAAGCTTTGGCAGCTTGCTCTGCCAGTTCAGCAAGCCTGATCTCAATATTTTTTTTTTTTTAAATTTTAATTGTTTTTCAATTTTTTGTTTTTAGTACTTAATCTACTGAGATTTTTGGAAAAAGACAGTAAAAAAAAAAATGAGCAAAAGTCAGAAAGTCATCAGCATAGGAAAAAGGAAGCACAATAATTTTTTAATGGAAACAAATTTAGAAAATCACTGTTTTGGTCAGATTTGGCCTATACAGTACCAGAAACCTTCGCTGAGCTCTCAAACTGTACATCCACTCCAAATTTATCTAATTTGAGGTGGGCGAAGGTTTCTGTCAAGAGAAAACCTAGTTTTTGAGTTAGGCAAAGTATCAATGATATGCCATTTTGGGAACCTTCGCCGAGCATCTTAACCTCATTATGAACCTTCGTCGACCTGCTAGATGATATTAAGATGTTAAAATTAGGTTGACCATAGGTTCAGATTGTGAAAAAATGCATTTATGACAGTACTTGGGCGAAGGACCCTCCCGAGCAAAGATTCATCCTTCGCCGGGCCTGGAAAACAATCGCCTGATAGGTTCAGATCCCCAGAAACCTTCGCCGAGATTTCTATAGCCTATTTTCACAGTATTGTACATGCTTGCAAATTTTTGTTCTGAACTGATCAGCCAAACTAGTATTTAGTGTAATGGACCCACCAAATTCACCTATAAGTTGACTGAATTCGATTCATTCCTCACTTGTGCTAGCGAAGCTCTTGCAAATTTTTCTTGCAACCAAAGCCTTCCAAAATTCATGCATTGCTTTCTGATACACTTTTACGTGTTCTATATTTCCTTTCTGATCATCATGTCTCCTACCGATACTTCCCAGTCTCAGCGCTATACTATCCATCGTGATGTCCCATCTGCAATGGACATCATGATTCTTCCTAGCACAAGCATGGTCACTCAGTGGATGACCCTTGTAGAGCCGCTGCTCACTGCAATGGGTATTCATGAGAGAGCCTTTTCGGGTCGCATCAATATGGATTTCATCACTCTTGCCTTCAGTACAAATCCAAATTTTATATTACTTTCTAGGGAGCCACACATAAGGTGCGTGTCACTAAGGTGCCCTTGCAGCTATAGGTATAGCATCTGGCACGCAGGCCTCACCCAATCATAAGCACGCCAAACAGACCATCAAGCCATATATTGACCTCACCAACGATCTGCACTGGACCAATGACGGCTACCTTTTGGAAGCCATCACTGAGCATTCAATCCATGCTGCTGCCCAGCTACTGAACAACTTCTTGATGGTTGGCAATCTCAAGAAAGACCGCATCACATCACAGATCCTCCATAGGATAGTGGAGTCCCACACCAAGTTAGACAAAGCCCCTCTTGAACCAAATAATTGGTTCAAGACTGTTTCTGGTGAGCTCAAACGAGCTATTAAGGCCAATACTAAGCAGCAGTTTATTGCCGACTCTTTATTGTCTCTTTTAGCAGCTTCTCACTTAGAAAACAGAATCCATGGCTTCCACCTGGATTTTGTGCTTTCGGTCTACGAAGAAGCACCGGCCGAGTCATCTTACTTGGCCTCGAGTTCTCATAGTCGTCGTCGTCCACGCAGCGAGATCGTTATTCCTGACTCGCCTTCCGCGTCACGACGTCACACTAGGCATACCTCGTCAGCTACGCTTCCACCCCCTACTATTACTCACACTGAACTTCCCATTCCCCCAGTCTCTGATGCTTCCCTCGCCTCTACTTCCATTCAAGGAGAGTCTGTGACCATTGGGCCTACCATTCCCATCACAGTTACCCAGGCCGCCTCACCCCCACACACCGAAGCCACCTCACCAAACACACAGTTCTTTATGGATATGTTCGATGACTCCGACCCCCTTGGGGCCACCAAAATTTTTGAAATTCTCCAGAGCTTTGCGCCCTTTGAACTCCAATCCTCTGGAAGAGGATTCAGACATATCCATGAATCTATTGTTGGTGTTGAAGAGTCAGCCAACAACCTCATACGGAAAATAGTCCAGCCGCACTTCGGGTCGACAAAGTTGTAAAATCACCAAAACAGTTCGACGCCACAGTACCTGAAGGGTTTGAAGAGGAAGACCATTTTGAAGAAGAAGACGTAGTGGCACCTCTTTCATGCCAACCAAGGACAGCTCCATCAGGTCCTCCTGTTGCTGCCGCCTCCACAACTGTCGATTCTGGGGATGCTCTAGGTTTGGTTTCAAGCCTTGCGCAAGTGATCCAGTTGATGTTGGATAAAAAGAAACAAATGGAGCAGAGAATCTCTGATTTGGGGTCTGAAAACACTCTAATCAGCCAAAAACTTGTCCAGTTGGATCGAGAGTTGAAGATTGCCAAACAACACAAAGACAAGGCTGAAGCCGAAAAGAAGTTGGCCCAGCAACAAGCTGATCACTTGGAAGAATACATCAGCTCCCTGCAAAACGCCCTGACAACCACACAGGATCAGGTGAATAAGGTCGTACAGGATGCAAAGCAACAGTGCAGCTGCTGAAGGGGCAATTACAAATGGCTGAACAAGATCGCACGTGGCTTCAAGGTGAATTGGATGCGACCACTCTTGAGCATGATGTGTATCCTCAAACGCAAATACCAGATCATCCGGTCACACCGATGGAGATTGCGTATTTGTTCCAAAAAGTGGAGACATACAAAGTGGCCCTTCAGGGATTTTAAGGCCGCTTTGATAGGTTCAAAGAAGAAGCTTCAACCGAGCTGGCAAAGGCTAAAGAGACCATTACCGCCTATGAAAAGGCAGCCGTTCGAGTGTTGGAAGCCGGACCACAAATCCCTGTACCGGTCATGCCACAATTCTCCCCTCTGCGCCAAGAAGCCGTACCAATAAAAAAGAGGTTGATTCGAGCATGGACCAGGGGGGAGCTCCAGATATAGTAGACCAACCGTCAACCATACTGGCAGTACAAGCGAGTCCATCTTCAGCAAGTACAACACCTCTATTCAAAAGGCCCACCAGCGTCGAGGACCAGATCCAGACCTTCTTAAAGCAACATCCGCATGAGTCCTCGTGTGGTGGATGGGTTCTGAAGTTTAAGACCTCCGAGATTGAGGCCGACAAAGAGTTGAACAAAATACCTACATTAGGAGAGCAGCCAGCATGGAGAATCACGATTTTTGAGAAAACTCCGGAATCAATTAGGAGTTACGTCGCCAGCCCTCGCCAATTGCGGGTAGATCCCTATTACGTGCCAATGTCATGAAGAAATAAATGGAAAGATTTGGGATTGGCTATAGACAAGATCACCATCCATAAGCCCAATTGGCCAATCATTCATCAGCCTTACAGTTGGACCATTTCAGTGGATTTCCACCGCGCCTTACAAGCCTATCAACGAGAGTATGTCCACTCTCCAAATCCAACGGTACGACAATCGGCAATGTTTGCTAAAGGTCTAGCTCTATTGGCGTCAGTGCCAACCAAATGGGACGATTGTCTCCCTCCTCTGGCATTTGATCCAAATAAGTCGATGACCTCAGAGCAAATCAAAGATCAGTTGTCGGTTGCTCGTTTGTATTTTCGTGCGGCAATGATGGGAGGCTCCTGGGAATCACGCTTTACATCATGGACAACCTCCAAGTGGATTGCTGGAGCCCACCGTTGTTTCCTGCCACACAATTTGGACTTTAATACTGCATGTCTCGATTTTATGGAGAAGGTGCAACATCATTTAATCAAGATTCGATGCGAAACCAATAAAAGTCCCCAATAACTGCATATTGCAGGTGTCGTGGGACCGCCACCAGTTTTGGTGGGGGATACTGTTGGAGGGTTTGCGGATCTCAAGGCAACCCTAACCCTAGTTAACAAGTGAGAGGGATTTGGCACCCTGCATGTGTAAGTCCAACCCGATGATCACACAGTTATTTGATTGATTAGTTAAAAGTTAATAAAAGGACTTTAGGTCTTTTTGTGGGACTTTTAATGTTCCAGGGCCTAAATGTCAAGTTAGTGAATAAAGTTGGGTTTCCCTCCAATTTTGATGGTTCCCACACTTTTTTAAATTTGAATAAAAAGAGAGGCAAGACTGGACCAATAGGATTCAGAGGCATGGATTGATGAATGTCCTTGCTCTCTATTACTTTTCCTCCATCTCTCATGTTTATTTGGATTTTGCTAATTGTTGGATCTAAGTGTTATTGGGATTGTATGTTATTATACTTTTTATGAGAGAGAAAGGGAGAGAGAGAAAGAGTAAGCTATCTCTGTTGTGGATGTGTAGTGTTAAGGGATTGTAAGTGTTAAGGGATGTGTAGTGTTAAAGAGTAGGGTTAATGGATGTAGAGATAGATGTGAATCCTCCATTCATGTTGAAATCTGAACTAAGCTATCGCTCTCATGGGAACGAACCTACGCATGACAACTAACTCCGTCTCTTTGATGCTAGATTGACTAGATCTCAGATGTTGGATTCAAGTTAGGCAAGGAAAGAAACCCACTACAAAGGCGTATTTGCAACTATTAGCACTTTGCATAATACAAGTGACAATACAAGTGCATCGTCATGTGACATCCGACTTTTATTTAATTACATAACTATATAAAATTGAGGTTTTGATAGCTCTCAGTATTAATCTACATTTTTCGTGCATTGGGCATGTATTGTAAAATCCCACACTATCTTGGTGCTAGTCTCATAGTGCCACTGTGTTGTGTTTGATGAAGCTTGGAATTGGCCGATAACGGTGCTGAGAGAATGTTGATAGATGGGACTTTCTTCTTGTAGGGGCTTTGCTATTGAAGTCTCGGGGCTTCAATGTTGAAGTCCCTACGAGAAGAATGAGACAACTACCAAAGTTGCTAGTTTTGAATAAATAATTCGCATTGGAGGATAAAATTTTTTTGTTGATCCACTGTATCTGCTTGATAGTGTTCCATATAGATCGGCTTGGATTTTGATCCTAGAGAATTGTTGTGATTGATGAGCAGGATGTCATGTTTAAAACTTGAAAATCTAAGTTAACTTCTTTTTTTTATTTTGCAAGTAACTTCACTTTATATTGCTTTTCACAATTTCTACTTGAGCCACACGACATAAATTCCCTACTATGCCTTTAGGCACATTCAATTAAAATTAGTCACTTATTCTTTCTAATGTTTTAAGGCAGCTGTTAGTACTTTGCACACTACAAGTGCACCGTTATCTGGTATCCAACTTTTATCTAATTACATAACTATACAAAATTGAGACTATGAGAGCTCTAAGTATTAATTTACATATTTCGTGCATTGTGCATGTATTGTAAAACCCTACACTATCTTGGTGCTAGTCTCATAGTACCAACATGTTGTGTTTGGTGAAACTAGTTCATTTGAGAAGCTTGGAATTGGCCGGTACTATGTTGAGAGATTGTTGTTAGATTGGGACTTTCTTCTTGTAAGGACTTCACTATTGAAGTCCCTACGAGAAGGACACAACTACCAAATTTACTTGAGTTGAATATACAATCCACATTGGAGGATAAAAGATCTGCGTTGATCCATTATATCTACTTGATAGTGTTCCACATAGATCTGTTTGGATTGGCTTGGATCTTGAATAATTGATTCACATTGGAGGATAAAAAATCTACATTGATGAATTGTATATGCTTGATAATGTTCCACAAGATTTGTTTGGATTGGCTTGGATCTTGATCCCGGTGAATTGTTGTGATTGATGAGTAGGATGTCAAATTGTCAAGCTACGTCAGTTTGTTGGATCTATTAGGATTTGACTAATTTTGATGTGGTGCTGATGTTTGAAAACAAGGTGAATGTGAAAATGGGAGGGGATGTTAGAAGGGAAAAGAGAAGATGACATAGATTCTAAGGATGGTGGACTTTTCCAAAAATATTTTTTTTTATAGCCCTTCAAAAATGTTAATGAGAAGGGATTGGCCAAGAACAGAAAATATGATATAAAACAATCAAATAAAAATGGGCCACTTGAGTATTATTTTTTTGGGTTTTTTTTTTACAAAATATAGAATCCATTAGATGTGGTATTCCACTTATTCTTTGGCTTCCATGATAGCTCTGTCGAGGAGTTATTGCTCTTGTTTCTAGTTCTTTTGGGCATGGATGGATATCATTTGGGCAAAACGCCGATGGAGTACAGGTCGTGAACAGTGGCAATGTTTCATGGTTGAGGCGTTAGCCCAAGGAGCACGTCTCTTCACTAGGAAATACATAGGATTGCAACCCGGATGTCTTCAAATGTGATAAAATAAAACTTGAATGCACATGGTTTAGTAAGGAACACCTCCCACCATTTGGGTTGTGGTTGAAGTTTGGCTAAGGTGTATTTGAGGGATTGGTACTATAAAACCGAGACTAGAAATGAGAAGTTATAACCAGCACGAGTTGACAATGTAGGATAAAAAAATAGAAGTTAGGAATGCTAAGATGCAGTTGCACATTGGGGAAAAACATTCCTTTAAAAATGTGTGCTGCACCTCGACCAAGTTTTAGAAAGATGTATCCACATCATCAAAGGGAAACACAAGAATCATTTTTTGGAAGGGGGATTGGGACTGGTTTATACAAAACACAAATGTCTAAATTCGTCTCTTTTTGAGAAAAAAATTTCTATCGCTCAAGATGAGTAAAGGAACTTCAATTAGTGATCATCTAAATGATTTCAAATAGCCACTTAATTAGCTAACTACAGTAGGTTCACCAATATTGGATGAAGATGCCACCTTGGTGCTTCTCTCCAGTCTTCCTCCCTCTTATGACAATCTAGTATTGCACTCTTAAGCAATACTCCTAGAAGAAGTAAGAAGGAAGAGCTTATCCTTTTCAAACAGATAGTCACCTTCAAATAGGCAACAATCCTAAAGGAAAAAGAATCCAAAGGACAAGAAGACAGAGGTTGAGCAAACTAATTTAAACTAACAACAACATGATTGTGTAAGTGTTTGGGTCTTTTTGAAAGAATGGTTAGTGAAGAAACAAAATGTTTCTGTTGCCAAAGCCTTGCTAGCTCTCCACTCTAATTTTGACAGAAAAGACACAAGAAACAAAATTGTTCTCGAACAATTTCGCGACACACAACACGAAATTGTTTCGCGACACAAAATCATTCTTGCTCCACGAACGACCAAGAAGATCAGCCAAGTGCCAAGGGGTAACAAGCATTTGATCAAATACCATGACATCAACAAAAGTACTCTAGATCATGGCAAATCTGCCACTTTTGTGATTCACGATTAGTTGTAGATGTTTACTCTTTCCAAATTCTTCTTGAGCAGAGATTATTCGTGATCAGAACAGTTTCGTGAAATTGTTCGTGAATCATTCGAAAGATTTCTATCAATTCGTTTCCAAAATTTTAATGGAATTTTGAATTTGCACAGTTTGCACATCTAGATTTTTTCCATCGATTAGTATAGAGGGTAAAGTCCAAAAGATTCAAAATAGTCTACCCTGATTGGTGGAGTCACTTCAAGAGGCCTTGAACCCATTTCACAAAGGGTTGGGTGAGAGTCGCCCCTCACAAGTGGTTGGGTGGAAGTCGCCCCTAGATAAGAATTGCCTGTAGCAATTGGGTGAGAGTTATCCTTAGGAGGCATTAATGGGTACAAGCTAATGGCATCTTGGGAGTATAGGAGAAAATGTGGTTCGCCCCTCTACCCTCCAATATAAAACAAAAACTTATTTAATTTGAATCTCAGCATTAAATGAAGTTGCAACCAGATGGGCTTTCACATGGAAGGACTTGGAATACTAGGGATTTCAAATCATTGGTTAATTGCATATCTTGAAATAAGCCTGACATCTTCCATGTGAACCACCCTTACCAAAACACGTGCTAAGATTGATAACCAAAAGATATAGAAAAGATTGATAACCAAAAGATATAGAACAATCGTAGGCAGAGAAAAATAGTATTGCCATCTTACCTCATTTAACATAAAAAGTAACAAACAATCCAACTTAAAGAATGTTGAAATGAGTTAATTGCAGATGCTGGAAACCTATGAGCCTATTTTCCAAAGTTTAGATCTGAAATTTTAAAGGATAGAAAAAAAAGAATTGTCTCAAAGGTAAGTTATTTGTGTGATACGGGGGACAATGGAAGGGGGTAAGTGACACTAGGTAACATTGTTGGCATCTTTATCTCACTATTTGGCCTCCATTTATATTCACTCAACCAAGATTTGTTTTTAAACAAATATTATTTTATGAAATTAAATGATAAAACAAATAAGCATCTACAAACAAAAAGTCAGATTTTTATAAATCGTAATGCCTTGTGCTCAGGTGTCCTTTGTATTTTGGGACCACCTCTAAGAGCATAATTTCCATCCAATTTTCTCTCCTAAGAATATGTCATTCTCTCTCCTCTCTCGGGTGGAATTCACTTTCTCTCTCCTCTCCGGTGGAATGCACATTCTCTCTCCGGTCTCCAGTGGAATGCACGTTCTCTCTCCTCTGCAGTGGAATGTGCATGTGCTATGTGGCAACCCGTCATTGGCTGTCCACATCCATATTCCACCACAAACGTAAAAAATTTTGCAAACAAAAAAAAAGGCAAAAAACTGAAAAAAAAAAAAAAAAAAAAAAACTAGTCCACGCGTACTGGAGTACGGCCGTACCGTACGGCCAGAAAAAAAAAAAAAAAAACCTTCGCACAAGGCAATACGTAGGGGAAGGCCCGAAGCCCTCGGGCTTTGCTAGTCGAGGCCTGCCCTCGGGCAAGGGCCCTCCCAGCAAGGAAGGCCCTCAGGCAGGGGCTTTCCCCCCCCACCAAAATCTTAATTCATTACTTGAGGAATGTTAAGGGATAAGAATGAACCCCATTTCAGATGAACCCCATTTCACAAACCCATTCATTACTCTATTTAAAAAGATTGGAATGTGCTTAAGATGAATTTTTAAAAGCTAATTTTTCATAAGTCTTTTAATAATTTTCACATTAAGGACAAGCATAAATACTGAAACTTTAGTTTTAGTTGGACAATTTTTATAAGTAAATTGACAAAAACAAATATTCAAAATAAGGTTAATAATTTGATTTCTATACTTCTGCTTCTTGATACTAACTGGATTTGCGCATTCTGAATTGATAACCAACGAATAATTAAGTGGGGGGGGAAGACCGGCTCCGAGGCCCTTCCGCCCCGGAAGGGGAGGCTTGAGGCCATAGGCCCTTCCGTGGGCGGAAGGGCCCAAGGAGCCGGGCTTTTGCTATCGGATTTTTTATTTTTTTTTGTAAAACTTTTTTTACATGCATATTCCGGACGAAAGGTGCATGCAATTTTCTACATGCACCTTCTGCCCAGAATATGCATGTAAAAATTTACATGCACATGTAAATTTTTGTCAAAAAAGTTTGCAAAGATTCCTCCCGGTGAGCTGCCACCATTTCCTTTGTTAAAAAAGAAAACAAAGGAAATTAATTGGGTTCAATAAATTCTACCCATTTTTCATGAACTGATAAAGAAGACAGGAATCAAAATGAGAAAAACGCTTCAATACACTTAGGCAGTGGTTCTGAAATAAACTTTACCAAAAAGTATATCCAAAGCTGGCTCATCAATACATCGATTCTGAACATAAATTTTAATGATTCTGATATAATATCTAAATGATTTTTGACTATTTCAGTATAACATAGTTGAAAGCGACTCTGTTTATATATCGATATATCGCTGCACAGAAAAATACACATTTTCGCTGGTAGAGGTGCACGGATATTGACGTACAGGATGGCTGGTAGATCGCATGGGCTCTGATGCCATATTACATTTCAGAGATCAACGCAGCAGGAGAGAGAGAGAGAGATAGAGCGGAGAGAGAGAAACAGGTTAACTACATTCTTTATTCAATGATTATTAAATGACAGGAGAGCGAACGGTCCATACATAGAGAGAGAGAGAATTGGTCGGACCGTCATGTGACATTTGGGGACCCTCTCACTTTAACTAGATAATTAGTCATGTGTGAATGCGTACATTATTGTTCTTAACAAATTACGCACATGACACCTGTCCAGTTCCATAGCCACCATTAGCATTCTGAAACTTCACAGCTTGCACTGCTGCTGCTTCTCTAGAAACTAGAGCAGCGTTAAACTGTTGCTTAACAGCTTGAGGACTATATTGAAAGCGAGGACGAGTGTAGGAGTTGAGCAAAGCGGCAGAACTTTGCTTCAACAAGGAGCTATATGCATCAGTATTTTGGCTATGTAGTCCAGACAAGAGCGTGGCCTGGCCTCCAAATATATTGAATGCAATCTCTCCAAAGATCTGACTGACGGTGGAAAAGATGGAAATGATATCCGGCCAATAATCCGTATGAGCGACCCAGTAGCTGCAGATCCATATCAAATTCAGGGTCAGTAACACTAAATGCAATATCAAAGCAAATGTAAACTGGCGAGCAGTGATTCAGGATCGATAACATAAGAATTAATACCCAAATGCTAAAGAGAGACTATTCGCTGGTAAATTCAGTAACAGCTGTTTGCTACTAAAAGCAAAAACGAGACTGCAAAAGATATGTTACTCTGATGAACAGCCACTGCCACTGCTAGTACCGCCAGTAGGAAAACTACCACCTCCACCTGATGGAATTCCTCCGCCACCGCCTGAGGGAAAGCCACTACCACCTCCTCCTGAAGGGAACCCACCTGAGCCACCCCCAGATGGAAGGCCACCACCGCCTGAGCCACTGTAGCCAGAGGCTCCACCAGCCGGCAGTCCCCCGCCACTACCACCTCCAGAGGGTAGACCACTGCCACCAGATGGTAAACCTCCACCGCCACCACCATAGCCAGAATAACCTGAGGTGCCGCCACTGCCACCTCCACTTCCACCGCCGGATGGAAAACCACCACCTCCACCGCCTGATGGTAAACCACCACCACCAGACCCATACGCAAACTGCTCATTGCTGTATTGATTCTGATAAAAAGCAGAAACAATAAGAGGAGCAACAATGAGGATGACTAAGAGCTGCATGGGGGCCATGATGTACAAAGGCTCAGCTATACGCTTAAAGAATGGTGAATTTGACAGCCCTTTTTATACGGGGGAAGCAGATGGAGAGATATGGTCGTGTTTCCCACTGTTCTGACACCTCCACCAAACCCCGCAGCTCTAGCGTTGAATCGCTGTAAACTGCTGACAGTTGCAGCCAATTCTGATAAACATTTGACTAGGAATAATTTTTGCAAAAACACGCTTGCTTCTTAGGCTCGAAGCCTCGAACTGAGATCGTAATTCTTGATACATCATCAGCTAGTTCGAGCCTAATTTTCTTTCGCTCTTTTCAGTTTCCACCGCTTGCTCGAAAGAACTTGATTCTACTGACTATGCGACAGCATTTACTGCAGTCTGCTACACAATCACTTGTCATTTATCCCACAACTCATCTGCAACGATGGCATTTAACTCACGAATTATTCCGAGTGAACTGCGCAATAATAAAATTGGCATTTCACTAACTAATTTCCAAGTTCGCCCGAAAAATTTAAGATGAAAAAGTTACTAAGCATTAAGTTCTATATCTAAATCCAAACTTGCTGCTTTACTCGAATATTTCATAGCCGTAAACTTAGGTCAAGCGGTTTGATTCTGGTATTTTAGCTGCTGATAAGTTGCTTGGAATTTCTTACGTGCGCTGAAAGTTCTATCACTATGAATAGTAAACATAGAAGCAAGGGATAAAGAAAGTAAACGTCAGTTAAGCCTAAGCTAGTCACTACAGAACAATGTTACAGTTGATGCGACGTGCATGGAACAGTTATTGGGTCACAGGCTGCAGCTGTGAGTGTGAAGAAATGGCAGCATGCATTATAATGCAATCCAGTATGCAAGTATTCGCCGTTTCAAGGTAGCTGCCATGGAAAGCCCGCATTCATTTTAAGATTTGAAATGGAAAGCTCGCATTCATAGCAATTTTTGAGAGACAGAAGAGACAGGGAGGAGTCGGAGAGAGAGAAAGAGAGTTAGCTGCGAGACTCTCAATATAGCCTACCTAGTCTATGGGGCTGCATTATAAAACACACATGGGTGCCATTCACTGCTGCCGCGTGCCATTCTTAACGCTCCATAAATATTTCATGGATGAATTCTCTACTTTTGTGGGCCCAAAAGTAGAGAATTAAATGCTAAAAAATGAACATTGTCATTGAACCCTCCCAAACCCAGGAAACTTGGCAGTTACAACTGCCACCACGGCTAGCACTACTACATAAACTACCTAAAACTTCTTCAGTTCTTCTATCTTTTCTCTTCTAAAGTCGACTTCCAAATTCTTTAAAAAGAAAGGCTAAGTTCTTAGGAGGGAAGTTCTTTTCATATTTATGCACAAGACTCAAGAGGATGAACCCATGGGCTCCACTATTAATGACATCTTGGAATCACATGTTCTATGGAGGCCAATCTTACAACTATATGTGTTGTGTATATGAGTATAAGCATATTCAATTAGGGAAGAGGGAAGTTCTTGCCTTAACATAGACCCATGCTCAAACACTCCCAATGTTGATTGACATCTTAGAGCCATGTGCATTGTGCACCTTTGTGTGTAACATATATTCATATAATTTGATGTCGTTACTTCAAATCATGTAATGTATATTTATATAATTTGGTGTTATTACATTTTAAATCATAGTTACCCGAGTACTGCAATAAATTCTTACCTATTTATCCTATTCATGCAAGATAGCAGCAACGTCTCCGCATTAGGTGTGGGTGCAATGAAACTTGCACGAACTTTTACGTGCATGCTGACATCCCAAGAGTAGTTCTCTTGAATGGCCTCCATCCATGCCTACAAGCGGTGACTTCCATCCCAGCAGACAAACATACGCTTGTGGAGATCATTCCACACTGGGTCCAACAAGACTTGCTCATCAAACTCATCACTAAGGCGGGCCCAGACAGGATCCCAAAGCAATTTTGCACACTCATCAACATGGACTGGAAGACCCCTAGATCTAGACATAGATGCGACTACAAGCCAAAATTACTGAAGTTGCGATGCTTGTGACTGTTGCAGTTGCAAGCCAAAAAAAATTTGCAGCAATCCGTTGGACCTGCTGCAAAAAAAATTTGGTATCTAGGGAGCACACGCATACTAGCTTCAAGATTTGCAAAGGAAAACAATTTTGTTGAACGCGCTTCAGATTCTTAAACTCCAAATCACATTTCTTTCTTAAACTACAAATTGTGAAATTTCAGAGAAATAAAGACCAAGAATGGATCTAGATCATATCCTCAAGAGGTGTTGGAAGCTAGATTACATGATCTACTAATCAAACCAATGATTAGATCTATAATTAGATCAATTTCTCATAAAAAATCTAGCAAGAACAACAAGCAAATGATTAAACTTGAGACCTACTGCCTTCACACGTGTGAAGAACAGTACTTGTACGGACTTACAGCAGAGAGTGAAGTACACGAGTGTTAGAAAGCAATAGAACCATAAAATCACAACACAAATATGAGAATACTCAAGATATGCCTCCAAAACCAAGATCTTGCTTCATTGATTCCTCAAAGTGGATCCATCATGGATTAAAAACAAAAATCATCATACTCTCTCTCTAAGCCACTTCCAGCACGTGTGAGACAGGTCATAGTGCTTATCCATATCCACTTTGGCTAAGATTCCATTAATTTGCCACATCATCATTGGTGGCTAGTGTTGACCTTCTCGATTCCTACAAATTAGGAGACAGGTCCTACAATCTAGGAGATTTGACTTTTGACTTGTATGAAAACTATATACAATGGATCTGAACTTTCTATATGATATTTCACACGTGGGAGACCACTCCTACCCATGTGAATAGCATTTTCTACCACTCTCTAAATGACTTAGGCATAGATTTCACACGTGTTAATGATGATAGGTACAAGTCATTATGGTATTTACAAGATTTAACCAAGTTGGCTTTTGCCAATTTTAACACTCCTCCTCAAAACTAACTTGATACATCTATGGTACATCTATTTACAACACTTAAGGCTGATCATTGCAGGTTCATAGGTGTGAAGATCAGCCAATGAGTTTGATGAAGATCCGATAATACCATATCCATGATAGTGCCTCCTTGATGTTGACTTCTTTGATGAACTTGAGAGCTTTGCACCACGTGATCACTTTTTCCAATGATTTGTTCCATCCTTGAACTTATTCTCATAAGAAGTTTATAATTTGCTTTTAAAATTGAAAATTTACAATTTTCAACATTATGAATGAACACATCATTCATGATCTTATTGAAACCAAAAGAAAATACATCACGAAGACATTTCCATTTCCTTGTCTTTATACTCAATGTAAGTTACAAGGAAAACATGCTTTGTTATCTATTAAGGCATCACACTCAACTAGTATTGCCTTTATCCACATTTGAGATACAAAAATCTCTTCAAAGCAAAATAGTTCTTCAATAGATGTCATGAGAGCATAAATGGAACTATTTTCATTTTGTGATTGCTCCTCCTTCATCTTGCTTGGTTTCTCTTGGATCATATAAACAATAAGTTTGAACTTATCCAAAGTTCCAAACGAAATGCATTCCAAGGACATGAAATAAATCCAAGTGACATTAATGAAAGTGACATCTATCTTTGCATCTTGAACCAAACAATGCACTTCCAAATAAAAAACTTCAAAAGGTTTGAAATTTGTGGTGATGGACTTTTGAACACAAATCTTGTAAGTTCTTGTGAGACTCCAAGCCTCATGCATCTTTCCACAAAGGAAACACCTTTCCTTAGATTTGTCCTTCTTGCCTTTGCCCCCCTTGCTTTGCTTCTCCTTGGATGGATTGGTCTTCATATTGTAGCATCTTGAGAAATAATGATCTCTCTTGCCACAAAGGTTGCATTTAGGATCCTTACTTGCCTCCAATAGTTGCTAGCTATTGATGCCATGATGAGGAAGTAAAACCTTGTGATATGACTTTTCAAAATGTAATTTGTGACTCTCAAGAAACTAGATTTGAACACATTCAACAATCTAGAAGGATCTACAAAAGATCTAGACCACAAATTTTGAATCATATCTCTTTTCAACCTAGCCAAATGGAAACTAAGCTTTGCTTTGATCACTAAAACAAAAGCACTCTATCAAATCACAAAAATCAGATCCAAACAGCCCCTATCAGACTCAACAAACACCAATGACTGTTTTTGGATTGTACCAGATGCTACAGTTTCAGAATCATTTCGTTGCAAGATATATAATGATGTAAAAAATTCATTAAAAATGAGCACGGGATAAAAAACAATTAGATTGAGTTGGTTTATTTCCTTGAATATATTTGTGGATTTTTTTTCAAGTGTCAATGTACACAAAACCCCAACGATGTTTGTATGCAAAAATTTATCAGATAGTTTATTATCTAAACTTATGGATGAAGGCTGGGACAAAAGATCAGAGGGAGAAATAGAATGCAGAATTAAAATGTCTTCCATGTGATTCCGTTATCAAATTGAAAAACAAATGTTGAGCTTATGCTTCCATTATCAAAGATGGAAAAAAAATAAAGGTAAATGGGTGCCACTCGATCAAGACTTGGAAGGCCGTGGACATTCAAAACGAAAAAATATTGAAATTATATACAATGATGTCGTTTTGACATGTGTTGAGGTGGAAGAAGATTGGAATCTAAACTACATCCAGTGGGAACTATTGCTCCTACAAGATGATCTACTTTCAGACTTCAGATTCATTTTAAATGGTAAACTCGTAAGTAACTATAAACACTTGATCTTTTATGAATAGTTTCAATCAAAACTTTTTAATACAAACTCTGTACTAATTCTAACTAACTTTGTATTAGTTTTATGTAGGTATATAAAAGACATGAGCTCGAGATCAAATGCAGATATATTGACGAAACAATCCAACTTATGAAAGAACATTGAGATTCACTATCAATAAATACATGCCAATTATCATGTCTTTTTATCATTATAGAAAAATTGCATTCCAGTATTAGACTATGGACACAAGCTGATTGTAAGAATCTATTGTGATATTAATTAAAAAAACCCATAAACGGGTTGTTTACATGTAAAATGATTGTATCTTTTTTTTTTTTTATGTCTCTTTATTTACAAATATATTTCTATTCAATCGATTTTTTTATATTTTCTATAACAGTATTAGGAACTGATAAGGCAACAGCTTCTTCTATAATCTCGCCCTCCTCTGTTTCGGGAAGGGCCTCAGTGTCTTTTAAGACAAGAGGAATATCTGCTACAAAATTGCCTTCCTCTGTATTAGGAAGGAATTTTATTTCTTTTTTATCATATAAAATATGATTTGCAGATTGAGCAATCTGAAGGGTTGTTAAGGCAAGAGCAGCTTCCTTTTGAGGGCCCTCGATTGCAGGTGCAACTCTTACACCATACTGGGCATAGGTTCTGATCAACTCTTGTCGAAATTTATATACATCATCAGGAGTATACGGCTCAAGAGTGAAGTGTCATCACAAAACACGAGAATCAGCAAATTACAAACAATGATAGTAATAAAATATGAATCAAAATGAAATGAACTACAAATGAATAGAATATTACCTTTTCAATATCTACATCCGTTTGTAAATTATACCATTCAAAAGATAGCTTCATATTGTACAAGACGAACCATGCACAACTAAAAACGTCTTTTTGTTGTACACACTGCATATATAAAACAAAAATTAGTAATATTATGATAGAAATTTTATTTATGCTATGACGATACATTTGAATTAAAAAATGAATACATGCATATAAGAGATAAATTGAATATACCTTGAGAGATTTAATGGTTATCTTTCCAATTGAAGTTGTTGTTGTTGGTATTTCCCGAATGACATCATGAAGTAGAAAATCAAATTCTCTATGTGTATTTGTAGCTAAATTTTAATTTTAAACATAGAAAATTTGATACTCCCTCCTTATTTATCTTTACAAAAAGAATGTTCAGGTTCCAATGCCGACTACAACAACCAAAATACAAATATTGATAAATTCATATTTATGAAAAAAATTCCGTTCTTATTAAAGCAATGAAGCATGCAACAATCCAGATTAAAGCAACAAAAACAAAAGAGCAATCCTTACTTGTTTTCATATGGAATCAAATAGAATTTTGCCATAGGACTGCACTCAATAAAATAGACAACCTTCTCAAAATTGGCTTCTTTCGCCTTCATCGCTCCCATGAAAAATGGACTAACTACAAAAACTGTACCATGGGAATCGAAACTAATACTATTTTGCAAAAAAGAAACTCCGGCCTCTACTATTACATCTGAAATTTTTGAAGTTTTATCTTTTAGCTCGGCACAAAATTTGGGACCTAATCTAAAGCTTCTACGTGTATCTGGAGGAAAAAAATCAAAAAAGTTGTCGAGAAGATCAATTTTGTTAGTTCAGTAGGCCTCGTATTTATTATAATGGTCAAAAAAAAAAAAAAACTAGGCTGGATCGTATGGAATTCTCACAACAAGATTATGTACAGGAGCAAAAACAGAAGTGGAAACAATATTTACAGATTTCTCTGTTATTTTGTCTAGCTCCTCTTGGATAATCAACACTTTTGGTGATGAAACCTATTGAGGAGCTGGACAAATAACAGGAGGAGGAAGGGGTGAAGGTTCTCGATCTGAGTCAGATTCTCCAGCATCTGACTCAGAGCTTAAGAAGACACGGGGTCTCTTGGCTGGGATACGTCTAGGAGGAAGGGAAGCAGCTGGCCTTTGAGATCCATCATTCTTGGGGACAAGTTGCTTTCTCTTCCTCCTAGAGGTAGTAGACATGTTGGTTTTATCTAGAGGTAAGTCTCTGGAGGTGCTGGCATTATCAAAATGCATACCAAAATATCTGTCCCGAAGCCTTTTGAGAATGACGAAATCCTTTGGCATGATGGTGACACGCTTACCATGCACTGCCAAAAGACAAGTATCCTCAAAAATCTGGGACAGAAAATCTTCTGCAGCATCTTGTAAGGCCTGCATGGCTGTCACAGCAAAATGAACATTGAGCCAAAGTGACAAAGTGACGAGTCCGAACAGATCGACCGAAAGGAGCTCTAGGGATCAACAATTTAGTTGATCTCTAGAGTTTTCTGATCTCCCTCAGCCAGACCTGCTTCCTGCCACGCCTACGGCCAGTACCAGGGGGAACACGGGATTGGGATGGCTGTACATTGGTTATGGCACGGGCTGTGGATTTGGTCTTGGCCATCATTCTTAGAAGAAGAAAATATACAAAAAGAAGTTTGAACAAAAGAAAAGTGGATGAAAACAAAAAAATTTGCGATGAAAGGGCGCTTGAGATTGATACTAGAACTAAATATCGGTTTCGAGCGCAAGATCTACACAGATTATTTGAAGAAAAGAGATGTGCGCTTGAAAGCAATATTGCACTACCAACGGTATCGGACTCGAGCGCACTGTGAGAAGGCGGAAGCTTTAACGGTGAAAGAGCGCACTTAAGAGCGATATCGGGAGCTAAAAGTGAAATTTTTGCAAAAAAAAATGAAAATTTTGAGGACTTATATATACAAAATTTTTGCACGTGTGAAAAGACGGCAAAGACACGTGTCGTTAGATTATTGAGCCACATGAAATGTCCGTACTGACAATAATGACCCAATTATGAGGCCACATGGCTAAGACACATGCACAAATCCGTTATCGACGCGTGTCATTCTCGCACGTGACAGATGTCAGATCTGGCAATCTAGGTACGGCGCGTTTATTTTGACCAATCACATGTTGACACATGTTCCTTCGCCACTCCTCCACACATGAAAATTTTTTTATAAATAGGTCTTTTTCGGCTCGGATTTTCACCCAAATTTATGATTGCTTTGTCGGATATCGATTTCAAGCGAGCAGCTTGCTCTCATTACCTTTCGCTGACTATTTTGCGCCTGGATCCGATACTGCATCGTCTGGTATCGCATTCAAGTGTGCTTCGCATCTCTTTTCTTTTCTGCTCTGTGTTCTTGTGCTCGGATCCGATACTCCAACTTCAAATATCTCTCTCGAGCACACGTTGCCTTGACGTGCTTGCCTGACCTGCGATTTGAGCCTGAGAGCAATATTTGAAACTTTAGTTCTGTTATTTTTGTTTAAAATGTCCAATTTTGAATCCAGTTTGCTTTTTCTTTTTAATGAATTTGGTATTACTGATAGGTTGGACTATTTCAAATCTCTTTTTTCTCCTTTTCAATTTGCCTCAAGACATAAAAAAAGACAATTTTTCACACTATGAGTGGACAAATCACTCTTGCTCTTGCAAGACTCAAGAGCATACATTTGATGAAATAACCATTTGCTTTCTAATTGATCTAAAATCAATTTCATATCATTAAGAACATCAACTATGTTCTCAAGAGAGACACCATACTCAACTAGTACTGCTTTACTCCAACTTTGGAATGCAAAAGTCTCACTAAAGCAAATTGATTCACCAAATGACATAAGAGAAGCAAGTATGAGATGTATACCACTTGAAATGTGCTCCTCTTTCCCTTGAAATGTGAGCCATATGAGCTCAACCATGTCTCTTGATATTATTCTTGTAATCATAACTTGAGAAGAACTCTCCTCCTCAATCCTTGGCACACTTGAACCTCAAGATGACTCCTCAAGATCAACTCCTTGGTGCTCCTCCTTGATGGAAATCCGAGACCTCCATGTCTCAAAATGATCACAACAAACATGATCATATAATATGCACTTCATATGATTATCAACATTACTTATGCTAGAACTATAAGTCCAAAAATCACCACAACTTGGCATGATTTTTCTAATATTGAAATCAAGAAGTATTTCCATCTCAAAAAGGCTAACTACCTGCTTATGGATATA
Source organism: Diphasiastrum complanatum (assembly GCA_029204225.1). Taxonomy (NCBI): domain Eukaryota; kingdom Viridiplantae; phylum Streptophyta; class Lycopodiopsida; order Lycopodiales; family Lycopodiaceae; genus Diphasiastrum; species Diphasiastrum complanatum. Next base: position 39,299,635 of record CM055101.1, on the reverse strand, counting down.
AGTGTCCACTTTGGATGCTTCACTTATTCTCATAAGAAGTTTACTTTAAAATTGAAAATTTACAATCTTCAACATTATGAATGAACACATCATTCATGACCTTATTGAAACCAACCAAAAATACATTATGAAGACATTTCCATTTCCTTGACTTCATATTCAATGTAAGTTTACAAGGAAAACATGCTTTGCTATCTATTAAGGCATCACACTCAACTAGTATTGCCTTAATCCCCCTTTGAGATACAAAAAGTTCTTCAAAGCAAAATAGTTCTTCATAGATTTCATGAGAGCATAAATGAAACTTTTTTCATTTTGTGATTGCTCCTCCTTAATCTTTCTTGGTTTCTCTTGGATCATTATAATAAATTTGAACTTTTCCAAAGTTCTAAGCAAAATGCTTTCCAAGGACATGAAATAAATCCAAGTGACATTAATGAAAGTGACATTTATCTTTGCATCTTGAACCAAAAAATTCACTTCCAAATGCAAAACTTCAAAAGGTTTGAAATGTGTGATGATGGACTTTTGAAGACAAATCTTGTAAGTCCTTGTGAGGCTCCAAGCCTCATGCATCTTTCCACAAAGGAAACATCTTTCCTTGGATTTGTTCTTCTTGCCTTTGCACTTTGAACTTGAAGTTCCATCCTGCACCTCGGCCCCCTTGCTTTGGTTCTCCTTCGATGGATTGGTCTTCATTTTGAAGCATCTTGAGACAAAATGATCTCTCTTGCCACAAAGGTTGCAGTTATGATCCTTACTTGCCTCCAATAGGTTGCCACCTATTGATGCCATGATGAGAAAGTAAAACCTTGTGATATGACTTTTCAAAATGTAATTTGTGACTCTCAAGAAACTAGATCTGAACACATTCAACAATCTAGAAGGATCTACACAAGATCTAGACCACAAATTTTGAATCATATCTCAATTGGAAACTAATCTTTGCTTTGATCACTAAGACAAAAGTACTCTATCAAATCACGAAAATCAGATCCAAACACCCCTATTGGACTCAACAAATATTAATTGACTCTTCCACTTTAGAGTTGGAATGAGATTCAAATTTTTAGAAATGTGATACTTCTCTCTCACTAAGATATGTGCTTACAAAGAGCTAATGCCACTTAGCAAGATTTGATCACAATGAAGAAGACAATTTTTCCACCATAGTCAAGAATTGAGCTACTAGTTCTTTGGCAATTTTTCTAATTTATAGGGACTTGCACAAATATCTACTACAAGTTGGATCTCACCTACTACTGATGTTTTCACACATATGAACAGTCCTTGGCACGTGTGAGATCACTCCTATCCATGTGAGATATCTTTTTCTACCAATAACATGATGTGAAGTGGCATATAGCTAGAAAACTAGATTTTGGCCATTTTAGCCACTAGATCTCAAATGAAATGGTATGTACAACCTATATGACTCATCTAAATGATAAATGCATTTATTTCACATGTGGGAACAGGATCCACACATGTCTGATGATGATATGTACTAGTCATAATGGTATTTACAAGATTTGATCAAGTTAGCTTTTGCCAATTTTTACAATTTACATGGTGCAACCCGAAGGTTATATTATCGATCATGTGTGTAAACTCCATAAGGCACTTTATGGCTTGAAGCAATCTACTCGAGCATGGTTTCAGAGGATCAATACTTTCCTTACTGATCACGACTATACCCCTAGCTCTTCAGATTCAAACGTTTACTTCAAAGAAGTGCAGGAGTCTTTTATCATTATCACTTTGTACATAGATGATACATTTCTTTTCAGCAATAGTACCGATTTGATAAAAAAAGCCAAGACAATGCTATCTTTTGAATTTGACATGACCGATCTGGGTGAAGCTCATTTTTGCCTTGGTATACAAATTCACAAAGATAGAAAACAGAAGTTGGTCTACATTACACAACAGATGTACATCTATAACATGTTAGTCAGATATAATCTGATGAATTGCAAGTTAGCTCTCTCACCAATGGAACCAAGACTCAAATCGTCAAAGGACCAATGTCGCCAAACAATTCATGAGAAGCAGCAGATGTTTGAGTATCCTTACCATTCTATTATAGGATCTCTTTTGTACGCCATGATTTGTACCAGGCCAGACATAGCTTTTACAGTCAGCTCTCTTAGTCAATTTATGACTAATCCTGGTATAACACATTGGAAGACTCTTATCAGAGTCATGAGATATCTCCGAGCTACTATGGACTTTTGCATTTGTTATGGAGCAGTCGGCAACAACAAACTCAATTTCCTCAGTGGTTACACAGATGCAAGTTGGACAGGAGATGTAGACACTTGTAAGTCTACTTCCGGATTTTACATTCTTCCTCAACAATAGTCCAATTTTCTGGAACAGTCGCAAGCAATCTTCGATAGCTCTATCTTCCACTAAATCAGGGTATATCGCAGCCTCTCAAGCTACAAATGAAGCAATTTGGTTGAGGAACTTACTCTCAAATATCGGTCTGAATCAATATGCTCCGACGTATTATTTTGTGATAATCAAGCTGTTCATATTCATAAAATTTCAATCATCTAAAATAATCTGAAACTCATTGAAAATTAGAACTATCAGAAGCATTTGAATAGTTAGCTCTCTCTCTCTCAAGCTTGTGAGCTTGAACACTCCTGAGTATTCTAGCTCACTTCTTAGAGTTGTTTTAGAGATTGCTATTATGCCACTGCTTATCAGCATTGCGCATTAGTTCAGACTTTCATTTTAGCCGTTCAGAGTTAGCATAGAGTACACGGCTTCGATCCGCAACTTATTGTAGTCATTTACTTCTGTTACATTTTTATATTGAATCAAATCAACACTATCTTTCAATGCGTTCAGCTTTCGTCTCAGAATGTATGCGTTTTTGTATTTCTTCGCGACTAATTTGCGAACAATTCGCGACTAATTATTTGGCTAATAATTTTTCGATGCTTAATTTTTTGGCTACGTAATCACTATAGTATTGGTGATTTCAAAGTTAGTTACTATAAGTTCAAACATGATTTCTATCACTATTGTCTTGTTTGAAATTGATAGGCGTAGTCATGCATTGGAAAGATGAAGATAGTTTATTTTGCCATGCACAAAAAGTTTTCTTTCTAGACCACGAATTATTTTCATTCGTTTCTTTTCGAGCTAGACCTATCTTCTGCACACCACTTTTCGCCATGGAGTTGGTTCAATAATATGACATTCAGTTGTTTCATAAGCTTCGTAGTAGCCTTATGTAGAAGTATTTTGCAGCTTGTTTGAGAGGAGAATTATTTTTTTGTTTGTTCAGAGAGATGTCTACCTCTACAGGGGGGATTGCACGAAGTCCAATTCTGTAGATGAAGATATTGTAGTGGAAATTCGAAGGGCGACTTTGTTTCAAAAAGTAACATGTCTAAGCAATGGAGCATTTTGAATGTCCTGCAAACACTTCCATTTGCAAGCAAATTGAAAAAATTGATGGGTTTTTGTGTAGTGCCCATCAAAGTGAACAAAATTCCGACAACTTACAATGGGAATGTTTGTTTCAAGCTACCACCTTCTCAACTATCTGCAATGGATGGAATGCCGAGAGCCTATGATTGTCATAACTGGGTTCAATACTCTACGACAATCTTTCAGGGATTTGCTGGTGTAATTCGTGTTTCGGCTTGTGGCGAGGGTTTTGAATGTATAAATGTTTTATGCAACTTCTTTTTATCATTTCGTGAAAAAAAATCAATTGCATTTCATAGGTCGTCTTACAACGTTCTACTGGTATTGCTTGTAATAATTGTGGTACTTTAAAATGTACTTATTGTGGTGAGTTTCCACAATGTGTGAAGATTTGTCAAGCAAAAATCTACTATTGCATTCCACATGATGCTAGGTACACTAGGTTGGAAATTCATGTGGGTATTCATGAACATGCTTTTAAAATTGGGTAGTCAAGTTTCAGCTTAAAAATATGGAAAACTAGGTTGCAAAAACTGTTAGTTTGGAGAACCTCAAATCTCTAGGCATAGTTTGTCATCAAATGGAAAAATATTTGATATCAGAACACTTGTTGGGAGTCAACATGCACGAAAATATTACAGAAGAAAAATTGCAAGAGCCCCTTGCTTCTATTGAACCTACTACAAACAACAGAAGGTATTTTGTAGATATCTTATGTTGCATTAACTCAACTGTAGTGGGTTTCTTTCCTTGCCTAACCTGAATCCAAGATCTAGTCAATCTAGCATCAAAGAGACGGAGTTAGTTGTCACGCGGAGGTTCGTTCCCATGAGAGCGATAGTATAGTTCAACTTTCAACATGAATGGAGGATCTACATCTAACATCCATTAACACTAAGCATTAACACTACATCCATTAACCCTACTTCCATTAACCCTAAATCCACAACAATGATAGAAACTTACTCTTCTCTCTCTCCACAAAAAGCATAAGAAATAGCAATCCCAATAATGATCAGATCCAACAATTAGCAAAATCCAAAGAAAGCATGAGAAATGGAGGAAAAGAGAGGAAGAGCAAGGACATTCATCAATCCATTTCTAAAGAGAACCAATATGCTTTATTGAAATGAGGAAATAAACATGAGGAGCAACTCGAGTTGGTCCCTTTTTATAGTAGAGAGGAGGACCCTGGCCTCTGAATCCTATTGGTCCAATCTTGCCTCTCTTTTTATTCAAATTTAAAAAAGTGTGGGAACCATCAAAATTGGAGGGAGACCCAACTTTATTCACTAACTTGACATCTAGGCCCTGCGACATTAAAAGTCCCGCAAAAAGGCCTAAAGTCCTTTATTAACTTCTAACTAATCAATCAAATAACTATGTGATCATCGGGTTGGACTTACACACACAGGGTGCCAAATCCCTTTCACTTATTAACTAGGGTTAGAATTGCCTTGGGGTTCTGCAAACCCTCCAACAGTATCCCCCACCAAAACTGGTGGCAATCCCACCACACCTGCAATATGAAGTTATTGGGGACTTTTATTGGCTTCTTGCCGAATCTTAATTAAATGATACTACCGGAGTTTTCTCAAAAATCGTGATTCTCCATGCCGGTTGCCCTCCCAGTGCAGGTATTTTGTCCAAGTCTTTGCCGGCCTCGATCTCGGAGGTCTTAAATTTCAGAACCCATCCACCACGCGAGGACTCATGCGGGTGTTGCTTTAAGAAGGTCTGGATCTGGTCCTCGACACTGATGGGCCTTCTGAATAAATGTCTTGTCCTTGATGAGGATGGACCTACTTGTACTACCGGTATGGTTGGCGGTTGATCTGCTAGATCTGGAGCTCCCCCCTGGTCCATGCTCGAATCAATCCCTGTATCCATTTGTACAGCTTCTTGGCGTGGAGGGGGAGCTATCCAGGAATAATTCCTAACAAACTGCCGATAGAACTTACAAAAGCCTAAGAAAGACTGTAATTGGCGTATATCGGCAGGCCTCGGCCACTTCTTAACCACAGCCACCTTGGCTTGGTCAACCGAAATACCCTCAACTGCCACTACATGACCCAAATACTCGACACGAGTCTTACGCAACTCTGTCTTCTAAGCATTGGCATACAAGACAGAAGCTTGTAACTTGTCCAAAATGGTCTTGAGATGAATCTCATGATCCTCAACGGCTTTACTAAAAACCAATATATCGTCAATAAAATTGACGATAAACTTGCCCATATAGTCTCGCAAGACATCGTTCATGAGCATCATGAATGTGGCTGGGGCATTGGTTAACCCAAATGGCATAACCAAAAATTCATAATGACCGAAACGGGTTTGGAAGGCCGTCTTCTAGACGTCTTCATCTCGAATCTGTATTTGATGATATCCACTTTTGAGATCTATCTTATTGAAAATGGTTGCACCTTGCAACGCATCCAGTAGATCATCAATCATGGGCATTGGATACCTATGCTTTATAGTGATCTTATTCAATCCCCTATAATCTACACACATCCGGAAACTACCATCCTTTTTCTTAACAAGTCAAATAGGAGAGGCGAAAGGTGAATAACTCGGACGGATGTACCCCAGCTTGAGATACTCCTCCAACATCTTTCTGAATTCTCCTTCATCTTTTAGGCTCATCCTATAAGGAGGCCTACATACTGGACTTGCCTCTAGAACGAGCTCAACACGATGATCAACGTTCCGACTAGGCGGCAATTCCTCTGGCATATTACTAATTAGCACATGTTTAAACTGCGTGCGGATGGACTTCTCCAACTCACTTATTGGGTCACATATAGGCTATAATGCAAATACATGTGCACTAGGGGATGCAAAAGTAAATGAAGCTTCTTGTGGTTTATTAGTAAGTGTGCTTATCTGATTATTATCAACATAAGAATCAAAACTGGAATCAACATTCACATAACACAACCACAAATATTGAATCTCCATTCTCCTTATTTGCATACAGGTAACAAGAGGACCCTCAACAGATGGTCTCTCCCCCCTTTAAGACATGAGACATACCCTCATGCCCGAACTTATACACATGTGATTTAAATCTAACTTCTCGGTATATGTCTGAATAGACAAAGATGCCTGACAGATTCTTTCATCCCAAATCTTTGTTTCCTTACCATGTCTCAACAGTATACTGGTAATCAGATGGAACAGTAGCCAAGTGAAATTTCTTCACCACACGAGAATTGATGATATTATGTGAAGAACCGGTGTCAAACAAGACGAGCATGTCATGACCTTCTAGCTTTCCCCTCATGCGTATCAGCTCACTATCTGGAAATTGAGGCCAGCTTGGCACTCCAGATTCAGCCTTGGTGCGCACATTACCTTCAAAGTTGAGAGCTGTAGCAACTGCCTCTTCTAAGGTCTTGCACCCTTCATTAAGCACTGAAGGCCTCAACTCTTCACGAAGGCCAAATATGAACTTGTGGACTACCAGCCACTCGGGAATCTCTTCCGAAATCTTGATAAGTGTCTCACGATACCTATCAGCATATTCCTGCACCATGTACTGTCTCTGATGATGCAAAAGCCAAGCATTCGTCGCACGCACATGCTCATGAGGAGGAATAAATTGAGCTCTGAAAGCTTGCTTAAACTCAGCCCAGGTGGATGGAGCCTGATTAGACTTCAACAACTTGCGCCACCACCTGTCAGCAAAATCAGTGAAATGGTAAGCAGCCTTGCGGATCTGCCAACCCTCATCAGTTGGGGACCGTTTTAAATCAAAATACTCTTCCCACTTATGCAATCACTGATCTACGATATCAGTATTGCGTTGGGGAGTGTTTCCAGCGAAACGGGTAGGTTTAATATCTTTGTCTTATGGATATGGTGGAGGTAATATAGGACGAACCGCAGAAGATGGATAAGGTGGAGCATACTGCGAGGAAGATGCATAACCACCAACTAATATCATCGCTCACATCTCTGCAACGGTCTTTTCCACACTATCCATGCGAGCTTGCATAGAAGGGGAAGTACCAGCAGGCAAGCGGGCATGCACCGTAGGCGGATTATGGGCAGGACTAAGCACAGGGCTGGGTGGTGGTGATGGAAGATCAATGGGTGGACTTAGTGGAATATCTACTCTATCTTCCTCCATTATGTAATAAAACAAATACAGAACAAAATCAAACTAGAAATTGCACGTAATAAAACAAGAAGAGAAGGGAAATTTGACCTTTTTTTTAAAAAAAAAACTACAAAAAAGCAAAGAAAGAAAAGAGAAAAAGATGAGTTCTCCATGGAATCCAAACAAAGGAATCCCTTCAGAAAAATGGTAGACTACAATAGATGTTGTCTGATTGGACCACAATGCTTCTTTCAAATAGCTTCAGAACAGCTTTGGTCTGCTGCTTCCATAACTTTTGGATGTTGTGGATTCCAAAATCAGCGCTAGAGCTATCAGAAATAGGTGCTAAATTGATGCTAGAGCAGCGCTCTAGTTTTCTCACAAATTGGAGTATTAATGTGTCCTCAGATTAGTGCTGATTAGGCTTTTAGAAAAAACTTCTTTCTAGCCACCGTTTGATTACAACAAGTATGCCTCAGTTCCGCTGCTAGAAACAGGTATGAGATAAGTGAACTGAAGCTGTAAAAAATGAACCACCCCACGTTTAATCAGATTATATGGACTTTTTCTTTTCTTTCCAATGATATGAGAAGCTGTAGGAGGGCGCTAGATTAGCACTGCAATCTCCACGTTTTTTGGATGGTAATAGATCTTCCAAATAGTATTGGAATTGCTGGAAAAGATGCGTTAGATCGGTAGCAATTGGTGCCCCGAAAACTCTACAAGTTTGAAACTCTTTTCTTCTCTTTCAGCGTTGGAAAACTGGTATAGGAGGACGATGGAACATCTGAAAAAATTTACCTAATTTTTCTCCCTAAAAACGGATTTTTGTGGCTCCTTGTAAGCTGGAACAGCAGCGATGGAGGCTCACCTTACTTCTTCGATATGTCTCCCACGTTTTCTCCCTCCAAAATCCTTAAAAAACAAGCAAAATCTGACAATTTCTATATTTTCTCTCTCTAGAACAACATTTTCTCTCTCTAGAATGAGGCTCTGATACAATTGTCACAAGCCAGTCTCTCCAAGCTCGTGAATCCTAGAAGCCGGTGTGTAGAATGAACCTCCCAACCATAGGCACCCCCTCCTTGAGTCCTTCTACCTGTTATTCCCGTCACTGGCACATGGCATCCACCTGTGGGTGATCAGTCCACTTGGCATGCCTGGCCCCTATGACTAGTGAATACTGAGTGATTCATAGGGTACCACCCCCGTGCCTCGCCAAAGACCTGTGACCCTCTTGGTCACCCCGACTACTTGTCGGCTAGCATCTCATCACTGACGGCTAGGGTCCCGACGGTCAAGACACACCGCATCTCTGACAACTTGTCAGGCGACCACACTGGGTCACTGCTTGTGACGCACCGGTCCCAACTTGGGACAGGTGTCCTCCTCGGGCACTGGCCCTTGCCAATACTTGGCCTCAGGCCCTCTGGTGACCGGCCGTGCCAAGGTCATGATGGAGTCGCAACTAGACTTTAATTGAAAGATTGTTGGATGGTACAAAAAGGAACTTCATTAACCCAAGACGAACTTGATTACTATCTATGGGTGGATATATAGTAGAGACGAGGCACTTGATGGAATCAGAGGGTTCTACAAATCTTCGAGCTAGCGCTACTACTAAAACTATTGATATGCCCAATTGTAATCCTCAAGTACAAAACCAAGACATGGATCCTAAAAATACGATGTCGCATGCACGTAAAAAAATGAGATGAAGATCCGATGTTTATGAAGAGGCAAGCGACAGAGTAGAAAGAGCATTGCTTTTAGACGTTGATGTGTGAGAAATAACTAGGACACCACAAGAGAAAAAAGAGTTCTTTGTCATTGAAAGCTTTGATAGCAACAAATCAGAAAAAACATACAATGTTGTAATTTCCACTGAGCCATCATGCACGTGCATGGATTTCCAAAAGTCCATTGCCAAGAAAAAATATATCTCATGCAAACATATGTACTTTGTTTATCTGCGTGTGAAGGGATTGGATGTGAATGAGAACATGTTCATCCACGAACCCATCCTAGATGAGCAAGAGTTGTTTCATGTATTATCGAAGACTTGACTAGTTGCACTATTTTAGAAGGTACATAGTATGCTATGTCATAGAATTTTGCACATATTAGATTAACGTCTAAGCGGATCTTAGGTTTAATTTGGAATTGTCTTTAGGTGTGTAATTCTAGCTACTCTAATGTGCAACAAATTTTGGGATATATCTCATTTGGTTTTGCAATGCAACAAATTTTGTGATGTATCTTCTATTGGTTTGCAATGCCACAAATTTTGGGACTTGTCTTTGTGTTATTGCTTTCAAATGATGATGTGATTAACTTGTGATGCACTGTTGATTTTTTGGAACCTAAGTAAGCCCAATAAGGTTTGGTGGATAGAAAAATGTCTTGTAGGAAATTACAAATAGGTGGAAATTATGTATCAAATCTGTGCACAGACAAAAGTGAAAAGTGACATATTGATATTTGGTATCTAGGAAATATTCCATGTACATTCTAATTTGGAATGTATCTCATTTGGTTTTGCAATGCAACAAATTTTGTGATGTATCTAATATTGGTTTGGAATGCCACAAATTTTGGGACCTGTCTTTGTGTTATTGCTTTCAAATGATGATGTGATTAACTTGTGATGCATTGTTGATTTTTTGAATCCTAAGTGCTTACCTAATAAGGTTTGGTGGATAGAAAAATGTCTTGTAGGAAACTACAAATAGGTGAAAATTATTCAATATGTATCAAATCTGTGCACAAACAAAAGTGAAAAGAAATAAACTGATACTTGGTTTCTAGGGAATATTCCATGTTAATTCGATTTCTTTTAAATCATTTTGGTAATAGCCAAAATGTGCATTTTTTGCAATTACAAACTCGCTAAACTCGCAAAACTCTACTGGCAAAATGTCAAGTCCCTAGTTTGAACAACTTCCCTTGCCTTTTACCTTTTCCATTCAAGACATCCTTCCTTTTGATCATACAAGAATCTCCATCAAACTCCACCTTGAGGCCTTTACTTAGCATTTGACTCACACTAAGCTAATTCTTGGTAATAGATGGAATAAACAAAACATCCTCCAAATGAACATTTCTATTTGTAGAGAGAGAAATAGGAATTGTGCCAATCCCTTTGATTGCACACTCACCATCATTGGCCGTGTAGATCACCCTCTTGTCATCTACATATGCCAACAAAGAAGTGAAGTACTCTTTGTGAGAGGTCATGTGTGAACTTGCTCCACTATCAATCTACCATGGATCTCCATCATTAGCAAGCATACATGAAGACATCACAAAAGCATCATCATTTGCATCTTGAACATCCAAACCATCCTCATCAAGAGTAAGATTACCTTGCTTGTCTCCTTGATCTCTCTTCTTCTCGTAGCACTCACTTGCAAAGTGTCCTTTGATGCCACAATAGAAGCACTTGAGATTTGATCTATGCTTATTTTTTTCATTTGAAGAAGCATCCACTTTATCTTGCCCTTTATACCACTTACTATTGCTTTTGCCCTTGATGAACATAGCCTCTTCTCCAACTTGAGATGTTGATGAAGATCCACCTCTTGCTTGAAGCCTATATTCTTCATTGATCAAGATCTCTTGAAGATCAATCAAACTTGGCAAAGTCTTTTGAATAGCAAGGCTTTGAAAAATGTTAGCATGAGCATCCAACAATCCATTAAGAATAACTTGAACAAGATCTCCTTACTTAATGCTTGTGAAAGTTTTCATATCCTTAAGATCCAATCAACTTGAAAGATCTTTGGTTAGAAAGAGAAATACACTACCAAACTCACCAATGTAGAAAAATCAGCATCTACACATAAAATGAGATACAAACACTAATAGAACTTGATCAAACTTGAATGAAATGATAAAATACTGTTGTTGTCCGTACAAAATCAGCAAGCTACTGTATTTCACATGTGTGGATCCAAAAATAACAAATATAGATCATTCTACACATAAAATTACATGCAATCACAAGTATCACAATAACATATCGCGCAGATTCTGACATGGACGTCTGACAGATGTTCAAAAATTTCATAATCCGTCACAATCTGACATGTCGAAGTCCGACGTCCCAGTAAAAAATCCGCAAATCAAAGTTCGGTGATCGGTAAATATGGGAGGCAACCAATTTTTTAAAGGCACGTCGAAATACGACATGTCGGATTCTGGCATTCAGACGTGGATATGACCTGCCATAGTTTCTCAAAAAAAAAAATACGTGTAATCCGACGAATCTGACGTCCATGTCTGCAAGCCAAAAAGCCTGTCCACGGCAGCTGGCGCCTGTCGTCCAGGACTGAATGGGCACAGATGTCGGATTCCGACGTGTTTGGAGGACATCAGAATCCGACGTCTATTTCAATCCTCAAATTCACGCGATCCAGCGCCTTCTCTCTCACTCTATTTTTTGTTGGTTGGAGTGTCTTTGGAGCGATTGAGGGTGATCAGTGCTTGAGGGCTTGAAGATCAGTGCTTGAGGGTTCCTCAAGATCAGTGCTTGAAGATCATTGTTTGAGGTTGGTGCTTGATTTTTGTTTGTTTTTCTTTTTGTTTGTTTGTTTGAGGTTGGTGTTTGTTTGTTTGTTTTGAGAAGAGATTTTGAAAGATAGAAAGACACACACACACAGAGAGAGAGAGAGAGAGAGAGAGAGAGAGAGAGAGAGAGAGAGAGAGAGAGAGAGAGAGAGAGAGAGAGAGAGAGAGAGAGAGAGAGAGTTATAATAGATTGTGATAGTGTTAATAATAGATTGATTTTTGATAGTGTTAGAATTGTTTAGGATAGTGTATGTGTGTGTGTGTTTAACATTTTGCATTGATGTAGAATTTAAGATTATAGATAAATACATAGTCTATGGTAGTAATAGATTGTTAAATTTATATTTATTTAGGACTAAGAATGATAGATGAGAGAGAGAGAGAGAGAGAGAGCGACATTTGATTAAGATTTAGGGTAGTAGATGAATAGATTTTGTGTGTGTGTGTGTGTGTGTGTGTGTGTGTGTGTGTGTGTGTGTGTGTGTGTGTGTGTGTGTGTGTGTGTGTGTGTGTGTTTGTGTGTGTGTGTTTAATGTAGCAAAAACTTTTTCATTTCGTGTTCATCTTCTCTCTTTTGATTTGCAAACAATTTTCTATCTTTGAATTTTCTTTTCGTGCGGAAGCTCTTACAGGATCCCAGACACTCGACTATACATCACAAAACATATTTTATTCTAGCAATCAAGAGACACAGCACAAGGCCAAGAGATACACGAAATAGAACGACTATATTGTCAATTTGATTTTAGAGCGAGATCGTCAGTGTCTCGTTTGTTGGCAGATTGCCTCTCTAAGCTTTCGCTGTGTTTTGTTCGTTGGCAGACTTTCATGCACAACTACGGTATTTTTGCTTTCTTACTCTATTCTCTACGTCTCTCTCTGTTTCTTACAGATCTCTATCAAATTCTCATCACACAATTATGATCCAGAGAGGGTCGTTTATACCTCCACTATGTGGAGTTTAAAAGATAGCCAAACGTAGAATCACAAGACTAGTTAACGCTAATCAACTAGTTAGTTAGTTTCCATTGTTGTTATTCGTTTCGGCTGGGCGTGAAGCCCATTGAGCTACAAGTTGGCAGCATGAAAGATTTCTCTTTGTGTGTTTTCGTTCTTTTCGTAGTTTTTGTTTTGCGTCCATTTTGCGGTTTGCGGTCCTAGAGATGTGTTTACAATTCGCGATTGATTCGCAAATCGTTTGTGCTTTGAGTCAAAGACACGTTGACTGTCACGAATTGTTCTTGTTCAACCTTCGTGTCTTGTTCGTGCTACGACAAAGTTGCAGGAGTTCACCATTTCTGACACTCCCTCTTGAACCTTGCAGTTTTGTTCGTTCAATCCAATTGCCTCTCTTTGCTTGGTAAAGAGTGGCTTGTCGAGCGGTTTCGTGAGGAGATCTGCAATCATACTTTTTGATTTTATGAACTAGACCTCAAATGTGACGGTACTTCAGAGGAAGGATCCTGAGACAGATAGATGGCACTCTGAGAGTCCATCATCATCGTGTTTGGTCCCTCTTATGGTATCCCGATTGCCTCCAACATCATCTGTAGCCACACTATCTCATTTGCCACTTTCGATCATGAGGGGTTGGCTCAGTTGGTTAGCTTGACATCCAGAATTTCTTTGGTCTCAGGTTCGAGCCTCCCCTTGGAAACCAAGAAGCATTTGCCACTTTCGAGACTGCGACATACTCAGCTTCGCAAGAGGATTGAGCTACTAGGGTATGCTTTTTGCATATCCAGCTGATTGCAGCTCTGCACACTATTGTACATCCCCCAGTAATGGACTTGTTGTCATCTTTGTAGCTCGTCCAGCTCGCATCACTGTAGTGATGTAGCTCGAATCCTTTCTCTTCGTTTCTAGCTCTGTAGGTTAATCCAATATTCTGGGTATCCTTCAGATACTGTAGGATTCGTTTGGCCATTTGCCAATGTGATAGACCAGGATTGGAACAGAATTGGCTCAATGCATAAACAGAGAAGGCCAGATCCGGTTTGGTACATATTGTCAAGTACATCAGACTCCCGATTAAGTTCTGGTAGGGTATACCTATCATAATTTGTTCTTCTTCTTCTGTTTTTGGGAAATCATGTTTCGTGAGCTTGGCTCCAGCTATCATTGGTGTGGCTTTCTCTTTGCAGTCCATAATGTGGTACTGCTTCAACACTTTTCTGGCGTATTCTGACTGACTCAAGTGCATTTCACCATTAGCTTGATCTCTTTTGATCTCCAGCCCTAGGCATTTTGTTGCTTCTCCAAGATCTGTGATTTTGTAGCTTTCAGAAATCTGACTCTTCATTTCTTTGATCAGCATCAAGGAGTTTCCTATTATCAGCGAATCATCCACAAAAATGGTCAGTATCACAAAATCCTTTCCTACTCTTTTGATGTAGACATTACAGTCTGGTTGAGTAGGGTTGAAATCTAGAGACTTCAGAAGACCATCAGGCTTTTTGTACCAAGCTCGTGATGCCTGTTTTAGACCGTAGATGCATCTCTACAATCGACAGACATATTGTCTGTTGTCGGGGTCTTCATAGCCTTCAAAATTGCTTCATGAAGATTTCCTCCTCTAGATCTCCGTGGAGAAAGGCTGTTTTCATGTCAATCTAGTGAATTTCCGGATTGTACTGTGTGGCGTATGCAAGGGGTAGCCTTATGCTTGTCATCTTCACCATGGGGGAATATGTGTCAAAATGGTCGACACCATATCTCTATGTGTAGCCCTTCGCGACAAGCCTTACTTTGTAGCGACCAATAGTACCATTTGATTTTAGCTTTTTCTTGTACACCCACTTGTAGTCGACTACTTTTCTGTTTTCTGGCAGTGGCTCAGTCCATGCCTCGTTTTGCCTCATCGACTCAATCTCCTCTGACATTGCCTGCTTCCAGAATTCTTCCTCTCTGGATAGCTTCTTGGTATGTTGCTGGCTCTTCTGTGAAGCTGTAGTACTCGAACTATGTGTCTTCGCTCCATTGAAGATTGTTTGAATAGTGGTCTGGAGGTCTTCTTTGTCTTGTTGACCTTCGAGGTTCGTTTCGTCTCTACTCGAACATTTCTTGTTCATGGGGTCAATCCTTTGCTTCCTAATGCTCTGGAATCTGGGGCTCTGCATTCTGATTTGATGTCTGTCCTCGATCTCCCTCTTGAATAGGCAACAATGTGAAGATCTCATGGCCTCTTTTGTCTTTTAGTCCAGGAAATGTGGACTCGTCGAACTTCACATCTCTGCTCGAAACAACCTTCTTCATGGTTGGATCGTAGAGTCTGTACGCATGTGTTCCATTCGAGTAGTCGACCATGATTTTTTGCTCAGATTTGTCATCGAGCTTGCTTCTCTTTTCCTTCAAAATGTGCTTGTATGTGTTGGATTTACTCCTTCCACTCTCCTGAATCCCAATTTTAATCTGCCTCCATTCATGCTGTATATTTTCTAACGTTGTCACGCAGTCTGCATTTTTACACGCAAATTTGCACAGACAAATGAAAGGCAAATAAATCATGACACTATGTTCTTACACAGGTCATGGTGACAGGCAAAAGGAGGACACTACCTCACAGAATGGCAAGTTGCCCTAAAAGCTAAGGCACCCTGTAGATCTTATCCTAAGGCCATTCGTAAGAGTGACGCACTCTTGCATCATCACGAATGTTCACCTGACGTCACACCCTTTTCCACGCTCATCCTTTGCAGCTGCACTAACAGATTGAACAACGACTGCAGCCACACACGATCTCCTACAGACAACACATCCACTCTATACTTTCATTTCTACGCACCTGTAATATCTTGTATATAGTAGATACCATCTGTGTATTCAAGACATGACGATGAAGCAGTGTACGCAAGAAGAGCAAGATAAGTCTAGAACAAGCAAAGGAGGTTATATTCCTCATTATAGACAGAAATAAGCTTGGTAGGACACGCGGTTTCGTCCGCTACTGTCTTGTGCTCTATCGCATTATTGATCTGTATACTTGCTATACTTAATCTGACACAGTTCATTTATTCTGCGTTTAAGATCTGTCAATATTGCTATGCTTATTCTTCTTTCTGTTTGATTGTTCCAGTTGCTCTTTCTGATCATAAATGATTAATTTTTATTCTTATCTTTTGTGAATAATTCGCGACTAATTATAATTTGAGCACTATCTAGCTCTTCGCGAATCATTCACGACAAATAATTTGTCTTGCAATTCACAACAAATTATTCTTCTAGCACTTCGTCCATTCAAAGGTTTGACTACGTAATCTAGAATGACTGTGATTTCAATCACTATCTGTTCTTTTCATTCTGATAGGCGTAGTCATGCTTAAAGAGAGAGTCATTTAACTCATTCCGCAGTGCATGAACATTTTCTGTTCGAGTTCGCTACTCATTCATTTCTTGTTCGAGTTCGTTTCTCGTTCGCGTCTTGTTCGTCATTTATTCATTCTCTCTCTCTCTCTCTCTCTCTCTCTCTCTCTCTCTCTCTCTCTCTCTCTCTCTCTCTCTCTCTCTCTCTCTCTCTCTCCCAACATGGTATCAGAGCCCTGTTCATAGCTTGATTAGCTTCCACTGTACAAGACTCTACTAGTCGATAGAGTAATTGTCTTCTTGTTCTGTATTTTTTCACTATCAGATTTTCATACTTAAGTCACTGATAGTTTCGCCTATCACTTAGGCTAATTCTTCCACATGGATTTCCAAGGGAAAGCCAGTCCTCTCATGGACAAGCTTGATGGAGTTATCTAAGATGAAAACTGTACTAATGGCAAAGGAATTGTATGACGTTGTCACAGGTGCAGAAGGGAAACCCGAAGCAGACGACGCAGCAATCGCCAGATGGAAGCTGAAGGATGGAAAGGCTTTCGCACTGATCATCCTCAACATCATGGATATACAGATGTATCCGAGGTTCAGACATCGAAAGAAGTCTGGGACATCTTGAGCACGCTATACGAAGTGTGAGATATAGTTTCTAAGCTACATCTCAAGAAGAAATTCTACTCCTTCAAGATGACGAATGGTGATTCTCTACAGAATCACATTAATTCAAGAACCTGCTAAGACAAATGGCCGCTGTCGAATCTGTCATAGACAATCAAGATGCAGTGATGCAACTGCATACAAGCTTGCCAAGTTCTTACGACAGCTAGGTGATGATCATCACGACTCATCCAGAATTGACTCTTTTGAGAGTCACCACTATGTTGTTGCAGGAAGACACGCGAAAGAATGAAGCCTCAAGTTTCTCGGCTAATTCTCACGCCTTGTACACCAACAAGGGCACGACAAAGCAGAAGAAGAAGAAAGACCCGAAGCCATCAAAGCCAAACCAGAAACCAGCTCAGCACAAGGAACAATCAAATCTGCAGACAAAGAAGAAGCTGTTCTATAGATACTGCAAACGAAACAACCACGAAATTCAAGACTGCCGAATACTTCAAGTGAAGAACAACAGCAAAGGACAGTCGAATCAAGTGGCAAATGCAGCTGCAGAAGCTCCACAACCAATTCAAGAAGCGGATCATGATTCCTTCATGATCAACCATTAAGGAGCATCTGGTGACAGTTCCTGGTTCATGGACTCCGGAGCCACTCAGCACATGACTAGCCTAATAGGCTGTTTCGAGTCCTATACAACAAATCTAGAAATTTGTCTACCTTGGCGACAATAACACACAAGCTATTAAAGGTAAAGACACTGTAAGATTATGCTTTGCAAATGATCAATCTAAGCTACTCTCTAAAGTTCTGAATTCGAATGTGATCAATGTAAAGTGGTTGATAGGACAGGCAAGATCCTAGCAATCGAAAAGAGACATGGATACTTGTATAAATTAAGTCATTGCTTTTCTGCCTCTAGTCAGGCTCTCAGTACTTCAATTCAATCAAATAAAGGTTTACTTTGGCACTATAGACTTGGTCATATAACTTATGCTGCTGTACAACGAATGTCTAGACAATCTATTGTTCTTGATCTCGACTATCCTCGTAAAACAGTCGAGCTACCTGTTTGTCAAGACTGTCTCATTGGTAAACAGACTAGAAAGCCATTTAAGTCAAGTCATCAACATGTTGCTAGATGTTGTACATTCAGATATCTGTGGCCTGATGAAAAATCCTTCGTTGAAGAATGCCAAGTATTTTATAACCTTTATTGACGAATTTTTAAGAAGAACGATGGTGTATTTCATAAAGAGGAAATCAGAAGCCTTCAATTGCTTCAGAATCTTCAAGGAGCATGCAGAAAAGGAGACTAGAAGGACGATTAAGGCCCTGAGGTCAGACAACAATGGAGAATATATCTCTGTCGAGTTCAAGGAGTACTGCCAAAGCCAAGGCATTGAATAGCAGTTCATCACTCCTTACAGTCCTCAGTCTAATGGCTTAGTTGAGAGGAAGAATTGAACTCTGGTCGAATCTACTAAGTGTATGCTAGCGCATGCATCTTTGCCCAAGAAGTTCTAGGTTGAAGCTATTTCCACTGCAGCTTACATCCAAAATAGATGTTCGACAAAGCTCTCTCAGACAAGACACCCCAAGAGGTGTGGACAGGCTTCAAGCCTTCTTTGAAGAACCTAAAAGTGTTTGGGTGCATTGCCTATGCGCAGATCCCAAAAGACACAAGGAATAAATTGGACTTCTAAGGTCTCAAGACCATCTTGATTAAATATACCTTGTCTGATAACACCTACAAGCTGTACGATCCTGATACCTAGCAAATTTTGTATAGCCGGGATATAGTCTTTATCGAGGATCAGTTTATCGACCTCAAAGGCAAGGAAGTTACTCAAGAAGAATCTTCATCGCCTACCATTGACACGACAGTTCGAGCCTCTGTCTCAAGCATGTCTATCGTCGACCCACTTTGAGACAATGAATCAGATGAAGATGTTGCTATCCAGCAACAAGTCCCAGGAGTGGTTCATCAGTCTAATCCTACCAGAAGATCAAGCCGAGTGCGCACACAGCCCACAAGGTATACTCCTGAGTCTGTCTATCTTTTAATGCAGGAACCAATGACAATTGAAGAGGCACTTAGCCAACCGGACTCTGATCTCTGGAGAGAAGCTATGGACAGAGAGCATTCCTCTCTGATCAAGAATCAGACATGGTCATTATCAAGATGATATCATCCACATAGATAAGCAAGATGGTAACATCATTTTCAGCAAACCTATAATAAAGTGAATGATCATACTCACTCATAACAAAGCCTTGAGAGAGTAAAAAAGTGTTAAGCTTAGCATACCAACTCTTTGGTACTTGCTTAAGGCCATACAAACTCTTTTGTAGTAGACACACATGATTTGGCTTTGTTGATGAAATGTCGCTCTCAAGTTGTTCCATATACACTTCCTCCTCAAGATTACCATTCAAGAATGCATTTGAAATGTCCATTTTCCATAGCTCCCATCCATAAAGTGTAGCAAGTGAAATGATGACTCGAATACTTACCATCTTTTCCATAGGTGCAAAGGTCTCATCATAGTCAATCCCTTGTTGTTGAGCATATCCTTTTGCCACTAGCCTTGACTTGTACTTGTTGATAGATCCATCTTGGTTTGTCTTCACCTTGAAGATCCATTTGCATCCAATAGCTTTCTTGTCCTTAGGCAACTCCACCAATCTCCATGTTCCATTCTTCATAAGAGCTTGATACTCAAGATCCATTGCCTGGATCCACTCCTCTACTTTCCTTGCTTGATCTACACTTGTAGGTTCATCCAAAGATATTAGGAAAGCAACATAATTTTCAAAAACTACTTGCTTACCCTTTTGATCATATGTGAGCCTTGAAGGTAATTGTCTTTCCCTTGATGTTCTCCTTGGCTTTTGACTTGATGAAGGTCCATCATCATCACCATCCAAAGTAGGATCCTTTTCATCAACATCAAGAATGTTAGATCCATCCACACTACCATCAACCATCCTTGAAGACACTTTTGGAATATTTCCCTCATCAAAAATGACATCTCTACCAACAATCACTTTGTTAGTAGAAGGAATGTAAACCTTGTAGGCTTTATGCTTCTTCAATGAATTCCAAGCTTCCAAAGATGATGTGCACTTACCAACTTCCTTGAGAAGCTCATTGGTAGCATTCATCTTTATCATGTGTAGAGCCTTCTTGGCCCTCTTCTCATACCTCATTTGATCTTGTTGTGTTGTTTTTCTCTCCTCCAAACCTACAACAATATCCAAAACATAATTCATCTCAAGAAGTCACTCCATCCTCACTTTCCACAATAAATAGTTACTTGAGGTAAGCCTATCATTGGCTTCCAACATGACCTCCAATTGAGGTTGCCATGTAGCAATGACCTAATATTTTTTTTCAACCTATTTCAATGCACAAAGAACTCCTTTGGACAACAAAAAATGCTTCCAAAAGAAATAACCAAGATTTGAAACTATCTCACAAACGCTCTTCTAGCACTTATACCAAGCAAATCAACACATAGAATCATGGAATCTTGATCAACCTATGATCTATCATCAATCTAATGACTTTTGCCACTTCCTAAGATTGAAACGCACTCAAATGAAGTCAAGCAACCTCACTATCTAGAGAGCTAATCAAAATTAGGATTTTGACAAAATCACAAAAGATTGACTCTTCCAAATCTAAATGAAAATGCTAAAACCACCACTAAGGCTGATCCAATGATCCAGAAATCGGCCAAATCCAATATGTGAAATCAAAAATCAGAATTGATCAAGTTTATAGACCTATATAGGGTTTTTATCTACAAAAGATCCAATCTACAAAAGCAAAAAACTCGATTTTGGTGTAGAATCCCCTGCTGCTTGGATACTGTCAAACAGAATGAATGCTGGTAGATATCATGACTAAGCCATTGATGAGACAACATTTTTTACCTTAAGGAGTCAGTTGGGAATAGAGAGTCTGAGTGATGGCGCGAGAGGCTATGAAATGAGAGAGGGTATGTGGGTTTTGTGAATCGGGTTTCACATTGAACATTTCATAGCCCTAGAGTTTGTTAGGATCCGAGTCATGTGAAGTAGTTAGTGGTTAAGAGTTAGGGGCTAGTAATCCAAATTTTTGTAGGATCTTGATGTGAAAAGGAGGCTGACCCTTTCTTGGCAAATGTATGTAGGATGTGATATAATGATCGGAACGTCGTGTGGCATTTACGCTTTTTGCCATTGTAGTTTGCATTGATCATTCTGTAATCATTCTATCTTTTTGATGTGATTGAGCTGATTGATCTGACTGCGTAAAGTAAAATCAAAAGCTAGATACTTTGTCCTTGTTCTAGTCATTTCTCACATACGTAAGACCAAAAAAAAAATACGTACAAGCAATAGCGGGAGCATCATCCATAGGAGGACATGGCCATACAACGCTATAAACTAGCTACAAATGAAAGTAGAACAAAGCATAAGTGAAATAAGTCCACAACCCGAACTTTGGTCAAGATCTTAGTGATTCATTAAGCGTGTTTTTAATCTAGTATCAGAGTAGGTTGCAGGCCAAATTTGGAGGATTTGCCAAATCTAGAGGTGGATTTGAGAGCGCCATTAATTCAATGTGGACTTGGAGGTGTTTCTAAAGCATTTTCAAGTATAGAAAGTGAATCTTTGTGATCCTAGCATCATTTGAGGCCAAATCACTTGGAGTAGGCTGATTTTTTAAATCACTTATGGAGACAAAAATTGCTCATGATTGTGGATCTACATTCTATTAGATGACATATCAAGATTCTAGCTTTTGCACATAGTTTTTTGCTTGATTCAATATTTTGCATTTTTGTAAGAACCCTAAATTTGATAGGATCTCTTGATTTGAAGTTGCTGGACTTTTTCGAGAGTGTGTTTCAATTTTAGTGGAGTGCAAAAGTTCATTATATTGTAGTTTGATCAAAAAATCATCATTCTATGTGCTAAGATTTGCTAGAAGAGAGAAAAGGAGAAGCAGATTGTTTCCAAATCTTTGTGATTTCTTCTTGTCATCATTTATTGATTTTCAAGAGAGTGCTAAGTGCATTGGAACAGGTTGAAAGAGAATATCAAATCATTGCAACATGGCAACCTCAAGTGGCTTCATGTTGGAAGGCAATGGTAGGCTTATCTCAAGCAACTAGTTCTGATTTTAGTCAATCATGGTTCATATAGCCCATTTCTAGCCCAAAAATCTCAATTTTTGGCTAAAAATCACTATCTAAGCTCTCTTTTGATTGTCAACTAGCATGCAATAATTAGAATCAGTCAAAATAACTGTAAAAAAATACGTACAATTTTGGAAAACGTTTAAGATCAGTAGCTTTGATGAATTTCAAGCAAAATTTTGAATTCTAATTCAAAAATCTCAAAACACCGTAAAAAATCCATTGATTTCCATCATTTTTTATGGAAAAAGTCCATAATCATGACCAATAGGCTAAAAGTACATTAAGATCATGACTAGGCGGTGAGGATGAAATCTCACGTGCAGCCCACAGGTGCACATGTGTAGCCCACAGGTGAGCCCACAGGTGCAACATTCAAGTGTGGTGTTGTCTAGTGGACCTGAATCATGCTACTTTTCGATGTCGACAAACTTTGACAATGATGAGCAGCTACTTTTTTGTCACTCTTTATGAAGCCAAATAGCTAAATTATCTAGCCCATCACTCAAATGCTATAATTTTTTTCATTGTTTCTAAATTATTGATGGATATTCAAAGAGATTGTCAACAAAGTTAGTGTTTTCAATTAAAAACTATATGAAGCTGTTAGATTTCTTATGCTCAGCCTTAACAAATCGTAGCATCCTGAAACCCAAAGGCCGACTATATGTTTTAGACCATCACATTTTTTACCTTTGAGATTTTTGTGCCTTAATCGTTTTTTAGGCACCTTCGCCTTTTTCTCACCTTCGTGAAAAATGTGACAGAGTGGCCATAATGCCTTGGAATCCATTTCAAGCCCACCTTCGCATTTTTGTTGCCTTCACTCTAGAGGCGCCTTCGGGATCTTTTGCACATACTCTCAGTCTAAGGGCACCTTTGGGTTTTTCGGATTTTTCAATAGTGGTGGACCGAATCACTGCTTTATAGAGGCTTTGAATATGCTTATTTAGGCCATCTTCCTTTTGCTGCAGCTTTTGGATCTCTTGTTGCCCACTGAGCTCATGTTGTTGAGCTATTTGCAGTTCCTGTTGCAGCTTTTGAATCTCGGCTCAAAGTTGCGTGTTGCTTGTGGCTAACTTCAATACCCGACTATCCAGAGAGGTTCGGGTGGCTACCGCATCCTGGATAATGAAGGTTCCCAAGGCTTGGTAGGCTGTCAATAAGTCCGTTGGAACAGCCGGTACGCTTACGCTAGTAGGGGCTTGTGATGTAGTGGCCCTGACGACTTGTACTGTATCGTCATCCTCCTCCTCTATGAGCTTCTTTAATGATTTCTGGCCATCAGGTGCAGTGGGATCTGCATGATCAGGTGATGGAATGAAAACTGTCTGTATAAATGCGTCATCAGGCAACGGTTTGTCGCCTTCGGCAGCTTTTGATGGAGAAGTGAGGGGTGTGAGAGAAGCAGAAGTGAAGAAGGGAGAGAGACAGCTTGTCCAAAAGAGAGAATGGGAGGAACAGAGAGAAATTGTAGGGTGGTGTGGAGGACGGAAGGAGAAGAAGGGGGAGATGAGCCATGGCCTGGCAGTGTGAAATTGATGACTTGCATCCAAGCCAGGGTGTCGGGAAACAACTGTGAATATGAAGGATTGAATTGAAAAGGGACGGTGGTGGAAGCAGGGGGGATGAAGGAAGCGATAGTAATGGAAGGAGTGGTAGAGGATGGAATAGAGGTAGAAGCAGTATCTATAGAAGATATGGGAATGGAAACAGAGACAGCAGTTGCAGGTTGAACAGAAAAAATAGGAACAAAAATAGAAACAGTAGTAGAGGGCTGTACAGAATAGGAGGTGGCAGTGGTAGATGCAGGAACTGTTAGTGGTGTGGTGTGGTGCGGCGTCTGGTAGTAGGTGGAGATGAAGAGGAGGGGGCAGTGCCATGCATCCGCTTGTTGGCTGTTGTGTCAGTGACTGCAGGCTGGGCGGAGGTGGAAGCAATTGATTGTGACAAATACAAGTTAGTGTATGGAACGGTGGCTGAGAGGATGCTGGAACGGTAGAAGCCGTGCGCTCTAGTCTCGAGAAGTGCGCCGGCGAAGTTTCACAGTAAGGGACCTGCTGCGATACGCTCACGAGAGTTAGGTTTGATGGAGATTGTTAGTTCGTGGATAAGAAAATTATGCCAATCATATTAGGACTCAAAAAGGGCTTCTTCACTAATTATAATTAGTGTTAATGATGACATGTGTCCCAATAAAATATTGACAACTGAGAGGGAATGGTCCATATGACATGGCAAATTCAATGGTGTAGATTAAATCAAGTGTGGGCCCACAAAGTACACCTCTAACATTAACCCTACATTAACCCTAGATAAAGCAATAACTATGCCTACAAGTTAACATCAACTAGCCTGTCTATCTACTAGTAGCCTTATCCTAAGTGAGCCTAGTCCTTATTTCAAATTTTGAATGTTCACAAGCTTGTATCTCTCATCTCTCTCTCTCTCTCATTTTGTAGTCTCTCTCTAAATGACCTCTCTCTCTCTCTCTCTCTCTCTCTCTCTCTCTCTCTCTCTCTCTCTCTCTCTCTCTCTCTCTCTCTGTGTGTGTGTGTGTGTATACTCCACAGATATTCTATTTTTTTTATTTTGGTTCACCTTATCTGAAGATCTACACACTATTTCGCATATCCTACATTATCATTACATCATCCATTATGGCCTCTACTCAATCAAGGAAGCCCAAGAATCAACTAGCTTCCATTGTTGCACACATCAAAGATTCCAATGAGCATTGGGTGCCCCATACATTTTCAACTTTTGACTGGGTTTACATGCAACCATCGGGCAAAGGAACTCACAAAGTTGCAAAGAGGAAGCGAAACAACCAAGACTACCATTGGAAAGGAAGGATCCACGAATTCAAGATCGACCAAAATGGCAAATACCTTGCAAATGTGCAACACGTATACATGCGCCGAGATATTTTATTGGATGTGGCTATTTTAGATAGAACCATACAGTCACATTGTAGGTCTCACCTCTTTTATTCTTGTGTTAACTATTATGTTTGAATTATTATTATGTTATTGTAATGGATAATAATGTTGCATTAATGCCTGGTGTAGATGTCTTTCCTTCAAATAGCTTCGACTGGCAAAACGTGAAGTCCTTCACTGAAAAATTCTCCGCCATACACGCCAAATATGGAGAACTAATATATGGTGGGTTGGCATCCTCTGCCCTAATCAAAATGGGCATTTTCTTTTACGATCACATATACGAAGTTCCAAAAAAAAAACTTTGGCCAAGGCAAATTAGCACCAACTTCTGAGCCTGCAATCAATTCTCACGAGTGGCCATATGTTGACCAACTGACTATTGAATTAACGAAGAGACAACTTCTCAAAGAGATTAATGGTAATATGAAGCCAACATTCGGATCCAAACGAGTCTACACTAGCATCTCTGTGCCGATCACCGTATTTGTTGCCATATTTAAGGCGGTCCCCTTTAGGAAAACAAACACGATGTGGGCATGGAAATCAACAGAATCATCACTATTGGACAACATATTTGTCGCATGGGATTCAAAGGAAATGGAGCATAAAGGAGATTTAATAAGGTGTAAGCTCTCTTGTGAAACAATGACCATAAGGTATCATATTTCACGTCAAACATGCTCCTTAAGTTTCATTTATAGGCGATATAAGTTTGGTCATGGCCGATGGGACCCTCTGGACGCGGAGACGAATCAGCAAGACGTGGAGATATCCATACATTTGTCCCATGATGAAATACGAGAAATTTATATAAATAAGGAGTGCAACCTAGAAGATCTTCGGCATATGCTTGGATTGACTTTTGTTGATGTGCCAGAAGATTTTGTCTTCACTCGTAATGGACAAAATGTGAGTCCCTAATTTCCATCAGATTTTGAATTTTAAATAGTAATGTTGAATAAATATAGGATTATTAACTTTGTGTCCGGTTTTGCAGATACGGAGACGAGCCAAAAAAGATCATGAATGTGTTTCATTTTTACAAACATGGACATTAGGAGTCCAATGGGAATAAAGAATTTAATCTAATGGAAAATAGAAAACACAATTAGTTGGTTGTGTTTTGACTCTATTCTAATATATTTGGTTACGTTTTGACGTTACTTTTGCGTTGTCACATTTTATATGCCTGTTACTACATTTGTGGATGTCCAAGGTTGAAACTTGTTAGGGTTTAAATCGTTTAGTGATATGCATTTTAATACTATTACTGGTTTTCTTCGAAGGTTTTCACTGATAGGCAATTAGGATTTTTCCTCATGAGCCTAGACAAGAACATACTATATTTGGAAAAGAGGCCAAAACTTTTATAGGGACACTTACTAAAAATAGAACCCTTCACTATGTAAGGGTGATTGGGTCCTCATTTCTCCACTTCATCCCTTGAGTGTCAGAGTGTCAGTTTTTTTAAATTCTTTGTTTTTCATCTCTCGTGTTCTCTGATACGTTTTCAAAGGCTAACCAATGTCTGAGGAAATGGCACGGACGAAACAAACGGCTAGAGATCCCAGAGTGACTGCATTGCTCCATAGGGATGCACTAGCCACCCTTGATGAGAGAGAGAGAAGGGAGAGCAAAAGCAGGAGTAGGAGTCACAGCCCTATAGCATCTCAGGAAGATCCGGCCACTCAGCGTGAAGCTGAGGAGGACATGGCCCGTACAACAGCTGCACAGGAGGACCAGACTGAGCAGCAACATCAAGAAGACCATCAGCAGCAAGAGGACCAGCAGCAGTAGTAGCAGCAGCCAACATGAGAAAAAAAGCCATTTTCTGACAGCAATTGAGCGGGAGGAAACAATGAAGTTCCTAGATGAGGAGCTTGCGGCATCGGGTGAGTTGCCGGTTCTAAATGATTCTTTCTTCGACCCATTTCCACCAGCAATGGGCATGGACACATCAAATTTAGGCATATCGGGGGACACCACACCCACCGTGTCACCTCCAAGTCACGGCCCATTGATGAGTTCGATGATGTCGTTGCTGATGGGTGGTTCTGATGAGGGCACCCCGATGTCGAACACAACAAGGATGAAGCAGAAGGCGACCCATAGATGGTCAGAGAGAAGAGCACACGAGCAAAAAAGAAAGAATCCTCGCAAGGCAGGGTCTACATCAAAGCGACGGAAGCCTGCAGCTCAGCAGCCATCACCACTGCCCACACCGCCAACATCGCCTCCACCGCCTCCACCTCCACCGCCTCCACCGCCTCCACTGCCTCCACCACCACCCCCACCACCACCACCACCTCCACCACCTCCACCGCCTCCAAGTTCTGTCGCAGCTGGCCCAAGTAGGACCGTAGAGCGTGGCAGGGATAGGCCGGCCCCTCGTGCAGCACCATGGGCTGGAAAGGAGCTCCGTAGGATGCAGGCACCACCTCCTCGGCCGCGTAGAAAGCGCAGGATCACAAAGTGGCTCCAAGATATACGGAGCTATCAGAAGTCCGTAAATTTTTTTTATCCCTAGGGCCCCTTTTGTGAGGCTTGTAAAAGAAATAGTCGATGAATTTTCCTTGGGGAACAGAGTTACAGCAGATGCGGTGTCTGCAATACAAGAGTCTGCGGAAATGTACCTAATGCAGCTCTTTGAGGACTCATTTTGTAGTGCACGGGAAGAGAGTCACAATACTCCCGAAAGATCTCCACCTAGCTAGAAGGCTAAGGAGAGAGTGCAATTTAAAATATCATGTACATGATTTTATTTATAATATACTGAATATTTGGTGTCAAGTATCTTACAGAATTTCAGGTTGTGTGAATGCAAATTGTTGTGATTGAGTTTGATATCTGATTTTAGTACTGTTTATGTGAATGCAGTCATTTGAATTTTTTAGTATCATCTATGTGAATGCAATGATTTAAAATTTTCAGTACTATGGGAATGGTACTATGGAAATCATGCCAAGGCGCGACCAGGGACCGTTTGACCAGGTTAAACGGGACACTGGTCGCGCCCTGGCATGAAAATCATAAGGGCCAATTAAACTCGAGAGAATGAGCCGGGTCTCGAATCCAGGGCATAAATAATTCAAAACGGCTTTTCGGAGGACACAGTAAGCCTTTGGCACTGGCGGTGACAAGTCCAGCTCACCAATGTGCTTGGAGAGTGCTTTGAATTTAAGAAGCTCTGTCTGTCCATCTGGGCTGTACTTGTTGCTGAAGCAGAAAATAAAGTTGTTGGACAAGTTCCCAATGTAGTGGGCCATAGACCTGTCCAGAGTTCCTGCTTCAACTTTCTCCCGAGAGCCACCCCTTCGCATTGCAAATGCATCAAGCTCCACTGCATTCTGTATTTGGTTCAAATTATTGCAAAATGAGTATAATGAAGACAAACAAACATAACAAACACACGCAAGTTGAATTGTTGGGTCAGACTTGCCTCGGTACCTTCATCAATGTCTTCGGTTTGCGCAAGGTCAATTCCTTTGCCTTTGTACTTCACGTCAGCAGTTTTCCCTTCGAGTACCTCGAATGGCCTCGTTTGAACTGGTGGTGGTTGAAGCGTTTTCAATTGGCAAAGCACCCTTGCCAGTGCTTGCTCGGTGGTGTCCGTGTCATGCCCGATCAGCTTCTCATACGTGTAGTTGGGCTGGGTGTGGTCGAAAGTGGAACTGCCATTCTGCAAATTTACCAATGCTGCCAGCATCTCATCTTCTCGCAAGCCAAGAATATGTTGCAAGTCATGCATGAACACATACTCCTGCCCATCAATGATGATTGGAACAAGGCCATGGATTCGAAGCACGACATCATCGGACTCATCTATATCTTCTGGCTCTGCTGATGTGGGTGCACCTGTTGCCTCTTGCGCAGCCAAGACTGCTTCGTGCTGCACAAATAAATCTTTCTCTTCACCCGGGTCGTTCATCTCGTTCACCTGCTCACTAGGATTGTGTTTGTCGCTGGAAACTCATTAAGCAAAAAAACAACAGTAATCTCACCGGATAGAAACTTCTTTCCTACACTTTCAAGATCAAAAGTTTTCAGCTGATCCTTTGTCAGCTCCAAGTAATGATCGTTACCCAAGTGACTTATAAATCTGTTGAGACGAGCGATAAAGGGTCTATCTCCTTTCCATATATACCTAAGCAAGTTATATGGAATCCACATGATAGTTGAGCCAGGAATTTGTATGGCATAAGGCTTCAAAGTTTTATCTATATACTCACTCACGTACGTGAATGCATCCGTATTAGCCCGTAGAGTGGCAAGCGTGTCTATTCTACCGGTAAACATACAATAGGTATGATCTAACTGATCTAAAAACTCTGTGGGGGCTAGCAGATTGGCCAACTCTATTTTAGGGGACGACATTGTTATGCAACTAAGAACACTAATTGACCAACAAACTAGTAGTCTAATTGAACAAGACAAGCTAAATTACGAGGAAACAAATTTCAACAAAGCAAGAAGTGACAACAAAATGAAAACCCCCACTCTTATATAGAGGGACGTGTATCCAAAAATAGATATTACTATAAAATCAAATAAAATAATTTCTATTTATAACAACAATCCAATTCGGCAGTAATATTTATCACAAAGGAATATTTGAATTACAATTCAACATAAATTGTTTCTATTCCATCTTATCAGTTTCCGTAGTTTCTCTAGTGCTGTTTTCCAAAACATTGGATGTTGGTGTCCTCGGCATCCATCTCTTTCCAACTCGGACTCTAGACATCCTCCATTCTTGATGCCTTGTTCTATCATTAGAGGGCTTCCATGTTGACTTTCTGACTGAATTTGAATTGGAGATCATTGAACACAACTCTTCAGTTCTTGTGTTTTGAAAGTGTCCTCGGCCCAAAACTCCTCTGTAAAACCATTGGAATATCTCAATCAATGCATTGCTAAGACCCTTTTCTCTGCCATGCTGTGAATTTTTGAATTACGCAGCCTTTGCCCTGTAATGACTCTTTTCCATGCCTTGCGTATTCCAAATAGCTAATGATCCATAGGTTTTCATAAACCAAGGTCCATGAGCATAGAAGATGTGCTGTTCATAGAAAATTTGTATTAGTTTAAATCTTTACAAATACATAAATACGAAAGTAAAAAATATGAGACACACATACCATATAGTGAGTTATGTGTGTTTCTCCCCATGCATCGATCATCAATTTAGTAAATGTTTTAACTTCTCTTGCGTATCTATCCAAATCTTCATCTCTCACAATCTTTTTGTTGATAGTTTGTGACAAGGCATCAAATGCTTGCCAAACCTTAGCACGTATACTTGCCATGCGAGGATCTGAGCCAATATTTGTTGTGCATTGACATATTTTCCTCCAGTACTCTCATTCAACACTGCTTTCACGTGCAGTATGATTTGACAATAGGTGTCTCGCTTTCGCAACACCCATTGAAACTTTTGCTAGAACATCTTGCGTTTTTCCACTCATCTCAACGTCTTTGGTAAGACTCACATGGCCCCCGTGCAATCCCATATCGGATAAAATTATCTCTAGATTTCTAATGCTAACATCTGCTCTTGATTTGGACTGCATGTTCCATGCGTAACAACAATGCAAAAACAATAATTTGTCCACTATTCATAATTCACCATGCATTGTGCAAAAATGGACTCTTTCGAGAGGAATGTTCAACACATGACTCCAAGCTTTGTCTAGATTGTGCCTATTTGGTGCAAGACGTTGGTTGGAATTCAAAATACTTTTGTTCCGCCCAGATTCAAACATACAATATATACAAAAATTCTTTGCATTTGTACCAAGACCACAACCGTACATGCATTTCAAAGTCTTCAAATCAGCAGCTAGGTGCCATTCTATAGCAAAGCTTTCTCCTTCAACATTGAGCAATTTGCCTTCATTTTGTGCATGTATTATCTTAGATATACTACATTTTTCAAATAGCCACTCTAGTACGTCGTGAGACTCCTTAGGAACTTCAAATAAAGCTATCCACCATATGTGATTTTCGGATTGCACGCTAAATTCTTTACAATAACTTCCGCCAAACTGTTGCAATTCACGATTCATCAAGGTGATTGTGACACGTTCAAGTTTATGCCCTTTTACGATTTTTGCTTCGTCCAACTTAATAACAAATATAACTTTACCTCCGCAATCTGTAAAACAAAAATTTCATTACTAAAACATATTAGTTGAAGAAAAGCATACAATTGAAAACCGAAATCCACAATAAATGTTCTTACCATTTTTTCTAACTTCATAATGTCGGATCATCATCGCTTGGACCTTTTCCATATCTAAGAATATATTATTGCCTTGATGATAACGAAAACATATCGGAGGTCCTTTCTTCTTATTGGTTATTGTAGGTCGTCCTATACTAACCCTACTCTAGTTGTAATTTGTAACTTACCTATTAGTTGCATATTATAGTCTGTGCAAATAACCTACAATAGTCTATGAAAATGAGACCTACATTTAGGCCTTAACTCTTGCTCACCTTGTATGGTAACCCAAGGTAAAGGTGCCACGTAGGATTGATTAGCACTAAACTAATTATGATTAGAAAACTTGTTTAGGCAAGGAAGAGGCCCTTTTTGAGTCCAAAAAGGGCCCTAATGCATATGGCATGACTGTGGGACCAGGGAATCTCAAGAAGGACTCCGCAATCTGACTAAGCAGCTTGGAATTGATTCTGTCCTTGCAAATGTTGAAACAATCAAAAAGTTGTTCAATAGATGCGTGGCCGCCTGGATTATTGGGTCCATGATAGCCTCTATCAGGTACCCATTGTTAGTTTGGATCGGAATCTCTGGGGCAGTCTGGGTGATGAATGGCCTTATCAAGGCCTTTGCTTGGCGATGGGAGATGGGTTGACGATCACCGGGGACTCTATGCCTACAGTGACCATGGAATCTATGTTAATCTATATCTTGTATGTGGTACCTTGGTACAGGATGTGGAAACGCTACTTCGGCGCATCCCAAGTGGTGTAAGCGTGAAGGGCGAGGCCCATGTTATTGTCAGAACTGAAAAGTGCTGGGTAAAAACCCATTGCTTCAACAAGAGGACCAGTTGTCTGAAGCCATGGTCTGATTAGGGCATCAGAGAGCAAGGGCCAAATTTGGGTGGCTGATGGTATTTCACATTGGATCACCTTCTTGGTGCCAGAGTTGTCAGAAGAGGAAGGAGTGGCCATGTTAGCAGTGATCATTAGAGTTTGTTACAAAGAAAGAAGTGAAAAAAAGTAGAAAAACAATGAAACAGTAAAAGTATTGAAAATGAGAAAACAGTGGAAAACATATAATGGAAGGTGGCAACGGTGGTTTAGAGCACAGATCTTGGTTCAAAGTGTGCAGGTGATGGCTGGTATGAAATTTGGTTGCTTTCGGAGAACTTGAAAATTTTGATCGAAAATCGGACAGAGCTTTGCTAGGCAAAGTGACAAATGACTCATAGCAAAATTTAGAGTGCATATTAGGTAAAATCCAGTTTCCCATGTCCAATTCCACCCAAATTCTTGCAGAGACCTTCTTCACAAAATTCTCAGACCTCAAAGAAGTCTACGAGAATTCAAAAGGTGATTTGACTGCCCTGCGAAGGTTCTGCGAGGGTTCGAACAGTCTGCGAGGGTTCAATCCTCGCAGGAAG
Source organism: Diphasiastrum complanatum (assembly GCA_029204225.1). Lineage (NCBI taxonomy): Eukaryota > Viridiplantae > Streptophyta > Lycopodiopsida > Lycopodiales > Lycopodiaceae > Diphasiastrum > Diphasiastrum complanatum. The sequence continues at coordinate 39,266,790 of CM055101.1, read as the reverse complement.
TGAATTCTTGCACAACTTGCCCTAGTGGTTGAGTTTTCAAAATCAGACCATGTAGGCAGAGTAATTTCACCACTCTGATCCCATTTACGCCCCTTGCAAAGATTGGTTTGATGATCTTGATGCTCTACAAAGGTTCTGAAGATTCTGCTCTTTAGAACCCTCGCAAACACTAGAAAATGATGAATTTTCTATCAGTAAATCTCGCAGAGATTTTCATAGATGTATCTGAGTCAGATCTAGTGACTGCCAAAGTTTTAGGAGCTAACTCCCAGAGGATCTCCAAAAATCATGAAAAATGTGCTCTTTTTTAGGGTTTTTTGACGAGATCTTGAGATTCTCTACTCCTTACCCTCTATAAACTAGTAATCTATTGCATCCATGTTAGATTTGACTGTAGGTAATTCTCTGAAAGTTTTGATAGATATTTGCTAGCAGATCCATCAGTTTTGGTGAATTTTGCCCTTTGTTTGTCATTGTTTCCTGAGATCAAGGCCTCTATTCTACAAATTGGGGGGATTATTGGTGCAACCTGATGATCTTCTTTCCTGTTGATCCTATCTAGACCTAGATCTTGTTGGATCTTCTCTGTTTTGTCAGATCTGGCTGAATCTTGGTGGACGTAGCTTGATCTGTCTTGATTTTCCTAGATTTGGCTGTGAGGCCTTGCAAATGAACTTTTCGTAACATGCCATCACCAACCTAGATTTGTCTCACTGAGGTGGCCAGTACTTATGTAATCGGCTACCGTTGATGGGTGTGTCAAAAGGCGTCCCATCTAGCTTTTCCAAGTTCACGGCTCCATGATTAAAAATCTCTTTGATCCGATAAGAACCTTCGGCTCTGAACTTTAATTTCTCTTTGATTGTCTTGGTATCCGGATCAAAGATCTTTCTTTTGTAACCTACGATCGTGCCATGCTTTGCATCGTTCTTTTTCAGCTGCCAATGCATGTACAACTAGTAAGCATGTTTCACAGAGCTTATGCAGAGCTTCATGGCGTAATTGTAGAGATCTGGATTCATCAAGATGTTGCGTTGAGACAATCCTTAATGAAGGGACCAAAAACTCTACTGGCATTACAGCATCCTGACCATAAACCAATTGAAATGGCATTTGATTAGTGCTCCCCTTATATGCTGTCCTGAATGCCCACAGAGCAGCATGTACCTTGTGTTCCCAATGCGATCTGTGAGCTTCAGTTGTTTTCGTGAGTACGCTACACAAGATCTTATTGGATGACTCTGCTTGCCCATTACCACAAGGACAATAAGGCGTACGGGTTCATAGATCACAAAAAATTCCTCCAACAGGACCTTGATAGTCTCATTGATGAAATGACTCGCTGACTATCTCCACCGGGCGTCCAAAGCACACAATGATATTTTCATAAAGAGACTTGGCAGTGGTCCTAGCATCAGCTACTCTTATTGCCTTGGCTTTGACACACTTGGTGAGGTAGCCATGGCCACGATTATATATCGAACTTGGGTACTTCTTGCTGCAAGGTGAATTGGACCAATATAATCCAATTCCCACTTTTTAAATGGTGCTTGGGCTAAGACCAGAGGTCATAATTTAATCTCGTTGGTCTCCTCACCCTTTGACACACATCGCATTTTCTCAGGTATTCCAGGTATCCTTATGAATCATTGGCCACCAGCATCCTGATTGCAGGATCTTGCGAACTATAATGTTGGATGCAAAATGACCTCCACTCATGCCTTCATGTGACAACGAAATGATTTGGACGGCCTCATGAGGAAGAATACATCATCGAAGGATCATTAGCTGATAAGGTCTAGCTTTCAATATCAACTACTGTTCCGCCTTTGGTAGTGATTTGTCTAGTTAGCCCTGCATTAGATATTCAACTATGTTAGCGGCCCATTCTGGTACTGTGTCAACATAAAATAAGGCAGCATCGGGTAGCTCATCATCAGGTTGTGGTGCAGTTTCCTTTCCCTTGATTCATGACACATGATCTGCCATGTAGTGTTGCTTTCCCTTGCGAACCTTTATCCGAAAATCAAACTCCAACAATAGAAGTAGCCATCGAGTGGTTCTCCCTATGTTGCAAGTCTTGTTAACAAGATAGAGCAAGGGCTGATGGTCCATATAAAAGACAAAGTGTGTGGCCATCAAATAGTGACAAAATTTTTAACCGCATATATCATTGCCAATGCTTCCTGCTCTGTGGTTGAATAATTCATTTCTATATCACTGAGCTGTCGGCTTACAAATCGAATCGAAAAATCCTTTTTGTGTTCCCATGGCTGGGTTAAGACTGCTCCTACTGCATACTTCGATGCGTCCGTATGCACATAAAACTCAATGGACCAATTGGGTGGGCATAAGATTGGTGCTAAGACCAATGCATCCTTAAGCTTTTGGAAAGCCCTTAGGACCTTTCTCATTCTAATGTGGATCCGTTGTGAGTTTGTAGATTGGTCATGCTAACTCCGCAAAATCTAGGATGAAAATCCTGTAATAGTTAGTGTGATCCATAAAGATGTAGACCTCGAAGATCGTTCCTGGTGGTGGTAGATCAATAATGATCTTGATCTTCGATAGGTCCGTGGCGATCCCGTGTCTAGACACTATATGGCCAAGAATCAAGCTATTTGTAGCCCAAAATTGAGATTTTTTATGGATTCATAGAGACCTAGAATTCGCGGCACTTCTGCAGCACCTTCTCTAGGTTGGATAAATGGTCTGAGTTAGGCCCGTGCATGCACAGATAGTCCAAAAAATTCTCTAGAAATTTCTGCAAATACTCTTTGAATGCCGCCTGCATAACTTGTTGGAAGGTGTTTGGGCATTGCAAAGACCGAATGACATCACTTTGTGGGCATAAGTCCCCCATTAAGTGGCGAACATCGTCTTGTGTTGATCTTGTGGCGCTATCTTCACCTAATTGTAACCGTTGAAGCCATCCAGAAAACTATAGGCTGATGCTCTTGCTACTTTGTCAAGGACACTTTCCGTAAAGGGTAAAAGAAAATGGTCCTTTTTGGTAACTGCATTTAGTGCCTTCAGATTCACACAGATTCGTATTTTTTCGTTCTTCTTGGGTACTATAACTATAGGCGATACCCACTCAGTGTGCTCGATTTCATAAATGAATGTCTAACAACTTCTGCAACTCTTGCTTGATCAGCTCTCTATAGTTTGGGTTGCAGTAGAAATAACGACTCACCTTGGGGACTACTCCATCCACCAACTACTGGACTATTGTTGGTGGAATGCGCTTCAGACCACTGTAATTCTAGGCAAAATAATTCTTGTACTCCACCAACAATGATCGTAGCCGCAGGTCCCTCAAAGACTTGCTCTGTTGGTTCTTGACTTTGATCAAGTTCTCGTTGTGCTTGCGACATTATAATTACCACGTCGTCCAAGGTATAATTCTTGAAGGTCTTAAGCATCTCGTGAGCTGGTGCTTGACGAGATTTCTCCTTCAGCATATCGATCTTAGCCTGACTGGTCATCTTTTGATTCTCCGTCATCTGAGAAGAAGATGATGTTGTATCCGAGTTCATCCTGATTGACTTCAAGGAATCCAACACCTTCTTCATGTCTTTTCTTGTCACATAGTGGGATTCGTCCTTGTTGTCTTTCTTTGGAACTGGTGTGATATTTGCCTCATGGTTGCGAATATCCACATCCACTGTGGCTATAGCTTCTTCGGGTAGATCACTCCATCGAATCACTTGATTGTAAAGTTGATTCAACTGGTTCTTCTTGTTCGCAGGTGCCTTTGGTGGATATATATTTGAAACTTTCACCATAGCAGATTTTTGTGGCGATTGAGCTAGTACTCTCTTGATTCTATAGCGATCTGGGTCCATGTGCTGTAGGACCTGCTCATCTGTTAGCTCAATCTCCTTGTTGTAAGTCAAAGCATGTTGCCAAGGGACTAAATCATCGTCCACTGGGTTTTCAATAGATTTCGTTGATAGCCATGCTACGTTGATCATATTCACCCCAAATGTAATTGGTGTGTCCATGGTGTAACACTTCGGTGAAGATGTGTTGGGTTCAGGATCCGATTCATATTGACATGTTTGGTAGTCAATTGTTGTTAATGCATCTGTCCATATCACGACATCTGTCTCTGAATCGTAGTGGCCACCCTTGCTTGGCTTGCCTTGGGCGATCGATCATATGATCTGTCATGAATGATCCATCATCAGCCTTGGGTGCAATAGGTTTCACCGCCCATGTGGTTGGAGCGACCTTTACAGCCTGTTCTCTATTCTCAAAGGTGAGTTTTCCCATAGCCCAGTTGTGAACTATTTGCACAGTCCTCACCCATGGCCTTCCCAGTAAAACACGGTATGCAGATGGGGAATCTGGTATGTCCATTACTACAAAGGTGATCGTAAACTGCATGCCTGCTATTTTTACAAGGATATCGACAACTACACCCTTTGGTTTTACACAAAATTGATCTGTTAGTTTGATGGTGAATATTGCTGGATTCAATCCCTGTAGACCCCACTTTTGATACAAAGTAGTGGAGATCAAAATGATACCTGATCCTCCATCTACCATTGCTGCTTTGTCCTCGAATCTTTTGTGTTTGATTGGCAGGGTGATGTTGTGTTCCTCACTCTCCCACGCTGTCCCGATGTGGAGGACGTTACTTGTCTCATCGTAGCCTGCACAATATATGGGATCTAGCGCTATCGGTTCTGCTTCTATTTTGGCCCATTCAGCCAAAAGGCCCTTAGCTTGTGGTGCAATCCACAACAACTCTCTCAAGGATAGGCTGACGCGGCTTGCTAGCAAACTGACGAGCACTTCCGTATGCGGTTCCTCAAGCTCCACCATGTGGAAAGGTGATTCATGATGATGCAACCAATCATTCTGATCAGTGCGCAGTGGTGAGCCCGTCCGTGGTACTGGTTCTTCATTAGCACGGGATTCTGTAGTTGTGGATTTTTCCTGTGCTTTCTCCTCTGCTTGCGCTCTCTATACCCAATGTCGTATCTTCTGATACTGCTTCCTTTCTTCCCTCACATTCGAATATGGTGCTGAAGTCGAGGGTTGGTCATCAGAGACTGCCGGTGGTGGTGAGGGAGCCGCTTCCTTCCTCTTCTATGCTCGCATGACGGCTAACATAGGGGCATGGAAACGTTTTTTTTCAATGGCATTCTCATTGGAACTGTTACTAGTTGTATCACAATGAAATTCAATGGCGAGCTAGTCCCAGGTCTTAATGGACAGTTCTTGTAGTAGTGTCCATAACCGCATTCCCGGCAGAAGGAAATATATTGTCCCTTGTAAGGACATTCAGCGATTCTGTGTCCTTCACCACATCTGTAGCAGTCATAATTTCTCTCGCCTTGACACTGAGTTTGAGCTGCATAGGCCGCATAATACTCATTTATGACAAGATCCATATATGGTTCATCCGGCCCATACCATTGCTGCTGCTCAACTGGCCCTGGTGGTGCAAGTAAGGCCATGCGCTATTGATTGTTTGGCACGCCATACCTCGTTGCTGCATTTGGTGCCCCTTGATGATATGGATAAGAAGTCTGATAAGGACTCCTCTTTTGTTGGACAATTCGGGGGTTAAATGGGCAAAAGGTCATCTCGTGCGATGTTGCATTGCACAGATGGCAAAATCTTTGTGTCAATCTCAAATTTTGCTTTAGGACTGGACACTCATTTGTTGTATGGTTCTGGGTGCAGACTGGGCACCATAAGGTACTTTACGTATCAGGTTTGAAGAAAAATCTACTTTCTGTTGGAGTCATTACTGATCAAAAGTTGAAAGTAGAATTCGCCCATGATTGTTGCTTTGTGAAGGATGCGAACCAAAAGTTCAAAGTTATTGCGAATGGAGTAAGAGAGCCCAATACAAAATTGTACAGGTTGAATGCCACAATCAAGGGGCAACATGGACTTGTATCATCAGTTCCTTCGCAAACTGAGTTGTGGCATAAGAGGCTTGGTCACTTGAACTTGGGAAGCCTCAGTTTGATGAGAAAATTGGAGATGGTAACAGGACTGCCTACCATAGAGGATCACTTGAAATCAATGTGCGAATCTTGTGTATATGGAAAGCAGTATCGAGAAAAGTTCAATAAAGGGGGTGTTGCAAGAGCAAAGAACATCCTGGATTTAATCCACACAGATTTATGCGGGCCTATGAGGACCATGTCCTTAGAAAAAGTCTTCTATTTCATGACCTTTATTGATGATATGTCACGTAAGACGTGGATCTACTTCTTGAAGAAGAAATCAGATGCTTTTGATAACTTCAAGAACTTCAAAAACTTGGTCGAAAATCAGACAGGTAAGAAGATCAAAGTCCTAAGATCAGATAGTGGAGGTGAGTATAAGTCTAATGACTTCAATGATCTTTGTGATCAATGTGGGATTAAAAGACAATTTACGCAAGCTCATGTTCCTGCTCTCAATGGTGTAGTTGAGCGCAAAAATCGTACGACTGTGGAAAGTGCCAAATCTATGCTAGTTGAGATGAAACTACCAAGAGATTTTTGGTCAGAAGCATGTAGCACGACAGTCTATCTTCAAAATAGAAGTCCTACCATTGCCATACCAAAAATAACACCTGAGGAAGCATTCACAAAGAAGAAGCCAAAGGTAAACTACTTGCGAATCTTTGGATGTAAGGCCTTTGTACATATTCCTAAGGAAGAGAGACATAAACTTGATGTAAAAGCTATCAAGTGCATATTCCTAGGATATGATGATCGCGTGAAGGGCTATAGATATTTTGATCCAGTCGAAAACAAAATTCATATGAGCCGAGATGTTATCTTTGATGAATCCAAGATGTATGAAGATGAAGATGCTGAGAAGATAGACACATCCAGTAGGAAAAATGGTATAGTGAGAATACCACCTGATGATGATCCATTCATTGACCTTCCGAGTGATGAACATGAGGATACATCTCAAGATACTACTACTCAACCTCAAGAAATAGGTTGGAGAGGTAGGGACAAACCTTTTGGTGCAAGAAGGATTGAAATTGCAGGTGACAAACGCAAGGAGAAGGATGTACCATGGGATACATTTTCACCAGGAAGTCGATCACCTGACAGAAAGCTCCCTAAGTGGTTTGAGAGATTGATGGAGAGCCGCGACATAGATGACTTTCCAGAATCATCTAACCAGGGAGAGCTACGAAGATCAACAAGAGAGAAGATACTACCTGAAAGGTATGAAGCAAATTATGCTCTCTTATCTAGCATTATTCAAAGCAAAGAACCTTCGACTTATAGTGAAGCAAAAGATGATGATATTTGGATCAAGGCCATGGGAGAGGAGATGGAGTCAATTGCTAAGCATAGCACATGGGACTTAGTAGAACCACCAGTTGGCAAGAAACCCATTGGTTGCAAATGGGTATACAGAACTAAGTACCATGCAGATGGAAGCATAGCAAAGCACAAAGCAAGATTGGTAATCAAAGGGTATGCACAAAATAAAGGCATTGACTATGAGGAGACCTTTGCGCCGGTTTGTAAGTGGAATACTCTACGTCTACTTATTGCTTTAGCTTCACATTTTGGTTGGCCTTTGCATCAGATGGATGTGAAATCTGCTTTTCTAAATGGTGAGTTAGAAGAAGAAGTGTTCATGGATCAACCTGAAGGCTTTGTAATGAAAAGACAGGAAAATAAAGTATGTCGCTTGAAGAAAGCGCTTTATGGTCTTAAACAAGCACCACGTGCGTGGTATAGCAAGATTGATGCCTACTTTCGTTCAAAGGGGATGGTGAGAACACATTCTGATCCAAATCTATATGTCTTATGCTTTGATGGTATGGTTGCTTTGATTGCTCTTTATGTTGATGACTTGATTATTACAAAAAATAATCAAGAGATAATAGACATGATCAAGAAAGACCTCATGGAACAATTTGAGATGACGGATCTCAGCCTGATGCATTACTGCCTTGGAGTAAAAGTGTGGCAAAAAGAACATGAAGTGGGTTTAACACAGGTGAAGTATGTCAAAGAGTTGCTGCACAGGTTTAGGTTGCAGGATTGCAAACTAGTAAATGTGAAAAATACAGATCCTAAGTGGATCTAAACTCCAAGATCATTGGCTTGAATGCTTGCACTCCAAACTACATAAGCTAGGAATTGGCAACACATTCTATGCTACCTAGAATGCAAAGAACTTGATCAAAAAGCATTTATCACAAATGGAAACTTCCATAAACATCAAGTGCGGCCCAAAATAGCATTATACAGTCCATAATACATCAGCCTACCACTTTTGGAAAGCACCTAAGATCATACACAATAGCTTGAAGACAATACACACAACAATGCTCTCAATGGAGGAAGAAACAATGACAATGATCTATTGATCTCAATGAAGCATACAAAAGGTTTCTCCAACCTGTTCTCCACGACTTCCCTACTATTTATGGATGAGGAAGATGACTCTCTCTCCTCTCTCTAGAAGGTACTTGACCCTAGATATTCCCTATATAGGAAAAATAGCTAAAAATGGCTTATATGACCAAAATACATCAAAATGGTCTCATTTTGAAGGGTATGAAGTTTGACACTTCATCATACTGAAAAAATACAGTAAATAAAAACATTGTGGCCTGGTTCACACGTGTGAAACTCCAGAACCAAAACTATTTACAATTTTAGCCAATTTAGGCCTCAAACTAGCTAGGAAATGTTGACAATTTTCACACTCCCTCTTCAACATTGGATGCTAGTTTCAACATAGTCTTTGAGCACATTCCAAGATTAGATCTATGCATTAAATATAGGTCCTTTCCCAATGGTTTGGTGAAGATATCAGCCACACACTCCTTTGAAGAGACATGTTGAAGCTCCACCTCTTTGGCAATGACTTGATCTCTCACAAAATGGTGAGCAATCTCAATGTGCTTGCTCCTTGCATGAAAAACAGGATTGCTTGCCAAGCTTTGGGCTGAAAGGTTATCACAAAGTATGATTGGAGTCTTCTCTGGTTCCAGCAAGTGAAGATCCAATAACATCCTCTTGATCCAAAGAATCTCCTTGGTGCATGTTGTTAATGCCTTGTACTCGGCTTCGGTGGAAGATAGAGAGATAGTTGGTTGCTTCTTTGATAGCCATGAGACCACTCCATCTCCAAGATAGATTGCAAAGGCACTTGTTGACTTCCTATCCATTTGATCACCTGCAAAATCTGAATCTGAAAATCCACAAAGGTTAGGTGTAGTACCTCCATACAAGATGCCAAAATCTCTTGATCCCGAGATGTATCTAAGTACTCTCTTTCCTAGCTTCCAATGAGCCTCACTAGGATCTTGCATAAATTGACTTAGTTTACCAACCACAAAGCTTAGATCAGGTCTTGTGATGGTTAACCATATAAGAGATCCTATTAGCTTTCTATAGAGAGTAATGTCCTTGAAGGATCTTTCATTACTTCTTGTAGTTAGCTTTACATTTGATTCCATAGGAGTAGAAACAACTTTACAATCTTCCATATGAAACCTTTTTAGAATAGAGTTAACATACTTTTCTTGACATATGAATGTAGATTTAGAAGTTCTAATAATCTCTATTCCTAAGATATAATGAAGTTTACCAAGATCTTGAATTTCAAACTCTCTTTTGAGTGCCATCTTGATTTCATCTATATCTAGATTGTTACCACCACTTAAGATAATGTCATCAACATAGATCAAAAGTAAAGTGATATCATTTTCATTCAATCTAAAGTAGAGAGAATGATCATACTCACTCATAACAAAGTTTTGAGAAAGTAAGAAGGAATTGAGCTTAGCATACCAACTCCTTGGTGCTTGCTTTAGCCCATACAAACTCTTTTGGAGATAGCACACATGATTAGGCTCATCATGTGAAACATAGCCCTCGGGTTGCTCCATGTAAATATCTTCTTCAAGATCACCATTCAAGAAGGCATTAGTAACATCCATTTGCCACATATCCCAATCATAAAGAGTTGCAAGAGAGATTAGGATTCGAATAGTTACCATCTTTGCCACGGGTGCAAAGGTCTCATCATAGTCAATACCATATTCTTGAGCATACCCCTTTGCCACCAACCTTGCCTTGTACTTGTTGATTGATCCATCTTGATTTGTCTTGATCTTGAAGATCCACTTACAACCAATTGCCTTCTTGTCCTTTGGAAGCTTTATCAACCTCCATGTGTTGCTTTTGATGAGTGCTTGATGCTCATGATCCATGGCTTGGATCCATTCCTTCTTTTGAATTGTTTCACCTACACAAGTTGGTTCATCAAAAGAGGTAAGAAAAGCAAAGTTAGAGTTGTCCACCACTTGCTTTCCTTTTTCATCATAGGTTAGCCTTGATGGCTTAGCCCTTTGCCTTTGAGTCTTCCTTGAAGTTTGCTTTGGAGTGGCATCTCCATCTTCATCCAAGACATCTTGCACATCATGATGATTAGTAGGCACATCAACATCAACATCAACAACATTGGAAACATTCTCTTCATGAAAGATGACATCCCTACTTATGACAACTTTCTTTGTAGAAGGAATGTACACTTTGTAAGCCTTGCTTACTTCACTATAGCCAACAAACACACCCTTCTTTGATGAAGGATCTTCTTTAGTTCTATCATCAAGTGTGATATTGACAAAACATGTACATCCAAAGATCCTACAATGCTTGACACTCGGCCTTCTACCATAAAGAACCTCATGAGGAGTTTTACCATCCAAGGAAGCACTTGTCCATCTATTACATAGATAGTTAGCACATGCTAAAGCTTCCCCCCAAAAAGACTTAGCAAGATTAGCATGTAGTCTCATTGCCTTGGCACATTCACAAAGGGTTCTATTCTTCCTCTCGGCCACTCCATTCTGTTGTGGAGTCCTAGGACTAGACATCTCCCTCTTAATCCCATGTGCTATACAAAAGTCTTTGAACCTATTTGAGGTGTATTCCCCTCCATTATCAGATCTTAAGCATTTGATCTTTGTATTGAATTGGTTTTCCATTTCATTCTTGAACTTGACAAATGCAGCAAACACTTCATCCTTACTTTTAAGAAGATAGATCCAAGTATACCTACTAAAGTCATCAATGAAAGTTGCATACATCTTTGCCCCACCATTGCTAGTTGTACTAGAAGAATGAATATCAGAATGCACAAGTTGAAAAGCTTCTTTAGATCTAGAAGTAGATCTAGAATAAGCAAGTCTATGAGATTTGGACAAGGCACAATGTTCACAAACACTATTGTTTGCAACAAGACTTTTAGGGAGACCAAGAACAAGCTCTTTCTTTGCCATTACCTCCAAAGATTTGAAGTTGGGATGGCCCAACCTCTTGTGCCAAACTTCTTGGTTTGTCAATTGCTCCCTAGCCATACATCCTTCATGATTAGAGATCACACATGCATCAAGCTTGAAAAGTTTACCATGCCTCCTACCTTGAGCAATCAAGGATCCACATTTACTTATCAAACATGCATCTCCAATGAACTCCACATCAAGTCTTTTGTCAATCATTTGACTTACACTAAGCAAATTCTTAGTGATTGAAGGAATGTACAAAACATTTTCAAGATTTGCTTTCCTATTTGTTGAAAGGGAAATAGGAATAGTGCCTATGCCTTTGATGTCACATTGACCATCATTTGCAGTGTAGATGATGTTACCTTCTCCCTCATAAGACAATAAGGATGTAAAGTATTCCTTATGTCTTGTCATGTGAGATGAGGCTCCACTATCAATCCACCAAGGATCATTATCATCTATGTTGGCTAACAAACTTGAAGTAATAACAAGTGATTCACATGTGTTATGTTCTTCCTCATCTATTGTAAGATTTCCTTGCCTCTCTCCTTGCTCTCTTTTCTTCTTATAACATTCATTTGCAAAATGACCTTTTATCCCACAATAAAAGCACTTGAACTTTGACTTATTGTTCTTAGTAGAAGAGGAAGAGGAAGAGTGATCATCATGATCAAAGTTACCACCTTTGGACCATTTCCCTTTGCCTTTACCTTTGCCCTTGAATTTGCCTTTTGTGAAGAAAGCCTCTTCACCTCCACCTTGCAAGGATGCACCATCAAGCTTTGATTGCAACCTATGTTCTTCAGCCAATAAGATTTCTTGCAAGTCAACCACACTTGGCAAGACTCTTTGAATGGCAAAACTTTGCACAAGGTTAGCATGTTCATTTATAACTTGGACTATTTCACTATCTTTTATGTTCTCATCAATGCATGCTAAATCATCACTTAGGGACTTAACTCTCAAGATAAATGCATGAGCACTTTCACCCTCTCTTTGCCTACTAGAAAATATTTGTCTCCTTAGGGTCAATACCCTAGATGTGGACTTTGATTCAAAGAGCTTCTTTAAGGCATTCCATGCCTCACTTGCACTTTGACACTTTCCAACTTCCTTGAGAAGTTCATTTGTAACATTCATTTTAATGATATGAAGAGCCCTTTTGGCCTTCTTATCAAACCTTTGTTGCTCTTGAAGTGTGAGAGGTCTCTCTTCAATTTCTGCAACTATGTCCATGAGTTCATTCAACTCAAGTAAGGACTCCATCCTCACTTTCCAAGTAGAGTAGTTTGATGAACTCAACCTTTCACTAGACTCTAGCATGATCCCACCATTGGAAGCCATGATTCTAATGTTTCTTCAACTTTTAGGTTCTGTCCTAAAGCACTTAGCACTCACTTTTCTCTCAACAAATGATAGATAAAGATATCTATGAAGATTTAGGACCCTAAAACACTTCTATCTTGAACCTAGATGGTTTCCAAGCATAGAAAGGAAGATTGAAACACATGCAACACTTTGCACACACTAAGAATGGATTACAAAATCAAAACAACCTGAACACACTCTTGCTTAAGCTCTCAAACTTTCCAGCAAGTGACCAAATCAAGTTATGGTGTGAAGAGTTACTTGCATTCTTAGAAAATACCCAAAACTAGGATGCCAAGATTACCTAGTAATGAACAAACTTGATCAACATATGATCAACACACTAAGATATTGATTCAACCTGTAAAACCACATGTAAACCACACTTCTAAAAGTTTATAAACTCCAGCAAGTGATAAATACAAGATTTAGAGGTGAATGAATGAGCACACTTAGTGAATCACAAGACTAGCTTCACTATCTTGTCAAATCTTGGTGTTTAGATGTAGATCTAAGATCACTTCACATGAGAATGTTCCTCAACCTGTTAAGAACCTGAAAACACACTTGCATAATGGTTAACACCTTCCAGCAAATGCTCCAATCAAATTACATAAGGAGAGTTACTTACATGCTCAACAAAGTACACCAAAATTTATGCCAAAATTGATGACAATCTTTACAATATGCTCTTCACAATGGAGCTTACAATATGTTCACCCAAAAAAGGGGATCTTTCATCCAAATGGGAGCTTTGCTCAGCCTTTAGGAGAATTACAACTCACTCAAAAGAGCATTTGTCATCCACTTAAGGAGAAGTTTCATCCACTTAAGGAGAGTGTTCATCCAAGAATGGAGATTGTCAACAATAGGATTGAAAAGAACATTGTTAGTATTGAATATGCACAAGCCTCACAATCACAAATGATTAGGTGTTATGATCTGATCCAAAATAGTTTCTTTTCAGTCTCTGATCTTCAATAGACCTGAAATATGCTTTTGATCCACAAGTTCAACTCACAAAACAAAGGTTAGTAAGATTTGATCGACAAAGCAATGCAAAATCATGCTAGAACTTGATCAAACATCCAAATATCACCAAAAATGGAATACTTACTGTAAATAGAAGCCAACCAGCTCTGATACCATGTGAAAAATACAGATCCTAAGTGGATCTAAACTCCAAGATCATTGGCTTGAATGCTTGCACTCCAAACTACATAAGCTAGGAATTGGCAACACATTCTATGCTACCTAGAATGCAAAGAACTTGATCAAAAAGCATTTATCACAAATGGAAACTTCCATAAACATCAAGTGCGGTCCAAAATAGCATTATACAGTCCATAATACATCAGCCTACCACTTTTGGAAAGCACCTAAGATCATACACAATAGCTTGAAGACAATACACACAACAATGCTCTCAATGGAGGAAGAAACAATGACAATGATCTATTGATCTCAATGAAGCATACAAAAGGTTTCTCCAACCTGTTCTCCACGACTTCCCTACTATTTATGGATGAGGAAGATGACTCTCTCTCCTCTCTCTAGAAGGTACTTGACCCTAGATATTCCCTATATAGAAAAAATAGCTAAAAATGGCTTATATGACCAAAATACATCAAAATGGTCTCATTTTGAAGGGTATGAAGTTTGACACTTCATCATACTGAAAAAATACAGTAAATAAAAACATTGTGGCTTGGTTCACACGTGTGAAACTCCAGAACCAAAACTATTTACAATTTTAGCCAATTTAGGCCTCAAACTAACTAGGAAATGTTGACAATTTTCACAGTAAACACTCCTATTGAACCAGGTAAAAAACTTTCTAAGCTTGATGAATCACAGTCATTTGATGCTACACTATATAGACAGTTAGTAGGGAGCTTGATTTACCTTACCACAACTAGACCAGATATATGTTATGTTGTTGGCATTGTAAATCCGTTTATGGCAGCACCTACGGAAACGCATTGGAAAACAGCTAAACGCATTTTGCGTTATGTGAAAGGCACTTCAGAGTATGGCTTGATTTACAGGAAGCATGATGGTTTACTAGTATGGCTTGATTTACAGGAAGCATGATGGTTTACCTGAGTTGTGTGGCTATGTGGATGCTGACTGGGGAGGTGACTATGATGATCGTAGGTCCACCATAGGATATATATTTCAGTTTTGTGGTAATTGCTTTTTCTGGTCTAGTAAGAAGCAAAGTACAATTGCTCTTTCCACCACAGAAGCAGAGTATAAGACAATGTGTAGTGCTGCACAAGAAGCTATATGGTTGAGACAAATCTTGGAAGAAATTGGCATGAAGCAGAAAAATCCCACAACTTTACATAGCGACAGTCAGAGTGGCATTCAGCTAGCAAAGAATTCAGTGTTCCATGCAAGAACTAAACACATTGAGATTCAATATCACTTCATACGTGAGAGGCTGCTGAGTAGTGAAATTCATGTTGTTCATTGTAGCACAGAAAAACAACTAGCTGATATTTTCACTAAGCCACTTACTGGAGAAAAGTTTGATAAGTTTAGATCAAAGCTTTCTGTACTTAAAGTTTGTTGACTTTAAAGCTATGTATATAACTGTATAAAAAGTGATTCTACTTTAAGGGAGAGAGTTAGAATTAAAGTTAGAATCATTGTGTTACTGTACTGTGGGTCCTATCAGTGAATAAGGATCAGTTGGCCTCGCCACGAGGCAAGTCGACGGGACACGCGTCCCGCCAACGACAACCTGGGTCATGCATGGGTTGCCTGAGTGAACAACTATATGTACAGTGTAATTTCATTTTGAGAAATACAGTTGCTATGTGAGCTTGCTGAGGAGAGTGATTTTCTGTCTGTGTTACTGTGTAGCATGATCTGTGTTCCTGTGCAAAGCAAATTCCAAGTACAACTTGATCCAAGGGTCCACAAAAAATACATTAGAAATCACAAGATTCATGTGAGTCCAAGATTGGACCCAACTTTAAAAAGTTAGACTCTAAGTTCTAAACTTGACTTTGGGCCTCAAGTTTTCATTTAAATTACAAAAGGGCCCAAGTCTATTATTTCTATTTACATTTAACTTGCGTGCTCATTGGGCCATGGGCTTATACGTGTAGGAAGCCATGCTCTTGCAACACTTTTATTAACTAGCTTTATTTATTTTTCTGTGTTGGGAATACCCCCAACACATGACAAGAGCACTCATGATGTTGAAATGACAAGGATTGTGGAAGAATTCAAACAAGGCATGTCAACCACAACTTACAACAGAGAGACTATACGACTCCACTATTTATAGCAAGATCCACAATGCTACTTTTTCAATAGTAGGCTTAACGAATTATTTTTATAGCTTTTTTCATTCTGTTAAGCTCTAATTACTACTTTTTACCATGTATTCTCTGTCAAAAGTCAATACTATTTTTTTTTACATAAGAATGAGGATAAGCCTAATATATACACCATCATCATGCCAGAAGGGTTACTAGGTGTCCACATTCATGAATTAAGAGGACTAATATTTCATCTCAAAAAGAGAAATATAATGCTAACCATAAAGCCATGTGAACGAGGTGCAATGTTAGCTTCACTAAGAAAAATCATTTCCAAATTTCAAAAGACAAAGCAATGTTTAATGTTCGGAGATGAGGTGATGTATCTTTAAGAAGATCAATAAAAAAATACGTGCTAGACCAAAATCTCCACAAACAAGAGATTACATGTAAATCATTTTAAAATCAAGTAGCAAACAATTTTTTGCCTAATCATAAAATGACTATGATCAACTTGAAGACCTACTACTATATACTTTCAAGCTTTTATGAAGATTATATTCTCATTAAAAAAAAAATCTATTTTATTTTCTCAAGTAAGAATGGTACAAACAAACACATGATATAAGTTTTGGTCAATAATTCTTTCAAACATATGAATAATCAATATATTGAAGTCAATCTTGTCATTAATTTATATATTTTGATAATTGAACTTTGTAAGGTCGCTTTATGTTTACTACCTTACAAGAATCTACCATTCTTAAGTGAGACTACTTTGAATAATTGGCCAATAATTTAATAGTCATGATTGCTTGCTAAATGAAAATATGGTACTCTATATATGAAACACATGAATTGTTACACTTTAATTTATTGCAAATGTAAGAAAAAAGTCTACCCATCCACTTGGAAGAATTACTAAAAGTCCTATGGTAGGCACTTTCACCTATTAGTTTATGCATGACTTTCTTGGAAGTATGGTACATGCTTCATCCTACAACTCACAAGAAAATTGTAAAATGTATGACATGAGAGCTCATTCATTTTGTAATGAAATGACATCATAACAAATCTTAGCACGAATGATTTATCTCATATGCTCATTTGTTGACAAAGAAATATGTCGCACAATTTGACATTTCATGGTAGTAAAGATGAGAATAAGTTATAAATAGCTACATAATCATATGTAGCTCCTAAAAGATAGGAACCTACTTTGTTGATTGTGGTACACAGAGATGGTAGATGCAACTCTTGATAATTGAAATGCCTAGACTTTTCCAAGAATTTTAGGTTAGAACCGTCAAGAGCAGGATCTACTTGAAGATGTAAACAAAGACACACAAGAAAAAAGTACTAGCTTGATACCATGCTACTAATGCAACATTGTTAAAAGCAAAAACTCTCTCTATCAAGTATTCAAAAACAAATCAACAAAAAAAAACTATATTTATATTTTAAAGTTGAATCATAGTGTGAATAAGAGGGCTTCAAACAAACATTTCCATCAGGCATCTTGAAATTCAAACAGTGATTCTTGAGGGAATACAACTTCTAATAGTGAAAAATATGATGCAGAATTAGAACCATTCTTTGATAAAGAAAAATATATGAAGAGACTTTATGACAAGAAAAGCAAATTGAACAATGCCTATTTTGAGAATTTCTCAAAAAAAAGAAGAAGAAGAGAAAAACGTAACTTCTTGATATAACTAAAAAAAATGATAAAGAATAATGTGCAATTATACATGGTTTAAGTCATTTAAAATTTTCTTTTGAGTCAAAGCACAAATTTCAAAAAAGATGGTCATTATAGAAGCAACTACCCAAATTAGTGCAACTTATGTGTTGTAAGAGTTTTTCTCAAGATGAAATCTGTTATCTTTATGAAATAGAGTCAAAAAGTAATTCTTGACAATGCAATTAGCCATTTGTCGGGGGAATGGAAAGTCCCGATAGAGATCGGGGACCATGATCGGCTCTATGGAATGAGTCAGTCCCCTTGATGCATGACCTCGGCTGATTCTAGTTGATCCTAGCCTTGAAGTCGTCAAAATCGATAAGATTGATTATGTAGACAAACACAAAGTCAATAGATTTTGTCAAAGCGGTAGATAGCTCAAACAATTCTATAGGAGAGTAGTATTAATAGAACAATTATTCAAAGAAACATATGAATTCACACAAACATAATTCTGAACAAAACAGGACAATGGATTGATTCAAAAGGTAACAAGTACAAGTCAAATGAAATGGCGAGAACAAAAGATAACTGCGTAGTCAAAACTAACTCTAGTTCTATGTAGTTTTGATGATTTGATCATTCATTTCCTTATACTGACTCTTTGTCTGAGCTCAATCGATGTAATAATATCTATTGTATATGCTTCAATCCAATTCACAAATGCTTGATCAATTAACTTTCTTGATCGATGCTTATTGAATTTTGCATTTTGATATGTTGTGCATTTGTTCAAATATATACAAGTACATAGACACGTCGAGCTATGTTGTTTGATGTGGATCTTGGCGACGATTGTGGATGTCACTATCCAGGTAGGCGGTAGTCGTGGTTGTCGCTATTTGGACATGTGGCGATCTGTAGTGGGCATTTCCTATCCTACCCTCAACCCTAGATCCAAGCACACAAGCATCAAGGAGATGAAGCTAGTTGTCACGTGGAGGCTCGTTCCCATGAGAGCGATAACATAGTTCATAATCTATCATGTGCATATGATTCATCTCTAATACTAAGATCCATTAACACTAAGCATTAACACTACTTCCATTAACACTAAACACAATGATAGAGACTTACTCTTCTCTCTCTCTCTTTCTCTCTCACAAAAAGCATAAGAATGGTCAATCCCAATAAGCATCAAATCCAAAATAGCAAATCCAAAGAACACAGGAGAGTTAGAGGAGGAAAGATGGAGAGCAAGGACATTCCATATCCATTTCATAAGAGGGCCAACTTGCTTGTATTGAAATGACAAAAACATGTGTACAATATTCGAAACTACCACTATATAGGGCTTTGGCCTCAAATCCAATTGGCCAATTTCTACCTCCCTAACTATTTAAATTTGAAAAAGTGAGGGAACCCATCCAAAAATTGGAGGGAACTAATTTGAATTTGAATTTTGGTTCCCTATTTTATTCACTAACTTGACTTTTAGGCCTTGCGACATAAAAAGTTCCGCAAAAAAGCCTAAAGTCCTTTTATTAACTTTTAACTAATCAAATCTCTATGTGATCATCGGGTTGAACTTACACATGCATGGTGCCAAATCCCCCTCACTAATTAACTAGGGTTAGAGTTGCCTCAATATCCGCAAACCCTCCAACAATATCCCCCACCAAAACTGGTGGCGGTCCCACGACACCAACCTTGATGCTTGAATGCAAATTTTCAATGATAGCCATATGGGTCCGGTGGCCATTCATGATAACCTTGTTCATTGACAAATGGATAGTCGACACCATCCAAAAAAAGATCCCAAGATAATGCTTGTTGATTTTGATCCTTGTAGATAGGTGCAGCTGCTAGCAATGACATTGTTGAAGCTAATGACAAGATTACAAATTTTTTTTTTTGACATTTTTAAAAATATGTAACTTCCTCAATACTTAATGAAATGAGAAAAAAATTATATTTTTAGAAAGCTCTTTCAATGCTCTACAAGTCTATTTGTTCAAATCAAATTGTAGAGAACAGAAGACAATGCAAAAAATAGATCAAACAGGACAAAATAAAAAATCTGGAAGTTTTTGGTTTTTGACAAGTTTACAGAATTTTGTTGCCAACTTCAAAAATCTGTAACTTGCTCAATACTGAACACAATCCAAAAAAAAAAAAAAATTTCTAGAAAGCCCTTTCAATTCTCTACAACTCTACTTATTCGGATCGAATTACAAAAAAAGAAAGCTAGGCGGAAATTGAATTAAAAATGGCAAAAAAATTAAAAAAAATGAAAAATACGGTTCTCACTCTTTTATTAAACGTTTTTGGATATCTCTCTCACAAATCACATCCATAATGCAAAGCTAACCCTAGCATGCCAAAACCAAAATGCCTAAATGAAGCTAACCATCATAAACATGCTAAAAATGAAAAATTGGTGTAGCTCCCCGGCAAACGGCACCATAATAGTAGTGGGCATTTTCTATCCTACCCTCAACCCTAGATCCAAGCACACAAGCATCAAGGAGATGAAACTAGTAGTCACACAGAGGTTCGTTCCCATGAGAGCAATAGCATATTTCATAATCCATCATGTGCATATTAACACTAAGCATTAATACTACTTCCATTAACACTACACGCAATGATAAAGACTTAGCAAATCCAAAGAAAACATGAGAGTTAGAGGAGGAAAGATGAAGAACAAGGACATTCCATATTTCATAAGAGGGCCAACCTGCTTGTTATGAAATGAAGAGAACATGTGTACAATATTCAAAACTACCACTATATATAGGGCTTTGGCCTCAAATCCTATTGGCCAATTTCTACCTCCCTAACTATTTAAATTTGAAAAAGTGATAAAAAAATTGGAGGGAACCAATATGAATTTGAATATTGGTGGGAATCCCTATTCTATTCACTAACTTGACTTTTAGGCCCTGCGAGATTAAAAGTCCCGCAAAAAGACCTAAAGTCCTTTTATTAACTTTTAACTAATCAAATCTCTATGTAATCATCGGGTTGGACTTACACATGCAGGGTGTCAAATTCCTCTCAATTATTAGCTAGGGTTAGGATTGCCTCGATATCCGCAAACCCTCCAACATGATCATACTTATTGTTAGGTCTGGGTCCATTGGTGAGTGAGCTAACTTGCAATTCATCATATTATAATTGATGAGTGTATTATGAATATACCTCTGTTGAGTAATGTAAATCAACCTCTTCTCTTTGTCTATGTGAATCTGAATTCTGGGATAATAGTGAGCTTCATCCATATCTGTCATGTCAAATTCTGAGAATAGCATCTTTTATTAGATCAACACTATTGATAAAAAGCAGTGTGTCGTCAACATACAGAGTGATGCACTAACTTAAAGTAGACATTAGAATCGACAATGCATTGATTGAAAATCATACTTGGCAATTGGTAGATCTTCCTATCTAACAAGAAAACAATTGGCTGTAGATGAATGTTTAGAACCAAATACAATTAAGATGGATCAATCAACAAGCTTAAGGCTGCAAAATACTTAGCACAAATCAAAGGTTTGGACTATGAAGAGACCTTTGCACCCATGGCCAAGATGATTACCAATAGAATCTTGATTGCTTTATCTTCACACTTCAATTGGATGATTTTTTAAATGGATGTGTCTAGTGCTTTCTTGTATGGCTATCTTGAGGAGGACATTTATATGGACCAATCCAAGGGCCTCATCCAACTTGGATCTGAAGACAAAGGTTGCCTACTTAAGAAAAGCACCAAGGTCATGGCATGCTTGACTAAATTCCTTCCTTATCTCACTTGGATTCACTCTAAGTAGATCAGATCCCTCATTGTACTTTAAGTTTCATGATGGTGATATAGTTATTCTCTCATTGTATGTAAATGATATCATTTTTTGTGGAAACAATGTTGATCTAATTGATGAAACCAAGATGGCATTGTGTAGGGAATTTAGAACGCAAGATCTAGGACCCTATATTTTGGGTATTGAGGTAGTTAGATCTTGCAAATATAGCTTCATATGTCAATCCGAGTATGCTACTTCAATTCTTAAAAAATTCAATTTGGATATGTGCAAAAAAGTAGAAACTCCCATGAAGCACCATGTAAGAGATCCGTGTAGAGATGATGAAAGATCCTTCAAGGACCTCACTCTATATAGGTGTCTCATAGGCTCATTGCTTTGTTTACCATATCTAGACTAGATCTAAGCTATAGTATCAATAGATTAAGCCAATTTATGCAAGATTCATCGATTCACCATTGGAAGCTAGCCAAAAGAGTGGTTAGATACATTTCTAACATACTTGATTTTGGCATATTGTATAGGGGTGATCACGTTGATTTGCTTGGTTTTTCATATTTAGATTCTGTTAGAGACAAGGTGGATAGGAAATCAATAAGTTCACATGCAATATTCATTGCATATGGACTCATTTCATGGCTCTCAAAGAAACAAAGGACCGTGCATCTCTCTTCAATCGAGGCCAAGTAGAAGGCAGTCACATCCACTACAAAGGAGATCTTGTGGATCACAAGGCTATTGGTGGAGCTTAAAGTGATCAGATATGAAGACATCCCTCTCATCAAGTGTGACAACAAATCAGCTCAAAGGCTTGCAGCAAATCCAATCTTCCATGCTAAGAGCAAGCACATAGAAGTTGCTCATCATTTTGTGAGAAAAAAGGTGCAAGCAAAGGAGATCAAGTTGGAGCATGTGGATAGATCAATTTGTGTGGATGATATTCTTACCAAAAAATTACTAAAAGCATCATTTTTTAAAGTTTAGATCAACTTTGGAGTCATTAGCAAATCCAAGTTAGATTCTAGTGACTAGTTTTTAAAGGAGTGTGAAAATGTTAAAAACCTAGCACCTAGATCAATGCCACATGGCTTCATGGTGGATAGCCAAGTGTTTCCCACATGCATACATAATTAAGAGTGTATTATGATAAATCAAGTCAGCATTCATGGCCATTAAATGTGCTCATGACAAGGCCACAAATCATGGTCCTAGATTATAGGAATTTGGATGAGGTTGGCCACCTCCCAAGATGAGCCACCTGAACTCGAGGCATCCTTGAGTCTAATTTTCTTGATCTGAGGCATTAATTGCTACAGTTGAAGAAACCAAATGTGTCTAGTGCCAAAGCCTTGCTAGCTCTCCACTCTGATTTTGACAGAAAAGAGACAATAAACGAAATGGTTTGCGAACAATTTCGCGACACACAACACAAAATTGTTTTGCAACACAAAATCATTCTTGCTCCACGAACGGCCAAGAAGATCAGCCAAGTACCAAGGGGTACAAATATTTGATCTGATATCATGACATCAGCAAAAGTACTCTAGGTCGTGGCTAATCTGCCACTCTTGTAATTCTGATTAGTTATAGATGTTTAATCTTTCTAATCTGGAAGTTACACGACGCGACACGAAGTCCGCTAGTAAGCGAGACACGATTCATGAGAGAACTGTATTTCTCTCACACCAATGTAGTGTTTGAAAAATCAGAAGATCAAGAGATAATATTGTAGTTGTTGTGCACATCTTATTCTATATCATTGTATGATCTTGAATGAAAATATGTCTGCTACAATTCATGTATCTGATTCACTTGTTTATTTAATTTTGCACACTAGTTTGATTTTGTTAAATGCTATATTAATCTATTAACGTAGATCAGCAGTGTTTGTCTACACTCTGAAGGATTGCAGGAATGATATAGCCGGTAGTGACCACCAATCATATCTAGATTTCTGATGAACTAATTTTGTTCGCAAATCCTTTCGCTTTGTGTTTCGCTTCGCGATCGCTTGGCTATAAGGGTAAATCAATTTTAGAGCTCACTTAAGTTTCATTTCGTTTCATTTTGTTTCGTCTCGTCTCATTACAGAGCCTGATTGATCCTGTCGCAAACTCTTTTGCTTCATTTTGTTTCGTTTTGCGATCTCTACGCCTCAAGCATAAATCAATGTCAGAGTTTGTTTAAGTTTCGCTTCGTTTCATTTCGCTTTCATCTAGGTTTTGTCTCATTTTGTTTCATTGTATTACAGCACGAATTATTCTCAAACATAAATAATTCGAGTTTCGCAAAATTGTTCGTGAATCGTTCAAGATTTTTATCAGCTTGTCACCAAAGTTCTAGCTGGAATTTGCATTTTTTTAGTGCATTTTTCGCATCAATGGTATCAAAGCCTACCTTGTCATAGTCTGACATAGCCAAAAAAACTATCAAATTCAAGGGGCTAAGCATTTAAACAAACAATCATCAACAAGTGAACACGAATTTAGAAGCAATGGCTTCAATCAGCAGCATACAATCTAAGATCCGTACAGTTCTGGATTCATCAGAATCTTTCCTAGCATGGAAGGTAAAGACCTCGCTAATACTAAGGGGTGAAGGATTATTTCCCTGGGTAGATGACATCAAGGAGATGCCTATAACAACAGGCAAGGAGCTATGCGAATGGAGAGAGAAGAATGAAAAGGCAGTAGCCTTGCTATCATTCCATCGAGGATAGCCTCACACTTGACCTGACTACACTCTCCAAGGCAAAGGAGATGTGGGATACACTACTCATGAGATTTCAAACGAAATCACGCAGTCAAATAATGATGCTCGAAGATCAACTGACAAACCTGCAGTGGGATGGCAAAGACCTCACTTCTTTTGTAAGGAAGATAAAGGATCTATTCCTTTCAATTCTGGAGCAGAAAATGCAATGTCAACAGAGAAGCAGCTCACTTATCTATTGAGAGCCTTATCTAGATCCTTCCAGACAACTAGAACTCTGCTTGCAAAGGATCCTACAATGACACTCGAAAAGGCGATTGTCAAGATTCGAGAGGAAGTCGAGGCTCGAGAGCACCTTGATCACAAGGATGCTTTTGACCAAGCCCTCTACGACAACAAAGAAAAGACAAAGAAAAAACTCAAGCCTAAGAGGGAGTCAGATCAAAATTAGCAGGATCATGATCAACAAGCAGAAGGAACTAGCAAAGGCAAATGGAAGAACAAAGAGAGATCAAAATAGCAAAGTGGAGACAAGAAGACCTGCATGAGATGCAAACGTGAAGGGCACACAGTCGATTCGTGTTGGCTCAATCCAAACTTTGAGTGTATCCACTGCCACAAGAAGGGTCATGCAACCATGGACTGCCGCCTGAACCCAAGAAACAAATCAACATAAAGCAGACAGGAGAACAACAATAGTTCGTCCTATGTCGAGGAGCCAGAGAGCACAAAAATGGACGAAGAAAGATCGAATCATGGTAATTCGACCACCTACATCTGTGCAGACGTGTGTGCAGTGTCACCACCTGACACACAGGAGGTAATCCTAGACTCAGAAGCTATCTCACACTTCGTTACGTCAAGACAAATCATGTCTGATTTTCACAGTGTAGATCCATCAAGATTCATTGTTCTTGGGGATGGATCCAAACACCAAGTAAACGGTATTGGTCCACTGTGGCTCAACACGAATGGTAGAGACAGACGACTCGAAGTTGTGCCTACACTACAGCAGGACTTGCTATTTGTGGCAAGAATAGTTGATGCAGGGATGCGTGTGATGCTCTCAGACGAAGCATGCAATGTTGTTGATGCAAGTACCAATACTCTGATCACTCAAGGCATAAGAAAAAAAAATCTGTATCACCTAAAGGTACGTCTGCCTACAAATCAAGTGCATCAAACTCATGATGATTCACCAGACACTCTATGGCATAGGAGACTATGCCATATGAATTCAATGACACTATACCAAGCAAGCCATCATGGAGAAATCATAGGAGTGAGCATCTCGAATGTGAATAGTTCGACGACCTGTGATGCATGTCTGAAGGGTAAGATGTCACGCACTCCATTTGTCAAGGACTCCTAGAGAACGACCAAGATTCTGGAGTTAATGCATTCTGACATTTGTGGGCCTTTCAATGTGATCTCAGTAGGAGGCTCAAAATATTACATTACCTTTATTGATGATTACAGTAAATTTGCCAGAGTGTATTTTATTTAGAATAAAGCATTTGACAAATTTACAAAGTATGTGAATTGGACCACAAAGTGAAGCAGATCAGAATAGATCGAGGTGGAAAATACATCTTGAATCACTTCACTGACTTCTGCAATGATCGTGGTATCATTCACAGAAGGACTGCATCTTACACACTGCAGCACAACGGTGTTGCAAAAAAAAAGAATAGAACTCTGATGGAAGCTGCTAGATGCATGATGGCCTACTCAAAAGCTCCAAGAGTACTGTGGGCTGAAGCAGTAGCTACAGCTGCATACATTCAGAACAGGACATGAAAGTCTGGCATCCCTCACATGACACCACACGAATTATGGTGGGGTAGAAAACCCAATCTGATTCACATCAGAATCTTTGGCTGTGCAGCTTATGCACATATTCTTGATAAGCTTCGAAAGAAGCTTGATGAGAAAGCTGAACAGGGATATCTTGTAGGATATGACAATAAATTGTCATACTACAAAGTCTACATGCCAGAGACGGACACTGTGAAGACAGTTAGAGATGTCAGATTTGATGAGAGCAGAATAATGGCCAACAATGATCTTGTCAGCTATGAAGTTCTTGAAAGACAGTACTATGATCTGCCAACTGTAACAGAGGGGGCAGAAGACGAACATGAAGACAAAGATTTTTGAGTCGCTTCGCATTCGAGTGACGAATTAGAAGACGAAAGATTTGAGAAGCAGCCTTCTACTACAGTACATGTAAATAGAGATGGTTTCGGACCTAGCAGAGCAGACAAAGACAAAGGCATTGCATTTTCAGGAGGATCTCCTAGAAGGTCAACAAGATATGTGTCAGACAGCTCTGCTTTTACATCAGAAGAGTTCTATGGATTCAGTGGTGAACCACAGACATTTGAGAAAGCAATTGAATGTCCAGAGAAGGACAAATGGATCGAAGCCATGAATGAAGAAATGGAATCCATGAGGAAGAACCAGGTATGGACGTTGCAGCCATTACCAGATAAGTGAAAGGATGTAAAATGCAAATGAGTATACAAGCCAAAGTATGGACCAGATGGAGATGTCTCGAAATATAAGACAAGACTTGTCGCAAAGGGATTTTCTCAGAGTTATGGTATTGACTATTCTGAGATCTTCTCTCATATTGTGAAACATTCGTCCCTACATTTACTATTTGCATATGCAACTGCTTATGACCTCAGGATTCACATTGTGGACAATAAGACAATCTTCTTGCATGGTGAGTTAGATGAAGAGGTCTACATGGATCAGCCCCCAGAATATGTCTCAAATTCACTTCCTAATCATGCATGCAGAATGCATAGGAGCATCTACGGTCTGAAGCAGTCAACTCGACAATGGCACAAGAAGAAAGATCAAGTCTTGAAATCCTTGGGATTCAAGCCACTGATGGTTGATTCCAATGTGTATGTGAGAATTACAGATGGGAAGATCATCATTGTGGCTATGTATGTGGACGACATTCTGATACTCTGCAAGAGTGAGAAGCTGATTGCTGAAGTAAATAATGATATCTCAAAACATTTTGAGATTGTAGATCTGGGAGAAGCTAGGTGTTACCTTGGCTTGCAGATTGAGAGGGACTATGAGGGAGGTAAGTTGTACCTTCATCAGTCCAGATACACCCAAAAAATCCTAGAAGATTTTGGGATGCTGAATTGCAAGGGAGCAAATACTCCAATGCTTGCAGGAACAGTACTGACGAACGAAAATTGTTCGAGGACTGAAGAAGAGAGAAAATTGATGCAGTTCACACTATACAGAAAACCGATTGGATCATTGATGTACCTTGCAGATAACACACACCTTGACATTGCTTATGTTGTGTTTAGGATGAGCCAATTCTGCACGAATCCAGGCTCAACACATTGGAAGATTGCAAAACGAATTTTGCAATATCTTCAATTAACAAAAGATTCTGGTTTGTGTTATTGTCGTGATGCAGGGTTCTAGATGCTTTCCTACAGTGATGCTAGTTGGGCATCTTTCAAGGACAACTGTAAAAGTGTCTTAGGAGGATGCACCATCGCGTCAAGTGCAACAATTCTTTGGGTCAGCAAGAAGCATACCATTATAGCTCAGTCATCTTGCGAAGTAGAGTACGTTGCATTAACAAAGATGGCCAACGAAATAATTTGGCTCAAACAATTCCTTGACGAATTGGGCAAAACGAGGAATGAACCTCTGGTTTTACAGATGGACAACACATCTGCAATACATTTGACAAAAGATCCTGTATTTCACTCAAGGACGAAACACACTACGATCAAGTACCACTTGATAAGGGATCTGATTGGGAAGAAGATGTTGCAGACTACCTTCATTGGAACGAAGGATGAAGGAGATGGTAGTTGACATTTTCACAAAGGTCTATTCGAGAGACAGAGGAGCAGTCTTGGAGTCATCAAGCTATCATGCTTTGAGAGGAAGATGAAAAAACAAAATGTTTCTAGTGCCAAAGCCTTGCTAGCTCTCCACTCTAATTTTGACAAAAAAGACACAAGAAATGAAATTGTTCGCGAACAATTTTGTGACACACGACTGAAAATTGTTTCATGACACAAAATCACTCTTGCTCCACGAATGGCCAAGAAGATCAGCCAAGTACCAAGTGGTACAAATATTTGATCTGATATCATGACATCAGCAGAAGTACTCTAGATCGTGGCTAATCTGCCACTCTTGTAATTCACGATTAGTTGTAGATGTTTAATCTTTCTAATTTGGAAGTTACACGATGCGACACAAAAAAGTTCGTGAACTATATACTTTCTGTTTGATGCATAATACTGTAAGCAAGACAAGAAGTCAGAAGACGAAAAATACATAATACAAGTCTGCTTGTGTGCGAGACAATTTTGTAGAGGATTTATAAATCCAGAAGTCCGCTAGTAAGGACACGATTCGTGAGAAAACTGTATTTTTCTCACGCCAATGCACTGTGTGGATCTATCATGCAGTGCTTGAAAAATCAGAAGATCAATAGATAATATTGTAGCTGTTGTGCACATATTATTTTGTATGATTGTATGATCTTGAATGAAAATTTGTCTGTTACAATTCGTGTATCTGATTCAGTTGTTTATTTAATTCTGCACATTGGTTTGATTTCGTTGAATGCTATATTAATCTGTTAACGTAGATCAGCAGTGTTTGTCTATACTCTGTAGGATTGTAGGAATGATATAGCCGACAGTGACCAGCAATCATATCCGAATTTCTGACGAACCGATCTTGTTTGCGAATCCTTTCACTTCGTGTTTTGTTTCATTTTGCTTTGCTTCGCTTCGCGATCACTTGGCTATAAGGGTAAATCAATTTCAGAGCTCACTTAAGTTTAATTTTGTTTCTTTTTGTTTTGTCGTGTTTCGTATCGTCTCGTTGCAGAGCCTGATTGGTCTTGTCGTGAACTCTTTTGTTTCATTTTGTTTCGTTTCATGATCTCCATGCTTCCAGCATGAATCAATGTCAGGGCTCATTTACGTTTTGCTTCATTTCGTTTCGTTTTTTTTTTCGTCTATATTTCGCCTCGTTTCGTTTTGTTGTGTTATAGAGCCTGATTGATCCAACACAAATTATTCTCGAACAGAAATAATTCAAGTTTCGGAAAACTGTTTGCGGGCGTTTGAGATTTTTATCAGTTTGTCACCAGAGTTCTAGTTGGAATTTGCATTTTCTGAGTCTATTTTTTGCATCAGCAGTTAGGATCTGCCCTAAGGGCACTAAGGCTTGATCTCAAATTTGAGCTCGCTTGATATGGATTTGGAGCTTTTTTGGAAATCAAGATTGATTGTGAATTTGGCAATTTTGCTCTTGCAAGTAGAATTCATGCTTGATGAATGTATGGAATTTTGTGTTTAATGAATTGATCTGAACTTGATAACAGTACCATACTATCTACATGTGTGAGAGGTCATGAGGATCAATAAATGCTAGTTTGATTGTGGTGTTCAAAGGCAATTGCCATTCTAGGTGCAAAATAGCTAGATTTGATGTGTAGAATTCTAGCAAATCAATCTAAGTGAAGAAATCTTAAGTTTCTACTTTTAAAGCTCTAGTATTTTTCCTTGCATTTTAGACTTCTGCAGTTTTTGAACTAGTTTTCGCACAGTCTACATATTTGAACTATTTGTCGCACAGTTCACGTTTTTCACAAATTCTTGAAAAAGCCGACAAGGAGCCTATTTTAACTTAGTTTTGTGAAGACCTTCACATTTTTTGCCTTTTTTTGTGAAATTTCGAAGTGAGCGATATATTGGAACAGGCCGACACATCGAGCAGTCACCTACGAGGTGAGCGAACAATCGAAGGAGCCTTGATGGCTGCAAAGGCAGCTCACAAAAATAGCGGACCCTCACGATCCAAGTACAATGAAGATCAAAGAAGTACCTACATGGAGAAACGAACTCCACAGACTATTTCAAAAATTGTTAGGATTAAATCTTATGTAGTTCTTTTGATGACATGGCTTAAACTAATCATTTCTCTATTCCTCTATATATGGGATCAACGAGAATGATAGCAGATTTTTGATGATAGACGATGAGTGATAGTCTTGTAGCAGCAAACACACACATTGTCACATACACATAGAAAAATTAGCAGTAGCTAGTTTCTATTCATGACAGAGAACATCTCTCTTGCGCCGACATGCTGATCTGGAAACAGACAACTCACACAAAGGATTACATTGTAAACTCTGTTATGATAATAAAAGAGTTGTAGTTTTTGTTTTTTTCAATGCATATTGTGCAATCTCTGAATCTTTGAATGACGGTTGCTTACAGTAGATATACTTTTGCTATTACAAAACATTATCTACTGACTTTCGACAAATCGATTCCTCCATATATATCATTCTAGGAAATGGATGGCGACATGAAGTGAGCAAAACTGACGTGCTGTGGCTCAACACCAACGACAAAAATAGAAAACTCGATGACGTCCTGTACGTACCTACACTACAAAGGGATCTGTTATCAGTTGCAAATATAACCGATGTAGGCATGCATGTAACATTTACAAATGAGACATGCAATGTGATTGATGCCAGCACCAGAACACTCATCACATAAGGCAGACAAAGAGGCAACATGTATCACCTGAAAGTATGCCTACCAACGGAGCAAGCCCATCAAGCCCATGAGTCAATGGATGTTCTGTGACACAAGAGATTATTTCACTTGAACCCGATGGTGCTATACAAAGCAAGCCATCACGATGCATTCATAGGAATGAGCATAAAGAATGCAAGTCTTACACCCTGTGATGCATGCAACAAAGGCAAGATGTTACGAACACCCTTCACCAGGGATTCCTTCAGAGTGACAAAGCTTCTGGAGTTTATACACTCTGACATCTGTAGACCTTTTGATGTGCTCTCTATAGGAGGTTCAAGATACTACATCACATTCATCGATGACTACAGTTTGTTGTTGTCTACTTCATCCACAACAAATCGGAAGCTCTTGATAAGTTTAGAAAGTAATAATTGGGCTAAGAAGTGGACATAGAAGAAAGTCAAGCAGATCAGAACTAATAGAGGAGGAGAATACATCTCCAACCAGTTTATCAACTTCTATAAAAGTCGATAAATTCTTCACAAGAAGACTGCCGCATATACACCACAACATAATGGTGTAGCTAAGAGGAAGAACAGAACCCGCATGGAAGCAGCAAGGTGCATGATGGCCTACTCAAAGGCATCAAGACCACTATGGGCTGAAGTAGTAGCTACAGCCGCCTACCTGTAGAACAAGACATGCAAATCAGGCATTCCTCACACTACCCCACATGAGGTATGGTGGAGAAACAAGCCAAAATTGGCTCATGTTTGGATATTCGGATGTGTAGCATATTCACACATACCTGATAAGAAGAGAAAAAAGCTAGACGAAAAGGTGGAGCAAGGATTCTTGGTTGGGTATGATGTACAATCTTCTTACTACAGAATATACATGTCCCAAACCAATGAATTAAAGATTGTCAGAGACGTCAGATTTGACAAGGCAAGAACCATTGCTGACAAAAATCCAATCAGCTACGAAGTTCTTAGCAAGCAGTATTATGACCTGCCCACACCGACAGAGGAGTGGACCTTGAGCATCTAGATGAAGATGTTCAAATTCCAAACGGACTGAATGATAGTTTGGATGACGAGCAGACCGACATATCGGGAGTACCCAGCACACCTGCGATACACTGAGGTCCTGTTGTTGGCAGACAGGACAAGGGCAAGGCAATTAATGAGCCTGTATTATCTCCAAGGAGATCTGCTAGACAAAGAAGAGCACCAGTCATATTTGTGCCTGACATCTTAGCTTCTACAACAGAAGAGTTTTGTGGATTCGGTGGTGAACCACAAACTTGCGAATAAGCTATTAACAGTCCCAATAAGGACAGATGGATAAAAGCAATGGAGGAAGAGGTGCACTCCATGCAAGAAAACAAGGTCTGGACTCTTGAACCAGTACCAGTTGACAAAAAGACTGTCAAGTGCAACTGGGTCTACAAGTACAAGTATGGACCAGATGGCAATGTATCAAAATACAAAGCCAGATTAGTCAAAAAAGGTTTCTCGCAAAAGTATGGCATCGACTATACTGAAACCTTTTCTCCTGTTGTAAAGCACACATCTATACGCATATTGTTTTCATATGCAGGTACCTATAGCAGGTACCTATAATTTGAAGATCCACATTGTAGATGAAAAGATAGCATTCCTACATGGATAGCTGAAGGAAGAGGTCTACATGGACCAGTCACCATGGTTTACCTATAAGTCATTTGTTGACTATGCCTACAAAATGCACAAAAGCATCTATGGACTGAAACAGTCCACCAGGCAGTGCTACAAGAAGATGACAAAATTCTACAGCAAAATGAATCCCAATCAATCCTAAAAGTAATGGAGGATGCATAAATCAAAGATCTAGATCCAAACTATGAGCTAGAATCAAGACTAGTTACCAAAACTAGCAAATTCATTAGAGGAGTTCTAAATCCCAAAAAGACCCTTTGTAAAGATTCTTTTTAAATTTTTTCTCAATTTTTTCTTACACACGGACCAATCAAAACACTCAAATTTGAAAGCTACGTAACGTAAATTTTTAAATCCATGTTTTGATTCCACACTAAAAATGGCATAACTTTTTAGTGGTAATTCCAAATTTAGCAAAGTTTGGTGCATTGGAAAGCGCTCAACAAGGGCTTTCCAATTATATGTTAGATGACATACTTTTGAGCTACGATTAAAAATTTATGGCAAGTCAAAAGTATTAGTGTTATAATAATTTAATAATATAAACTACATCTTGCACGAATTCTTAAAGGGTCTTTTTGGAGCTCAAAACTCCTCTAATGTGGCATTTAACTCCACATTAGGCACATAGATTTGATCAAATGAACCAAAGTAAAGTACAGCAAGCTTCTCAGACCTGTAAATAGGTTCAGTGCCTTCCAAACCAAGCAATTGATGCATAAGAACACTCAGATCCAATAGCTAGAACTTGCCACCAAAAGACAATGATGATAAAAGTGAAAAAACTCGATTTTTCTTGATATTTGGATGGAAATCCTATCATACATTTATACTTTTCAAGCTCGGATCTGAGCATATTAGGGCACCTATGAACTTATCATACCCTAACCCTAACATCTACCCTAATAGGTCATTGGATCCACCCTAACTTGGGTTCAAGATCTCGAGATCCAAAAACAATGTAAAACATGCTATTTTTAGATCCTAGAATTTTTCTAGCCTATCCAAACACATTTTTTCCTCATTTCAAAGATGCTATCACAATGTAATATGAGGAATGAACTTAGTGGAAAGCATCCTATGTAATTTGGCATGTGTGGCATCTATTTACATGGTCATCTTGCCAATTATAATGCATGTGACCAAAATTGGTCAAGCTAGAATTGTGAATTTCAATACTCCTCCTCACAATCTAGCTAGATGATAACATAGCTTTACTAATTAATCCAAGGGCTGATCTAAGCTTCAAAAAAGCATTCTTTTGAAAAAAATTTGTCAATATATCAGATATGCATTCTTCACTTGAAACATGCTCTAATGAGACCTCCTTAGCTTGGACCTTTTCTTTTACAAAGTGGTGAGCAATCTCTATGTGTTTGCTCCTTGCATGGTAGATTCGATTGGATGCTAGGTGTTGGGCTGAGATGTTGTCATTGTAGATGAGCAGAATGACACTTGATCTAATCACTTTGAGCTCTTCAAGCAACCTCTTGATCCATAGTACTTCCTTGGTTGTGGTTGTTAGAGCCTTGTACTCGGCCTCGGTTGATGAAAGCCTTCTTGTCCTCTGCAAAATTTGAATCACTAAAAGCATGCAAGTTAATGGATTCACCTCTATAAAGGATCCCAAAATCTAGTGTGCCCGAGATGTATCTCAATATTCTTTCGGCACATTTCCAATGGATAACTAATGGATTTTGCATATTTTGACTAAGCTTGCAAACATTATAGCAAAGATCAGGTCTTGTTATGGTTATCCACATTAAGGAGCCAATAAGTTTCATGTAAAGAGTGATGTCCTTGAAGGATCTTTCATCCTCTTTATTGGTCACTTTTACATCATCCTCCATAGGAGTCTCTACATGCTTGCATCCATGCATGTTAAATCTATTGAGTAATGAAATGGGATACTTAGACTGACAAATGAAGACATAATCTAAAGATCTAAGTACTTCCATATCCAAAATGACTTAGTGCAAAAGCCCGAGATCTACCATCTTGAACTCTTTGGATAGATCTAGCTTAGTTTTCTCAACACCTTCTAAATCATCTCCACTAAGTATGATGTCATCAACATAAAGTAATAAAAGTACAATGCCTTTTGCACTAAATCTTATGTACAAAGTGAGATCATACTCACTAGGAGTAAATCCAATAGAGATAAGAAAAGTATGGAGCCTTGTGTTCCAAGTTCTAGAAGCTTGTTTCAAACCATACAAGCTCCTCTTGAGATGACACACCTTGTCTTCCATACCTTGCTTGATAAAGCCCTCGGGCTACTCCATGAATATATCCTCTTCCAAATGACCATTTAAGAAAGCATTTGACACATCCATTTGAAACAATAACCAATCAAAGGGAGAAGCAAGAGCAATGATTAGTCTTATGGTGACCATCTTTGCCACGAGTGCAAAGGTCTCATCATAATCTATGCCCTTTGATTGAGCATATCCCTTGGCTACAAGCCTTGCCTTGTGCTTAGAAACACTCCCATCTTGATTCAACTTGAGCTTAAAAACCCAGTTACATCCAATTACATTCCTATCCAAAGGTAGATCAACAAGCATCCAAGTATCATTCTCCATCAATGCATTGTACTCATCACACATAGCTTGAAACCACTCCTTTGATTCTAAAGCTTCACTAACATTTGAAGGCTCTTCAAAAGATGTGATGAATAAGAAGAAATAATTCCCTCGGCTTGCTTACCCTTGTCCTTGTATGTGAGCCTTAATGGCTCCATCCTTGACCTTGTGGATCTTTTTGGTGTGCTTGGTGTTCTTGGTTCTAGCTCCTCCTCATGATCAAGCTCCTCCTTGATCTCAGGTACCTCTCTTCCAATAGAGTGGTTAGATGAATCATCTTCAAGCTTATGCGAAGATCTGAACATTTTATAATTTGGACAAAATTTGAAAAAAAGAATTCAGGCATGAGGTCATTCAAATAATGTTCGGTCAAGTTTGAACAAAATGTAAAGATTTAGATTTAAGATTCATTCATTCATTCATTTGAGGTGTTTTAGATTCATTCATTACTTGATGTACACTTTCAATTAACTTACTCACTTACTACATATACTTGTGCAATTTCATTGTTTTGTACATTGTAGTAATTGTGTACCACATGTTTTCTTCATACTTCCCTAATTCAAAACCATCTAATTTCAATGACTAATTTCAAATATCATATCAAAAAATGCATGGCTATCATAAACACCATTCACAGCTGCCTGAGATGCCTATTGATGTTATTTGCCAAAGGTCAAATCAATGGCAATGAACTGAATTGCAATAATCACATCACTTTGAACTCACAAATTGATTCTTTAAACAAAATATTATCATTTCATCATGGGGAGAGGAGTTTTCTCGTTGCAAGCTTGTCGAGAAAACTCTTGTCATATGTCCTCGATCCCCAACAGTTAGAAGCTTGGGAGAAAATGTCTCAATTTTTGAAAATAGTGTTTTCCAATTGAATATATAACGACTTATAATTTTTTGAAAAGAGAGTTTTTACTTAACTCAAAAGAGTTGTGTTCGATCTAACATTTGCAAACGCATCGTGATGTTGTGGAAGTCCAAGATGGCTTAAGAATCTTGACAACTTGTGGTCCTTAAAATGAGCAAAATAAGTGAAATAATTCAATAGAAGTATCCCAAAGTTTACCATTTTGTGTTTGAATGCTTCAATCTAAAATAGAAAATGGAGGAAGACGATTTGATTTGTAAAGCATAAAATTTTGGTGGTTAAAAGACATAAAATATTCAAAGAAAAATGGTTTTAGATTGTAGAGTAGGATGATTTACTTTCTAGAGCAAGTTTTCAATTTAATGATAAGCTCTACTTAGTATGGGCTAGTGAGGTGGAGCTTGTTGAACATCTTCGCTTCAAATGTTGCTTTCAAGTTTGGGAATGCATTTTCAGTTGGTCATGGGATGGCAATTTTATGATCAACAAACATCTTTGGAATGCAAGGAGATGAGTCTCAAAATATTGGGTGTCTTCAACTACCTAGTAAACATCATTGCATTGCACAACATGGAATGTATTTATTGTTTGTGGGTAAACAAAGTTGGAAGAGCAAACCAAAACTAAAGCAAATGACATAAAAAACTGAGGAAGAAAAAGATAAAACTATTATCATTAGGCTCAACAAAATTTATTAGCCAAGACTTGCAAATCAAATGTCTCGTTTCAAAACACGGCCATAAAAAAAAAACAATGGATGGAGATTATTTTGAAAGGTTAAATAGTCAAGCCTTGGCAACCTAGATCACATTGTTATCACATTCTCATTCAATCTCTCTATATTGAAGCACATGTGAATGTCAAGAAAACAAAAATGACAAAAAAGAGTCATGTCTTTGATGCATGGAACAATATAAACATGTTCAAAATTCAAGCAAATTGAATCTCAACCTTTGCATATTTAGTAAGAAAATACTTTCTACATGAACAAGCTCTATTTGAAAGATTGTTTGGTAGAATGATTTGAAAACATTGATAAAAAAAAAAAAAATGAATATTTTTTGAAATGTCAATTCAGTGATCTTGTGAAAGAAATGCATCTAGAAGGGCATACACCATGTAAGAGCCTAGATCCTACATAACCAAATTAGCAACCCCAAAGTATAATAATCTCCAACTTCATGGACAAACCACATTTCCAGGCAAAATTTTTTACTCTTAAAACCAAAGGTTCAATTTTTTACATCCACGAAAATAAACAATGTTATTTATGAAAATAATATTCTTAAAAGGAGAAAAAACAAATGCAACTTGCCATGTGCACATGTTGATGTACCTAGCCAATATGACAAGAGACTTCAACAATCTAAATTACTTAGATAACTTCAAAATTTGTAAAAAAAAATTGTCCTACTCAATTCATTACAAATATGCATCTAAAAATTATAGCCTATAATGACAAAAGCTTAGAACTTTTATCATTGCAACACTAAATTGCATTGGCCAACTAGATTTTTTAGCCATCCATGTAAGCAACATATCAAGCTACAAAATACAAAATAATGGAGTCACTAGATGAACTACAAAGAAACATATTTATTTACCATACAACAAAATTATTTGCAATATATGGAAAATTTGCCCGTATAGTACAACACGATATAAGAGGCATGCTGAATGTGAGCCCAAAGTGCATCCGAATCTAGGGCCTGCTTATTTAGAAGTGCCATAAGAAAGAGTGCCCTAAGTAGGTCTGTCTCCATCAATGGTGTGAGATTTCATTTTTTAGACTCTAGCCAATATGGTGAGACGTGATGAGGTGTGCTCTCTCTTGAATAAATGATAGGCAAGCGAGCTATACTCCATAAGCCTAGCAACCAAAATTTTCCCATTATATATATACTATAACAACATATCAAAAGTTGTTCAAACAAACCATTGTAGCACACACAAATTGTTCAAAATGCTTGACACATGCAAGTCCAAATTGCATGTTGGCCTGTGCTTCTTCCTCCTTGAATATATTCGGGCCTTGCAACACATTCACCTCGACAATCACCACATCCATTGCGACATTGGGGAGGTTTTGAGCCTGGTTCTTTAGGTGGTACTTGAAATTGAGAGTTTAGCAAAACCCTTCGAGGCATATCCAAATCCTGCACAATCATGCCAAGCGTCAAACATAAGAATACCTTATTGCTTGAGTAGCTTCATGGTGGAGACTCATAAAATCTTGGCAGAAAGTGCTTTAGTACCACAACATGAGACTCTAACAAGAAATCAAGTCAAATATGTGATTTGCCTATTCACCCATTCTACATAATATACTAGTAAGCTTAATGAAGACCAATGTGTCTAGAGTCTTGACAACATAACGAGCATTTTGTATGAAATTTGTATTGAAAGCTGAACTCATGCACGGCCAACACTAATCATTGAACTATAAGCAAATCCAATTTTTAGGCTGATAAATTAAAAAAAAAGTACAAAAACATAAGAATTACAAAAATAATCAATACATAGCACTATGACCACTAACATCAATATTTAGATGCATCAATGCTTTTGTGCAAGCCATTTAAATGGACATCATAAATAATTGTTGTAGCCTTCATGTAGGGCCTCGCTTTCAATGGCTGCTTGCATTGCATCTTGGGCTCACTTTGAGCTCCTTGATTTTTGTTCCTTGTTGCAAGAATTTAACCCAAATACTTGGGATTAATCACAAATCTTTAGATGAAATGTGTAACACACTTTTGAGACAAAAAATCTTGGTCCATGCATGGATGTGAGAGCTAATATAAAAAAGTGTGGTTTTGGCTTCAACCCTTCTAAATATTGTGAATACTTCTAGTCGATAACTGTCAACCTTGTGCCTTTCAAGAGAAAATAAAAACAAAAAGTGTGGTTTTGGCTTCAACCCTTATAATTGTTGTGAATACTTCTAGTCGATAACCATCAACCTTGTGCCTTTCAAGAGAAAATAAAAGCCTTTCTATTGGTGTTAAGAGAGAAAATTACATTGGATGCAATGTCGAAGTTGACATAAACTTGGATTTTGCACTAGGAGACCTTGTCTTCCCTTCTAGATGCAATAAACTTTTCATCAATCAATGGAACCAAATTGATCCTCAAAGAAAAATGATACCACGCACATGAGGGAGAAAGTATGAAAAAGTCCATGAATTAGTCCTCTCCTATGCAAGCACATATGACAAACTTTATTTGTTTCAAGTATGAGACAAGGGAGGGTTTTTAATAGGTGTAGCTATCTAGCATGGAGAGTTTTTTTTTTATTCTAATGTTCTATGGCCGTGTGCATCAAAGCATAATCAAACTTTGAATCTAAAGGTGAGAAAAAAGGTCAACCACCAAATCCCTTATTGAGGACCTAGCATGGTAAATTGAGTGGTAAGATTGTATGCAAGCTCTCTAGGATAAATGCATACTGGATAATGAACGTTCAAAGGGCCAATACACACATGATTTTGGACGCAAGCAAAAAGTGGTATTAGCCACAAGCTACCCATGGACAAGATTTGATGTGATAATTGACCATAAACTTATTCTTATTATACTTGCTTGTTTGCTTTGTTTGCTTGCTTGTTATCAAAAATCTCACACGCACGTGCGCACATGCACACACACACACACACACTCACTCACTCGAGTACTCACGAGTGCGCGCGCACACACACACATTGGAAGGGGGCACGAAATGGGAAAAATATAACCCACCTATAGGCACAAAATCCAACCAATATCAATTGTGAAAAACTTAACTTGCTCAACATGCACAAACAACCAAAGAAATACATTAACTAAATAAAGACCCAATAGGTTGATGTCACTATGATTGGCCATAACATGCTCTCATCATGATTTACACCAAAAGGAAATTATATGGAAGAAGAGTTTTGCTTGGAACACTTGTTAAGTCTTCTTGAGACCAACGTCTACACTACATACAAACTGGTCTAGGGGATAGGGTAATTTGTCTGCCATAACAACCTCCAGATTTTTTCATAATGTATAAATGGCACAATATTAGACTGAAATTATTATCACATGAATTCATGGATTAATAAATGTGTAAGGAACCATTATTATTTTTAGACAATCATAAAAGCACCTTTACAATTTTGTAAGGTTCACTTGCTATTTTTAAAAAGTTGTGATAATGTAATTGCAAGGGCGAGCCCTTCAATTTGTAGTGACGGGCCCTTCGGGCCTGTTAACTGACATTATTAGCAGGTGTGTACATAGATCAATGTGTACTTAGGCTAAATGAACAAGACGTTACAGAATACATGTAGCGACTGTAGTAACACATGAACTTCGCTAGTGTCGATATTGACCCCTTTGCCTTTGTCGCTATTGCCTGTCTCACTCAATTTGCCATTGGAAATGCTTTTAGCAAGGGCTTGATCAAGATCTGAGCTAGTATGTGCACGCCACACCAAATCTCCCCCTCCCTAGAATGCATATATGCTCTGCTCGCTGGAGTTTCTTTGTTGCATCCTACAAGATTTGTATGGAGGTGATGAGTTTGCCCACCTTACTAAAGATTGCTTTGCTCGTGGCTTACTGTTGTACAATGGTTTCCGCCCATTTAGAAACTCCAGCATGACAACTCCAAAGTTGTAAACATCACTCTTCACTGTGTATATGCCTGACATGGCATATTCAGGAGCACTGTATGAAACAAAACTTAGAAGTTGAGCAAGAACTTGGTGCTCATAACCATAGCGAACTGCGGTCACAATTCCACAGTTAGTGAAAGATCGTCACGATCCATTGCCTGCCATAGCCATTTCTCTGTGAGGATGAAGGGCACTTGAAAGGTGCCCTTCACGATATTTCTGTTTTTCAGTGATGACGCATTCCGGAATATTAAGCGTTCTGTTTTTACACAATAATCTGCCACACCTACTAATAATGTAAGTATCACAATTTCTAAAAAACCTGATGTCATTAAGATCTCTTCTATTTTTAGAAGGTCGCAGGTATGCTACTTACTATTTTTAGAAAAAAAAATCTGTTGGTTATCACATATATGTGGAAGGCCCTGACCGAGGGCCTTCCTTGCAAGGAGGGCACTTGCCCAAGGGCAAGCCCCGACCTCCAAGGAAGGCCCTCGATCCTCGGACCTTCCAAGACGTAATGCCTACGTGAGAAGGTAGAGAGACAACGCACATTTTGTAGAGAGAGAACGCACATTCCGTAGAGAGAGAAAGCGAACATTCCATAGAGAGAATGCACATTGTAGAGAGAGAATGACATTCAAGAGGAGAGAGAAAGGTGGATGGATATAAAGCTCATGGAGATGCTTTCAAAATACAAAGCAGACTTGAGCACCTGGCATTACGGTAGGGAAGGCCCCGGAGAGGGGACTATACTTAAGGACAAGTGTTGCTTATTAGGCCAAAATTGAGAAAGTATCATAATGCACATTATGTGGTCCCAACTAAAAGAAAAAATAATTAGAACTCCATTATGCCTTTAACTCTACACTATGCATCAAAGTTACGACACTCAAGAAAGTTACTATCAAGATATGAAAGTTACCTCTGTCAAAACAGAATAAAAATTGAAAATTCTAGGATCAACTATAAGAATCTTCTTATCATAAAATCATTTTTCAAATTTTTTACAAAGAAAATGGCGGTGCCTCGCAGAACGTAATCTGTGGGGCAAATTTTTTTATGACAAATTTTTTTTGCAGGCACCTTCCGGCGTTCGGAAGGTGCACGTAAAAAAATTTGTCATAATTTTACATGCATGTAAAAAAAAATTTACCTCAAAAAAAAGAAAAAAAATGTGAAAAATGAATTCACGCGGAGGAAGGGCCGGCTCCTCGGCCCTTCTGCCCGGGGAAGGATGCTGCGGCCTCGGGCCTCCGCCCTCGGGCGCATCACCTTCCCGGGCGGAAGGGCCTCGGAGCCGGCCAATATGGAATGGGCCGGCCCATTCAGCCACATTGCTCACCTACTGGGCTTTCCAAGAGAGCCTTAACAGGCCGAATTGGCCCGGCCAGCCCATTCCACAACAGAGTGTACAGTACACAATATCGATAATTGGCTAAGCACTAGAAATTCTCTCTCCAGTTTCAAAAGAATTGTAGGCAATTTATGCACTAAAACATATAAGGATAATCAAGCTAGAGGCTTTAAAAAAACACCTGCCAAGAAACCTACCTGTACGTAGGAAGGTGACAAGTGCTGCAGTCAGTCTAGCACGTTTCCACATTTCAACTATACCATGAAACACAATGGCTACCAAGAAAATGCCCTAGCTAATTAAACTACAAGCTGCAGGTTTTCGAATATCAGAGACTATGTGCAATTTCAGACCATCTTCTTGTAAAAGACAGATACTGCATTTTCTTGCACTGAGTTTTTGCAGCAAATAGAAGATCTAACTAAGGCTTCATTATAATGTAGAAATCGGCTGTTGTGCTGTTATTTGTTAGAAACCGCAGGCCATAGTGCTGCCAGTTGAGCCAAGGCATGGGTATAAGTGTTTATGGATCAAGTATTTGGGAGGAAATTCGTATTATACACTAGCGAGTGAACTAAGTCTCCAGAAAATCGCTCTAACTGGTTCTATGTTACAGGCTACTAGGAAGATACCAATTCTCTAAATTTAGATAAAAGCCTTTAGAGCTTGAGCTGGTCACTGTGGAGAGGAACGGTGAACCCAGAAACTAAAAGCTGGGTGCCGGGGTAGCTAAGTCCCCAAGGACTGAGTAACCAAAGGCCTCAGAATCAAGTCAGTCCAAATATTAGCAAACATATGAAGACGGGGAGTGATCAGCCCTTGTGCACGAAATCTATATGAAGTCCCTGGGCTATTGCTCAGAACCTTGTGCACCATAACTGTCCGCAAGACTGACAACAGAGACAGCGACAAAGCTTTCATGACTAATAGTTGGATGAAGCTAGCATTCATGACCAATAGTTAAATGAAGCTTTGTAGACGGAACATAAGTATTGACCATTTGGGAAACTCGTAATTATGGCATGAAATTACTGGTTGCTTGCTGCAACCAGTTCAACAGCTATAGTTTCCTGATTTTAGCGTAGTATTAAGACATGACATGATGACTGGTTTGGGCGGCCGCATTGAGAGAGAATACCTGGAGAAATTCGAGAATCGTGGTTGAACAGAGAAGTGAATTGCAGCCAGTGCCTTTGCCTTCAGAGAAAGCTGGATCGCATGGCCACACTTTCTCTTAGTCAAAACAATTAAAATCATCAACCGTGCATGAATTTGCTTACACGCCTGTACAAAATTCGACGAGCAAGCGAATTAAGAAGCTAAGAAACATCATATAAGAGAGGTCTCACCATGGTTTTGCTGGAGGAGCCAGGCACCAGCATTGCCCGAGCTACCGAAAACGCACACGATGATCACCAACAGCCTCATGTTGAACAACGGGTAGCTTTTCCCCATTTTCTAATAGCTAGCAAGCAAATGGCTAACGATTACTGTAGCACTGCAACACTAAGGTCTATTGGCAACACACACACGCACTTCGCGCAGTATTACAGCTAGGGCGACCTCTTTTCGCTTCTAGTGTATTGAAGCTTCTGCTAGTGCTACAAGGTGTTCATGGCAAAGAAGAGCATCATCACTGTCATTTATCTCGGTGGGTGCGCCACCACCTTGAAGCTGTAATACCTCTTTCTCTATCTCTATCTATTTAAAAAAACACAGAGAGTCTTAAGTACTATGTCTTTTCTCTCTTTCACAGGCCCACAAACAGACCTCTCTCAGCGATGCTGGCACACTCAGTTCAGACGTTTAACAGCTCCCACGCACAAGACCCATCCCCACACATGCTGCCATAGCTTTTCAGACGTTACGTCTATCTCTCTCTAATCTCTTTCTTTGTCTCTCACAAAAGCAGCAGCAGCTACCATCATTTCATTTGTCCTTCTCTTGAAATCACACTTTCTCTCCCCCCTCGCCCCCCTTTTACGCCAGCGCTCTCTCCGTCTGATCCGATCCCTGCAACAATCACTGACCCTTTTTTTTCTCTCTCTCTCTCTCAACGGTGAATTCCCAAGAATTATGTGTGATCACTGATGTGCATCTCAATCGCACTCAAAGTGTGTGTGTGTGTGTGTGTGTGTGAGTGAGAGAGAGATAGAGAGAGATTGTGAGAGACCAATAGGCAAGCAGGCAGGCTAAAGAGAGAGACTCCAGACAGGGAGGAGGCTGAACTTTGAAGGTGTATTATAATGAGAATGTGTGGTCTTTCTTCCCTGCCCAGGTCCCGTCACCCGTGACACTTTTTATTCAAAATTTCACAACACGTATATGTATTATTATATTATTATT
Source organism: Diphasiastrum complanatum (assembly GCA_029204225.1). NCBI lineage: Eukaryota > Viridiplantae > Streptophyta > Lycopodiopsida > Lycopodiales > Lycopodiaceae > Diphasiastrum > Diphasiastrum complanatum. The sequence goes on along the minus strand of CM055101.1, from coordinate 39,222,554 downwards.
ATTATTATTATGAATATATACTCCAAAATATGTAAAGAGATCCTTCGCCGCGCGTTGTCAATGAAGTGTAAGTGGGGTGGGTCTGTCTCGACTCTCTTTATTGGGGTGGCAATGGCATGCATATATGATATATGTGTTATTTTGTGAGAAAAAATAGGTAAGTAGTACGTGCACTGCAGCTTCCTTCTACCAATCACTAAGCTGTCTTACATGAATCATATGCCTGCACGACCATTATGCCATTCATTTAATGAATAAGAGAAAAAAATTAAAAAATATGAATAAAGGTATTGTATTTATGGATGATGGATACGCTATTATGCTAATTATCTCTTCTGACCTCATGTGGTGATGAGGTGTCTTACAACTGGTTCCCATAGTTTAGTTTCATGGAAAGTTGCTCCTTTGATTTATATTTTATGAAGACGCAAAAGCCTAATGGCATATAACCTCCCCTTGGCATTGATGGTTGTTTTTTGCACTATAGAGTATTCATTTATCTTATGTTGATTTCACATGGAAGAGTCTGAGACTCTGAGTGGAGAAGTCCCGAAGGACTCCCGAACGTATTTACTATTTACTCCCATCCGCAATCGGTGAAGTTCACTTAAAGTGAACCCCCACTTCCTCCTGCGTTTTCCTTTTCGTTTAGAATGGAGTGATTTAACCTCTAAGGTGGTATCGAAGTTGCACCTTGCCCCCATGCAGCATTCACGACGTAGGTAGACAGACCCAAATGCATGAGCCACCCTTTTATCTCACATCCTATAAAACCATCTCGTTTTTTTTCCATATTGAAATTCCTACATTTAATGTTTGCCTCCAAAAGAATTTCCACATGGAAATCTTTATCTAGTGTGAGAGGTAAGCGTGGGAGATAAAAAAATGCACTTACCCTTGCCCTATATTTGAATACTCACAAAATGTACATGTATATAATGCCTTACCTCATGGGTGGAGCTATGGCAATAAATTGTAATCCACAACCAAGAGGTATGTAGATAAAAAGTAACTAAAAGGACCATCAAGTCCAAGTAATCTTGCTAACTAGAAAAAGAGCACATTGTTTACAAAGGTCAAAATAGACACAAGTTATGAGCATGCATCCTCATATGAAAATAGTAGTGCTCTTGTCCAAAAAAAAGTAAGAGCCAACCAAATTGTCCAAAGTAAGTCAATATTGCATAAGAGCAAGGAAAGTGAGATGTCATTATCCCTTTGACTCTTTCTCACCTAAGATTGCCTTTCTAATATCAAAAGGGGAGTTTGAGCTTGGTGTTTCATTAGACAAGAAGGCATAGAGCTATTTTGCAATGGGCATATATAAGTGAGGAAAGGTTTCCACATCTAAGCTACAAATATGACTCGATTGGCATGTTGCATAGGTCCATTTGGAGCGTAAAGAGAGGAAGTGGATGAGAATACAATAGGCATAAATCTTGTGTTTGGCTTGGAAACTTTTTTAGATAATTTTGAAGTATTATTTTCATGTTCTTTTTATTCTCCTAGCCCATTGAAAATCGACAAGGATGTAAGGAGGAGAAAAATTCTCTTTGTGTGACATGGATTAGGTTAACGAGAATTGGTGGGGTTCAAGGAGGTTGTAATTGTCAGATGGTGAGGTACTAGCTACCACTGTAGATAAGTTAGTGGAATGAGACAAGGCTAGATTGAGAAGAGATGTTTCTTTATCATTGAGATTTAGATTGGCTAGTCAAGTGATTGAAAAAGATAAAACCTATAAGGGAAGCTCCTCAAGATCTTGCTTACAAGACAAACACAATGGAAAACACACTATGGAAAAACCACTCAACCAAGTAGAAGCAACCAATCAACTCTAGAAGCTTCACCCCCAAGCCAAGGAATAGGAAGCATGAAAGTAGAGTGAAACCCTGGCAATGAATCAACCACAAATGTGAGTAGTAGGGTGAGTTTGGCCTTCTTATATAGAGCCACGAACCACCTGTGCACATAGACATGCAAGACCCTAACTCTCCTATACATAGGTTTCTCTAGAATAGAGTCTCTAAGCATGGATCCTCTATTCATAGAATTGCTATTGATAACTCTACACATGCCTTGACTATCCCAAACCTTGTACGAACTCCATTTGGTGTGTTATGGGCCTCGCAAGGATATTAGCTACTTTTGGGTCACGTCCAGTATGACGTGGCATAACTAACATCTTGTTTCACTGGAGTACCGTGTATCTAAGACTAGGAGTATACTGAATCCTATGTATTGGTCATGGACTTATATTACATTCTTCCCTCCTTCAACTGCTTCTATCCTTAGAAGCTCCTCAAAACAAGAAAGAATTACAGGAACAGTTCTTTTAACTTCCAATATTAGCCTAGAAAATCATTATCCTTAATCAGACTTACTTATCAAACAAGTACTCAGAGAAAAACTATTTTCAACAATTAATCTCTGCTCTGGAGTACAAACTCTGGTTTGAAAAGTACACTAAAAGATATGTTTTCTCAACTGGATTACACTCAACACAAGTTAGTAATATCACCTTTATGTAAAACACTTACATGAACCATTGAGTGAAATATTCCCTAACTTAGGAGATTAAAGTTAAAGAAAAATAATAATTACAGTTTGAAATTATCCACAAACTCTGGCAAACAATTCATAATAAGCTTCCAAGTACAACTATCCTTAAAATCCAATTCTAAGATATGATAATTCATTCAACTAGAATCTCTAAGAGAATCATTAAGATTAAAACTCAACTCCGAGTATCTCAGATACTCTTTTGAGTTAAACGCTCCTGTTTCTAGCACCAAATGCAAGAAAATAGCATTCATTTATCTTAATAGACTTGTTTGTCCCCTACGATAACTGGAGATCCAATCAAAAGAAAAAACTGTACTCAAGCATTTGCAGACCATAAACTGTAGCAGAATAACATCCACTGGATAAATTAAATTCTCCACAAATAAAATACTTATCTTGTGAGAATGTATGTGAGATCCACAGGTTCTCAATTAAAATATTGGAATAAGATATTCAAAACACCGATCTGAATTCTTACTTAATTAATAGATCAAGAGTAAGTCATCACACTTAAGAATCATCACAATTTCTTATAATCCACTAACAACTATTAAGTAACTATTTATGATTCGTCAACCATAATTATTTAGATTTGTATGATTCGTCAATTATAATTTTTCGAAATCCAAAATCATAATCATTTACAGGATATTGGAGTATATGTTCAACATAACTCAAGAAAAAATAAGAATCATTCCAAAACCTTTCCCAATAGGAAAATACTGAATTTTAGGAATACTCTAAACATGATTCTTTAACTAAAGTGCAAGATATTCAAGTTATATAAACCACTGGTAATTAAAAATAGAAAGCATACCAAAATGACAATCATCTTCAGCTACAAAAAACTTTAGATTACCATCTAGAATCAAATAAAGTCCTATTGAATATCAATTCATTTATTATTCTCGGATTCATTATGATTCGTTATCCAATTGAGCGCTCTAGGATACAATCACTAATGAGTTGAGTCTATTCCTTAACTAAGGAATACTTTATCCCAAGAATATTGTATATCCAATGCACATAATTTTAACTGATGAACCCAAATGATTCACTTATCATGCATCTTACAAGCAATATAATTCAAAAACCATCAGTTCTTGGTGAATCTACATCACACTGATCGTTTTACCAATTAACTTCATCCCGGAGTAATCAACTACTCAAGTTAATTGCCAATGATTTAGAAATCTCAAATGTCTAGGTGAAGAATTCAATTATACTAGTATGACACCACATTTAGATCCTAATTTAAATCATTTATAAGTTAATCCATAAATCTTCCACGCAAAGATTTGCTAACTCTGCAAGTATCTGTCAAACAATACTTAATCATATGCTTATGGTCACTGACTAGGTTAAGTGCACCAAATAACCCTAGTAACTAGGAATACACAGTACATTCACACAAGATTAATCGTGTGTCGGAAAGAGGTGTTGTGAAAGATGAACTGAAAAAAAAAACAAATGAAAATAATTCAAGTGTCTAGAAAGAAAACTTTTTGTGCATAGCAGAATAAACTATCTTCCTCTTTCTCAATGCATGACTACGCCTATCAACTTCAAACAAAACAATAGTGATAGAAATCACGTTTGATCTTATAGTAACTAACTTTGAAATCATCATTACTACAGTGATTACGTAGCCAAAACAATTAAGCATTGAATTATTAGACAAATAATTTGTCGCGAAACGCTAGACAAATAATTAGTTGCGAATCACAAGACAAATAATTAGTCACGAAGAACTATAGAAACGCATACATTCTGAGACGAAACTGAACACAATAAAAGATACTAAGAAATTAGGTCGTCAATTGAGATCGCCAGTTGGCTAGTGTCCGCTAGCAGCCATCCGGTTCCTTGTCATTGATTGTTGATAAGCGGTGGAAATTGGCTGTAAATAGTTTGTCTACGTAAATGAACTAAAACAGCCACAGGCGACACTGTCGCAAAAAGACGACAATGTTGGTATTTTGTGAAAAACCCGACAGTGTCTTAAATTCTCATTTAGAGTTGCCCCACACTTAGCCAGAATCATTTTCTTAACACAAATACAAGAAGAGAGCAAGATTAGCTCTACATTGCATAAAGATGAATGTATGCAATGACCTCTTGAAAGAGGTGTCTTCTTGTACCTCATCCAAAGAGCTTGGGATTCATTAAAGGGCATTTATGAATCCAACAATACTTCAAGAATTCTCATGCTAAGAAATCAAGTTTTCCAAAGCATGAAAGGAAGTGGAGAGAGTGGACAAGAGTATGTCCTTATGATCAAATCTCTTAACAAGGAGTTAAGTGCAATAGGAGAGAAGATCCAAGATCAAGAACTAGTACAAAGCATCTTGAATGGTCTAGGTGATGAGTTCACCAACTTAGTCCAATCATTTGTCAATTAAGACTCTCTCCCATCCATTAAAAAGTTGCACAATGTTCTTGTGGCTGAGGAGAGTAGGCTTCTACACCTCAAGACAAGAATGGATAGCATGTCACTTAATGGAGGAGAGGAGAAAGCTAACTTTACATCTAAAGGCAAGAAGAAGCAAAATTCATTCAAGAAAAGTCAAGGCAAGGAGGCCGAGATGAAGAATGAAGGATCTACCTCCAAGGCAAGGTGAAGAACAAGGCAAAACTAAAGTGTTTCTTTTGTGGAAAGAAAGGACACTTTGTCTCATAATGCTACTTGAAGAAGAATCAACAAGCCAAAGGAGATCAAGGGAACATTGCTCAAGAGGAAGAAGAATAGAATGGATTCAACACATCCTTAATGGTTGCATCTACACCAACTTCAAGTCAAGACACATGGTGGATAGATAGTGGGGCTAGTTCCCACATGTCTTTTAAAAAGCATTATTTTTCTACTCTTCTATCTTATAATGACTCTAAGAAGTCAATATACACTGCTAGTGATAAAGCATGCAAGATAGATGGCATAGGATCTATACCTCTTTGCTTAGGCACATCTAAAAGGATAGATCTAGATAATGTTTTGTATGTTCCCAACTTAGAAGTGAGGAGGAGTGTTGAAAATTGTCACTTCTCACTTGACATTGGTTCATGTAAATATTGATCAAACATTAGAATATGTTGATGATCTGATTTCACACGTGTGGAGCCTGTTCCCACGTGTGAAAGGATGTACTTTTCATGTTTGTATATATCTAAATTGATTCTGTATCATTCTAGTTAGTGTGAACATGAAATGACTAGTTTTTAGTCAAGTTGACTAGTCACCTACAAATTAGCTTTTCCTTGCATGTGCATGAGTAAATGCTCCCACATGGCAAGTGGATGTTCACACGCGTGTATAGAGTACTAGAAGATAAGAGTTGACCATTTTTCTTAGATCCCAGTTTGTAGGGAATATTCCTATATTATAGGAGACTAGTTTTTTGGATTTTAGTCATATTCTAGAAGGTCAACTATTGGATAAGGATCAAGGATGGATCAAATGGATAGATCTAAGTGATGTGGCACTCTTCACACGTGTGAAGACCTGCTGGACTGTACCAGACTCATGGATGTACTTGATCCATAAAAGGATCATCATTTTGCTAAGAAGATTGATGAGACTTTTGCACTCTACACTTTTGTGAGGTTTCTAGTCAATTGTCTTGTGATTTTTATGTATGAATGCTATCTAGTATCATTGTACTTGTTGTTTCAGGTGTAGGCCGTACTGTGGACAGTACTCCACACGTGTGAAGCCTCCTTCACTAAAAAACGATGTGTTGATCCATTGCTCTTGCTTAAATCCAAGTGTAGTGAATCTAGATCAAGATCTAATGTGTAGAACTTGATAGATTCATTGATTAAGCAACCAATAACTCTCTATGATTGTAAAGTACAATCATTATTGTCCTAAAAACTGTAAAATTTATCAGGATTGTGGTGGCCATCTTTGTTCAAAGACACGTTTGCTGTCATTAAAGCGTGTGATGTCTATCAATGAGCAAAGAAAAATACCAAAGCAGACTTCATGCCACTGACTCCCATTATAGAAGGCGAAGCCTTCCATAAGTGGGGGATTGACTTTGTTGGACCAATCATTCCAGCAGCAAAACATACCCAAGCTCGATACATCCTCATAGCCACAGATTATGCCACTAAGTGGGTGGAGGCTCGAGCAACGAAGGACGCCAATGCAAAACCAGTTGCACGTTTTCTTTACGAAAACATTATTACCCGTTTTGGCTGTCCCATGGAGCTTGTTAGTGATCGCGACACGCATTTTTTAAATGTTGTCATTGATAATCTCCTACGCAATTACCTTGTCATTCACAGAAAAAGTACACCGTACTATCCTAGGTGTAATGGCCAGGCTGAATCAACTAACAAGACGATCTGTACAATTTTAACCAAGATAGTTGAAACCAGTCGCTCTGATTGGGAAACAAAACTTTTCTCAACTATCTGAGCTTACCGCACCAACCCGAAAAAAGCCACTGGGTGGATTACACCTTTTCACTTAGTATATGGTCAAGAAGCGGTAATGCCCGTAGAATTCTTACTACCTTCGCTAAGAGTTACGGACATTTTTTCAACAGATCTCTATGAAAAGGCTTCAATAGAACAACAAGTCAAAACCAGGCTATTTACGTTAGCCTAGTTATGCGAGACAAGACTAATATCTTATCACGCACAACTAGTTAGCAAATGACGCCAACAGGCTTGGCATGACCATCACCTGTGCAATAAAGATCTACACTTAGGTGACCAGGTGCTTCTTTATACATCAAAGAAGCACCCCGACAAATTGAAGTTCAGAAGTGAGGGGCCATACATTATTAATAAAAAAATTTCTAATGGTGCCATCCAATTACAACCACTTGACGGGATACTCTTGGACACTATCGTAAACGGTGGTCGTCTACGGCGGTATTACGAAGAGTTGTTCTCTGTTGACCCAATTTAACATCTTTTCCCTAGTACATATTCTACATTTCTCTTTATTTTATTATTTTTTATTTAATTTAATTTTATTATTTTTAATTTTATTTTATTTTATTTCCTTACTTGTACTTCTCGTTTTGCATGCCTTGTTTCATGTCCTTTCTATGCTTTTTCCCTTCCTGTACATACTCATGGTTCATGAATGTCCTAGATCAACAAATGATAGGCTACACCATAGGAACTGATTCTCACACTTTAGCCACCTCATCTCTGTGTCTAATTGGTATCTTAGGCATACAACCATTCTTGGGGATACACTCTTCTCATAAGAATTTCTATACTGTACCACAGTCATATTTTTTCCCTGAAGTTCTTCACTTGCATACAACAGATCCATTATTTCATATTGAGGTTTTGACAAATCTCGACCGACGAGATCCACTTCAATCTCAACCGACCCACTTCAATCTCAACCGACGAGATCCACTTCAATCTCAACCAGCGGATCTTCACAAGATCTCGACCGACGGACCTACACAAGATCTCGACCGACGGACTTTCATAAGATCTCGATCGACGGACCTTCACAAGATCTCGACTAACAGACTTTCATAAGATCTCGACTGACTGACCTTCACAAGATCTCGACCAATGGACCTTCACAAGATCTCGATCAACGTGACTTCATCAAGATCTCGACCGATGTGACTTCATTAAAATCTCGACCGACGCTACAGACACGTCCCATCTCGCCCACGCCCACCCAAAGGCGTCCATAAATGCCATCACTTCGACCACATTCGCACCTCAATGAAGTGCAAACTCTGGCGCTCTCTCATTCGGTGCATTCGTCAGTGCTTCTACACCATCTCCACCCAGTTTCAACCATCCTCGTGTGTTTGTCATTGAGAGCGCCATCACAAACCGTTTCCAACCCTAATATCGCCAGTAGAGAACAAAGCATTTGATACATTTCACATGCTGAGGGACTGAAGAGTATGATACCAATTTGATATCACGAAAGATATCAAGTATTAGAGATTTCACTTTGATACCATGTCAGAAAGAGGTGTTGTGAAAGATAGGTCAAACTAAAAAAGAAACGAATGAAAATAATTCGAGTGTCTAGAAAGAAAACTTTTCGTGCATGGCGGAATAAACTATCTTTCTCTTTCTCAATGCATGACTACGCTTATCAATTTCAAAAAAAATAATAGTGATAGAAATCACGTTTGATCTTATAGTAACTAACTTTGAAATCATCAGTACTATAGTGATTACGTAGCCAAACAATTAAGCATTGAATTATCAGACAAATAATTTGTCACGAAATGCTAGACAAATAATTAGTCACGAATCACAAGACAAATAATTAGTCGCAAAGAACTACAGAAACACATACATTCTGAGACGAAGCTGAACACAATAAAAGATAGTATTGATTCAGTATGAAAATGTAACAGAAGTAAATGAGAACAATAAGTTGCAGATCAAAGCCGCGTACTCTATGTTATCTCTAAGCAGCTAAAATGAAAGTTTGAATTAAGTGCAATGCTGATAAGTAGTAGCGCAATAGCAATCTCTAAAACAACTCTAAGAAGTGAGCTAGAATGCTCAAGAGTGGTCAAGCTTGCAGGCTTGAGAGAGAGAGAAAGCTAACTATTCAAATGCTTCTTCTGATAATTGATTGATGAAATGTATGAATATGAACAGCTATAAATACTAAAAAAATAAGGTCGTCAATTGCGATCGCCAGTTGGCTGGTGTCCACTGGCATCCATCCGGTTCCTTGTCATTGATTGCTGATAAGAGGTGGAAATTGGTCATAAACAGTCTGTCTGCATAAATGAACCAAAATTACTTTCAGAACAATCTCATTTCTAAACCACAGCTGATTTCCTTCCGAAACTATGCAACCAACATATTCCCAAATAGAATTTTATCCCATCACTTCACCCCTCCTTTTCAAGAAATTCAATTTCTATAAAAGTTAACTGGAAAGATGACATATGAAAATATTCAAATCCATGAAAAGTCAGTAATAAGTGCATTCCACCAAAGGATTCACTCTATTTAAAACATGACTTTTTTTTTTTTTAATATTTCCAATCCAAGTGACAGCATCTAACATTCCACTGATATCCATTTATGCACCAGAGATATCTTAGATTTAGAAAATTGAAACAATCAAATCTTAGAATTTATCTGAATTCCAAGTCTATTCACACAAGTAGTAATTCATATGATATAACAATCTTTCAGAAGAATAACTTCATGCTAGAAAGAATGGCATATAAACCAGTCTGATGTCTTGTATTCAAGAAATTACTAAAAAGTAAAGGATTAATCAAGAAAGAAATAGATTTGAGGGCCTCTGATTTTGTAAATAGTGAAATACCACATTAGGATCTAGATTAAAGCTCAAAATTTTTCTAAATTGATCAAACGGTTTTCTTTTTTCCATATCGCGACTAGGTACTAAAATATACCATTGATTGTCAGATCTTTACAATCTTAGAATTTCCTTTCCAAAATTACTGATGTTCCATACCATCAGCTTTTCCTTCCAGAAAACACTTAACTGCCTCATCTAATATTTTAGAAATCCACTAACCATCTAGTTGTCCTATAATCCATATAGGATATCATCTCTTGTTCCCAAAACTGGAGAATCCATTTATTCGGATAACTGGCATGCCTATCAGATGGATGCCAACAAATATACACCTGATCATGTGATCTAACCAAAAGATAGGATATTATCTCTTGTTCCCAAAACTAGAGAATCCATTTATTTGGATAACTGGCATGCCTATCAGATGGATACCAACAAATATACACCTGATCCTGTGATCTACATTAACTCTAGGGACAAGCTTCTATCAATTAATAGATCCAATGTAATCCATGTATCAGATTCTACTTCTAACATCACAACTAACATCCAAAACTACAGATAACTCAATGGTTACAAAGATATAACTTATGAATTCAACTAAATGAATTCTATCCATGAAATTAATAATCGGTATTAAGCAATTATTTATAGGGATTACCAAAATTCTAACTGCAAAGTACATTTCCCATCACACTTACTACCTCTGATGTCCACTATTCTTCCCCCCTTAGAATTTTTTGAGATTTTTTTTTCAGCTAAGGTACAACAAAGATATAAAGACATTAATAAATATTAAATAAAAATGAATTACTGTAGGAAAAACTTTGAAACAATTTCATTTCTATCCTATACCTAGATTAATCATTAATATACAAAAATCATCTACTAGTATGAAAAACAGTACTAATCTGATCCTTTGCATATAAGTCACCAAGACTTTAACTGAAAATTAAATTATTTTTCTAATTCCTATTATTACTATTTCTCCAATAAAATTGGACTGTTTTTTTTTATTGACTGGTTTGGCATTGCTCCGTTAATATTGACAAAAACTATCCAAACTCAGAATATGAAATTACATGAATGGAAATTCTAACAATAGAATTTTAGTAACTCTTAATCTGTATCCAATCAGATTTCATTGTCCAAATAAAGAGTACTGTTACCACTCATTTTGTCTGTTCATTTCATATTGTTTGACGGTTTTAAATTCATTTTGACGAGTTTCTTGCACAAACGTTCACTTGACTCATTTCTAGCGATCAATATCAATTAGAAATTTATCAGATAAGTAACCGATTTCAAATTTTAACCGAATATGAAATTCAACAGAAAAGAAAAAAAATTCAATTTTAAGTTTCAATCTGGGAGCACCATACTCCAAAAGTTAAATTAACATTACAGTAAAGGTTGCGACAAATTCATTGTGATTCCTTCTGTCAATTTTAAATTATCTAGTAAATAATCTAGCCTTAGTGAAAACATTGTGACCAACTCTGACTAATAAACTCAGTTTAGTCAATTCACTAATCTAAACTGATTCCGTAGATAACAAAAAAATGACCAAAATTTTGATTTTTTGAAAAAACTCAATTTTTGATTTATTTTACGTAATCCAAAAATTCTGACGAAAATATTGTTAGTACAAAGGGCAATCGAAATCAAAAAATTGAAGCATTGTTCGATTTCTAATGTCATTAAATCAATGTCCAACTGGCATGCAAAGCACACTACATCGGTTAGAAAACATCATTACAAAATTTTGTACGTAAACTTCAATATTACGGAATTTGTCAGCCATTATCACTGATTTGTGACCCAACCATAAGAGCACAGGCGTATGAGCACTCAACTCGACTATAAATCCCTCATGCATATTAAAATCATACTGAGAATCAACATGCAATCAATCCATGCAAGCACAATACCACAAATTAGGGAAATGACTGGCTTGCAATCCAAATAATTCAAAATTTTGTAAATTTTGCTCACAAAATTGCCAAAATTTCAAATGGCCATAACTTTGGCTACATGACACCAAATTGGGTGTTGTAAAGCTCGATACAGAGGGAGACCAAGTGATCGAGACAGTTGTGATATCAGCCTACCACCTAGGCTTCACATGTGTGATATCAGAATGTCTAAAAATTTGTAGTAGGATGCATTTCCACAAGGCAAAATCATGCAAAAACATGCAAACACCCATCCTAGCCCAAAAGTGATGTTACCAACAGTCTTAAATGGTCTATTAGACTTCCATGAACCATTCATATTGATCCTAAGATGCAGTATATGCTGAGAACAAAGATTTCTTGATTTGTAGAAGTCAAAATAGCTTCAAACTTGATGGAGATGGTGCATAAGCCACTGGCCATCAATTTACAGGTCTAATAGCTTGTTGGGAAGGTAAAAAGGAATGCTAATCATGCTATAAAAAAATCCAGAATGATCTCCTTATGGATTTAGAGATCCATCTCCCAAAAGTCACCAAAAATGGTTTTTTTTGCACTTTTTTGACTTCCTACAAGCTCAATTGCTGAAATTCTTGGCTCTAACTTCAGGGACAACTTCAAACAACTTTGGTTCACTTATTTACAAGACTTACATGGTGTTTTGCAGCCACCTACTAGCATACATTGCCATCGAATAGAACTCGAATTCCAAGATCTGCCATCTTGGAGACTGGTAGTAGGTCTTTTCTTAATGAGGGTACGTAGAGTGCTCCAGGCAGCTCTACTTGTCTTGACAATGTTCGTAGTTGTAGAGTTCCGATGCCCTTGACATCGTGTCAGCTCCCATCGTCTAAAATCACTGCTCTGTTGTTTTTGAGTTCTCTGAAGTCGATCAAGATTCTTTTGTTGCAAGTGATGTGTGAGGCTGCTCCTGAATCAATGACTACATCGCAGTCTTGTTCAGTGTAGCTTGTCGAGGCTTCATCGAATATTGTGAAGACCTCATCGCTTTTGTCTGCATCCCTTGATGACTCTGCAACATTCGTCTTGTCAGCTTTGTCTTTTCTTTTCGAGTTGAATCTACAGTCGTATGCAGAATGTCCTTTTTTCTTGTAGTGCATGCAAGGTATTGTCGGGTTAAACCAACATTTGTTAGTTGTGTGTCCCGGCTTGTGACAATGATCTACACTCTATCTTCCTCTCTCGTCCTCTCTATTTTGTGTTAATCAAAAAGTATATTTATCTCCATTGTGTGGAGTTTACAAGATAGTTCATCAGAGAATCACAAGACAAGTTAATGCTAATCAAAACTAGTTAGTTATTCTCTGTTATCGTTGTCTATTTTAGCTAAGCATGAAGTACAATACACCACGCTCATCGAGCTGCCAGTTGGCAGCACAAACTGTTCTCTTTCGTTTCGTGTCTTCGTCGAGTGTGTTTCGTCACCTGGTCATCGGACCAAATCTCAAATACTTTTCTTTCAGTCTTCAAGGTATGTTCACCCTTCGCTTCATTTCGTTTCGGGGTATGTTTGCCCTTTGCTTCATTTCACTTTGTCACCTTCGCAACAAAGTTGCAGGAGTTCACAATTTCTTACAAAGGATGATAAGGCCAAGCTCACAACTTGGCCAGCCGTGGGCCTCCTAAGCAACATTGAGATAAGGCATAGTTGCATTGTCATCCTCTTGTGACCTCTTGTAATCAAGAGGTGGCTTAAAGAGACTTTAGTAAATGTGGCATTTTTCTTGGTGAGAGTTTTCTACTCTCCAATAGTAAGGTTCCGCATGTGGCCAAATTTTATAAGAGGTGTCATTGTGTCTTTGCCAATTCCTTTGGTGAGCTATTTGGTTATTTTTGCTTTGTTCCTTAATGCTTGCCTTGGTTTGAACTTGCACGATCCAATACCTATTGCCACAACCTTTTGTCCCCACTAAACTCATGACTCAAGAATTTCTTTTATGTCAAGATACTCCTTGAAAAATAATTGGACATCATGTGTTAGTAAAAAGTGATTATGTGACAGAATTTTGACAAAGTTGATGAACTTCAAAAGAAGCCATAAAAAAAATTTACAATCAACTTTTTGACCAATTTTCAGACCCACTTGACTTAAGAATTAGTTTTGACCAAATCGAGTGGGCTAGGGGCCTTCAGATATTAACTACAAATGAACGCTGAATAATTTATTAAAACTCGTAATTTATACATTGAAATACTGGAAAAAAAAACTATTTTCAATATGTCCCTACTAGCCCGAATGTTGACACCAAAATATCCTCTAACACGAGGAAACAATTCATAGTGTGGACATTGCTCTTCTTAAATTTAGAAATAATTGAGAAAAAGTGCACTTTAGGATGAATAAATAGAGTGATAAAATCCCAAGACTCAAATATAGGTACTCAAATTAGGAGTCAATGGTGGAGACATAGATTCTATCAAGTCTACTGCTCTGTGCAGGTATTTCTTTGATCTTCACTGTACTTGGATCATGAGGGTCCACCATTTTCGTGAGCCGCCTTTGCAGCCATCAAGGCTCCTTCAATTGTTACATAGTCTTGTCCAAAGGATTTGTAAATATGTCTGCCACTATCTGCTTGTTTGGAACAAAGACGGGTCTTCAGCTCATCTCTCTCAATTGGATCTCTGATCAAGTGATACCTTATAGCAATGTGTTTTGTTCTTGAGTGAAACACAAGATCCTTTGTCAAATATATTGCAGATGTGTTGTCCATGTACAGATCAATGGTCTGTCGGTGCCCTTTTCCAATCTGTCTAGGAATTGTTTGAGCCATGTCAACTCATTAGCCATCTTGGCTGTAGCAACATATTCTGCCTCATAGGATGATTGGGCAGTTATGGTCTGCTGATCCATATAACAATTGCATCGGCTGCTATGGTGCATCCTCCTGAGACACTTTTACTATCATCTTTCAAGGATGCCCAGCTTGCATCACTGTAGGATTCAATCTTGAATCATGCATCTTTACTATAGCATAAGCCATAGTCCTTTGTGTTCTACAAGTATTGCAGAATCATCTTGGCAATCTTCTAGTGTGTCGGAACTGGATTGATATTGAATTGGTTCAATTTGAATACTGTGTAAGCAATGCCGCATCTGCCAAGTACATCAAAGAACCGATAAGCCTTTTGTAAGGCTTGTGCTGCCTGGCTTGTCGTTCTGCATCATCTCTGGGGTAGTCTTTGTTTGTCAGCACTGTGTCAAAAATCATTGGAGTATTTACTCCCTTGCAATCCGTCATATTGAAATCATCAATGATCTTCTGAATGTATCTTTTTTGGTGCAGATACAATTTCCCATCTTTAAAATCTCTGTCAATCTGCAAACCCAAGTAGCACTTTGTTTCTCCTAGGTCCAATATTTTAAAGTGCCTTGAAATATCTGCCTTCACCTGTGCAATCAGGTTGTCGCTCCTTGACAGGATCAGTGTGTCATCCACATAGACATCGATGATGATGATCTCTCCATCTATGAGCTTTACATAGACATTGTAATCGGCCATTAATGACTAGAAGCCTAAGGATCTGAGAGCATGATCCTTCTTCTAACACCAAGTCCATGGAAGCTATGTGCAAGGAGGAGCTTGCTCTCGGCCTTCCAAGATCTTTGGCAAAGGAGGAAAGGGTATGTGAAGCTTGTGCCTTGGCACACAAGTTAGCTTTTCCAAGCTCAATCACAAAGACAAGTCATCCTCTCAAGTTGATCCACTCGGATGTGCATTTTGCTAGCACAAAGAGCAATGGTGGAGCTACAATGTTTGTCACCTTTATAGATGACTACTCAAGATATGGATGGGTATATATACTTTCCTCTAATGCACATGTTTTTGAGAGTTTTGTAAAGTTCAAGACTTTTGTTGAGAAGCATCATAATCACAAGATCAAGTTCTTTAGAAGTGATAATGGAGGAGAATATATCTCCAATGAATTTAAAGACTTTTGTGATCAAGAAGGAGTTATCTTGCCCTTACAACCCTCAACAAAATGGGGTGGCTGAGAGGAGAAATAGGACTCTATGTGAATGTTCTAAAGCTCTAAGGTTAGATGCATGCCTACCTAAGTCTTCTTGGAGAGAAGCTCTCATGTGTGCTAACTTCTTATGTAATAGAGTTCCATGTAGCTCTATAAATGGTAAAACATCTTATGAGTTGTTGTATGGAGAAAGGCCTAATCTCAATAACTTGAAGGTGTTTGGATGCATTTGCTATGTACATGTCCCTTTGGACACAAGAACCAAGGAGGATCAATTATCCATGAAGGGGATCATGGTAGGCTATGGCAATGTAAGCAAAGGTTACAAAATCTTCATTCTCTCTTCTCAAAAGATTGTCATTTCTAGAGATATCATTTTTGATAAGACTAGAATGTGTAAGCTTGAAGGTGATTCATCTAACCACTCTATTGGAAGAGAGGTAGCCGAGATCAAGGAGGAGCTAGAGCCAAGAACACCAAGCACACTAAGAAGATCCACAAGGTCAAAGATGGAGCCATTAAGGCTCACATACAAGGACAAGGGTAAACAAGCTGAGGGAAGTACTTCTTTTTATGCTTTCATCACATCTTATGAAGAGCCTTCAAATGTTAGTGAAGCCTTAGAATCAAAGGAGTGGTTTCTGTGCAAAAAGTACAAAAACGACCAAGAGTGGATCCTAATCTGATCCTCAAGAGGGATTGGTTGTCAGATTACTTGATCTATCAATCTACTTGAGATTAAGATCAATCTAGATCAATTCTAGACACAAAATCCTAACAAAAAAAATCATTGATTGAAGGTAGGTGTACTTTCTGATTTTCCACGTGTGAAACCCTTTCTGAGTACGGACCCCAACTTGAAAATTAAGTATACATTGATAGCACCTCAAAACAATCAAAACAAATGTAGACAAATGGAGAGAATCACTCAAAATTGCTTCCAAAATCAAGATTGGTGTCTCACAATGATTATGGCCAAATGTGGCTCTATATATACAATAAGTGCGAGCTCATGGTACTGATCATCCCTTTGATCCCACATGTGTGAAGGTGCTTTGTCATATCATGATTCATCATGCAAAATTGACACTTGGACAAAACCTTCTATTTTGAGCACTTTTGGTCCATTTTCCTTCTATATGGAGATCTACTTGAAAATCTTCTAGAAGTCAAAATTTGTCTACTTCAGCTTATTCCACACATGTGAGCTGTCCTCTACACATGGGAAGTGACACCTAACCAAAGGATGTGGCTCATGCAATCAATAGCTTGATGCCATGTGTCATATGTCTAGAAAACTAGTTTTTGGTCTTTTTAGCCACTAGAACTTGAATTAAATCATATGTACAACCTATATGATTATGGTACATGACAAGTACACTATTTTCACACGTGGGAACAGGCTCCACACATGTGTAATCATCCTATATACAAGATTTTTGGCCTCTACCAAGCTTATTTTTGTATTTTTCACAGTTTCAAGCTATGTGTGATGAGTACAATGCATTGATGGAGAATGATACTTGGATGCTTGTTGATCTATCTATGGATAAGAATGTGATTAAATATAAGTGATTTTTTAAGCTCAAATTGAATCAAGATGGAAGTATTTCTAAGCACAAGGCAAGGCTTGTAGCCAAGGGGTATGCTAAATCAAAGGGCAAAGATGGTCACCATAAGACTAATCATTGCTCTTGCTTCTCACTTTGGTTGATTGTTGTTTCAAATGGATGTGTCAAATGCATCTTTAAATGGCCATTTGGAAGAAACATGATGACCAAAAAAGGAGAGATAACATGGAGACCCATTTTTTTTTTCAATTTTTTTAATTTTTTTTTTAAAAATATCCATATTTAAAACATCGTCAAAAAATGTGTGAACGAGAATGTATGCAAATTACTATAGAAACTCGTGACTTTGTCGTAGCGAGAGCTCTGGCAACATGTGTGCTTCTGAATGTGCAAATGAGGTGAGTTATGTTTTGACCAGGGTCCTTCAATTTTTTTTTTCTAGGACCTCCGCCTCACGCCAACCTGGAGCATGCGTCAGGACCGAGTTGCCACGACTCACCTCACCTCACGCCGACCTCAAGCATGCGCCAGGACCGTGCAACCTAAACCTAAACCTATCCTAGACCTACTCTTAGGTGGACCCTAACCCTAAAGATGCTCATACAATATTTAAGGCATGGATGGTCGTTGGAAATTTCAATTAACAGATTACTTGCTAGGCTTGTTGCTTATTTGCATTTAGTTGTTTTCCTTGTTTAAGTCTATTGAGGTTCACAAAGCTTTTTAATTGTTCTATGACCAGCATAGGATGCAGTTAAGTTTGTGAAGCACATTTAGTTTTATGTGTCAACTATTTTATCAGGTCTATGCTTAGCATAAATCTGTAGTTAGAATTTTTTTTTTTTCAGATTACGATGTCAAGTAGTTCTACCTCCTCCATTTCATTATTTGTAACTCAATACGTAGCAACAAGTGCATCATCTTCATCTATTCCCAATGAAAGCTTTTTTTATAATGACTCTCCGTATGTTTTTGTAAATGATGTGGCATCATCATCATTTACTCGTTCAGCTTCTGAAATTCCTCATGCAAGTGCTTTTTAAGAAATGATGCATGTGAGTCAACTTGCGTCAAATCTTTCGACATCGTCCTCCTCTTCAGATACAGGCTCTACACAATTAGAACATTGTTTTTTTGAACAAGTTGCATCATTGAGTGATGATTCAAAAGCTTCAATTCACTTAGTTACTGATTCTAGTAAATCAACAGATCCGCATAAGTCTGTTGATCCGCGACGTTCAAGCTTTTCACATGTTCATAACAGACCTTCTCAAAGTGATGTTTGTCGTGTTAAATCTAAAAGGGCTATATTTACTGAAATTTTAGAGCATTCTGAGAGTCCAGAACATCCTGAGGTTGGAGCCAGAATTCCGAGTCATGAGATTCCAGCACCTTCTCAACCAGTTCAAGCACCTACTAGTGTCACAGGTTCAATTTACAGATCAGACTCCAAACAAAAAGAAAATACAAGAGAGACTTAAAATTTGCACCTGTTTTAAGGAATCGTAAAAAATAATTGATTACAAATCTGAGATTTGAAAGGTACAAAATATTATTTGCTGCTCATCCTGTTGTTTACAGAAACTGAACATCAGATATGAAGAATTAAGATCAAACTTCTTTTAACGGAGTAAGGATGAGAGAAATTACTATTTGTGTGCAACAGTGAGGCTGGACAAAAACTTCTATTCGTATTTTTGAAATGCTTTGGACGTTTGTCGCAAAGCTTACAAAGCCGTTCACGCAATCGGAAACTCACGGCTTCAACGAATGTATGCACGACTTCAAAAACACCCAACATTACGAGGATCCTTACAGGGTTGAACTGTTTCTCCAGATGCTTTAAATGCAATTGCTTGGCTAAAGCATTTCATAGATGTGCATGGAGAGAAATTGACTAATTTCTTATATTTTCACTTGTCGGATAATTTTACAAGATTAGAAATATTTTTGATGTACAAAGAGTTTGCCAAAACAAAAAATGTTTCCTATTTGAGTTACTCATATTTTCTTAGAATTTGGAAAAGAGATTTTGGATTGGTAAAGATTCCCAAAAAATCACAAATGACAGTATGCTCCACTCAAGAGTTGTTAAAGTCTGCAAAACAATTTGCAAAGACCAATGATGAGAAAGGTAAATTTTAATCAAATTTGTCATTTATTTTAATACTTTTTGTTTTGAAAAAATTTAAGTTGTAATCTATTTGAATATCATTATGGTATCTTTATTCTATTAAATACGTTCATTGTATTTTCAGTGGATGCTGCAAAAGCCCTTCAAGTGCACAGAGATCAACAAACAGTTGAAAGACAAAAATTGGCCAACCATCGAGAGAAATGTTCGCAGACATCTTCACCAAAGCACTTCCTATGATCAAGCATAAGAAGTTCTTCAACATGCTGAACCTGACGAAGATACCAAGGCACCAACCGTGACCTTAAGGGGGACTGTTGGAAATTAAGTCCACAGTTGTCTCCTTGGTGAATGACTATTTTTTCTATTCTTCCTGAACGTTTATTGATCATTGATCTAGGGTCAGATGAAACCAAGTTTGGTTCTATGTCTGCTCAACTTATACCTGCAGGAATCACAAAGTTAGACAACCAATTATTTGAAGAACTTCTACAATGGACTTCCGGCTGATCTCTAGCAAAGGTTTACGAATCCCATTATAATTTCAAGTCAGATGTTAAGTTTAATAACTTGAAGTCATTGAAGACTTGGCCATCTTCAAGGACCGCCGCAAACTTGCATTTAGAACAAGTTTGCATATTTACATTACTTTTTCAACAGTCTGCAGAAATACACTAAGTGTCGCACAGTTTGTATTTTTGCACTTTCTTGAAAACTGCGACACTTGCCTTCGACTTCTTCCATTCAATTATTTTGAAGAAGTCAACTTGTTCACAATTCAGCAGTTTAACTATTTTTCAACACCTTCAACTTTTTCGCATTTTTCCAAAAAATTCGAAGAGAAAATTCTCGAAGGTCCTCTATTTTTAAGGGTTAAACTGTTAACGACACCTTCTTCTTGTTTTTAAGGACAACTTAAACTTGTTTTTAGGGCACCTTCAATTTTTTCGCATTTTCCCGAAAAGTGCGAGAGAGTTAAACTGTTAAGGGCATCTTCGCCTTTTTTTAAGGCACTTTCAACTTTTTAAGGGCACCTTAAAACTATTTACGGGCACCTTCGGCTTTTGCGCAAAATCCCAAAGAGAGAGAAAAATGCTGAAGGTCGTCTATTTTGAACGAGGAACGTTCTTAACCACTTCCCGAAATTTGTGAAGTGAGAGAAAACCACTTCACGTAAAATGTGAATTGAGAGAATTTGCCACGTCCTCGTCTGCGTCAACGTTCCTGGTTTGTTGACCGTATATACTATGTCAGGTTGTCACAGAACCCAAATACTTCCAAGTACAATGGCTTACCTAATTAGGTGACAAACATTTACTGTAATTAATACATGGATGAAATCTGTAAATGGATAATCTAGGCACACTCATAGAGTCGCTCCGTCCATGAGACGCATTATTTGAACCTCCCAGTTATGCCGTCATTTGTTGGTTGTAATTGCTATTCGTGCTTCAGTATAATATAGCAGAAGCTTGCTTTTATCTGTGTATAATGTAGATGAATGCTTGTTGTGATTGAATGCACTCTATCGTTGTTTGATCGCGCTTGTTTACTCACTCTAATCAGAACACGGTCGTCTACAACTCCTCAGTTTCTGATCAGATGATGGCTGTCTTTGACACTTCAGGAACTCGCGATATTATACTGCTCTTCCATTTATTTCAGAACCATACTTCACATTGAACCTGATTTTCAGTAACACTGAACACAAACCATTTCTAATCTCTTCGGTGGACTGTGCTTTCATTTTTGAGAGTATGATGTCACTAGTTGTTGATCAGCCATCGTTCCAACAGACAGTAGATTGTTAGCTAAGCCAGGTACATATTGCACAGTGCTTATCCGCTTTATCTTCCCGCTGGCTAACTTCACTGGTACCACTCCAACTCCTTTAACAGATACAATTTGCCATCGGCTTGTCCAACTTCATCACCATTGTGAGTTTTCTTGAGTTTTGAAAACCACTCTTTCCTTGAAGTCATGTGCTTGGATGCACCACTATCAATGTAACAGTATCTTTGGTTTCATCACTTGTCATTAATGCTGTAATGAACAATTTTGAGCTCTCACCTGTATCTTCCAATGGCTCCAATGAGTTCCCAACTCCCACAAGAAAGACATTCAAAGAGTCATAGGTTATGGAAGGAGTCTCTTGACTTTCCATAAGCCTATGAAGGTTCTTTAACTCCCCTAGGCTTCTCTCTCTCTCATTGGATGGGCATGGAACTCCATAGTACACTGGAGGGGTCCATGGGCCATCTATATGAGGGTAGTAGGGCACCCATTGGGGGGAGGAGAGATCTCTCTTGCTTGCTTTGTTTATACTCTAAAGTTGTTTTAAGATCATGTTGGGCAATTAGAACACTTAAAATTGTGATTACATTTAGCATAAGATGTCTATTAGACTAGTTTTGCATCTAGTAGTTGATTAGAACGGGAGAGTTGTTCCACAATATTTCTGCTCTCTTCTCTGTTTATGTTCTTCTATCTCCATTGCCCCCATCAATAGGGACATAAAACTATCACTTCACTTGCCACACTAGTATTCCTTCCTTGCTTAAAATCATTTGCATTATGAAATGATTTATCCATCTAAGAAGGACCAATCATACTTGTAGTGACATAAAGAGAACATTCTCCATTTCCATTATTTTCTTCACTTTCATAGGTGTCTTCATATGCTGCATAGTCAACGTTATCTTCTTCATATATCTATATATATATATATATATATATATATATATATAGAGAGAGAGAGAGAGAGAGAGAGAGAAGATTCTCTTCGGGGGGTGGATAGAGCAATGTAGGGAGAGGGAGGGAGAAAAGAAAAGATGGGGTTTTTAGGGTTAGGTTAAATTTTTTGGGTTTTATATATTTTGACAGAATTTCTCTTCTTGTAACACTTTTTTTGTCAACCAGAATCCGAGGGTTAGTGTGGCTACGAGGTTAGGATTAGGATTAGGCAAAGGTGGGGTTAGATTTTTTTAAAAGACTGTAATTTCAATTTGAAGGGCATGAATTTTTTTTACAAAACAATCCCATTTTTTCATGCAAGGAGCAAGCATATCAAACTTGCACACCATTTTGTGAGAGATACACATGTTGGCAAAAGAGGTGGAGCATCAACATGTCTCTTCCAAAGAACGTGTGGCTGATATCTTCACCAAAGCTTTGAGAAAAGTTTTTTTTTTTTCGAAATAGATCAGATATTGGCTTATGTTCTAAATCTATGTTGAAAATAGCAAGTTCGTTGAAGAGGGAGTGTGAAAAATTGTCATCTAGTGACTTATTTATTTTAGGCCAAATGGAGAGCAAACTTGAACATAATGTTTTTCAAAAATTTCACACATGTAAACATGACTAAACAGTATTACTTATTGTTTCTAGATAGGTCTTTTAATTGGTAGACCTTAAGTCATACAAAATGGCCTTTATTTGATGTAATTTTGCCATATAGACCAAAATTGGTAATGTAGGATTTTTTTTTATATACTTTAGGGCTATATGACTCTAGAGAGATAAGAGAGAGTCATCTCTCATGCCTATAAATAACAAGGAGGTCATGGAGAAGAAGCCTGATTGATTGAATATTGTAGAGGAGATCATTCTATTGGAATTCTATCTTGATTTTGTTCATTTTTTTACATTTGTCTTGGTGATTGACGTAGTAGCCAATTTTGGATGAAATTCATTAATGCATTAATGAATTTTATAGTTGTTGTACGACTTGTTTATAGAGAGTTTCCGATTCGATGAAAATGTTCATAACATTCTATTTTTGTCATTTCAATTATGCATGATGTTTATTTGATCTTAGAAGCACATATATGAGTGTTTTGTCTAGCTCTTGGATAGTGGAGGCTTGCGTATTCACTCTTGGTCTAAATATAATATTTTGATCCAATTTGGATAATTATTTTTCACATTGAGAGTATATTGATCCGAGTTCTTTGAAATTCTAAATTAAGAATCAAAATATTAAATTGAATTTAAAGAAATAAAAATATAAAAAACAGTTTTATGATTTACAAACAATGTGGAATGTGTTACAAATAATTTTTTTTTGTAGATTGAAAAAAGTGATATGTTTGAAGTCTTTTTTAGGATGAGTTGAAACGTGCATTGATGTTATTATTATTCAAATTTGAAATCTTGTTGTATTGGCTTTTGAAAATAACAAAAAACATCTATTCTGAATTATGAAAGTGTTTAAATTTTTTTCAAAAAAATAACCTGACAAAAGTATCACGGGTCCATTGTGTGTATTTTTCACACGTGTGAGGACATCCTTAATTGTGTGATTGATCTTCTAAGGAGTGTGTGATTGCACATGAAACTATCTCTTGATTGGTAGCTACCAATCTATCTTGACTACCTTCAAGGCAAGAGCACACAAGCATGCGTCTACCCACCAAAGAGCTATGAAAAGCTATCATTCACATAATGACATGATACTTGATGAAAAACTAAGTATGAAAACATGTTGCTCTTGGGTAGAGAGAGAAAATATAGCTCTTACACTCGGGTAGAGAGATAACATAGAAAAAACAATGTGTCGGAAGGAAAAACACTCATCAAACTTGATTAAAATCGTTTCAATAGTATGTACAAACAAGGGCACTTCTCAAATAGTGCTAGCTCGTGTTCTTGCAAGAGGAAATACTCTAAAATGATTGGTTCCCATTGATTGCCTTCCTATATCATGATCGGACCCCTAGATTTGCACCTATCATCATGATTGGACCTCATGATCTTCACCTCACAATTTGATTGGGCCTCATGATATGCACCACTAAACATGATTGGTCCACATGTGATTGGCCTTGTGATCTATGCCTCTAAATTGACAAAATTTAACATCCCAATCAATCCTAAAAGTGAGGGAGGATGCACAAATCAAAGATCTAGATCCAAACTATGAGCTAGAATCAAGACTAGTTACCAAAACTAGCTAATTTGGCATTTAACTCCACAATGGCCCATAGATTTGATCAAATACACAAAAGTAAAGTGCAGCAAGCATACAATACCTTCCAAAACATGTAAGTAATGCATAAAATTACTCACATACAATAGCTATAACTCGCCACTCAAAGACAATGTTGATGGAAGTGAAAAAACTCGAACTTTTTTCATATTTGGATGGAGATCCTCACATCTTTATACATTTCGAGCTTGGAGATGAAAATTTAGGGCATCTCTGATCTTATCGTACCCTAATCCTAACATCTAAGCTAATAGTTCATTGGATCCACCCTAATATGGGGTCAAGATTTCAAGATCCAAAAACAATGTAAAACATGTTATTTTTAGCTCCTAGAATTTCTCTAGCTTATCCAAGCATATTTTGGCCTCATTTCAAAGATGCTATCACAATGTAATATGAGAAATGAAGTCTTGGAAAAGCATCCTATTCTATTTGGCACATGTAAAATCTATTTACATGGCCATCTTGCCAATTACAATGCATGTGACCAAAATTGATCAAGCTAGAATTGTGAAATTTCAATACTCCTCCTCACAATCTAGCTAGATGATAACATAACTTTACTAATTAAGCCAAGGGTTGATCTAAGCTACAAAAAAGCATTCTTTTGAAGAGGCTTTGTCAATATATCAACAATGCATTCTCTACTTGAAACATGCTCCAATGAGACCTCCTTAGCTTAGACTTTTTCTCTTACAAAGTGTTAAGCAATTTCTATGTGTTTGCTCCTTATGGTAGATTAGATTGGATGCTAGGTGTTGGGTTGGGATGTTGTCATTGTATATTAGTGGAATGACACCTGATCAGATCACTTTGAACTCCTCAATGGAACCTCTTGATCCATAGTACTTCCTTGGTTGTTGTTGTTAGAGCCTTGTAGTCGCCTCGGTTGATGAAAGAGAGATTGTTTCTTGCTTCTTTGATAGCCAAGAAACCACACCTTCTCCAATGAAATTTGCAAAGGCACTATTTGACTTTTTATCCTTCTTGTCCCTTGCAAAATCTGAATCACTAAAAGCATGCAAGTTAATGGATTCACCTCTATAAGGGATCGCAAAATCTAGTGTGCCCGAGATGTATCTTAATATTCTTTTGGCACATTTCCAATGGATAACTAATGGATCTTGCATATTTTGACTAAGCTTGAAAATACTATAGCAAAGATCAGGTCTTGTTATGGTTATCCACATTAAGGAGCCAATAAGTTGCCTATAAAGAGTGATGTCCTTGAAGGATCTTTCATCATCTTTACATCATGCTCCATAGGAGTCTCTACATGCTTGCATCCATGCATATTAAATCTATTGAGTAATGAAATAACATACTAAGATTGACAAATGAAAACATAATCTAAAGATCTAAGTACTTCCATACCCAAAATGAAGTGCAAATGTTCGAGATCTACCATCTTAAACTCTTTGGATAGATCTAGCTTAGTTTTCTCCAACACCTTTCAAATCATCTCCACTAAGTATGATATCATCAACATAAAGTAATAAAAGTACAATGCCTTTTTTACTAAATCTTATGTACAAAGTGGGATCATATTCACTAGGAGTAAATCCAATAGAGATAAGAAAAGTATTGAGCCTTGTGTTCCAAGTTCTAGAAGCTTATTTCAAACTATACAAGCTCCTCTTGAGATGACACACCTTGTCTTCCATACCTTGCTTGATGAAGCCCTCAGGCTCCTCCATGAATATGTCCTCTTCACGATGACATTTGTTTTGGGACTTTGACCTAAAAAAGAGTAATCTTTTTTGGTAATTTTTAATGGTCTTAGTTTTAGGCCAAATCATGGATTTTTTCAATAAATCTCTAGATTTTATTTTTAAAAAAGCCAAAAAAATGCATATTTTGAATAAAGAACTACAAGTTTTTTGTTACAAACTTCATAAAAACCATCATAATTACAAATGAAATAAAAATTCAAGAGAACAAATGATTTTTGAAATTCGAAATTCCATTGAAATACAAAACGACTTAAATTATATTTGCACATTCTCTTTTTTACAGTACATTTTCTAAGGATTTTTCACTGATGCCTCTCCATTCAGAACTTGACATATTCTCAACACTCTTGTTTTCAGTTGGTGAAGTGGAAGACCCATCTTTTTCATCAGAGTCCTAGCATATCTTCCTCAGAATCCGCATCTAATGTTGACAAAAAAACCTTGTAAATCAGCTTTTCTATGTTGATGACGATGACGAGTGGAGGATGACGAGTGAAGGATGATGGTTTTTCCATTAATCCAAGTTTTTCTTTCAATATAGATATAGTTGACTTTCGTAGATGATTGGTCATTGTGAATTCAAAATTAAACGCCAAAACATCTACATCCTGTACATTCAAATCGTCGACTCTTGGTTGATTTTTTGGCAATCTCTTTCTCTTGCCCTTTGGATCTACTTGCAACATTTCGAGTTCGTACAATCTCAAAAAAGCATTCGTTGAAGTGGTGCGCAACCAATGGACACGTAGTAGTTTTGTTTGATTGCTATTCAGTACTTTGGCAATCCAAAATGGATGTCATTCATTGTTTTCTGAAGCTAGAAGTGCAACAAGGCTTCCAATTTGGATTTCATTTAAATCACCATGCCATTTTATTTTTGCAGCTTTTACACTTTGCCTATTCTCCTTCTTCTTGAAGATCCACTTGTTGTCGATAACTCTCTTGTGAGTGGAGAAGTCGACCAGTGTCCAGGTCTGATTCGTCAAAAGTGAGATGTACTCATTTTCCATAGCTTCTTGCCACTTTACAACATCCTTGGAGTTAATTGCTTCGGCTAGGCTCTCTGGTTCTTCTGATGAAGTCCAGAATGATTGAGGTGTATACCTCTTAGGAACTGTTCGAGTCCATGAGGATCTGCAGACGTTTGGTTGACTAGGATGCGATGATGCTTCTTCTTGAATTTCTCCAGATCTGTTCGAGCTAGCTTGGTCTGATCTAATGACAGGTATTGTCGGCTGCTCGGCTTCTGTAGCTGTAGTTGCAGGTTCTGTAGAAGGAACATCAATGTTGGAAGAATCCATGCTATGTAAAATAGGATGAAATGACATAGCATTGTTTATCGATGGTTGTTTGAAATCATAGTATGTATGTTCTTGAAATATTACATCCCTAAAGACAAATACTACATTGGTGGATGAATAATAGACTTTATAAGCTTTATGCTATCAGGATAGCCAATGAAAATACATTTATTTGTCCTATGATCTAGCTTCTTCCTAAGCTGTTTAGGAATGTGAACAAAACATATACAACCAAATATTTTTAAATGGCTGACACTAGGCTTGTGCCCATGCCAAACTTCATAAGGAGTTTTGTTGTTGACGGCTTTGGTGTTGGATCTGTTATGCACGTAACAGGCTGTGGCAGTAGCTTCTGCCCATAACTTTGCAGGTAGGTGTGCTTGATGTAGCATGGATATGGCCGAGTTGAGAAGAGTTCGATTCTCTTCGTCATCATTCAACGAAGCTAGAATCATTGACAAGTTCAATGGTTCTAGCTTCTACATCTGGAAGATAAAACTCCGGATGATGTTGATAGATAGAGATCTTTGGGATGTAGTAGAAGGTGTTGACCTGAAACCAGAAGATGGTGATCAAGCAAAGGCATGGAAGATCAAAGATTAGAAGGCCTTAGCATGCATCACACTCAATCTGGCTGACTCCCAAATATCCCACGTTACCACATGCAAAACCTCTAAGGATGTATTAGATTTGTTATCAATTCTCTATGAGACTCATGATGTAACCACTAGATTACATTTTAGAAGGAAGTTCTTTACTCTTAGCATGTCTGATTCTACTGCCATCACTTCTCAAATCAATAGTTTCAAGTCTTTATTGGATCAGTTATCAGCTGTAGGATGTTCTATTCAAGATGGTGATGTTGTCATGACCTTGCTTTCTTCTCTTCCAAAGTCGTATGAACACTTTGTGGTGATGATCTCCACACAACCTGATTTCACTCTTCAAAAGGTGATCGATCATCTTCTTCAAGAAGAAATGTGGAGAAAGACCAGCGGCCTGTCCATCAAAGACAAATCCTTGGACCTGTACACCAAGAAGAAAGACTATTCCAAAGGCAAGAATCAAGTGCAGCAACAACAGCAGAAGCCTCACACTCAAGGTGAGCATGGTAGATCGCGCAATAAGCTCTTCTATAAATATTGCAAGAGAGCTAATCACGACATCAAAGAGTGTCATATCCGGATCTACAACGAGACAAAGAAGCAACAATAGCAGCAGCAGCCAAACTCCTCCAATGCAACGGAATTCAAGGAGCAAGATACACATTTGTTAATGGCTTGTAATAGCAACAGCAACGAAAACTGTGATAGCTGGTACCTAGATAGCAGCGCTACCTAACACATGACCTCTCGCAAGGAATGGTTTACCGAGTATGCAGCTTACAACAGAGATCAATTCATGTACCTCGGAGAACAGTAAAACAAATGGAACAAAGTTAATCTCTCGGTTTATGTAGCGCAGACATCTCAAAAGGAGCCGGGAACCACGACTTAGCTTCCAGCCTTCCGTCCAAACCCACTTGACATACAAGCAACCAACTGGCCAACAACGATCAGACTTAACCAACTTGAAGTTCCGAAACCAACATTGAGATCCAACCTGGCGCCATGCCAGATCG
The DNA here is from genome assembly GCA_029204225.1 of Diphasiastrum complanatum. Taxonomy (NCBI): domain Eukaryota; kingdom Viridiplantae; phylum Streptophyta; class Lycopodiopsida; order Lycopodiales; family Lycopodiaceae; genus Diphasiastrum; species Diphasiastrum complanatum. The sequence goes on along the minus strand of CM055101.1, from coordinate 39,193,403 downwards.
GGGGTCCCGATGCGGGTGACTTCCCTCCAAGCAAGCCGCCCGACATACATCAAACCTAACTAACTTGAAGCTTCGTTACAAACGAGTAACATCCATTCCAAGCAAGTCGTCTGACTTACATTAGACTTAACCAACTGAAAGCTTCATCACGAGCGTTGGAAGCCAACCTGGCACCACACCAGACTGTACAGCCATAAACAGGTAACTTCCACCCAAGCAAGCCATCCAACTCAGCCGACAGGTTAGAGCTCGTTTCTCAAGAACTTAACTCATTCACTAACTTCGCTAGAACCGATCAAAGATTTTCGGTCATAAGAACTTGGCGCTGGCTGGATTCTGGTCACAGTGGCGCCGAGAGCAGTAGTGACACTACTGAAGCCGGGGACAATGCTGACGCCAGTGGCGTGGAAAGTAAAGCTTGTACATGTAGTTTTACAATATCCACCCCACCTTTATAAAATCTGATGTCGTCATCAGATGTCAGATTAAAGTAAAGGTCTCTTCCAAATAAAAATAACTATACATTTAAGCTACTTGGCACAGTACTCAATTTACTGGCCACTTTTTATTAACATGGTAACTGGCACACCACAAGTCGGAGGCTCAGCTCTTTGTATTAAAAAATTACATAACTTGAAAATATCACTTTGTCTGGGACAAGCGTATATTTTATATCACTTACGTAAAATCCAAGAACCTTATTAACTGGTGACAGAGGCCTTTTTGTGAAATGTTCGCCCCTGTCGCTTCTGACTTTTGACTTTGGAACTCCTTTGAGCTCCTGATTTGTCCTCGATGCACTTTGTGTTGAGCTCCCTGAGCTCCAAATTTGATCAGTTCCGCACAGATATCAAGGCTCCCTGAGCCAAAGGATTTATCATTTCATTGCTCACTTTATGGTCCACTCCATGCCTTGTTGCTTTTGCACCTTGATTTCTCTCCTTGTCCCAGCCTGATCTTGATACTTTTCTTTTTTAGCTCTTTAAGGTAGGCAAAGATTGAGTACTCCGCAACACACCTCTTACTTAGCTTGAAGTAGTTGTCTTTGAATCAGTCCAAATGTAACCATTGACCTCGTGGAGAGCCACTACTTTGATCTGCATACGAACTATCTCATCTCGTTTGTTTGAAGCACCATGTCCGTCGCGCAAAACTTGACTTTCACAATTCCATCACCGGTCAGTTGCCTCACAGTCAAAACAAGAAGTGTACATCTAGCTTGGCCAAGTAGCTCTCTTTGAATCAGACACATGCACCCAAAGTTTGCACTAGTCCGATTTCAATACGAATTGTCTATTAGCCAATATTTGCGCACGGAAAATCGGGCTAATATTGAAGTTTAAGTTTGCAATAATTGAAAAAATCGGCATGTAAAACCCGGTTATTAGAGAAAAATCGGCACAAATTTGCCTTAGAATTGGGTCCCAACCCGCCCCTGAAGTGGCTAGACACAGTTTAAAAGTAAAAATTGACTTTTCAAAAAAACCGTCAAAAATATTTTGTGGTCAAGTTTTGTAAGACCGAGCCAAAAGTGCCGGTCCACCTAGAATTGGGTCCCAGTCCGTCCTAAATGAGGCTAGAGAAAATTTTGCGGCCTTAGAAATGGCCAGTAAATATTTTACGGCTTTTCAAAAAAATGGCCAGTTGTAAAAAAATAGCCGGTATGACCATGCTAAAACCTCACCATGTACTGAGTCCATTTTTACTAATATATGATCACTTAGTGTATTTTTCAGGGAAACTGTGTTGTCGTAGGAGCCCTAGTCATGAATGTCGAAAAAGTCAACCACAGAAGAAAAAACCGAAAAAGAAAAGTTTAGGATAAAAACGGGACCGGGAAATATGGATTCAATGTCAAGGAATCACAAAAACCCTAACGACAAAGTTTGGGCAATTTATGGGCAATTAACGAAATGTGTGGGCCAAGTGGTTACCCAACATGCCAAAAACCCAAACAAATGAGCAGTAGGCGCACGGCCCTTGAAAAACCAAAGAAAGGCCGAAAACACAGATATCCAAAGAAAAATGAAAGCCACCTACTAAAAATAGGGGTTGAAAAAGGGCCTCACCCAAAATTTGGATAATAAATGTCAAACCACCTTGGAGGCTAAAACATTTGGAGGTACACCCACTAGCCATTGACATTTTGGGCTTCTAGGGTGTACAAAAGGAAAAACTTGAATGGCCTCCCTAGCCTTTGACAAAAATGGCATCTTGGCTAGTTTTGGAAGAGAGCCTTGAATGCACCACTCCCCCACTCTCTTATGGAAGCCACTAGGTGTACTATCAAATGGGTTGGGGACAAATGGCAAAGAGGGCTTGAAGGGCATGAAGAATGGCAAGATGACATTGTGAAGGGGATGCATTGGATTTTCCTATAAGAAGGAGCCAACTCCTTGTATTTCAAATGTTAGTACTTGTGTATGTTAGTATTTGTATGTTAGTATTTTTAGGAGTTGGCACTTTTGGGAGTTGCTTGCTTGTTTGAGTGTGCTTTGAAGTTAATTCCATTTTGTGGCTAATTGTTGTGAATGTTAGTTGTTCAATGTTAGTCACTTGCAATGTGGGTTAGTAATTTGTGAGAGGTTAATGGTTGCTTTGTGCCCTCATGCCTGTTTGTTGCTTGTGTGTTGTTAACTCCATAGTTAGTAAGGTGTATTCTAAACTTTGGCTTGATTGATTGCTTGAGGTGAGTTCAATGTTGTTGAGTTGGTTAGAAGGATTGTGAGTTGCTTGAAATAGCTCAATGAAAATTGGATAATAATGAGATGATGTGAAGAGTTAGTACTTTTAAATGTTAGCACTTTTCTATTTGCATTGATGGTAAAAGCTGTGGGTTTATTGTAAGATGTTACTTGACTTGAGTTTTTCCGTTGCCACACTCGTGATTTGACTGTGATTTTTACAAGCGTGTTAGAGTTGCGGAAGGGTAAGCATATCACCTTGAAGGTTGAACACCGTCATTATTTCCCTCATTTACAATGTTATGACATCTTCCATAGAGTAGTTAAGACTTGAATTTTGTAGTTGTGTTCAAGCAAATTAGTTACAGTTTGGTAGTGAAGCATACAAACACAACTTAGAATTCAGTTTAGAAGCTTAGCACTTCATGAACAAATGCGATGTGAGAAAGTAGACGATAATTGTTTACTATTCTTCAACCTGTTTAGTGAAAGCACAAAAATTGTAACCAAGAGTCGTACAGATTTAGAATGTGTTTTACGGTTTGCTGAGTTAGGGTTGTTAGTTAAACTACCATGTGGAATTGTCAAGTTGTGAAACGGTTTTTCAGGTTTTGTCAATTATGAAACACCTCGGTGAAACACCAGAGCGGGCCGTCCAGCATCCGCGGTTGAAATACACCGCCTTGGTTAAGCGTCACACTAGTCACACCCGCCATCGGTACTGTCTAGCGAAATACCTAGACCCGACGGTCGGCGAAAATACCACTGCTTATCAAACAAATTGGTGTGTATAACTTGCACCCCACAAGCACATCATAGGCAATAAATCGGTTTCAAGCCCATGTAAGATTTTTACTAACTATAAGCCGAATTCAATGGAAAAAGAGACATTAGCAAGATCCTAATGCGAATTAGTGATTAGAAGTTTTACGGAACCGTAACCCTAGAAAGCTAGTGAATCATTGCACGAAAATTGACAGCACCCCCTCCTTGCAACCGTATCTCTAAGAGCCTGGAAAACCCTCATTGGTTGGGGAGCACGGGGCAATAGAGAAGGCCATCAGGGTTGGAAGTGGCAAATCCTCTATTGCTCATGTAGGGCCGAACCACCTTTAGAGGTGGGGCCCCTTGACCCTTTTAGGACATTTTGGCTGGACCAACCCCCTGTCAAAATTGGCCCTAACATTGGTGCGTCTGCTAGGAGGAATTTGATTATGGGCTATTGTTTGAAGGGCGATTATCTATACGTAGGGTTGTGAATTGTACAGATTAGCCATTTGCAAGTTGCCTATGTTATTTGATCCACCAGACGCCTAACATTGGTGCGTCTGCCAATGCACCGTGAGTGTTGGGCACTTGCCTTGTCGCACTATGCCATTTGTTGCACACCCTAGTGCGGCGGTCCAGCCTCCAGCTTGGGTTTAGTGGGTGAGACCCCCACACGGCCTGCACCTACGCGGTGTTGGTGCCTACCACCTCGCCTGTTGGGGGCGGCCGCGGTCGAACGCGGGAGGAAAATCCGAAGGGAAGCAAATTGCGGCCCGACGGTAATAACTCTGGTGCATGGGTTTTCCCTGCAACGTCTATGGAGGCTTGCAAAAAAAAAAAAAAATTGGTGCGTCTGCCAGGAGTAATTTGATAAGGGAGTATTGTTTGAAAGACGATGGCCTACAATGAAGATGTATTAGAAATTTGCTGGTTAAATGAGTGTATTGTCAAGACTTGTCAACCTTGGTATTGAATGTCGGGGTGGTTAACATCACACAATGATGTGTGCTGGTCCCACAAATGAATTGTCAGGGGCATTCTTTGAGTTGATGATTGAATACCACCTGTGTTAGATGAGCCATTACTATGAGAAATTGATAGCGAGGATCATAGATGTGGTATTGATCTAGAACGATTATGGTTGGCATCTTATGGGCCCAACAAATTTATAGGCAATAGCTCCTAACCAGATGAGGACCCTATGCCTACGATCAATCGACTTCTTCACCTGGCTAGGGGTACTCTTACGTGGGTACCTATCTAGGCAAGGCTATTCAACGAACCTTGATGAAAAAGTTAAGCTTGAGCGTCGTGAATTAGTGAAGATGGTCCATTTGAGAGATATGCATGCAACATTGTTAGCTTTGACTCTAGATGTGAGACGACTTCGGAATCAACAAGAGTTGATCAATCACCACTACGCCCATCAGTCCATACCATTGTGTCGGTATTGCCAAGAAGATCATGCCACTAATGATTGTTGGAATACAATATATGGATACTGCAATAGGGTAGGCCATCTAAAAGGAACTTGTCGAATTCAGAAGGAAGATGAGAAGCGTAGGGAGAAACTAGTCCAAAGAGTTTCAAAGCGATAAACACCCCTATAAATTGGTTTGCTCTAGCATAAAATAGGATATGATTAGAAACAAGACATCTTGAAAGCTACTAGACGGAGCCGTAAAGGTAGATAGAGATCCAACGATGATCATTTGAACTTACAATTACACTTGTTGTTTGAAATATATCACAAACGATTATCATATAGGAAGAGCCATGGATGAGGGCTTACTATATGAGCATTTTTGGATACATAGGTGTAGAAACTGCGTACTTGACACCTAGTAGAACAAATTCCACCTACAGGAGTTTCAAATATTGGTTGTTCGGCTGTGTAGAGGATAGGGAAATAATTAAAAGGCCACATATGCCAACCCCTGCATGTAGAAATAATTGCAACAGAGAGAATAGTGACAAAAACCTGGCGCTCGTGGGCCATGAATCTAGAACGCCAGATTATGCTGAGAGAGAAAGGATATTGACTACCCCCTTGAGCCATAACATATATGATCCCCTCCTTGATGGGATAGACCAATCCACTAGTGTGACTAGTGAGCCATCAACAAATGGGTGGAGTGAAGTATCTTTTGACCAACTAAGTACATCACTTGATGTTGAGCAAACGTCCATGAATGATGGAGGCACAAGCCCATATCAACCCATCAGCGATGATGAGAGCTTAGGATCTTCTGACAATATAGTAGAGGAGTACCCACAAGAGGAGGCCCATGAAACTATCAGCTTGTATTTTGCAGATCTTATGCACGATACTGAGATGCCTCCTCTAGAATTACAGGAGCGAAAAATTCTCTATGAGCACGATAGGTCGATAGAGACACCTGAAGTAATGACCGAAAAAGGACTTGCTCTTGCCATAGATGCATTCTTAGAGTCTCTTGAATAGTATGAGGGTGAAAGGAAAGACCATACACCATCAGAACTAGATGCCATCGAAGAAAAGCATGTCATATTAGAGGACCTTTTGATTGAACCTCAACTAGAGTCACATCTAGTTGAAGGACCGCAACTAAATCTAAATGGATTCTCATTCGCCGAACTAGACTTGGCTTTACAAGTTTCGATGCAAGAGGCCAGCCTATTGCCTAGAGAACCAAGTCTAGCCACAAATAATAGGAGTTTAGCAGGAGATTCACCTCTCATGCTCCCAAAAGTCATTAAAATCCAAGAGCAGTCACCACAAGAACGCACAATGCCAAATCTTTGTGAGGATCAAGAAGATAGTACTGCCAATCTACAAATAGCAATAGCACTCTCATTGCAAGAGTGGGAAACACCTTCAAATATCCACATAGATGACATCCAATTAGAAATAGAATTAGGAGAGTGCTCAACTCGATATGACAATGAAGGTGAGATATCTAATCCAGTTGAGAGTTATAGTGATATCATGAGATTTTCATTTGCATATCCCTCCATGCATGGGTCCGAAAGTGGGCATTGTCTTACAGCTGATGGGAATGGGAGCATTTGCCATTTAGGTCACAGGTGGATTTTTGCAAGTATGAAGACACCAAATTGTTCAAAGATATTGCGGTTAAATCCAATCTGGTTGCAGATGGATCCTAAGGGCTCAATCGATGGCCTTTGGGTAGGAAGCTCCTACCAACTCAGTGTGGTTAGCATGACCTAGCAAGGGTGCTGAGCCCACTAAACTTGAGCCACCACCAGGAGCTGGTCTGCGAAACCAGAGACTATGGGTCCGCCGTATAGAGACCATACTATCCAGTGGTAGTCGCCAATGTTAGCCAATATTTTCGCACGGAAAATCGGACTAATATTGAAGTTTAAGTTTGCAATAATTGAAAAAATCGGCATGTAAAACCCGGTTATTAGAGAAGAATCGGCACAAATTTGCCTTAGAGTTGGGTACCAGCCCATCCCTAATTTGGCTAGACACAGTTTAAAAGTTTCAAAAAAATCGTCAAAAATATTTTGTGGTCAAGTTTTGTAAGACCGAACCAAAAGTGCCGGTCCACCTAGAATTGGGTCCCAGTAATTTTGCGGCCTTAGAAATGGCCAGTAAATATTTTACGGCTTTTCAAAAAAATGGCCAGTTGTAAAAAAATAGCCGATATGACCGTTACTAATATATGATCACTCAATGTATTTTTCAGGGAAACCGTGTTGTTGTGGGAGCCCTAGTCATGAATGCCGAAAAAGTCAACCACATAAGAAAAAATCGAAAAAAAAAAAGTTTCAAGTAAAAACGGGACTGGGAAATATGGATTCAGTGTCAAGGAATCACAGAAACCCTAACGGCAAATTTACGGGCAATTAACGAAATGTGTGGGCCAAGTGGTTACCCAACAGGCCAAAAACCCAGACAAATGAGCAGTAGGCGCACGGCCCTTTGAAAAATCGAAGAAATGCCGAAAACACAGGTACCCAAAGAAAAACGAAAGCCGCCTACTAAAAATAGGGGTTGAGAAAGGGCCTCACCCAAAATTTGGATAATAAATGCCAATCCACCTTGGAGGCTAAAAAATTTGGGAGGTACACCCACTAGCCATGGACATTTTGGGCTTCTAGGGTGTACAAAAGGAAAAACTTGAATGGCCTCCCTAGCCTTTGACAAAAATGGCATCTTGGCTAGTTTTGGAAGAGAGCCTTGAATGCACCACTCCCCCACTCTCTTATGGAGGCTACTAGGTGTACTATCAAATGGGTTGGGGACAAATGGCAAAGAGAGCTTGAAGGGCATGAAGAATGGCAAGATGGCATTGTGAAGGGGATGCATTGGATTTTCCTATAAGAAGAAGCCAACTCCTTGTATTTCAGATGGCTGTCTAACTTTGTGATTCCTGCAGGTATCAGATGAGCAGACGTAGAACCAAACTTGGTTTCACCTGACCCTAGATCAATGATCAATAAACGTGCAGGAAGAATAGAAAAAATAGTCATTCACCAAGGAGACAACTGTGGGCTTAATTTCCAACACCTATGCCAATTTTGCGAGAGGTCTTATGACATCAACTCAACAAAAGTGAGCCAACATTCATGGAATATTGAGCAATACCATGGACCCTACTACCAATAATTTGAGCATTGAAACAAAGGAAATTAAATAAACTTTATGCTAAATCAGACTAAGTCATATCTGCCATACATCGAAGTAACTGAACAAAATGTGCAAGCATTTTGACAGCTCCAAGACCAAATGTTGATAATGATGTCAAATTTTAATTTCAGATTTAGTACCATGTCACATAAATTGAAAGCCAATTTTAATCTAGATAAACCAATATTAATCATTTGTCACTCATAAATGCCAATCCTTATTTTGGTACGAATGTTGATGATCTCACAACAATGTTTCCTACAATCCAAGGGCAATCTTCCAAGCCAAAGTTGGATATCGTTCAAACAATTTTAAATAAGCAGGAACTCAAACCATTTGATGGTAACAATCGTCCTAAGGAAGAGTGAAATAGCCTTGTTGAGAGCAAAACTAATAATTTCAATTCTTTTTCTATGGAGACAAATCAATATCATCAAAGGACAAGTCGATGAAGATCAAGTTTTGCCTTAGAGCCTTAATGATCAGGAGGAAGGTCAAAATAAAGAGCTTATTTATGAATAGTGCATACTTCTACAATTGTAGCTTAAACGTGGACTTCAATCCGATTTTCAAGAATTCCAATAATTGGTAGTTGTGATCGCATTAAATAGACAATGATCTATATGGATATATATCTGAACATGGATCAAACGAGCAACATAACAATGATAAAAAGTTCAAATAATAATACAACAAGAAGCTTTTTGATGATAAAATTGATAATAACTCTGCTTCAATGGAGTCATCTACAGGGATTCATTTCAAGGTCTAAAACAACTTTGCATTGGACAACCTATTAATGTATCTACTATGATATTGACAAAAAGAGTTGATAGAAATCTAACCAATTTTTTTGGGTTAGATTATGTCATTAATCCTACTATCAAGAAAAACAAGTTCATATGGAAAGCGGATTCAAGGCTATCAACTTCCTTGTGTATATAGATGATCGAGAGGATCCTTTCATTATATGGAATTTGATGAATCCAAATGAGGAATACATTGCTCTATCAAATGCATTGGAGCTACAAAATAAAATCAACATTCCTCATTATGAAGCAATGTACAAGGTAGCAGCATCGGAGACAAAGAAAGATGGAGAATCTGTCATGTATTGCATGTACTTAGCCTATGTGCTTATTAATTGCAATGCTAGGAAATAGTGAGATTGTAGTAATAATGGTTGTAAGGCCCAATTTAGCTAAATAAGGCCCCAAACTCATACTAGAGACACAAAGGAACACTATAACTAGTTGAGGCCGTGCTAAATTTGGAAGCTATTCTACATTTGACATTTTTGAATTCTGTGTATTCTTGAAGCTTATCTTTGAGACTTGATGTAATTTGTGGTTCATGTACCTAAAATCACATGAGAGCCTTGATCATTATTTGAATTCAGGCCCAACGTAATGAATGGTCAATAATGAGGGGGAACGATATCTTACTTTGTCCAATTTGACAAAGATTTGTCAATTGCATCTAGTTTCTTAAATTTTTTTAAGACTTCCTTTATTTTTTGTTTTGCCATGCTAGTTTGATGTCTAGGAATGAAATAGAATGGAATAATTTCTTATTTTGCCATGCTAATTTGATGTTTGAATGCTAAGATTAGCACGTGACATGCCTTTCTTCAAGACTGAAATAGTGTGGGCAAAAGCCACTATTACTTGAGTTTGTCCTCAACGGGAGAGGCTAGGATACTCTTTAGAGACTAGCAATGTTAGAAACCTAAAGTTCTATGCTAATTACCTAGGGGATATTGGCTAGGGAACCTAACATAAGTATTAGATTTAACTAGGTTTAGTGCCCATGAAGTTGGACTTGGAACTACAAGCCATGAGTAGGGCCCAAGATGAATGATAATTATTAACCTTGAGGATGTCAAGGTTAAGGGGCCTAAGGTGATACCTTTACATTTGGACGGTCCAGGGTCCCATGCATCCAAATGCATGCAGTCCCTCTCACTCTAGCTCATGCAAGTGCACATGCATAAGGAAGACTAGGAGGGCATGGAGAGAGCATCATTTTTTCTCTTGGCTAGATTGGTGAGGAGAGCTCTCTCTTCTTCCCCCTCATGCTGGTGGTTTGGGACACTAGTAGGAGGTGGATTTGGAGAAGCTAGGCGAAGGAGAACTCCATTATTCTTGTGGCTGCTCGAGGGAGCTACTATCTTTAGCGGCTATGGTTGGGTGGAAACAAAGAAAAGGATTCCAAGTGTTTGTTGAAAACTAACGATCCTAGAGTGGATCCTAGTAGTGGTATTAGAGCCAAGTAGATCCTTGGTTTTCCAACTTCTTTCTTTGCTTCATTTCTTGGTGTGTGGTTAATGCTGGATGCAGGTCTTCTAAAACGATTATTGGCTGTTGGCTAGATTGGTGAGGAGTGCTCTCTCTTCTTCCCCCTCATGCTGGTGGTCTGGGACACTAGTAGGAGGTGGATTTGGAGAAGCTAGTTGAAGGAGAACTCCATTATTCTTGTGGCTACTCGAGGGAGCTACTATCTTTAGTGGCTATGGTTGGGTGGAAACAAAGAAGAGGATTCCAAGTGTTTCTAAAAGGCAACAAGTTGGATCAAGATCAAAATCCTAGCAAGATGGAAAATAAGTTGTTGTCAGTTGATTACAGAAGTAGGAGGGACCATCACACACTCCTCTCTTAGTACAATTGTCGACGACAATTGATCATAAATGGGGGGCGAGTTGAAGATGATCTAGTCAAACTCCCACAAGTAGGTTTGCCTACCTGAAAGAGCCAAATAAAAGTGCAAATCAGAAAGTGAGATCACAAGCTTGGACAAAGAGAAAAACCAAGGTTCAAAGCAAAAGACATTGAGTGGACCACAAACTTGGACAGATCCGGAGCTCAAAGAAATTCCAAAGTCAAACTCAAAAGCGTTGGGGGTTGGATATTTCAACAACCTTTGTCACCAGTTAATAAGGTTTTTGGGTTTTATGTAAGCTATATGATATCTACGCGCTTCCTGGACAAAGTAGAAATTATAAGTTGTTTGTTCTGACTCAGGACGAGCTCCAACCACTTTTCAACGTGCCTAGCTGAAATGTTGTCATGGCGCTAGCCTTGGCATGCCAGCAACCTGGAGACTAGGGTCAGTGACACACTTGAAATGTACCTTCCAAAATTTATTAATAAAGTGAGATTTTACTTCAAACTAGCTCGTATTAGTGTTCGGTAAAGGTATCAATTGTAAGGCCACATCAAATTTTTTGATCTAGTGTTGAGCTAACGGTCACATCCAGGACGCCAATAGTATGTTGTCATGACCATTCAATTCGGCACACCAACGGTATGTTGTCAAGACCATTCAATCCAAAAACTAATTGCCTTCATATTTGTAGCAATTTGTCGTTCTGAGTGTTCCTTGCGTGAATGTAAACTTTTTTGGGCTCTTGAGGAACAGATGTTGGCTAAATTGAATGGCTTGCTTAAGTGGAAGTTACCTGTTTTTGGTTGTCCAACCTAGCATGGTGTTAGGTTGACTCCTAGCACTGGTGATGAAGCTTTGAGTTGGTTAAATTTGATGTAAGTTAGACAACTTGTCTGGAGTGGACGTCAAATGGTCGTGAAGAAGCCTTGAGTTGGTTAAGTCTAATGTAAGTCGGATGATTTGCTTGCAAGGAAGTTACCTATGTCGAGCTACTTGGTCTAGCATGGCAACATACACAACACTATATTTCTGGCACTTCCATTTCTACTATATGTAAATATACAATATGATTAAACATATAGTGGCTTGTTGCAAAAAATCACATGATCCTTGTAGTCGCACATGGCATCTAGAAATACCTCTGTAGCCTTACTAGCTCCTATCCTAACTTGTTGGACCTCCAATCCTACTTTTTGTATGCATGTGCATGTCACAATTTTAAATTTTACAGGTGTGTTGTTCTAGTGGGCACTACAAAATCATTTATCTTTTGAATATAAGCAAATTGAAGGTGATATGGCACGACCATGCATTTGGCATAATAGTTGGTCTCTGGCACTTCATTTACTGCTAATTCTTAGTATACCAAATGATCGAACTAATTGTGTCTTGATATCACTTAGATACGTTCACTTAGACTAAGCCATAGTGACGTGGCATATAGACATATCTCTTCAATCTCAATGGCCCCTAGCTCTAACAATTGTTGCAGCAGATGAATACATCAACTGAAAGAGTTCAAAGCGTTGATTGATTATAGGTTGAGCGACTAGTTTGGTCATTGTTGTTGCAAGGTCCATCATCTTTAGTTTGTCGACAAAAGTGCTTCAAAGTCAAAGAAGGGACATCTTTCTATTGAACAATATAATCCAAGAAATTGTTGCATTATCAAAACAAAAGTGAAAATTAAGCTTGTAATGTGCCATTACAAATAACTCATAAAATCTTTGAAAATTGAAAAGATCTCTAAAGAGAAAGTAATCAAAAGAACTAAAGCAACTGGTAGTAATTTTGGTGGATATGATCTTACTAGCACTCACAACCATACAATGAAAGGACTCACATGATAGTCTCCACAAGAGTTGCATGTAGGCACACATGAAACGTAGACTTCTCCACCTCAAGACTTGAGCCTGTTAATAGTCTTACATCATGGCAGGGAACCAACACAATGCTCATCATATGAATGGATCAACGTGCCATAAGTTACCACATCAATATTTTCTTGGAAGTTCCTAGAGTGGGTGCACTATAAGTTGCCACCAACTTAACAGTAATGAGCTAACACCTCAATTTAAGTACTACATTCAAATCCTAAATAACACATGAATTACATGACATGGAGTTATAGAATACACATCATATTCTTGCATGTGAAGTCTTATTAATGGAAGCAAGCCCTTTTTTATGCAATTACACTTGTTGCATCTTGAAATCATCCTAATTAAAAAAAAATGTCATGCATGATACTGAAAAATGGCATTAACGAAACATTTGCAAACAGCAATAGTGAAGCTTTGATCTTAGCCACTACCTCAAAGCTGAAATGATTTAGGTGGCATGCAAAATCAACAATTCAAGCTTCAAAAATGAGATAAATCTTTGCAAGAACAGTGACCACTCAACTAGATATATTACAAAAATTAAAAATATCCTTGTTTACTCACTGCTGACTCTCTTATCATGCTTACCTACCAGGAAGTAGGAACCCTGATGATAAGGCTCTAATCAACAAAAAGAGCAAACTTGATGAGCTTAATTTCAGCTTTGTAGTTACAAAATTGGAGTGACTAACCGAATTCAACGTGCAAAGGCAACTCATAGTGTTACGAGCCGGCTCAACTCCAACAGATACTCCATAGCTGATATTGTTGATGGAAAGTTCCGGCACCTCTTCAAACCCGGTAAATGTCCAATAAACCTAAGGTTTTCAATTTGTGGATTTGAAAATGCACCCGTACAAAAGCATAATAGACATTTCAAAAAAACGAACAACTTTGCTTTGACCAATCTGATAATAGTTGAGAAACTGTTAGTTTTTCTCTGGCCAATCCAAGAATACATGCCCACTCAAAGAGGAAGGCATGTATTCTTGCTTCACAGGACCAATATGTCCTGGAGGATAGATATATCCTTTTCCATACCCCAAATCTTTCATAAGACTTGTTGGCGCATTTCTCAAATGGAGAGGAACTGGTTCATTTTGACCTGTTTCTCTGACTAATTGCTGTGCAGCTTCAATGGCGCGGTAGATGGCGGTGGATTTTGGAGCCAAAGAAAGATAGATCACACACTGAGCTAGATGAACATTGCATTCTGGAACTCCTAAAAATTGGCAAGCCTGAAAGCAGGCCACTGCTTGTACAAGAGCATGTGGATCAGCCAGCCCTACATCCTCACTTGCAAAGCGGATTAACCTTCGGGCTACATACAATGGTCCCTCCCCGCCTTCAATCATTCTTGCAAGCCAATAGAGCCCTGCATTAGCATCCCCTCCACGTATCGATTTATGCAAAGCACTAATTATGTTATAATGTTCCTCCCCTGTTTTATCATACAGTACATGTGATCGCTGCAACGTTTCTTGGACATCGGCTAGGGTTACTACGACCGAGCCCTTTTCTGGATCTCTATCCGCAGCAGGGTTTACCAACATTTCACAGCATGCATCGTGTTGTTCGCCAGAAACCCCAAACTTAGAAGAGCAGTTGCTGCCGGCCTTATTTGGACATGCATCCGCTGCTATTAGTGATGTGTCTTTATCCCTAAATTCTCTTGGCGTGGCGGCAGCTTCCTTCTCTACATCAGTGTGAAGCAGGGATGTCATGTCTCTATCCTTTCCAAAGGTATGTGCCGTGACTTCTTTCCCACCAACAAATTTCTTGAAGGGTCTGGTATACTCCTCTTGAGACTGCTGAACATTTTCCTTAAGTGATTCCAATACGTTGAATGTACTCTCTCTTCTTGCCCCAAACCCTACCATAGATCGATCCGAAGCACCAGACTCTCTCTTAAAAGAGAAGCTGCTGACTAAGGCATCTTCTTCTTTTTCATGAACACAAAAGCCATTATCTGCTGTTTTTTTCTTGAACCTTGAAACAGCAGTCAGCCCAGCAAGTTCTAGCGTACTCAATGCCACTCGTGCATCTCCATCAGCTGCCGCGGCCAGATAATGTATTGCATTTTCCTCGATCCTAAAGCTCTCGAATGTAGGAACTGTGGGTAATGACGCCAATACACCCTTGTCATTATCCAAAACTGCGCGTTCAATCAATTCAGATAGATGTTCTGGCTGAAGCCTTTTTAATGTGAGCACTTTACAGCGTGAAAGAAGTGCAGAATTGATTTCGAAGGATGGATTCTCAGTTGTCGCTCCGATGAAAACTATGTGGCCTGCTTCCACACATGGGAGGAAAGCATCCTGTTGCGACTTGTTGAACCTATGGACTTCATCTAGAAAGAGTATGGTTTGTTGTCCGTGTTTCTTTGCCCTCATTGCCTCATCCAGCACCTGCCGCACCTCCTTCACACCGCTCGCCACGGCTGAAAGCGCCACAAACCGATACGAAACTGCCCGTGATATGGCTCGAGCAAGAGAAGTCTTCCCAGACCCCGGAGGCCCCCACAGTATAATCGAAGAAATTTTTTCACTATCAATTAGCGTTCGCAAAATGCCCTTTGGCCCCAGAAGGTGATCCTGCCCAACAACATCATCCACCGTGAGCGGCCGCATCCGCTCCGCAAGCGGTGTCAGGCTCTTTCTTGCCAAAGAAGAATGCTGAGGCTGCTGCTTCAGAGGAGGCGGCATAGACGCGGAAACCCTAGGCACCGAAGGAGAAACCCTAGCCAATTCTTGTCTTTCCCTCTTCAATGGAGCCTCTGGTTTGCTTGCCTCATCTTGCGTCTGGTGCTTCTTCAATGAACCACCCTCTGCTCTGTGTGTCTGGGAATTCCCCCCTAGGGTATCCTTCATCTCTGCGCCATCGCTGGATCCCTTCTGGTGTTCGGCGAAGAAATGGTCCACTCTAGCCTGCTGCTGCTGCTGCTGCCTGCCACTGCCGAACAACGCTGCCGCTTGATTCTCAGTATTTCTACGTTGATTCAGAATCCACTCGGTGGCCTTGAGCGTGGACTTGCCACCAGTTGCTGCTAAAGCTTGAGTCGCCAGATTCTGGCTGAACCCCATAGCTATCAGCTGCTCCATAGCAACAATAAACTAAACTAATCTCATCAACTAAAATTAACCCGGAATCTGCACGCACATACGTACATTCTCATGCTCTCTCGCTCACTTGCCAAGAAAGAGCTGACGATCTCTTCCTCCTCAACTGAACATCAGGATCCCTAACTAAATACTGAATGAATTTACAAGGAAAAGAGAACAGGGATAGATCCAAAGGAAAGAGAAAAGTACAGGAGGGAGGTTAATGGCCCTCGCGGTTGGATGCTAGCCACGACTCACTTGGAGCTTTTCAACGGTCGATCCCAATATCCCTCGACATTTTGTGGAGCGCCACGTGGTCCATAAAAAACGTTTGAGTGGGGCAGTTTTGATGCGGCGCGACTGCCCAAATGCATTTTTGAAGTTTTGAAATTGGTAAGTGAAATTGCTATGGACTCCTATGCCTCTATTCCCATTACTAGAAAATTTAGCTAATGATAAATTAAAAAACTAAAATGTGTTTATAATAAAGTTTACAATGAATTTAAAATAATAATGTTTTTAAGTAATAGATAATATTTGATTTTTTACTTTTATAATCAAAGTAATCATATAGTCTTGTTTAATTGTATTGTTATTATAAATTTAACATAGCAATAAACAAGATACTTGAATTTTCCTATTGTAATACTATTTATTGAGCTCTCCAACTAAATTGTGACTATGACAAAAACGCATTGCAAATATATTATTAAAATTTAGGCGTTGTATGAAGGATCTAACGTTGATAGAATTTCAAAATTGAGCATATTTGTTTTGAGCTTATTATGGGTTGATTTTTAAGAAGATGCTCAGGAGACCTCAAACCAACAATCGTGTTAGACCTTTTTTTTATTATTAAATGCACAAAGAGGCGATGATCTAGCTTTAAACTACTTATGATTTTTGTACATGATGCTCTTCTTTTGAAAATAAGTTGGTCCGTTTTGAACTACTTCCTAAAATGACCAAAGATAGGCTTATCCATCTTAGGTTGCATGGACATGCATGGTCCAAACTAAGTTTTGACCATTATTAGTGTTTTATTGTGGAATTCTTGTAGTTTTATCATGCAATGATGGCCTCTATATGTGCAAATACCACAAGAAATACAAACACAATATAGGTAGAGGCAAATGTTTTCACTAATAACCATGATCAAATAGGACATTGATCATTTTCCCATTTAAAAAACTCTTGTTTAATTCGCTTTCGCATTCATATCCAAATCTTAAAAATAATCAAAAATGCGATGCAGTAGGCCGCGCTACAGCGCCTACCAAAGATATGCAGTATGTTTGCTTGACAATCATTTTATAGCAAGAATAGATAAGTATAGAATACGCTTACCATTGGAACAGTAGAACGTTCTCCAATCGGTAGGAGGGAGGGCACTGAAACTCCAGACTTGTCTTGCCAAGAGGAGCTTGGAGGAGAGGGAAAGAGAGCATGGGAGGAGAAGAGGAAGCGTACCACCTTTTTTTATAGGTGAGACCACTTGTGGAGGAAGGAACCTATTGTAGCCATAGGATGAGACACAGGTGATCTTGACCTTTGAAATTGCAATAAATGCAAGTGGAGGTTTAAATTTTTTCCACCAAAAACTTTTGAGGATCATATACCTTGCAAAGCTTATGATTCTAAGTAAACAAAATAAAGTAGAGTACCATGAGAGAGAGAGAGAGAGAGAGAGAGAGAGAGAGAGAGAGAGAGAGAGAGAGAGAGAGAGAGAGAGAGAGAGAGAACCCACCAACCATACCCACACTTAGTTAATCCCTCAAGGGGGCAGTCACTGTCGTAAAACATGGGTATGACCGACAGCGGAAGCTCGAAGCTTTGAGCGTAGGCGTGTAGGAACGGAAACGCAACAGTTAGCAGCAGAAATATTCAAGAAGAATGATTCATACAAATTGCTCAAATGAACAATACAGTAGTGAGACAAAAATTGCACTCTGATTAATATCAACAGTGAGTACATTGGCTTGAAGTAATAACTTCAGCTCGTTGAGTGTAATAACGTTGGCTACAAATAACTCTAATTGAAAAAGAACACTTACATTGCTTGATTCAGCTAGTAGTATATATTTACAAATGTCTTCAAAAAATATCTTACAAGCATTGAATGCTATTTACGCCAGTCTTTGTATATGTACAAAGTGGGTAACCGCCCTTGGGATATTTAGCGGTCCAACTATTTTTAGGGATGATGATAAGTTTGGCGACGTTGGTCTGCCATTGTTGGAAAAACTCGAAAAACCCGAAGGTGCCCTTAGACTCAAGGTATGTAAATCCCGAAGGTGCCTCTAGAGCAGAGGCAGGAAAAATGCAAAAAAGATGAAGGTGGTCCTGAAATGGATTCCAAGGCATTTTGGCCACTGTGTTGCTTTTTTCGCGAAGGTGTCTTAAAAACGTTTAAGGCACAAAATATCTCAAAGGGAATGGTCCGAAACATGTAGTCGGCTTTTGATTTTCAGGATGCTCATTATTTGAACGATTTGTTTAAGATTGAGCATAAGAAATCTAACACTCCCCCTTAATGTGGATCTTGAAAAACCTTGATCTTCAGATTTAAGATATCGTTAAATCTGAGATGTTGCTCCTTTGATAGACCTTTGTGAAGTAATTTGTTGCCATGTAGTTTGTTCTACTAGAAACCAATGCTACTTCCTTGCTATGAACTTTCTCTCTAAGGTAATGATACCTAATTTCAATATGTTTGCTTCGAGAGTGAAATCTCAGATTGAGAGATAACGCTATTGTGCTTTGATTGTCACAATAGATTGTTGTAGGAAGTGTTTGTGCAAGGTTGATGTCTGCAAGCAGTTGCCTTAGCCAGATCGTCTTTTTGGTTTCGGATTCTGTTGATGACAATGCAACTGAGGTCTGCTTTTGGCTGTTCCATGAGATTGGGCCTTGGTTGTATAAAAATATAAATCCAAAAGTTGATTTTCTGATGTCGACATCTCATGCCCAATCTGCATCTGTGTAGGCTTCAAGGATGTTGGCAGTGTGGCTGCCTCCGTAGCAGATGCTGAGAGTTTTCGTTGCTTGGATGTACTTTATGAACTTTGTTAGTGCTTTCCAATGAGTTAAGCCTAGATTTGACAAGAACTAGCTAAGTGTACCGATCGAATATGCAAGGTCTGGTCGCGTGCAGATCATTGCATACATCAGTGAGCCGATGATGGATTGAAATGGGTAGCGCTTCATCTCTTCCTTTTCTGCCTCAGTTTGGGGAGACTGTCCTCTTGATAACTTTAGTCCAGGGTCAAATGGAAAGTGACTTGGTTTGTAGTTGGCCATTCCATAATTTTTCAGCACATTGTTGAAATATCGTTGCTGACTAATAAAAATTAGTCTGTTGGGTCGATCTTGTTGGATTTGGATTCCGAGACAATAGTGGGCTGGACCCATGTCAGTCACCTTGTATTTTTGGGCCTGCATTTTGTATCCTTCATCAGATTCAGATTGTTACTGAATAAGAGTGTATCACCAACATAGAGAGTGATGATGATGAAGTAATCTGATACAGATTTGAAGTAGACATTCGAGTCTGCCAAGTTTGGAATGAAACCAGGCTCTGAGTGACTGTTTCAGCCCATAGAGCACCTTGTGAATTTTGCATACAAGGTGTTGTTGCTTGCCGTTAAGTTCATATCCCTCTGACTGCATCATATAGATTTCCTCTTCGATGGTTCCATTGAGGAAAGTGGTCTGGACATCCATCGGGTGGACTTCAAGATCTGTTGCTGCTGCAAAGGAGAGGAGTAGGCGGATCGAAGCCTGTTTGACAACTAGACTGAAGGTTTCTGAATAATCAAGATCTAGAATATGATAAAAGCCTTTGGCGACTAGCCTGGCCTTGTAACGATTTAGCCTTCCTTCAGCGTTGTACTTCGTCTTGAATATCCATTTGCATGGAATTGGATTTCGGTCCTTTGGCAGCTCATTGACTGTCCATTTTTTATTCTCCATCAGAGGATCGAATTCAGTGTCCATCGCTGCTTTCCACTGGTTAGCATCAGGAGTAGACATTGCCTTAGAAACAGAGTTTGGTTCCTGCACAAAGTAGCAGGCCGGATAATTCATAAATCTGGATGGAGGTTGTCTGGACCTGTTCGACCTTCTGGGTTGAACTTCGGTCCTCTGATGTGGGTTGACTCGTTGAGATTTTGACTCATTTTCTGAGTCAGTATCAATATTCTGCAGTTAAATCCCTAGATCGAAATTGTCTGGTTGCTCGATCCTTGGGTCGGATTTATCAGCAGCTTTTCCTTTGTGGTCGATGAACTGGTCTTCCACAAAAATGACATCTCTACTGGTGAATGCCTTCTCAGTATCCAAATTGTAGAGCTTGGTGGTCTGGGGTATAGCCGATGAAAATCATTTTCCAGCTCTTATCATCTAGCTTTCTTCTTACATGTTCAGGGATCTAAACAAAAGCGATGCATCCAAACACTAGAATATTTTTTAGTGATGGTTTCAATCATGTCCACACCTCATTAGGTGTCTTTCCATTCAGGGCTTTGGCGATGGATCGATTCTGCAAGTAGACAGCTGTAGTAACAGCTTCTGCCCATAATTTCTTTGGAAGAGAGGCATTCTTACTCTGAATCTATCCGAAATTACTTTCAGACCAAATCTCATTTCTATACCACAGCTGGTTCTCTTCCGAAACTATGCAACCTATAGATTTCCAAATAGAATTTTATTCCACCACTTCACCCCTCCTTTTAAAGAAATTATAAATTTCAATAAAAGTTAATCAAAAAGATGATATATGAAAATACTCAAATCCAAGAAAAGTCAGTAATAAGTGTATTCCACAAAAGGATTCAGTCTATTATGTACAGGACTTTCAATGTAAAGACACTCAAGGATTCCCCCTAAGATGAGGATAGGAGAACACAATAGAAGAGACTACGGACCCAAACCGCCCAACCAATCCTAGATCAAACTTGTTCAGCTACACCATTGGACTGAGGTGAGTAGCTGGTTGTATATTGTTGATGTATTCCATTGGACTTGCAGAAATCCTTGAATTTTGTAGAGATATACTCCCCCCCTCCATCTGTGCGTAGAGCTTTGATCTTCCTCTGGGTCTGATTTTCTACAGATGCCTTGAACTGCTTGAAAAACTTGAATGCGTTGGATTTGTTCTTCATAAAGTAGGTAGCAGTCCTTCGAGAGAAGTTGTCGATGAAGGTTAGAAAATAGAGAGTCCCCCCTGTGGAAGCAGTCTGCATTAGGCCACAAATGTCAATGTACAAGGTCAAGCAAGCCCTTGGATGTATGAATTGAGTCTGAAATTAAAGGACTTCTAGCATGTTTGCTGATAATACAACTTTGGCTTGGAGAAGTTGGCTTGCTGACAAAAGATAGATCTTGTACTAGACTTTGAGCTGAAATTTGCTTAATACTGTTGAAGTTAAAATGGCCAAGTCTGAAATGCCACAACATATCAGTTGATTTATAAGTGGCTGCGTGAAAAGCTTGACTGTCAGAAGAGTAGCAATGGCTGAGTTTGTAAAGATAGCCGCTTCTTCTTTTGTAGGCTAGAACCTTCTGAAATTTGTCAAGAATTGTACAGCCTTTTGTATCGAATTCGACCCTCCGACCGGAATTGGTGATTCTGCTAACTGAGAGCAGATTCTTGGTGAGATTTGGAACGTGGAGAACATTGGACAACAACTTGACCTCACCTCTTTTGAATTCAACTCTGACTGTTCCTTCACCTTCGATTGAATGTGATGAGTTGTCTCCAAGTTGCACAACTCGAGAGTGGGTGAATGACTTATAGTTTGTCGTGATGGTGAGTCATGTGTTGAGCTGCTCCGAAATCTAAATACCAGAAATCGATATCCCGTTGTTCTCCGACTTTGGTCATGAAAGCTGCTTCATCTTCTTCTTGTTGCTGATTTGAGTGACTGGTTGTAGCACTATGTGCTTGTTGTTGGAACTGCTTCTTCTTTTCGTTGTTTGTATTTCAAAGTTTGGCAGTCCTTGATTTCGTGGCCAGTCCTTTTACAATATTTGTAGAAAAGTTTTTGCACTGGTTGGAATGATGAAGAGCTTGAATTCGATCCTAAACTAGAATTTGGTCCAGATTGCATGTTGCTCTTCTTGTCAGTATAGGCTATCTTTGTAGATCTCTTGGATCTAAACTTCTGATTTTTCCAATATAGAGCTTGAGGATCCGATCCTAAGCTTGAGGAGGATGCTGATCTTCTGATCTCCTCTTGTAAGAGCAGCGAAATTACTCTTGATAGAGTGAGGTGCTCCTGCGTAGAAATTGCCATTACCCAATTTTTGTAGGCTTCATGTAGACTCGATAATAGAGTCATGAGTGCATCAGAATCTTCTATGACTGAGCCAATTGCAGTCATCTACTCCATAAGATTTTTGAAGGTGTTGAGATGACTCGAAACACTATCTACATCAGACATTTTGAGGGTGAAAATTTTCTTCCTCGGATGAAGCTTGGAAGTAACGTCTCTGACGTCATAGAGAGTTGCTAGGATGTCACATGCATCCTTAGCAATCTGAGCAGCATCTATGTGACTGATCTGAGTATCCTTGATGTTGAGGGTGATCATGGCAAATGCTTTGTCACCTCTTAGTCTCCACTTGGTGATGTTGTCTGCATCTCCCTCTGGTTTGAGCTCTGTGCCATCAACGATGTCCCATAGTTCTTTGGCTAGAAGTATAACCTTCATCTTGAATTTCCAAAGATGGTAGTTATCTCCATTGAGTTTGTCAATGAGGGATGAACTAGATGATAGATCCATTCTGGTTGAACGAGATCTGGTAGAAACAACGATTGTTGGAATACTATTGACTGCGCATTTGCTAGAAAGGCATCTTGATAGAAACAAGACTGATAATCCGCAGTAGAAATGCAAATTACTAAAATGTCTGCTCTGATACCATGTCATAAAACGTGGGTATTGTTGGTGTATGATGTGAAATGCTTGGTCTACGATTGATTACGATTGCAACGGACGTGACAGAAGCAGAACACGAGAGGCGATTATGATGTAAAACGATGTCTCTACCAACAGTAAGAAAATAATGAACACAATAGTAACTGCGATTACAGGAACGTGGACTGACTAAGAAACGAAATCAAAGGCTTGTTATCCCTTTGGGTTATCAGAGTAGGAGTCTGAGACTATCGTAACAGTAGGATTGCGAAGCATTAGGCATCTTGGACAGCCATGCAATCCTCTGTCTCTAATAACCATGTTTGTGTGCAAGATAGTGAGAGAGACAATTGCATTCAATCAAGAATGTAAAGATTGAAAAGTAGCAAATCTGTATATATAAAAGAGAATCAAAACACAATACAATAGTGCTGATAAACGCATGCTCCTAATTACAAACTCAAAATAATAGCTACAGTTCTAGCTCTCTCTCTCTCTCTCTCTCTCTCTCTCTCTCTCTCTCTCTCTCTCTCTCTCTCTCTCTCTCTCTCTCTCTCTCTCTCTCTCTCTCTCTCTCTCTCTCTCTCTCTCTCTCTCTCTCTCTCTCTCTCTCTCTCTCTCTCTCTCTCTCTCTCTCTCTCTCTCTCTGTATAAATCACTAACTCTAAGGAGCTAGTTACTTAAGACCTTTTGGTCATTTGATCACTCTGTGCATACAGATTGTTCAACTCAACAACACCTATCTATCACATCTATCCCCCTTCTCTTCACTCAAATACATATTTATAGCTGTCAGAGTCTTCTAATTTATTGTAATTATAGTTTACAAGATGATTTATAGCCGTTTAAGCAAGATCTGTTGATCTGTTATTGGAGCATCATGGAGGGGAAGTACAAAGTAACGAATCTTCCATATGTGTCGTAGTGCAAAGATGTAGGCTGTGATGACCATAGTCTGTCCACAATCGTTTGAACAATCGCTGGTCGTTCGATCAGCTATTGATTGTTTGCTTCGTAGATGATCGTTTGCTTCCTTCAATGATAATCATAAGTGATAACTTACAGAGCTAAACGATGAGATGGGTCAACCATTGTTAGTTGACTTTGTAAGAACTCGTAAGTTGTTGTCGTTGGTCGACTTTGTTGATAACCATAAGTAGGTAGCTTACGTTTAAAAATTGGAAGTTTTTTATAAATTGTCTACCAGAGTTTGTGGATAATTTCAGACTATAATTATTATTTCTTTAACTTTAATCTCTTAAGTTAGGTTATTTCACCCAGTGTTTCATGTAAGTAATTACATGAAGGTGATGTTAGGTGTAACCTAGTTGAGGAATTTATTGCTTAATGTGAAAATTGTCAACATTTCCTAGCTAGTTTGAGGCCTAAATTGGCTAAAATTGTAAATAGTTTTGGTTCTGGAGTTTCACACGTGTGAACCAGGCCACAATGTTTTTATTTACTGTATTTTTTCAGTATGATGGACCATTTTGATGTATTTTGGTCATATAAGCCATTTTTAGCTAATTTTTCTATATAGGGAATATCTAGGGTCAAGTACCTTCTAGAGAGAGGAGAGAGAGTCATCTTCCTCATCCATAAATAGTAGGGAAGTCGTGGAGAACAGGTTGGAGAAACCTTTTGTATGCTTCATTGAGATCAATAGATCATTGTCATTGTTTCTTCCTCCATTGAGAGCATTGTTGTGTGTATTGTCTTCAAGCTATTGTGTATGATCTTAGGTGCTTTCCAAAAGTGATAGGCTGATGTATTATGGACTGTATAATGCTATTTTGGGCCGCACTTGATGTTTATGGAAGTTTCCATTTGTGATAAATGCTTTTTGATCAAGTTCTTTGCATTCTAGGTAGCATAGAATGTGTTGCCAATTCCTAGCTTATGTAGTTTGGAGTGCAAGCATTCAAGCCAATGATCTTGGAGTTTAGATCCACTTAGGATCTGTATTTTTCACATGGTATCAGAGCTGGTTGGCTTCTATTTACAGTAAGTATTCCATTTTTGGTGATATTTGGATGTTTGATCAAGTTCTAGCATGATTTTGCATTGCTTTGTTGATCAAATCTTACTAACCTTTGTTTTGTGAGTTGAACTTGTGGATCAAAAGCATATTTCAGGTCTATTGAAGATCAGAGGCTGAAAAGAAACTATTTTGGATCAGATCATAACACCTAATCATTTGTGATTGTGAGGCTTGTGCATATTCAATACTAACAATGTTCTTTTCAATCCTATTGTTGACAATCTCCATTCTTGGATGAACACTCTCCTTAAGTGGATGAAACTTCTCCTTAAGTGGATGACAAATGCTCTTTTGAGTGAGTTGTAATTCTCCTAAAGGCTGAGCAAAGCTCCCATTTGGATGAAAGATCCCCTTTTTTGGGTGAACATATTGTAAGCTCCATTGTGAAGAGCATATTGTAAAGATTGTCATCAATTTTGGCATAAATTTTGGTGTACTTTGTTGAGCATGTAAGTAACTCTCCTTATGTAATTTGATTGGAGCATTTGCTGGAAGGTGTTAACCATTATGCAAGTGTGTTTTCAGGTTCTTAACAGGTTGAGGAACATTCTCATGTGAAGTGATCTTAGATCTACATCTAAACACCAAGATTTGACAAGATAGTGAAGCTAGTCTTGTGATTCACTAAGTGTGCTCATTCATTCACCTCTAAATCTTGTATTTATCACTTGCTGGAGTTTATAAACTTTTAGAAGTGTGGTTTACATGTGGTTTTACAGGTTGAATCAATATCTTAGTGTGTTGATCATATGTTGATCAAGTTTGTTCATTACTAGGTAATCTTGGCATCCTAGTTTTGGGTATTTTCTAAGAATGCAAGTAACTCTTCACACCATAACTTGATTTGGTCACTTGCTGGAAAGTTTGAGAGCTTAAGCAAGAGTGTGTTCAGGTTGGTTTGATTTTGTAATCCATTCTTAGTGTGTGCAAAGTGTTGCATGTGTTTCAATCTTCCTTTCTATGCTTGGAAACCATCTAGGTTCAAGATAGAAGTGTTTTAGGGTCCTAAATCTTCATAGATATCTTTATCTATCATTTGTTGAGAGAAAAGTGAGTGCTAAGTGCTTTAGGACAGAACCTAAAAGTTGAAGAAACATTAGAATCATGGCTTCCAATGGTGGGATCATGCTAGAGTCTAGTGAAAGGTTGAGTTCATCAAACTACTCTACTTGGAAAGTGAGGATGGAGTCCTTACTTGAGTTGAATGAACTCATGGACATAGTTGCAGAAATTGAAGAGAGACCTCTCACACTTCAAGAGCAACAAAGGTTTGATAAGAAGGCCAAAAGGGCTCTTCATATCATTAAAATGAATGTTACAAATGAACTTCTCAAGGAAGTTGGAAAGTGTCAAAGTGCAAGTGAGGCATGGAATGCCTTAAAGAAGCTCTTTGAATCAAAGTCCACATCTAGGGTATTGACCCTAAGGAGACAAATATTTTCTAGTAGGCAAAGAGAGGGTGAAAGTGCTCATGCATTTATCTTGAGAGTTAAGTCCCTAAGTGATGATTTAGCATGCATTGATGAGAACATAAAAGATGGTGAAATAGTCCAAGTTATGTTGAATGGTTTGCTAAATGAACATGCTAACCTTGTGCAAAGTTTTGCCATTCAAAGAGTCTTGCCAAGTGTGGTTGACTTGCAAGAAATCTTATTGGCTGAAGAACATAGGTTGCAATCAAAGCTTGATGGTGCATCCTTGCAAGGTGGAGGTGAAGAGGCTTTCTTCACAAAAGGCAAATTCAAGGGCAAAGGTAAAGGCAAAGGGAAATGGTCCAAAGGTGGTAACTTTGATCATGATGATCACTCTTCCTCTTCCTCTTCTACTAAGAACAATAAGTCAAAGTTCAAGTGCTTTTATTGTGGGATAAAAGGTCATTTTGCAAATGAATGTTATAAGAAGAAAAGAGAGCAAGGAGAGAGGCAAGGAAATCTTACAATAGATGAGGAAGAACATAACACATGTGAATCACTTGTTATGACTTCAAGTTTGTTAGCCAACATAGATGATAATGATCCTTGGTGGATTGATAGTGGAGCCTCATCTCACATGACAAGACATAAGGAATACTTTACATCCTTATTGTCTTATGAGGGAGAAGGTAACATCATCTACACTGCAAATGATGGTCAATGTGACATCAAAGGCATAGGCACTATTCCTATTTCCCTTTCAACAAATAGGAAAGCAAATCTTGAAAATGTTTTGTACATTCCTTCAATCACTAAGAATTTGCTTAGTGTAAGTCAAATGATTGACAAAGGACTTGATGTGGAGTTCATTGGAGATGCATGTTTGATAAGTAAATGTGGATCCTTGATTGCTCAAGGTAGGAGGCATGGTAAACTTTTCAAGCTTGATGCATGTGTGATCTCTAATCATGAAGGATGTATGGCTAGGGAGCAATTGACAAACCAAGAAGTTTGGCACAAGAGGTTGGGCCATCCCAACTTCAAATCTTTGGAGGTAATGGCAAAGAAAGAGCTTGTTCTTGGTCTCCCTAAAAGTCTTGTTGCAAACAATAGTGTTTGTGAACATTGTGCCTTGTCCAAATCTCATAGACTTGCTTATTCTAGATCTACTTCTAGATCTAAAGAAGCTTTTCAACTTGTGCATTCTGATATTCATTCTTCTAGTACAACTAGCAATGGTGGGGCAAAGATGTATGCAACTTTCATTGATGACTTTAGTAGGTATACTTGGATCTATCTTCTTAAAAGTAAGGATGAAGTGTTTGCTGCATTTGTCAAGTTCAAGAATGAAATGGAAAACCAATTCAATACAAAGATCAAATGCTTAAGATCTGATAATGGAGGGGAATACACCTCAAATAGGTTCAAAGACTTTTGTATAGCACATGGGATTAAGAGGGAGATGTCTAGTCCTAGGACTCCACAATAGAATGGAGTGGCCGAGAGGAAGAATAGAACCCTTTGTGAATGTGCCAAGGCAATGAGACTACATGCTAATCTTGCTAAGTCTTTTTGGGGGGAAGCTTTAGCATGTGCTAACTATCTATGTAATAGATGGACAAGTGCTTCCTTGGATGGTAAAACTCCTCATGAGGTTCTTTATGGTAGAAGGCCGAGTGTCAAGCATTGTAGGATCTTTGGATGTACATGTTTTGTCAATATCACACTTGATGATAGAACTAAAGAAGATCCTTCATCAAAGAAGGGTGTGTTTGTTGGCTATAGTGAAGTAAGCAAGGCTTACAAAGTGTACATTCCTTCTACAAAGAAAGTTGTCATAAGTAGGGATGTCATCTTTCATGAAGAGAATGTTTCCAATGTTGTTGATGTTGATGTTGATGTGCCTACTAATCATCATGATGTGCAAGATGTCTTGGATGGAGATGGAGATGCCACTCCAAAGCAAACTTCAAGGAAGACTCAAAGGCAAAGGGCTAAGCCATCAAGGCTAACCTATGATGAAAAAGGAAAGCAAGTGGTGGACAACTCTAACTTTGCTTTTCTTACCTCTTTTGATGAACCAACTTGTGTAGGTGAAGCAATTCAAAAGAAGGAATGGATCCAAGCCATGGATCGTGAGCATCAAGCACTCATCAAAAGCAACACATGGAGGTTGGTAAAGCTTCCAAAGGACAAGAAGGCAATTGGTTGTAAGTGGATCTTCAAGATCAAGACAAATCAAGATGGATCAATCAACAAGTACAAGGCAAGGTTGGTGGCAAAGGGGTATGCTCAAGAATATGGTATTGACTATGATGAGACCTTTGCACCCGTGGCAAAGATGGTAACTATTCGAATCCTAATCTCTCTTGCAACTCTTTATGATTGGGATATGTGGCAAATGGATGTTACTAATGCCTTCTTGAATGGTGATCTTGAAGAAGATATTTACATGGAGCAACCCGAGGGCTATGTTTCACATGATGAGCCTAATCATGTGTGCTATCTCCAAAAGAGTTTGTATGGGCTAAAGCAAGCACCAAGGAGTTGGTATGCTAAGCTCAATTCCTTCTTACTTTCTCAAAACTTTGTTATGAGTGAGTATGATCATTCTCTCTACTTTAGATTGAATGAAAATGATATCACTTTACTTTTGATCTATGTTGATGACATTATCTTAAGTGGTGGTAACAATCTAGATATAGATGAAATCAAGATGGCACTCAAAAGAGAGTTTGAAATTCAAGATCTTGGTAAACTTCATTATATCTTAGGAATAGAGATTATTAGAACTTCTAAATCTACATTCATATGTCAAGAAAAGTATGTTAACTCTATTCTAAAAAGGTTTCATATGGAAGATTGTAAAGTTGTTTCTACTCCTATGGAATCAAATGTAAAGCTAACTACAAGAAGTAATGAAAGATCCTTCAAGGACATTACTCTCTATAGAAAGCTAATAGGATCTCTTATATGGTTAACCATCACAAGACCTGATCTAAGCTTTGTGGTTGGTAAACTAAGTCAATTTATGCAAGATCCTAGTGAGGCTCATTGGAAGCTAGGAAAGAGAGTACTTAGATACATCTCGAGATCTAGAGATTTTGGCATCTTGTATGGAGGTACTACACCTAACCTTTGTGGATTTTCAGATTCAGATTTTGCAGGTGATCAAATGGATAGGAAGTCAACAAGTGCCTTTGCAATCTATCTTGGAGATGGAGTGGTCTCATGGCTATCAAAGAAGCAACCAACTATCTCTCTATCTTCCACCGAAGCCGAGTACAAGGCATTAACAACATGCACCAAGGAGATTCTTTGGATCAAGAGGATGTTATTGGATCTTCACTTGCTGGAACCAGAGAAGACTCCAATCATACTTTGTGATAACCTTTCAGCCCAAAGCTTGGCAAGCAATCCTGTTTTTCATGCAAGGAGCAAGCACATTGAGATTGCTCACCATTTTGTGAGAGATCAAGTCATTGCCAAAGAGGTGGAGCTTCAACATGTCTCTTCAAAGGAGTGTGTGGCTGATATCTTCACCAAACCATTGGGAAAGGACCTATATTTAATGCATAGATCTAATCTTGGAATGTGCTCAAAGACTATGTTGAAACTAGCATCCAATGTTGAAGAGGGAGTGTGAAAATTGTCAACATTTCCTAGCTAGTTTGAGGCCTAAATTGGCTAAAATTGTAAATAGTTTTGGTTCTGGAGTTTCACACGTGTGAACCAGGCCACAATGCTTTTATTTACTGTATTTTTTCAGTATGATGAAGTGTCAAACTTCATACCCTTCAAAATGAGACCATTTTGATGTATTTTGGTCATATAAGCCATTTTTAGCTATTTTTCCTATATAGGGAATATCTAGGGTCAAGTACCTTCTAGAGAGAGGAGAGAGAGTCATCTTCCTCATCCATAAATAGTAGGGAAGTCGTGGAGAACAGGTTGGAGAAACCTTTTGTATGCTTCATTGAGATCAATAGATCATTGTCATTGTTTCTTCCTCCATTGAGAGCATTGTTGTGTGTATTGTCTTCAAGCTATTGTGTATGATCTTAGGTGCTTTCCAAAAGTGATAGGCTGATGTATTATGGACTGTATAATGCTATTTTGGGCCGCACTTGATGTTTATGGAAGTTTCCATTTGTGATAAATGCTTTTTGATCAAGTTCTTTGCATTCTAGGTAGCATAGAATGTGTTGCCAATTCCTAGCTTATGTAGTTTGGAGTGCAAGCATTCAAGCCAATGATCTTGGAGTTTAGATCCACTTAGGATCTGTATTTTTCACACTTAATGTACTTTTTTTCATACTAGAGTTTGTACTCCAGAACGGAGATTAACTATTAGAAATAGGTTTATCTCTGAGTACTTGTTTGATATGGAAGTCAGACTAAGAATAAGGATTTCCTTATTAAAATATTGTAAAGAAACTTTTCCTGTAATTCTTTCCTGTTCTTTGGAGCTTCTAAAGATAAAACCAGTTTAAGGAGGGAAGAGTGTTATGGCCATATTCGGTTAAGGACCTGCAATAGTCCTAATATGGTAAACTGACCCTCCAGTACTCGAGATTATTGGTCATGCCATGATTTAATTCCATGTCAAGGCCAGTTTGTGACTAATTACCTTGAGAGGACCCAAACACTCTAATTGAGACATTTGGAGCATTGCATGTCTGTGTGACGGATATAGGCAGGAGGACTACATGAAGAGTTGTGATCTATTTATAGTTGACCTGCATGGGGATTGCATGGTTACATGCACAAGACTGAGGTGGGGATTCTCCTGTCGACATATTGAGTTTAGGTTACCAGTTTCTCTCTTCTTCTCTTGCCTCACATGGCATGGCTTGGGGGCTAGATCCAGATTGATCTAGGATTGGTTGGGCGGTTTGGCTCCATAGTCTCTCCTATTGTGTTCTCCTATCCTCATCTTAGAGGCAATCCTACTGGGTCCTTACAAGTATTTTCTCTCTATGTATCTATTTTTCTCATTCTAATTCTCTTTGCTTGTCATTTTTCATGGTCTACTACAATCTCTCTAACTCTTGATTGGCTTCATGGACACCACAATGATGTGAATCTAATAGGACATGTCAATTCTTATGAGGAGTCAAGGGGATCACCGCACAAGCCTTTGCAAGTACAAAATTAAAAAGTCAAAGAAACTTTATGATACTTTGAACTTTTTAACATAGATAATATGAATTTGTGTTTAGACTTCATAAGGTTGAGAATTGCATGTCTCCTTGATATGTCATGTATTATCCTAGACATGACGTTGATACACACACACACACACACACACACACACTAGTGGATATGCCCATCGTTGACGGGGCTGGGTGGCATGTGATTAGAATGATGGTCGATGATTTGGATGGCGGCTGATGGCTTAGGAGGAAAGCTGATGGTCATTGACGGGTGGCCGATATATGTGTTAGTGTATGTATGTGAGTGGATGTGTGACTGTATGTGTATACACGTGTGAAAATGTATGTACATTTTAGAAGACCATGCTCTCAATTTCAAAATTTAGTGTGTGGTTTATAATCACATGTAGTGCAAACTTCAAAAGATTAGCCACTTTGAGCTATTTACGCGTACAAAACATGTAAAGCCATTCTACGCATAGAATACACGTAAAGCCACATATACGCTATGAAAAATGTGTGGAAGATGCATTAGTATGGGCACAACATTGAGTTTTGTGCAAATCAATCAAGAAAGGAAGACATTCCACATACATAAAATTTAAAAAAGCAAATATATTATATTTTTATTTAAAAAATCAATACTTCTCCAAAAATTCCTCCAACGAATCACATCCAAAGGCTTGGGAGCACACCAAGCTATCTATCATCATGATGCATCAGTATTATCTACGACCAATACTGCTCTATAAATGTATGTGAGATGTTGTACTAACAAATCCACATCTAATAACAATTGGTGTCAACGTGGAATCAAATATCCAAAGTCTTGTTGTTCCTTTAAAAACTCTGCGCATCGCTGCAACAACCAAATAGCTTTGCAAATGTGTCTGCCATCGCACAAAACAAAGCGCTCCATAAAGTCCCCCACGAACGTTTATCAATTGACAATATAACCTTCACCATCTACAAAAACATACACATGCGTTAACTTAATGCGATTACCTAAAACATACTCAATAGCTTGTTGGAATGAAAATACTCGCTCACTCCGATTGCCTGCATGACAAAATCTGCAAAAAGAGAAACACAATGTTAGTATAAGCCTTATGTCAAATCAAATACTAAACTCTAAATCCTGACTATATCCAAAAACCTCCTTCAACACAACCTTCTCCGTGTATAAAATTTGACTGATTTTTCTCTCCAAATCTAACCATAACTCTAACTCTAACTCTATCATGCATCCTAAATGCTAAGTCTAACCCTAACTCTAACTCTAACTGTACCTTGTATCTTGAAACCATAAACCATAAACATCACTTCACACTTACTACTACAACACTTTTGAATACACAATGTTCTGAGTGTAATTCGCCACTCCATTCACATCTGTAAATCGTTTGTCCTTGTCAGTAATCAGCACACAAAGACTTGCTGCATTTCGCACTCTCGAAAGTGCAACATACAACTGCCCATGACTAAACACAGGCCGAGGCAAATACAATCCAATCATGTCCATAGTTTGCCCCTGTGCTTTGTTTATAGTCATGGCAAATGTTGCTCAGATAGGAAACTGGATGCTCTACAATTCAAATGGTATGTTTGAATCGCTCGACACTATAGGGATACGTGGAATAAGGACTCTACTCCCTATATTCTTCTCAGTCACAATCTCTACCTCTATGACCTATCTACTCCCTATATTCTTCTCGGTCACTATCTCTACCTCTATGACCTATCGTAACAGCATCACAATCGTCCCAATCTTCAGTACCAACTTATGTGGAGGACATCCACTTAGTTGTAGGTTGTCCCAAGTCATGCACATAATCTTGAACTAAATGCGGCCTTTATGCTGCTCTAGAGTCGGAAGGGGCACATGTCAAAAGAAGCACAACGAACATGAGACGAAGCGGTGATGGAGTACCCCATGACACTGCCTCACACTACTCCACTCATTCGCATTATTTATCAAAAGTTTGTGTCTGCAAGCCTCAACGAAAGACTGAAACAACTCACAGTCAATTGAGCACAAGTCCTCAAATTTGGTTGCACCTCTGACATGAGCCAAAAGAACTCGCATATAGAACCTCTCTCCTTCGGAGGGGTGTACAAAATACATGTGACCAATGGCAGGGGTCGTCTGCATGTTGATTCGACGATCCACCTACGCGTTCTCTTGTTGTACCAATATTGCCTCTGCAAGTCCTGGTACAACAACTCTCGAGCCTCCGAATCACCACTTCTGTTCATGCTCTTAATCCATGAATACAACTTTGTAAAAAGTAGTTCAAAAAATGATTTTGTAGTTCAGTTCTATAGATTAAGTAAAAAAAAGTAATTTTTTTTGTAAATCACTGCAATAATAGTGAAATTGAAATTTCGATGATGGAAATTGATTTTTACAATTTCAGTCCATATTGAACGGAATTTGAAATTCCCAATTACATAAAAATTTTAAAGTATCAAAATTGTTTCAAATTTGTCAAAATCTATCAATTATTGATTGAAACAAAACTACCTTGTAAAGTGAATGACCTTACTGAGATGTAATCAGTCGTTTAACTAGGTCACATTTATTTTCACTTAGGTGAATTTCATCCACAAATGGCCATAAAAACAAACCATGGTGGGCATGCTACACCACTATACACATTGGGCCTATCATTTTTCTTGAGCATTATCCTTTATGATCTTAGAAGACATGCTAACAAAGACAGCTTGACTAGCATGGCAACCTTGTCTTGCAAATTTTGTTAAACATTACTTAGCCTCTCTAAAAGACCAACATTTTCCTCACTTTTCTCAATATGCTAATCACAAAAAAAGCCATTAGCCTAGTGTTCTATTCAATAATCGAGTTGGATAAGAGTTGGAATTGTCCTCACGTGAGTGTGAGCATGGGCTTGATTCCAAAATTGGAGTCTTGTCCTCCTTGGCTTGACCTTATTATGTAAAGTAGAGTCTTTATAGTGTACATAATGATGCAAGTTGAATTAGCTATGGTTCTAATAAAAAAAGATGAAGATCACTAATCAAGTTGGATAAGGGTTGTTTTGTAGCTCTCATGTGAAAATGAACATCTACAAGCTCGAGGGCCTTCAAAATTAGTTATGTCTTATATGTTGCATATTGCTTAAGGCTCCAAGCTGTCATCGACAACAGAGAGTTAGCATGTGTCATAGTTGCTACAATGATACTTTTCTCCGAATCGACTTGCACATGATGGTGCTTTTGCAATGTAAACATGAAACCTTAAAAAACTAGAAATGGCAACGACAGGGGAGGGGGGGCTGAAGGTCTTTGAATCATCCAGATCTGGAATCTGGGAGAAGCCTTTGGCGACAAGCTTGGATTTGTATCGATTTAATCTTCCTTCAGCATCATACTTCGCTTTTTTGGTAACTTAGTAACAATCCATGTTTGATTCTCAATGAGAGAATCGAATTCAATGTCCATTGCAGCTTTCCACTGGTCAGCATCAGGTGGCGACATTGCCTCTGAGATAGTTTTTGGTTTCTACACAAATTAGTAGGTTGAATCAACAATGAATCAGGATGGAGGTTGTTTGGATCAGTTCGATCTTATGGGTTGAACTTTGATCTTCTGATGCAATGTGATTTGTGGAGGGTCTGACTCTTTGTCGAAGTCGGAGTCAGTGTCTAGCTAATAATCGATCTTATGGGTTGAACTTCAATCTTCTAATGCAATGAGTTTGGAGTTGTCGACTCTGGGATTGGAAATCGATGTGGCTTTTCCCTTGTGGTCGAAGAATTGTTCTTCTAAAAAAATGATGTCTCTACTTGTGAACAACTTCTAAGTGTCTAGGTTGTAGAGCTTGTATGCTTTGTGGTCTGGTAAATAGCCGATGAAAGACTTTCTACTAGTGTCTTCCAACTTCTTTCTTAGATCAGCATGGATCTGAGCATAGGCTATGCATCCAAACACTCGAATATGCTTGAGTGATGGGTTTCAATAATGTCCACACCTCATAAGGTGTCTTGCCATTGAGGGCCTTTGTGATGAATCGATTCTGTAGATAGACAGCTGTAGTAACAGCTTCTGCCCAAAATTTCTTTGGAAGAGAGGCATGGGTCAGCATGCTTTTGGCACTTTCGATGGGTGTCCAATTCTTCCTCTTAGCTACACCATTGGACTGAGGTGAATAGCTGGTTGTGTATTGTTGATGTATTCCATTGGCCTTGCAGATGTCTTTGAATCTGGTGGAGATGGATTCTCTCCCTCCATCAATACGTAGAGCCTTGATCTTGCTCTGGGTCCGAATTTCAACAGACACCTTGAACTGTTTGAAGAATTTGAATGCTTTGGATTGGTTCTTCAAGAAATAGGTGACAGTTCATCGAGAGAAATCATTAATTAAGGTTAGAAAATAAACGGCTCCCCCTATCGAAACAGTCTACATTGGGCCACAAATGTTGCTATGTACAAGATCAAGCAAACCTTTGGAAGTATGAACTGAAGCAGAAATAAAAGGACTTCTAGCAAGCTTACTGATAATACAGCTTTCACATGGAGAAGTTGGTTTGCTAACAGAAGGAAGATCTTGCACTAGATTCTGAGTAGACATTTGTTGAATATTATTGAAATTTAGATGGCCTAGTCTGAAATGCCAAAGCATATCATTCGATTTAGAAGTCGATGTATGAAGAGCTTGGCTGTTTGTCGAGTAGCAGTGACTAAGCTTGTAGAGAGAGCCACATCGTCTACCGAAAGCTTAAACTCTCCTAGATTTATCAAGTATGTTGCAGCCCTCTGTATCAAATTCAACCCTTTCACAGAAATCAGTGATTCTGCTTATTGAAAGCAGATTATTGGTAAGGTTAGGAATATAAAGAACGTTGGACAACAACTTTACATCACTTTTTCGAAACTCGAATTTGACTGTTCCTTCACCTTCGATAGAATGAAATGAGTTGTCTCCAAGTTGCACAACTCTTGAATGGGTGAATGGCTTGTAGCATTGGAACCAATCTCAATGATAAACCATACGTTGAGTTGTTCCAAAGTTTGGCCAAGTACCAGGAATCGATATCCTGATGTTCTCCATCCTTGGTCATAAAGGCAGCTTCATCTTTCTCTTCTTGCCGGATCGAATGACTGGTTGTAACAGTACTGGCTTGCGGTTGGAACTGCTTCTTCTTCTTCTTGTTGTACTTTAAAGTTCACGACAGTCATTGATGAGATAACCAGTCCTCTTACAGTATTTACATAATAGCTTTTGTCTTTGCTGAAATGATGAAAGCTCTCAAGTTGATGCTTCATTTGGTACAGGCTGCTGCATGTTGCTCTTCCTTTCAAGATAATCTAACTGTGTAGATCTCTTGGATCTAAACTTCTGATTTTTTTTTAATATAGAGAATCCGATCCTAACCCTGAGGAAGATGCAGTTCTTTTGATCTCCTCTTGTAGTAAGATCGAAATTACTCTTGATAGAGTGAGATGCTCCTGGGTCAAAATTGCCATGACCCAATTTTTATAGGCATCAGGTAGACTTGATAATAGAGTCATAACAGCACTAGAATCTTCAATGACTGAGCCAGTTGCCATCATCTGCTCCATAAGATTTTTGAAAATGTTGAGATGACTCGAAACACTATATGCTTTAGACATTCTCAAGGTGAAGAATTTCTTCCTCAAATGAAGTATGGAAGTAACGTCCCTGATATCGTAAAGAGTTGCTAGGATGATGTCCCATGCATTCTTAGCAGTCTAAGTAGCTTGTATGTGGTTGATTTGAGAGTCTTTGATATTGAGAGTAATCGTGGCACATGCCTTAGTCCTAATATGGTAGACCGGCCCTCCAGTGTTCACGATTATTGGTCACGCCTAGATTTTATTCCACGTCGAGGCTTGTAGGTGACTAATGACCTTTAGAGGACCCAGACACTCTAATTGAGACATATGGAGTGGTGCATGTACATGTGACTGTTATAGGCAGGAGGTATGCATGAAGAGCTGTGATCTATTTATAGTTGACGTGCATGGGGATTGCATGGGTTCATGCACAGGATCCTACTCTCTATATATTGAGGTAGAGATTATTTTGTCGACGACTTTGGTCTAGGTCAATTGAGCTCTTCTCCTCTTGCTATCACATGGCTTGGGGGCTAGATCCAGGAGGGATCTAGGATTGGTTGGGTGGTTTTGCTCCATAGTCTCTCTTGTGTTTTCTTATCCTCATCTTAGGGGTTTTTCTCTAGTGGTCTTTAGTGATGAGAGCTTGGTTTTCAACTCTTGAGACGCAGCAGAGGGCTGAAGGAGGGGCATTACCCACTGCAAATCTCTCCCTCTCTCGTTTTGAACAGCCTCCCTTTCCTCGATGATGGCAGCTTTTGTAAAGGGCTAATCTCCCTTTTCTCTTGCAAAACCTTCTAGGATTTTTGAATAGGAGTCTAGGCTTTTGCCTTGTGCATGGTTTTTTTGGTGCTTATAGTTTATTTGGTGTATGTTACCAATAGGACATCAGTTTGAAAAATTGCATGAATGTCCAATTGATGCTTTTGCATGCCAGTTGACTAAGGTTTTCGAAGGGCTTGACCTTATGTAACTTTATAGTTGGTTTCAAAAGTGGATTAACTTGGTAAATTAAGCTACTACCGCCCAGCTAAGGAGTTTCAGTTCCTTGGTGCAAGCTCACCTTTGTTTGCAGTATGATTGCTCTTTCAATAGCATCCACGAGCATTCTCTTCAATCACAATCACCGCACGGTAGAGCACCAAGAGAGCAAGAATGAGGGGGAGAGAGAGAGAGAGAGAGAGAGAGAGAGAGAGAGAGAGAGAGAGAGAGAGAGAGAGAGAGAGAGAGAGAGAGAGAGAGAGAGAGAGAGAGAGAGAGAGAGAGAGAGAGAGAGAGAGAGAGAGAGAGAGAGAGAGAGAGCCCACCAACCATACCCACAGCTAGCAAAGTTTCTCAGGGGGTAGTTAGCACCCCTGAGACGGAGTCCTAACTGCTCACCAAAAGAAATTTAGCATTTTTTGGTAACCCTCTGTCTTTTCTAACCACTAGTCATCGTCTACCAGTATTGCTGACCTCCAATATCCTTGTTTCTTCTATGTCCTCCTGCACATGGATCAATCATGGTAAAAGTTCAGCTTTCCGATAGGAAGATCCCCCTTACCATCATTGCTTTGCCCATCTTTGCCTTTGTCCGAAAAGTACTTTCTGTTCCTGTTTTTGTCACTGCCTAATATGACTGAGCTTGGATTGTTCAGATTGAAGGAACCCATATTTTTGCTAGTATTCTGGAAGTATTTGTCTTGCAAGGTAGAGAAGCTGGGATTTTTCAAAAGGCATTCAATTTCTCAAACGTTTTTAGCGTCGCCAAGTTGTGCAAGGAGCTTAGCAATAGGGTTAATGGAAAGTTCAATGGCAGCATCAATCATGTATTGTCAAATATACATAAAGATAAGGTGGGACTTGACAACCTCTCTAGCATGTTTATGCAACCAAAGGAAGAAGGCATTAAGCTGATTTTGCAAAGACGCACCAGGAAAGAAAATGGAAAGATTATTCATTATGTACCAGATAGAGTGATCAAACCATATGATAGAAGAATTGTTTTTGCATTTATCACTGCATCTGCACATAAAGAAGGGTCTTTTCCAGTTTCTGATTCTAGCTTGATGAAGGTTCATTTGGTTAAAGCCAGTGTCAAAATGGCCTCTAGTTCTAGCCCATATCTGCTAAGAAGGACATCTTGAAGGTTCAAATCTGCTCATCTTGATAACAATATCAAAGGAAATAGGAGTATCAAAAGAAAAATTATTATGCAAAGCAGCAAGCTTGCATGATTGGACTTCTACCTCAGTGAGATGAGCAAGAGTGATCCAAAGCTCGATAGAGATAGGTGCTAGGAAGTTGACAGAGGGAAGGCTCCAAAGTTTATAAGCAGTTTTTGCAGATTTAAACTCAATGATATGACTTGGTACCAAAATGGTACTTGGCAACTATTGGCCTAACAAAACTCAAAGGCAGATTGATTTCCCACATCACAGATTTCTTGTGAGAAGGACTCTAACTGAGAAGCACTGTCTTCATCAAGGTCTTCGGTAAAAATCAAAGGGTGAGGTGAAGTAGGAGTAGTAGTAGGGACAGGGGTATCAATAGAGGAATCACCATTGTCTTTTTCCAGGCAAGCAAATACTTTCCAGATATGCGTATTACAGAACTTTTCCTCAGCAGAAATTCGTTCAACATAGTTTGAGAGGTCCATATAATTTTTTTCAACTATGCTAAGTGTTTCCTTCTTTTTAATAAAATCCGTATAAATTTTGATCCACTCCATGATGCACATCAAATCAACAAGGCTAAGAATTTTATCATCCAGGCCAGCAGCATTACAAGTAGTCATATCATAAGCAGTAATCAATTTGTGAACTTCGACAGCCTTCTTTATGAAATATATAATAGTCTGAACAAAAGGACTAGGAGGAGGAAGGGGCTCCCCATAGCCAAGAGTCACTGCATCATGAAACCATCTTGTGGACTACACCATACAATAGACCTTGTTGGCCATAAAATACTTTTGGTGTGAAATACACCGAAAGTATTGGATTAAGTGTAGAGCATTCTTGAAGCCTGACACAGTCATTATCAATAGCTAACTACTTACTTATCTGTAGATTAATCATATAGCTTTTCATTCTTCGAGAGCATTTCCCACCATATACAGATTACTAGCAATGGTTATCATTATTATTCAAGAGCTTACTAGCATATCCAACCACCTTTTTACTACTTCCATTTCCGTAATCACAGGCATCATAATACTAGTTTATCAGAGACATATAACATCATCCTCTTTATCAAACCAAAAGAGCAATTGTATGTAGCAATACCACGTACCGAGTATAGTAAGAGCATTCTCATCAACCATATTCATGCTATAGCTTCTGGTAAATCCAAAAACCAACTGGAAGGACAACGGTCCATCACATTTTTAAACACATTATATACTGAAAAACGCTTGCAACTTTGCTCATACAAAGAGCTTATGGTAAATCGCTGAAGTTCAAGCAATATTCAGCTAAAAAACAGCGCTGACCAGCGGCCAGCAGATCCGCATCAGAGAGGGCGCTGGCCAACGATTAGTCTCTTTCTAGAAAGGTTGATAATGATACTCAAAAGTTGGTTTGCTATCAAACGCTTTTCATAAGTCAAAAAGGTTGAAAAAATACCTGAAAAATTGCATATGGGATTTTTGAGAGAAACCTCAAAAAAGTTTTCCTAACACTGTAAATTCAAAGTGTTGTCGTGCCTCAACCCATGTACGAGGGAAGTTATGACCCACATGTAAAGAACGCAGGTCCTCATAATCAACCATAGCTCTCAAACCAGCCACATGATCAACGACATTGTCAAAAGCTGATGTGATTGAGAATATAACATCAAACTTATCTCTTTCCATAGCAATAATTTTCTTGTGTCTGACATCTTTTTGGGTCTCTAATATCCACAAAACTTTCGTTTCCCTTTGCTTATCCTTCATATGTTTTGTCAGCTACAAGCACATGATCATCAGTTGTAGTTGGTTCTTTCTTCTTGCTGTTCAAATGAGTATGACTACAGACTTCATAACTATAGGCATTGCTTGGCTCCATTTTCATGATTTGCATACCATTTCTTGCTTGATCATTGGTGGGAATTGAAGTTGGAGTATCATTTCTATTCAGATAAGCAAACCCAATATCAGCTTTTTACAAATGCTTCCTTCTTGATGGCAGCATTCCACTTTTTTCAACTTTCTGAAGCCTCTTTTGCACATGCATATCACGTGAGATCCGTTGTGATATAAGATGGGAAGCTGCTCATTCTTTTTTGCTATATAAACAACAAAGTCTTGCAGTCTCTACTATAAATGACAAAGCCATATGTTGTGATATGTATTCTTGCTTTTTCAAACAATCCATAAGAGAGCTCGCTGACTTGAGAGTGGATATTTCCTTGCCATGGACCATTGCTTCCACTATGCTCATCCTAAGAGTTTTGCATCTCCTTGGGCTGTAGCGAGAGAGGATTATTCAGCTAGTTTGAGTGATTCAGCTGCACACCACCATTCAAGCCAACCATAAACATGACGAACAGTCTTTTTAGCTCATTGCATGGGCAAAGGTAGAAACTTGCCATGATCACCAGAACAACAGGAAATGGACTGCTTGTTGACATGAACTGAGGTGTTTTCTCCTTGAGACTGTGAGATAGCTTGTTGACCTAAACTGAGGCATTTTCTCCATGAGCCCAAAGCTCACTAACTTGAGCTCGAGCTTCTCAGAAGGACGTGTTGACATCATTTGAGACGTTTCTTCTTTCAGCTCGCTAACCTGAACTCATGCTAATTCTCAAAAGAGTTTGTTGTCCTAAAAGGAGACAACTCTTCTTTGAGTCTGTGAGAGACTTGAGCTAAGGCATCTCATAAAAGCTCACTGACTTGAGATGAAGGCCGATATACTGACCAATTCTTGGCTCAATTCTTGGCTCGACGGGCCTAGAATCCAATGACTGCATTTAGGGTTTATGGTCTAGATGCACGTTTCACTATGAAAACTGAACCGTTTGGAGCACGCTTTAGTCCTATGGGTTTGTCTCGGTGTGTAGCATAGGATGGAATGGAGGGTCTTAAAAATGGACTCCGTTCAACAATAACTAAAAAGACATCTACAAACTTAATGTACAATGAAGGATCATAATCACTAAGATGAAATCGGAGTGATATGAGAAACGAGTTTAGCCTTGCATACCAAGACCTTTGTGCTTGTTTAAGTACATAAAGACTTTTGAACAAAAGACATACTTTTGCTTCTTCACCAACTTTTACAAATCCAGGTGGTTGCTCCATGTAGATCTCGTCCTCAAGATATTAATTGAGGAAAGCATTAGATACATCAAGTTGAAACATCCTCCAATTGTGATAACATGCAAGAAAAATGAGAATTCTTATAGTTACCATTTTTGCAACAGGTGCAAAAGTGTCTTCATAGTCAAGACCTTTGATCTGAACATATCCTTTGGCACAAAGTCTTGCTGTGAATTTGTTGATGGATTTATCATTGTTGTATTTGATCTTGAATACCCATTTGCATCCAATAACATGCATGTTGCTAGGTGGATTGACAAGCTCCCATGTATTGTTTGAAATCAAGGCTTCATACTCAAGGGTCATTGCTTCAACCCCTTTCTTGGATTGAAGTGCCTCTTGGATATCTCTTGGATCTTCATGTAATATGAAGAATGCATGATAGGAAGTGTCATCCTCCACTTGCTTGCCTTTCTCCACATATGTGAGCCTACTTGGCTCGGATCTTTCTTGTGGATCTTCTAGGTGTAGGTGCTTGAAGTTGCTCCTCCTCGAGCCTCGACCCCAACATGTCTTGATTATCATCAAGATTGATAATGGTTGATCCTGCATGAGATTGCTTCATCCTAGCCTCATCCAAGTTATACTTTTGATCTTCATGGAAGATCACATCTCTACTTACAACATTCTTGTTAGTAGAGGGAACATAGACTTTATATGCTTTCTTAGAAGATTCATATCCAATAAAAATGCCTTTAATAGCACTAGGATCATTCTTTTTCCTAGTCTCTAAAGGAACATGCACAAAGCATAAACAACCAAAGATCCTAAGATAATCTACCTTAGGCTTTTCTTTGTGCAACATTTCATATGGTGTTCTTCCTTCTTAGCAAGATTTGGAAGTCAATTACAAAGATAATTGGCACATGCAACTACTTCTCCCCAAAACTCCTTTGGTAGAGATGTTTCTAGCCTAATGGCTTTTGCACATTTACAAAGTGTTCTATTTTTTCTTTCAGCAACTCCATTCTGGTGAGGAGTATAAGAACATGAAACTCTCTTTATATTCCTTCTTGCTTACAATAGTCATTAAACTTATTAGAGGTATATTCACCTCCACTATCACACCTCAAAGCTATTAGTTTGAAAGAAAATTGATTTTCAACATATGCTTTGAATGTAAGGAAGACATCAAACACCAAGGCTTTAGAAGATATAAGGTAAATCCAAGAAAATCTTGTGTAATCATCTATGAAGGACACAAAACATATTGCTCCTCCTTTGTTCTTGGAAGAAGAGAAATGAACATCTGAATGCAAGAGCTCAAGTGGTTGATGAGTCTTGATGTTGGATCTTGGAAAAGGTCTTCTATGAGCTTTGGCCAATACACATGCTTCAAAGGCTAAGGCTCCTTTGTCATAGACTTTGGTAATCCAATTGTTTTTCCTTCATTGACCATTGATTGTATGGCTTTGAACTTGGGATAGCCCAATCTTTTATGCCATAAATCTTCTTGATGAACCTTGGTCTTATAAGCAACATCACACAAGTTAGCATTCTCTCTAGGATCTAACTTGTAAAGCTTTCCAAATCTAGGTCCTCTAGCTATCACCTCATTCTCCGTAGAGATTACACATTTGTCAACATGAAATTTGACATCTAAACCACTATCAAACAATTGTCCAACACTAATGAGGTTCTTGGTTAGTTTAGGCACATAAAGTACATCATGCAAACACAAAGTCTTTGATGATACTTCATTCAACGGAATACTCCCTATCCCTTCAATTCCACACTCAACATCATTTGCAGTATAGATTGATCTTTTTGTACCTTCATAAGACATGAGACTTGTGAGAGAATTTCTAGAACTAGACATATCCCATTATCTATCCACCATATTTCTTCACTTTTGAAAGATAAAGATGAAAACCTTGACATCATTAAAGAATCCTCCCTATCACTCTCATTGCCCTCACACTCTTCCTCATTAATAAGGTTAGCTTGCTTAAACTGGTTCTTTTTCTTGAAACAATTTGATGCATAGTGGCCTTTCTTGCCACAAATAAAACATTTTGTTCTTGACATCTTCTTCTTGCCATTGGATGTTGTAGCTTGTGAGGAT
Organism: Diphasiastrum complanatum; assembly: GCA_029204225.1. Classification (NCBI taxonomy): domain Eukaryota; kingdom Viridiplantae; phylum Streptophyta; class Lycopodiopsida; order Lycopodiales; family Lycopodiaceae; genus Diphasiastrum; species Diphasiastrum complanatum. The sequence continues at coordinate 39,149,194 of CM055101.1, read as the reverse complement.
TGATCCTCATCACCTTCTTTGACTTTTTTCTCTTTGCTCTTGCCTCTTGACTTCTCCTTGGTGAAGAGTGCTTTGTCATCTCCACCATCCTTCATTGAGAGTTTGTTGATCATGTTCTCTTGTCTGCTTTCTTAAGCAATTAAAAATCCTTGAAGACTTTCCAATGCTGGTAGCTCCTCCCTGATAGCATAGGTTTGGACAATGTTTTCATACTCATCTCTTAATCCATTAAGGACTACTTGAACAAGTTCATTGTTCCTTAGAGTATTTCCAATGCATGCTAATTCTTTGTGAAGATCTTTAGCTCTCATGACATAGTTGAAGCACTCTCATCAACTCTTTGATAGCTTAGAAATATTTGATTTCTAAGTGTGAGTAGTCTTGATGTGTTCTTTGTTTCAAAAATTGTCTTAAGGATGTCCCAAGCATCCTTGGCCGAGATGCAAGAACTAATTTCTCTTAACACTTCATTGGACACATTTATTTTAATAAAATTAACAGCAATCCTGGATCTCTTCTTGAATCTTTGAGCTTCATTAGGAGCTTTAGGTTCTACTTCAATTCCTAACACAACGTCCATTATATCTTCCTTCAAAATAGCATAGTTGAAATATGTTAACCTCTCACTATGTTCCAAGAGATATGAAACCATGGATGTCATGTTCTCATTGAGAAATTTTCTAGTAATGACAAAAAAAAAGTGAAATTGAATGTGTTGCTTCTCTCTCAACCTAGGATCTAGCTTGAAATGTTGATCCAACCTATTGAAATCTTGCAACAAAATATGTGGGATCTTGCTCACAACAAAGAATCAATCAACTTGAATTTAGATCTTGCCTCTATCTAGTGATGAAGCACTCACAAGTTTGATGTCAATTTATTCCACGAGTTTCTAAAGATTACAAAACCCTCTAGGATCTCACATACAACCCAAACACAACCCTCTTGTGTGAAATGATGTGGCTATGACCTCAAAAACTTGTCTAGAACAATTCTATCTTTGATTAACAACACAAAATGAGAATTTTGATGAGATTGAATAGATGTGTGCTCTCGTTGGCATATCCCTCAAGATGGGGTGCACTCCCTACCTCTTTAATTGTCTTTATCTCTCTAAAATCAAATCAAATTGAACTAGAAACTAAAGCATCACACTCTACTCTTCAATACCTTTCCAACAAGCAATTAAACACCAAATTTGGATCAGACCTTGAGATATACCACCTAAATGAAAAAGGCTGATCTCACACATGCAAGTCCTCTGGTCTGTACAGGGCTCATTTGAAGCAAATAAGGCTCGATTTGATTCACCTATGATGCAAAACTTGTTTGATTGCAAGCAAGTTTGTCTTTCTTTCCCAAATCCGAGCTCCTTCAAGCAATTACTCTCAAGAATTGAGCAAGCTATGATGAATGCACACTACCTCAACCAAGCTTTGATACCATGTAAGGTTTTAGCATGTGTAAACTTTCCAACCTTTGAAGGATCTTATGAGGTGTTGTGATTGCACATGAATGATCAAACAACAATATTACTTGACAATTCAAGACAAGAGCACAAAAAACATATCATAGACTCAAAAAAACAAAGTACTCACTATGATAGATAGTGACCAAAAACGTTTCTAAGTGTTTACTATGAGGAAAACTCCTTGCTCTTGCGTAGAGAGAGAATGTACAAGCAACAAATCTCACGTAGAGAGAGAAACCTCAAAAATTACAATATGAAAAACTAGCCAAATTCTTACATGATGAGGCCCGAGTTCTAAGGTGGATTTGCATGTGATCAATGGTTGATCCACAACTCTTAGTTAAATCTTTTCTCGTAGATCCACATGCCAAACTACATGCATGATGTTGCATGGATTGCATGTCACTTTCCTAGATGAACTAGACATGTGTAGATCATGTATGTTAAATGGCATGTTGCATTCTACCTAACCCTAAACCGTGAGTGTCCAGCCAGGTTGGGTGGCCTAACCAACTTGATTTGATTGGCTATAGCTTTTTATGCTCACATCTGATCGATGTGAAACAAATTGCAACACAATCTTGACTGTACTAGCTTTCTAACAAGCTATCAAGCATAGATTTTCGATCTATCTTGGAGGTGAACCAAATAGTGAAAGTTGGCTGATCCTCACACGTTTCTGAGCACTAAATTCTGTATAGTACCAGGCCAGGTCCAATAAATGTGATTATGACTCCTCTTGATACTAAAATCACAACGATAGCAAAGGAGTCAACTACACTCTCTAGATCTTGATTTCAAGGCAAATTTTCACATCACTCTTGATGTATGCATGGACACCTTAGTTAGGCTCTAATACCATGTTAAAAATTTCACACGTATGGGACAACCCAAAAGTGTGTTTGATCTCCTAAGATGTGAATGATTGCACAATAATAGATCAAGCGTAGATTGAATTTCAAGATCTCTCTCACAAATCTAAGGCAAGAGCACAATGAAATATGCATATATCACTCTCCAAAGTACATTCACACGTGTGGAGACTTGAGATGGAAAAAAACTAAGTACAAAACAGCCTTGCTCTCGAGTAGAGAGAGAATCCAAGTACCCATAATCAGGTAGAGAGAGAGCCAAAAATGCTCAAAATGTAGAAACTCTCATTAACTCCACAAAACTTCATGTATAATTGATCTAAGACACATATAAGTAGCAACTAGAGGTGAAGGTGAGTGAAACATGATTGGACTCCTTCTTTTCCTCTTCTAAATATGATTGGCTTAGTGACATATTGACCCTCACACTTGATTGGACCAATTTGGTGGATTTCTAGATTTTCATTGGTCACTAGCTCTCATGGCAACACATAGGAAAGTGTCACACATCCAACTTGATCATGACAAATGTAACAAACCTAACCTAGCTCGAGCCACATCAAATCCTAGCTTTTGATTGGTCACTAGCTCTCATGCCAACACATAGGGAAGTGTCACACATCCAACCTCATGATGACAAATGTAACAAACCTAACCTAGTTCAGGCCACATCAAATCCTACTTTTGGCCAAATCATGACTTTACATGTGTACTTGCCCATTTTGCCTCTAAAGTCAATATTGGCCCTATCTCCTACTGACATGTGGATAGACGTCTACAAAATTTCAAGTACCCCTAACTCAACATAGATCTAATATGATTATGACTACTTTCCACACGTGAGAACATGTTCCACACATGAGAACATGTTCCGTAGATGTGAGATCTCCATATGTAGCAGAAAGGAATTATAGAACCATTATGGAAAGTGCGTATTCCATGATGAAGCAAATGGGCTTACCAAATTCTTTTTGGTCAGAGATGTGCAATGCAACAACATTCTTGCAAAATAGAAGTCCCATAGTTGCAGTTTCAAATGTAATTCCCAAAGAAGTGCTTACAGGAATGAAGCCTAGAATCGACAAATTTTGATTCTTTGGGTGTAAAGCTTATGTACACGTGCCAAAGGAGGAACGAAGCTTGATGCCAAAGCAATCAACTGCATCTTTGTGGGCTATGATGATGGGAAAAGGCATACATGTGTTCTGATCCTGTAATGAGCAAGATTCACATTAGTAAGGATGCCATCTTTAATGAAATGCATACTTTTGATGATGAAGACCATGCAGGTGATGATAGCATCAAAAGACTTCCCACAATCTTGGAAGAAGATGAATTAGAGGTTCCACAAGATGTTGCACAAGAGGATCAGGCTTGAGAAGACGAGTATGAGAGAACTCCACTAATCCATCAGCCTAGGGGAAGGTATTTTTCAATAGGTGCAACAAAGGAAAAACCTGCTGGAAGCAAGAAATGATCCTTGGACACTCCTTGGGACACATACTCACCAAGAAGTGTATCACCAGAATCTAAGGTACCCAAATGGTATGAGAAGATAATGAAAGATGCGAAGATGAATCAACATGGATCTAGTTCACTAGAAGAAGTGAGAAGTTCAATGCAGGAAATGAAAGCTCTTGATCATTATCATGTGAACTATGCCCTAATGAGCGACATTTTGGAGTGTCGAGAGCCATCGACCTTTGATATGGCAAAGAATCTCAAAGAGTGGCAAAGGGCAATGGAAGAGTTGATGGTATCAATCCACATGCATGATACGTGGGAGTTGGTTGATCTACCACATGGAAAGCAACCCATTGACAACAAAATGGAACAAAGTTTCATGTGGATGGCACGATCGCAAAAAATAAGACATGCCTAGTGGTAAAAGTCTATGAGCAAAGCAAGGGGATTGACTATGAGGAGACATTTGCTCCAGTGGTTAAGTGGACTACGCTACGCCTAATTGTTGCCTTAGCATCCCATTTTGGGTGGAAGATCCATCAAATGGATGTGAAATCCACATTCCTGAATGGTGACTTAGAAGAGGAACTATACATGCTCCAACCACAAGGATTTGTTGCGAAGGGACAAGAACATAAGGTATGCAAGCTACACAAAGCACTTAATGGTCTCAAGCAAGCGCCACATGCATGGTATGGACGTATTGATCATTACTTTATCTCTCATGAGTTTATGAGAACAAGTTCAAATTAAAATCTTTAAGTTCTTATAAACAATGACAACATTAATGGCCTTGGTTGTGCTTTATGTTTATGATATAATTATCATGGAAAATGAGAATCTCATTCACTCCATCAAAGCCAACTTGTGCAAGCAATTTTAGATGACAGATTTAGACCTTATGCATTATTACTTGGGGGTTGAAGTATGTCAGAATGGCAATGACATCAAGCTATGTCAAAGCAAGTATGTTCATGAGATTCCATAGGACATAGTGGAAGCCTTCCATCACTCCATGCGAAGTTGGTAAGAAGTTGTCTCGTATTAATGACAGTGGTCCAGGTGATGTTGCACTATTTCGTCAACTAGTTGGAAGTTTGATTTATGTTACAACTACTTGTCTTGATATTTGCTATGTTGTGAACTTGTAGTTAATTTATGTCATTACTTACTTTGGATCATTGGAAAGCAACGAAAAGGATCTTGAAGTACATGAAGGGCACACCTAAACTTGGCTTGGTTTATAGGAATCAAAACACTTTACCTAACCTACAAGGTTATGTTGGGCTGACAATATAGATGATAAAAAGTCAACTATTGGGTATGCTTTCAACTTTGAAAATGGCTATTTTTCATGGTCTAGGTAGAAGCAGGACACCATTTCTCTTTCATCGACAGAAGCTGAGTATAAAGCTTTAAGTTCTGCTACTCAAGAAGCTGTTTGGTTGTGGCGATTGGTGAGTGAGATTGATATGAAGCAAATACACCCTAATATTATCTTCAGTGATAGCCAAAGCAGGATAAAGTTGGCCAAAAATCCAGTCTTTCATATTGTGTGTGAAAAGTTACAATCTGATAAGTTTGAGACTTTTGGAACTAAGCTTGGCATAGAAATAGTTATGTAAAAAGTTTTCTTTTTGTCAATAGTGAAGTGTAATACTATCATGGAGGTATGTTCCATGAATAGCATAAGTCATAGATCAAGCAAGATGTCGATTATTGAGGGAGAGAGTTAAATTAGCAATAATCGATGTGTGATTTTTTTATGGCTATACACGTTTTGCTTAATTTTAGAATTATCTCTTGCATCATCTTCATGAACGAGGAGATAATTAGCATATAATGCAAGAATGAATGCTGATCCATCATTAAGAATAAGGATATGAACTGGATTATGTTCTCTCAAAATGGATTTAAGAGATTAAAGAAGGATTTTGAGTTGAGTATGCCAAGAACTTGGATATACCTTCATGATCTTGATGATCTCTCCATGATCATGCCAATCCCTTGCCTTCAAGAACCTTTGCTCACATAGAGCAACACCAATCCTCACCTTTCCCTCCTTTACCAATGAACTTGGGCCTTGATATCTCCATCTTGGACTTTGAAGGTCTCATTGGAGTTCTCGGCCCTTGACTTTTTCCTTGCACTTGACTTGGCTCCTATCCATCAATGAGTTGAATAAGGTGCTGATACAAAGGTGTTTCTGCAAGTTTGTTGGTCTTCCACTCATGAAAGATCACATTTCGACAACTTCTTTGGCGAAAAACGTGTAGAATCTACAATCTCTACTTGAAGAGAAAAACACTATCATTATTCCTATCATTGAAGTAGGATAATCTTTGGCCCTTACATTGGAGTGATCATGCACAAAGTGTGTAGACTCAAAGATTCTCAAGTACATTTCATTGAATGATGTTTTTCCTTTTATGACACCATTTTCAAACTATTAGTTATCCAATGAAATTGCTTTATCAACAACAAATGTAGATTGGAAAGCATTCAACTTCATTGTCTTGTCATATATACATAAAAGTACTCAACATCATCAATATTGAAGATAAGAGACAAGTCACTTCATGTCTACTAACACTATCTATGAACACATCAAAGATAGTAGCATCTCCAATGCTCTCCACTTGCAAGATGCACACTTGACTGGAAAATTTTCGTGCAATTTGATGACTCGATTTTTGTCATTGAGGACTCCCTTGGAGCTCTCAGATTTTGAGGCTGATCCTCAAGATCTTCCTCTCTTTGATGCTCCTCCTCAATTCTAGCAATATCACACTTTGAAAAGGTTGATTATTTGATTTGGATATGAATGGGCATGAAGCACTATCGATTGCCCTCTGTCAATTGCTACTCAAATCTAGTTATACCACATCTATTTGTATGTGTTTAGGCATGACATCGTTGGCCAGATGTATGATAAAGCCATCACTAGCCAGATGTATTTTGAATGAATGTGTGTAGCCATCGCTGGCCAGAAATTAATGCTGCTTGATTGTTGGATGCTCATAATGGTTATATTGAACCTGCCCACATATGTTTATGCATACTATCGCTAGCCAGAAGAGATACTACTCTCTGAGTACATGCTATCATGAAACACACATGATATACTCATGCTTCTTCTAACACACATATTACCAATATGTATATATGAAAAGCAATGCATCGATGATGTTCCAGCATACTATCTTACATATCGAAGGATAGTTTTTGTAATAACCATTGTGTAGAGATACATTGCGGCTATCCAGCGATGAGATAGTAAACCATTTTTTATTCACAATCCAGTGATGAGATTTTTTATTATTCTCTAATGTATGATCTCTATTATCATAATGAACACTTGAAAAATGTATGTTTTTTAGCGATACTTGCTATCATCCCTGTCTTTCACAGTATAGCAGCAACGTAACACAAATATTAGTATCATATCATTGGATTCCAGCATACTACTAAAGAAGGTATGAACACTGCTATCTATCTTTCTTCTCCAAGCCATGCAAGAGATATATTGTAGTATACGGCTACGAAAGCTTTGATAATGGGTTTTACAGAAGTTATGGATTATGACAATAACATATTTGTCATGCGTATGAATATGTAATGCTACACATAGAATTGCATACGGATTTAGATGGTTCTCAAAGGCATTCAAAAGCAAACATGGCCAATTCACAAGAGTCACTTGGGTCTACCATTCAGGTTGGTGTTTCTTGCATATTTCGATGGTGTTTTAAGATAAAAGCTTCAATTGAATATGTTGGCAGTGTTAGAGATGGTTAATCATAATAGTCGCGGGAAAATGCCTAAATCAGTTTGTCATATATATTCCTTTCTATAGCATGCTTTACCGTAGCATATACTAAATCATGGTGTCTTTTTTTTAAATGATGGCCCTCTTTTATGTCATAAATAAATGCACTTGTTTATAAATGTGGGTATTGCGTTTTATTACATCTTTAGTCACATTCATGGTTCAAAATATAATACAACGGTAGGATAGCTTGTGGACTATTGCATAGCATGGAATTTCAAGAGGTCACGAGAACCGTACATTACTTGTTTACAAGTACGAATTTTGGTATGGCATGGATTTGTCCCAAACTTCACGTGTTGGTCCAAGTTACTTACACATTTGCAGTTTGCTTTATGTTACACATCTCATTTCCAAATGTATTTCATATGTATAAGTAAAAGATAAGGGCCAAAACCATCAAACTGATTAGTATGGCACTCGTCCTGATACGGTAGCCATATGGTTTGGCCTATCGCTATATGCAATTCTCAGTAAGGGAAGATTGGACTATGAAATGTTATCTTAAATGCAAGCTGATTAGTTGAGTTAAACGTATTTTGTACATGGATCACAACTGACATTCAACGTTGACACCTGTTTTTCTCATTGTGCTAACTTGCGCAGTTTTGTGTGGTGGGATGCTGACAGGTACTAGCTGGATGTCTTGAAATATGTTTTGCTTTATGATGCTTTCTAGTACTGTATGCTATTCAGCTATGTTTTTCCTTGTTGGTTTATGAATAAAGGGTTTCAAAAGGTTTTGGTCTTGACTTGTCAAGAGAAGCTTTGATCTATTTCTCTCTCTATCTCTCTCTCTCTCTCTCTCTCTCTCTCTCTCTCTCTCACTTCCTCTCTGCCTTCTTCCTGCTTTACTCCTCCAGGGGTTGGCAGCAATCTTTACCTCCATGGATTTGGAACTCCGGCCCACTGTGCCATCATGGGATGAACTGATCAACTGATCAGGTGCTACTACTGCTCCATGCTATTACTGCATTAAGAGTAATTTCAGTTTATCTTAGACTAATATGCCTTCAAAAGAAATCAATTGTGATCTTATTGGCTTTAATGACATTTATGCATGTTTTCCATGCCATTATTGGACCGCCATATCTACTACCACACTGGACCTCCAAAGCAAAAATCATTGTAGCTATGTTGTTGGCAGGTAGTGGTTGATCAGGAACACTTCTGTAGCTTCAAAGTATATGATGTAATGCCTGTAGTTGATCATTGCCAAGATATAACCTTACCGTAAAATATGAGCTCTTTGGTTGTTATATGTAGAAGAAACAAGAGTCCACCTGAAGGCATCTTCAAATTAGCGGAAAGATCATGTTTATGCTGCTTGGCATTGTTTGGCAGGATATATACAGTGTTTGGGCATTTTTGCTAGATATTGCTGATCAGGTGTACGTGATAATTTCTTGGAGATGAAGGCAGCATGCTGAAACTGGTTCGATCTTAACATTTTAGTAGATCAGAACTACCTGCTTGGTACATTCCTACTGAGTATGAGCTTTGAAGTTCTGAACACTTCCATCAAAAAATCTACACCCCTTGATATCTCCCTTGCTCACGACATTGGACTATATCTCTCACTGGCTTCATCGCTCTCCACTAGATCGTGTTCTCTCTCTCGGGCGTTTTTGCTAATCTCTCTCTCTCTCTCTTTGTGGATCGTGTTCTCTCTGGGGCGCGTTTGCAAAGGAACCACCCCACCAAAAGACTCAATGGTGCCATTGAAGGTCGAGATTGTGAGCGTTTCCTTGGACAAATCACCTGTCATATTGGATTGATCCGCATACATAGATAGATACTAACAATCAGGCATACACAAAGTGATTTGAGCGGTTCTGGCGACTGCAAGGCATGCTGGGTCCAAGCAGGAAGCAACAATATACGATGATGATGCTGCAGGATTAAAGGCAGGTAAGGTGGCTGTGATGGGCTGCAAGTATGACAACGTCGTCCGTAGAAAGTACAGATGAGATCGCTCCCAGTGTCGAGTACTGCAGTGAAAGTTTGAGGGGCACTGCATGCTTGGTCGACGTTCTTAAAATTATGATCCGAGCTATTCCAGACGATTGCATTGCTGGAATCCAAGAGAACGAGATCTCCTAAATTCAGTAGTTGAAGGGATCGCACACCCTTTCATGATGTACCGGTGCTCCATGCAACTGAGTTCCCATCACAAGCAACTACAGATCACTATTCTTTGAAAGAGCAAGGGAGCAAGTATTACCCTTTAAAATCTTTGTACAATCTGACTCCCAGATCCAAAAACCAGCGACTTCAACATCAATGGTGCAGTAGTCTTCTGTAGCATTTTTATCACACCTATGAACCTGAGCACGTTTAAGCGATGCTAGAGAAAGATGGTTATCAGAAACCTTGTCATGATGCTTTATCATTCTTTCACTAAAGAAGACTACTGCAACATTGATGTTGAAGTGGCTGGTTTATGGATCTCGAAATCAGGTTTTACTAAGATTTCGTAGGGTAATACTTGCTCCATTGCTCTTTCAAAGGATGGTGATCCATTGCTTGATGGGAACTCAGTTGTTTGGAGCACATGTACATTAGGAAAGGGTGTGCAATCCCTTAATCATCTAGAAGAGCTTGGATCATAATTTTCAGAACGACCAAGTATGCACTGTTGGAACACCCATGGCTGCGCCTATTCCAGCACTCACGCCTAGCTCTGAAGGACATTCAAGTAGTGCTACCTTAAGCTTGCAGCTAGTAACGATAGCTCCTTTTATGAGTGATGACAACAATCTTACTGTTTCTGTGTTCTTGTTATCTGAGCTCAGTGTGCTGACAGAAGAACCTTAAGAGCTGCAATTTGTTCAGAACTCAAGGACATCATTATGCCAAGGAAAAAGGGTAAGGGTCATTCTGGAATGAATGTCATCAACAAACAGACGGAAGATTTACTTATTTTTTCTGTAGTTAATGATGGAATCATGAAACATGCACAAATCTGCCAGGTGCAAGTCGATTAGTTCAGTAGAATCTGGTAATATGATACATTCTGTCATACTGGCCTTGGTCATGAATTTCGCGCATGGTTGACTCAATAGATGTATTCTTGTTGTCAACCTAGTTCTTGCAACCAAATTCGTCTACAAGAACACAGAAACAGTAAGATTGTTGTCATCACTCATAAAAGGAGCTATCGTTACTAGCTGCTAGCTTAAGGTAGCACTACTTGAATGTCCTTCAGAGCTAGGCGTGAGTGCTGGAATAGGCGCAGCCATGGGTGTTCCAACAGTGCACACTTGGTCGTTCTGAAAATTATGATCCAAGCTCTTCTAGATGATTAAGGGATTGCACACCCTTTCCTAATGTACATGTGCTCCAAACAACTGAGTTCCCATCAAGCAATGGATCACCATCCTTTGAAAGAGCAATGGAGGAAGTATTACCCTACGAAATCTTAGTAAAACCTGATTTCGAGATCCATAAACCAGCCACTTCAACATCAATGTTGCATAGTCTTCTTTAGTGAAAGAATGATAAAGCATCATGACAAGGTTTGTGATTACATTGAGCGTACTACGAAAATGTTTCATCAAATCACAGTTTGATTTTGAAAGAAATCAAAGAACTTTCCGTTTTTGCATTTTTGGTCCAATTGTTTTACTTTTGAGAATTTGATATGTTTTCGTTGCAATTTTCTCTAGATCAGTACACAGATGTCTCCTATATCCAGAACACTACACAGGCAGCCAAGAACACTACGAATCGTATAGAATCATCCGCACTTCAAGCATTTCTCACAAGCCTCTCCTGGAAATACTCACAAGTGAAGAAGGTAAAACAAGAGGACCTCGATGGCCTACCTCCCCGAAGGAGTATAGACCATCACAAAGAGTAGCCAACTCCAAAAAGAGGAGGATATATAGGTGCACAAAATGGGAGCCCTCTTTCTCTCTCTCTCAAATAAATTATGAATACAAGTCATTGCCATTGGGATTCTAAATTCAATGATTTATTCTTTTATAGAAAGATGGATAGTGCTCAAAGCATATATTGTACAACAATTAGATTGATTATGATAGTCTATTAGAGCGTTATATATGGACATAATATAGTTTTCTTTTTGGATTTTAGATTTGTAGACTAAGGTTATAAGGTAATTGTTTTGCTAGATTAGATTACTCTTTTGATTGGTCTCGAATATCAACCGGTCCAGTGTCGCCAAACGAAGTCCATTTTTTAGACCGTCTGTTCCGTCATGTGCTGCACACGCCAATATGAACCTACAGCACTAAACTCAGCTCCAAATGGTTCAGTACTCACAGCAAAACATGCGTTCGAACTAGAAACCCTAAACGTAGTCCTGGGATTCTAGGCCCATCGAGCTAAAAATTGGTCGAATTCAGGAAAAAATAGTCGAAACTTTTATGTAGATGACATAATCCTACGTGGAAATAATTTGGAGCTAGTTGAGGAAACAAAATGTGCACTTGGTAGTGAATTCAAAATGTAAAATCTAGGAATTCTTCACTACATCTTAGGCCTAGAAATTGACTTTTGGAAAGATCATGCTTTCATAAGTCAATCTTAGATATGCTCTTTCCATGCTTAGAAAATTTCAAATGGAAAAGTGCAAGGGCATAGATACTCCAATGGAGCATATTGTAAAAGATCCTATAAAAGAGGATGAAAGATCCTTCGAGGATATCACTCTTTTTAGGAATCTTATTGGCTCCCTCATTTCGTTAACTGTAACTAGGCCAGATTTAAGCTTTAGTGTGCACAAATTAAGCCAATTCATGCAAGATCCAAAGGTTTGGCATTGGAAGTTGGCAAAGAGAATCTTGAGATATGTATCTTCCACCTTAGACTATGGATTAATCTATAAAGGTGAAGATCTAACATTGGTTGCATTTTCAGACTCGGATTTTGCAGGAGACAAAGTGGATAGAAAATCTACAAGTGCATGCACAGTTTTGATTGAAGGAAATCTAGTTTTTTGGTTATCCAAAAACAAGCTACTATATCTTTGTCATCTTGTGAAGCAGAGTACAAAGCTCTTACAACTACCACAAAGGAGGTCCTATGGATTAAGAGGTACCACTCATGGAGCTAAAGTGCATTGAAGATGAAGACCTATTATCAAGAATGATAACATCTTGGCTCAAGCTCTTGCAAACAATCCTATATTTCATGCAAGAAGCAAACATATTGAGGCAGCACACCACTTTGTAAGAGAGAAGTGAGTGGGAGAGAGATCTTGTTGGAGCATGTTGAATCATCATCTTGTATTTTTCTCGCCAGCACCTCAAGATCAAGGGCAGGATGATCCGAGTATTGGAAAAATGGAGGGAGATCAGTCAAAGGACCCACCAGACACTGAAGCAGGGCCTTCTACTTCTACAGTTGTACCACTGTTTCGAAGACTAGCCACCATCAAGGAGGAAATACAAATATTTTTGTAGCAACATCCATATGAATCCTCAGGGGTGGCTGGATAATAAAGTTTAAAACATCAGAACTAGAAGCTGGCAAGGAATTGGAAAAGCTGCCATCCTTGGGAGAACAACCTCCATGGCGCAAGTCTGTGTTCGAGAAAACTCCAAATTCCATCAGAAGTTATGTGGCAAGTTCGTGCCAACTGAGAGTGGATCCATACTACATGCCCATGCCGAGAAGGAACCAATGGAAAGATGGTGGTGTCACACGCCAATGGATAAAATTACCGTCCATAGACCCAATTGGCCTATCATCCATCAAGGGTTCAGATGGAATATTTCAGTGGAATTTCATAGGGCTCTCCAAGCCTATTCACGGGAACATATGAATTCACCAGATCCGGCGGTCAGACAGTCCATATTATTTGCAAAGTATTTGGCTATGTTGGCGTCAATTCAATCCAATGGGACAACTGTTTGCCAGTACTTTTCTTTATCCTAATCTTCCGATGGCATCAGACAAAGTCCAACATCAATTGCCAATAGCCAGACTGTACTATCGTGCGACGATGCTGGGTGGTTCATGGAAACAAAAATTCAGTTCTTGGATGACAACTAATTGGTTGTCTGGAGTCAATAAGTGCCTTCTACCGCACATAAGAGATTTCAACGAACTGTGCTTGGAATCTATAGAGAAAGTCCAATACCATCTCATAACGAATTAGAGTCCAAAATAAAAATCTTATGAGGTGTCATGGGACCGCCACTAGTTTTGGTGGGGAATACTATTGGAGGGTTTGCGTATCCCAAGGCAGCCCTAACCACAACTTCACGATCCTAACATGTCCTTGGTTTGAGCACTAAAAATGTTAGGCATGTGAATTTTTTCTGATTGATTGTGTTGGAGCATAATTTAGGATTGCACAGTGGCTGCTTGGGAGTCTTCAAATTGTAAAAAGTTGTAAGGTTGAGTCCTATTCTTTATTTATCTGGTAATAAAGATGTAGGTGCTTCGAATGGAAGAAGAACCACATTTACTGAATTTGAGATCTGTGTAATTTGGGCAATGTTAGCCCACCTCCACAGAAAAATTTGCAATTTTTCTTAAATGGATTTGTTTAGTGCAGCAGCCAGCTTGAGTAGGTAGAGCCCAATTAATCGGACATGGTAATTTCCCAGCTTTTTCTGAGCTTCATAGGCAAGGCGTAGAGTTTGTCATAGCATCCTCTTTTGGTCTTTTGAGAGTCTTCAAATGATGTCCCTTTTACAGCACAATAACTGATGCTGCAAGACAAATGTCTGTACCACAGTGAACCCATTTCACGTTGCAGGCCTTTAAAGGACCTGCCACACGCTTGCCCTATTTGAAAAAAAGCATGTTGTAGCCTCATCTATGTATTGTTCTAGGCTCTACACATTCTTAATTGCTCTTTGAACTGTGGAAGCATCAAACCTTTTTTAGTATACACAATACAATTTGATCGTGAGAAATGATTCATACTTAGTTAAAAAAATGCAATGAATAAACTTCTAGAAAAGGCTAGCAACAGGACTTAATCGACCTTGTCAAAGTCCTCATACAGAGGTGCAATTTAGTGAGAGACTGTAAATTAGAGATAGGCTGAAAACAATATTAACACTGGTTAGCTCAGTTAAGGACACTAGTTCAAAGATGTGTAGGGGATGTTTTTTTTCTTTTTTAGGCCCCTAGTCAAATAAAAAAATGATATTAATCATCTTTAGTTGTAGATTGCTATATGATCGTGAGTTTGTTGTCTACGAATGTGATATTCTATGCACTTTATTGTTCTTAACTTGGTATTCAAAGCAATTTATCTGGCTGGAGGTGGAGGAGATTATTATCTAGCTACCAGATGTCAATTCTCAACTGTTTCACAACCATCGTGTCGACTGCTAACAAAAGTATTGGCATTATGTCAATTATTTATCTATCAGCTACCAAGCCATCTGTAACATACATCAATCCGTCTAAAGAAATTGGCCTATATATTGGTATTATGTCAATTATTTATCTATCAGCTACCAAGCCATCTGTAAAATACATCAATTCGTCTAAAGAAATTGGCCTATATATTGGTTGATGAATTACTTGTCCAACAATTGCACTATGCTAGTGCAGACATAACATACATAATTAGCATACATATTTATTACTTAATAATAAATAAGTTATTGGTTTACAGTTAAGGTGCCAACAGAGCACTAAAAAATATTTGGGGTACATTTTGATTCCCTATTGGGTAATCAACCTACATATACCAATCTGACTAATCAAACTACCACCATTGATTTGCAAGAAAACGCTATCATTATATTTATTACTCAGTACAACTTTTCAATTACCAAATGTTGTTAGCAACGATTATTACTAGCTATAATCAAACAATATATTAATCATCACAATCAAATATTTAGTAGCAATGTGCATGAATTGACATGTGTTTACTAATGGTGCTAATGCAGCTACTAGGCATTCATTGCATCATCTACGATTATTTGAGGTGACTTTTATAGTTGATATATATCCTATTTTGTTTTCCATGTACACAATACCATATACCTCTTTGCGAGGTGACTGTTGAGGTGACTATTGAGCAGTCAATAGTTACTGTCCAAGCCATATTCTTTTACCAATACAGAATTTTTTTCATGTGGTCATTTGGTCGTCATCATGCATGAGAAGACTGGATGAGTAAATGCAAGCTATATTGGATGATAACAGTTTCAAACTTTGTTGCCAAGCTCGAGAAATTTTTTTGTTACTTTCATGGGCAACATATATATAAGATCATTTATCACATCATGTTGCTTTTGGTTCCACCTTGGATTTATGCTCATTTTGTTTTTTTATCATTTTTGGGCTCCTAGTTTAGCTCCATACCTTGAAGTACATGAGACATTTTCTATTTAGATAAGAGGAATAAACAGAAAGTGCATGTAGTAGTCAATACGATACACACTTATGATATGAGGGGTTGTTAAAATCACTCATGAGATAGATATAATTAGATTAATCACATTTACATCTAGAGGTTTTATGTGTATCTACGAATGGACAATGATGAAGCTAACCAGAGATAATTCCTCAAACTACACCTAGACAAGAGCCTTGACACTTTCTATGCTATTTCTTGTGAAATAAAATGAAAAAGATCCATTCTGTTTGATTGATCTATGACCCAAGTGATAGCACAAACAATTTTACACATTGTTAGGCAAAAGCACTTGCTTTTGCATAGAATATAGAAAGATTCAACATGAATGGATTCACCCTACTAAGAAACTTGAGAAGTGCATTAGATTTGATTCATAACTCGTTTAGAGTGGGCCTAGTTGATTCATAGCTCATACATATGCATATATCATCATACTTTCCACCTTATCTCATAAGAGGGGAGAGAGACAAGATAGAAATTTTTAAGGGCATCACCAATGAGATCAAGGGCTCTCAATCACTCAATCTAATGCATTGTAAATTAGGTTTGGCATTTACAATCATCTAGACCCTATTCATAGTTCTCATTGCTTCTCAAGGGATCTACTCTTGCCATTATTTGGCTTTCATGATAAAGATGGCTTGGCTTGGAAGTGCATTGGCTATTAATCCTACTGGCACTTGGCATTCTTGATCTATCTTCTTGGCATGCTATTCGTTATATGTAGCAAAGTTGAGATAGACTTCTTATGCATAACTTCTATGTCGATGCCTACATGTTAGTGTGCTATCTCTTTGCATAACAACAATATTCTTATGGTATTATGCAGCAATAATGTACATGCATGGGTCATGGCCTACTACTACATGATTAGGATAAGTAATTTAAAGGATTTTCACAATCACTTTACTCTTGAGTCGCTCCCCGCCCCCCTCCCCTCTTTGATGTCTTTTATTGTGGAGAGCTACCATTTGTTCTCAACACATTGTGTAGCTTTGTCCTATTCGTATTTGTATTGAGATATACTTGATACTCCCATTCCATGACATTCATGATTTTCTATGTTGCTACATGCTATTAATGGTTCCTATGAGCTTCTATTTTCTTTTTGGTCTAGAGTATATCTCAACACCTATATATATAACCATAAAAATATCTCTTGTTTACCTAGGAGCCTATAGGCATAAGGTTCCATTGGTTAATCCACCAGGTAGTAGCTATGGTGTACCATACCATCCCATCCCACTAAGGGAATGTCTCGCCTAGTTTGGATGATCCTTGAGAGCTCTTATCATTCAAGCCTCAACTCATGTGAATGTCCCACCCATCGAGAAGATTTTGGACTTATTAAGATGCTAATTAGTCCTATGTGATACCTACTTCATTGATGTATAGGATTATACACTTTTTATGTGGAATTTACTGAATATATCTGGGTATTCATCATGGAAGTTCGTAATTCTTTTCGATGTGAGAATGGTGTCTTGCACCATATAGTAGATTCTTCTTGTGAATCCCAAGATCGTTTCATCCAAAAACATCCAAGTTGGATCTAGTCTTATACCTTTGGTGAACACAATGTCAAGAGTAGAAGGATAATTAATGTGAATGTGTGTTGGGATATCTTTAATAGTTTGCAATGCTAGTAATATTCCAATTGATGATTTTTTTTTTTTGTAACAAAGAAGAAAAGGAATAGTGTAAAAATCAGCTTATTGGAAATTGAGAATATTCAATCAAATTGTATAGTGAGAAAAGAAATCAAAATAGGAAGAATTGGTTGATGGACAAGTTTTCTCTTTTATAGAGTTTTTGCTTTGTTCTTTTTTTCTTTGACTCATCATGATGAAGAAATCAAGACGTAGAGAAATAGTAGTTTTTTTCCTAGTCTTCAGCTTTAGAGTCATAGTGATTAGGGGATCGAAAGTTATCGTTGTGTAAATCTTTGAAAGAAAAAAGTAAAACAACAAATATTGTGACAAAAAAATATTTATATATATTTTTTAAATTTAAAGTTTTGCAAAAATTGCCAATATTCAAGATGGTGTACAAACAAACATATGTTGTCATACTAAAACAAAAATTATGTTTGATAAACGACAATGCTAATGCAAAAATTTATCAAATTATTTTGTACATACTCAGATATGTATATACAAAAAAAAAAAAATCCAAAAGTGAAAATTTTATTAAATTAGAAATTCTAGAAAATATTTAAATATTAATCTAAAAAACAATAATTTTGATTTTTAGTATCTTAACATTTTTTAAAATTTTAAGCTTAAACCATGAATTATTGCATAAAAAATTAGATATTTGTAATATTAAACTTGTATTTTATTTTTTAAAATAGTAAAATATTTTTAAAATTGTATAAAATATATGAAAGATAACATTTTTTTAAAGAGCTCTTATTTTACAAATCTAATAAATTATAATGCATAATAAAAAAAAATTATTTTAAAATAAACAAGACGATGATTTGACTATTTTTATTTTTTTAAAGTATCATTTGCAAGAGTAGTGTTTTAAATACTATGAGCTTAAATACTATGTTATTTTTATAGTCTTTTTACATAAACGAACAAAAATAAACATGTCATGTTTTTTTTAACAACGTTCAACATTTTCTTAATAAATTGAATCAAACAAAAAAACAAATTAATAAACATAATAAGAAAAACGATACTTATTTTAATGCCAACACAAATTATATATTTTAAAAAAAATAACAAATTGACATAAATTTCAAGTAGATAACTATGAAAAGTACATAACTCTTTTCTTCAAAAAGAAATATAGATTATGCATCGGAAAAGTCAACAACTTAATTTATGTCATTTTCAACAAGAGTATTGATAAGTGTAGGTTGTGCCTATATTTTTTCAACATTCTCCATTTCAATATTGTAGTCTTGAATTAAAACATATGACAAATCTCTCTTGTTGCCAACTTTCTCACTAGCAGGAGGTTGTGGCTCCTTCGACAAGAGAATGATAGATTCTTTATTATCAAAATATTTTCCTGCTTCCCCTAACTCATCTGACAAAATTAATAGAGAGTTCATTCTTTTGAACATTTGGTTTAGTTTTGAAAATAAGATAATTTAACATATTGATTAGAAAGATTAAATAAAAAATAAGAATGTAAATTAAAACATATGTTGAACATAACATGTTAAATAAATCAGAATACAATTGTTGTTTATTTAAAAACTTACTAGATTGCATGCTTGATTCTTGTATTGCAAAACGTAAGTAAATTTTTTTGCACCCTTCACAACTTTTAAAAGAGGAGAAGTGCAGCATTTTCAAAATATTTGCATAATTTTTTGTATCTAAAATGAGATCCATCATTCAAACAATCTTTTATTTCGATTCCATAAAGAATATAAGCTATGGGAAGAGTTTAAGATTTTTTATTTTTTATTTCAGATTTTTTATAATTCCTTGCTATCACCTTTTTCAACATTGTAATATAGTTAGTGGCTGTTCATCAATTTTTATTGGAATATATGTTTATGTTTGATCCTCCTCATTCACTATTTCATCTCTCTCTCTCTCTCTCTCTCTCTCTCTCTCTCTCTCTCTCTCTCTCTCTCTCTCTCTCTCTCTCTCTCTCTCTCTCTCTCTCTCTCTCTCTCTCTCTCTCTCTCTCTCTCTCTCTCTCTCTCTCTCTCTCTCTCTCTCTCTCTCTCTACATACAGATTTAAACTTCTTCAAAAGCAAGCATGACCACTTCACAAGAATCGTTAGCGTCTACCATTTAGGTTGGTGCTTCTTACACTTCTCAAGGGTTTGAAACTTCAAAAATGATACATTGGCTGAATAAGAGATTCATTAATTAACGTAATTCTAGAAGAGCAGGTCGATTCATAAATCAGTTCATTACATATCTCTTTCTCAGACATGCACTATCATAGCATACCAAATCAATGCTTAGCATACGAATGATAATAACCTTCATTAGCTACTTAGTGATTGTGTACAAACGCTTTCATGAATGATTACAAATATTGTAATCATATTGGTTTTCCTTAAAAAGTCACGATCATGATTCATAGACAATATAACGATGTGATAGCTTGCGGACTCTTGTATAGCATGGATTTGCTCAAGAAGATATGAGTACCGTACATTACCTGTTTACAAGTAGGAATGCTACTATGGCATGGATTTGCCCCACACTTCATTTATCAGTCCAAGCTGCTCACTCGTTCACTAGAAGAAGTGAGAAGTTCAATGCAAGAAATGAAAGCTCTTGATCATTATCATGTGAACTATGCCCTAATGAGCAACATTTTGGAGTGTCGAGAGCCATCGGCCTTTGATATGGCAAAGAATCTCAAAGAGTGGCAAAGGGCAATGGAAGAGTTGATGGTATCAATCCACATGCATGATACGTGGGAGTTGGTTGATCTACCACATGGAAAGCAACCCATTGACAACAAAATAGAACAAAGTTTCATGTGGATGGCACGATCGCAAAAAATAAGACATGCCTAGTGGTAAAAGTCTATGAGCAAAGCAAGGGGATTGACTATGAGGAGACATTTGCTCCAGTGGTTAAGTGGACTACACAACGCCTAATTGTTGCCTTAGCATCCCATTTTGGGTGGAAGATCCATCAAATGGATGTGAAATCCACATTCCTGAATGGTGACTTAGAAGAGGAACTATACATGCTCCAACCACAAGGATTTGTTGCGAAGGGACAAGAACATAAGGTATGCAAGCTACACAAAGCACTTAATGGTCTCAAGCAAGCGCCACATGCATGGTATGGACGTATTGATCATTACTTTATCTCTCATGAGTTTATGAGAACAAGTTCAAATCAAAATCTTTAAGTTCTTATAAACAATGACAACATTGCCTTGGTTGTGCTTTATGTTTATGATATAATTATCATGTAAAATGAGAATCTCATTCACTCCATCAAAGCCAACTTGTGCAAGCAATTTTAGATGACAGATTTAGACCTTATGCATTATTACTTGGGGGTTGAAGTATGTCAGAATGGCAATGACATCAATCTATGTCAAAGCAAGTATGTTCGTGAGATTCCATAGGACATAGTGGAAGCCTTCCATCACTCCATGCGAAGTTGGTAAGAAGTTGTCTCGTATTAATGACAGTGGTCCAGTTGATGCTGCACTATTTCGTCAACTAGTTGGAAGTTTGATTTATCTTACAACTACTTGTCCTGATATTTGCTATGTTGTGAGCTTGTAGTTAATTTATGTCATTACTTTGGATCATTGGAAAGCAACGAAAAGGATCTTGAGGTACATGAAGGGCACACCTAACCTTGGCTTGGTTTATAGGAAGCAAAACACTTTACCTAACCTACAAGGTTATGTTGATGCTGATTGGGCTGACAATATAGATGATAAAAAGTCAACTATTGGGTATGCTTTCAACTTTGAAAATGGCTATTTTTCATGGTCTAGGTAGAAGCAGGACACCATTTCTCTTTCATCGACAGAAGCTGAGTATAAAGCTTTAAGTTCTGCTACTCAAGAAGCTGCTTGGTTGCGGCAATTGGTGAGTGAGATTGATATGAAGCAAATACACCCTAATATTATCTTCAGTGATAGCCAAAGCAGGATAAAGTTGGCCAAAAATCCAGTCTTTCATGCAAGAACTAAACACATTGAAATAAAATATCATATTGTGTGTGAAAAGTTACAATCTGATAAGTTTGAGACTTTTGGAACTAAGCTTGGCATAGAAATAGTTATGTAAAAAGTTTTCTTTTTGTCAATAGTGAAGTGTAATACTATCATGGAGGTATGTTCCATGAATAGCATAAGTCATAGATCAAGCAAGATGTCGATTATTGAGGGAGAGAGTTAAATTAGCAATAATCGATGTGTGATTTTTTTATGGCTATACACGTTTTGCTTAATTTTAGAATTATCTCTTGCATTATCTTCATGAACGAGGAGATAATTAGCATATAATGCAAGAATGAATGCTGATCCATCATTAAGAATAAGGATATGAACTGGATTATGTTCTCTCAAAATGGATTTAAGAGAGTAAAGAAGGATTTTGAGTTGAGTATGCCAAGAACTTGGATATACCTTCATGATCTTGATGATCTCTCCATGATCATGCCAATCCCTTGCCTTCAAAAACCTTTGCTCACATAGAGCAACACCAATCCTCACCTTTCCCTCCTTTACCAATGAACTTGAGCCTTGATATCTCCATCTTGGACTTTGAAGGTCTCATTGGAGTTCTCGGCCCTTGACTTTTTCCTTGCACTTGACTTGGCTCCTATCCATCAATGAGTTGAATAAGGTGCTGATACAAAGGTGTTTCTGCAAGTTTGTTGGTCTTCCACTCATGAAAGATCACATTTCGACAACTTCTTTGGCGGAAAACGTGTAGACTCTACAATCTCTACTTGAAGAGCAAAACACTATCATTATTCCTATCATTGAAGTAGGATAATCTTTGGCCCTTACATTGGAGTGATCATGCACAAAGTGTGTAGACTCAAAGATTCTCAAGTACATTTCATTGAATGATGTTTTTCCTTTTATGACACCATTTTCCAAACTATTAGTTATCCAATGAAATTGCTTTATCAACAACAAATGTAGATTGGAAAGCATTCAACTTCATTGTCTTGTCATATATACATAAAAGTACTCAACATCATCAATATTAAAGATAAGAGACAAGTCACTTCATGTCTACTAACACTATCTATGAACAAATCAAAGATAGTAGCATCTCCAATGCTCTCCACTTGCAAGATGCACACTTGACTGGAAAATTTTCGTGCAATTTGATGACTCGATTTTTGTCATTGAGGACTCCCTTGGAGCTCTCGGATTTTGAGGCTGATCCTCAAGATCTTCCTATCTTTGATGCTCCTCCTCAATTCTAGCAATATCACACTTTGAAAAGGTTGATTATTTGATTTGGATATGAATGGGCATGAAGCACTATCGATTGCCCTCTGTCAATCGCTGCTCAAATCTAGTTATATTACATCTATTTGTATGTGTTTAGGCATGACATCGCTGGCCAGATGTATTTTGAATGAATGTATGTAGCCATCGCTGGCCAGAAATTAATGCTGCTTGATTGTTGGATGCTCATAATGGTTATATTGAACCTGCCCACATATGTTTATGCATACTATCGCTAGCCAGAAGAGATACTACTCTCTGAGTACATGCTATCATGAAACACACATGATATACTCATGCTTCTTCTAACACACATATTACCAATATGTATATATGAAAAGCAATGCATCGATGATGTTCCAGCATACTATCTTACATATCGAAGGATATTTTTTGTAATAACCATTGTGTATAGCATTGCGGCTATCCAGCAATGAGATAGTAAACCATTTTTTATTCACAATCCAGTGATGAGATTTTTTATTATCCTCTAATGTATGATCTCTATTATCATAATGAACACTTGAAAAATGTATGTTTTTTAGTGATACTTGCTATCATCCCTGTCTTTCACAGTATAGCAGCAACGTAACACAAATATTAGTATCATATCATTGGATTCCAGCATACTGCTAAAGAAGGTATGAACACTGCTATCTATCTTTCTTCTCCAAGCCATGCAAGAGATATATTGTAGTATACGACTACAAAAGCTTTGATAATGGGTTTTACAGAAGTTCTGGATTATGACAATAACATATATGTCATGCGTATGAATATGTAATGCTATACATAGAATTGCATACGGATTTAGATGGTTCTCAAAGGCATTCAAAAGCAAACATGGCCAATTCACAAGAGTCACTTGCGTCTACCATTCAGGTTGGTGTTTCTTGCATATTTCGATGGTGTTTTAAGATAAAAGCTTCAATTGAATATGTTGGCAGTGTTAGAGATGGTTAATCATAATAGTCGCGAGAAAATGCTTAAATCAATTTGTCATATATATTCCTTTCTATAGCATGCTTTACCGTAGCATATACTAAATCATGATGTCTTTTTTTTAAATGATGGCCCTCTTTTATGTCATAAATAAATGCACTTGTTTATAAATGCGGGTATTGCGTTTTATTACATCTTTAGTCACATTCATGGTTCAAAATATAATACAACGGTAGGATAGCTTGTGGACTATTGCATAGCATGGAATTTCAAGAGGTCACGAGAACCGTACATTACTTGTTTACAAGTACGAATTTTGGTATGGCATGGATTTGTCCCAAACTTCACGTGTTGGTCCAAGTTACTTACACATTTGCAGTTTGCTTTATATTACACATCTCATTTCCAAATGTATTTCATATGTATAAGTAAAAGATAAGGGCCAAAACCATCAAACTGATTAGTATGGCACTCGTCCTGATACGGTAGCCATATGGTTTGGCCTATCGCTATATGCAATTCTCAGTAAGGGAAGATTGGACTACGAAATGCTATCTAAAATGCAAGCTGATTAGTTGAGTTAAACGTATTTTGTACATGGATAACAACTGACATTCAACGTTGACACCTGTTTTTCTCATTGTGCTAACTTGCGCGGTTTTGTGTGGTGGGATGCTGACAGGTACTAGCTGGATGTCTTCAAATATGTTTTGCTTTATGATGCTTTCTAGTATTGTATGCTATTCAGCTATGTTTTTCCTTGTTGGTTTATGAATAAAGGGTTTTAAAAGGTTTTGGTCTTGACTTGTCAAGAGGAGCTTTGATCTGTTTCTCTCTCTCTCTCTCTCTCTCTCTCTCTCTCTCTCTCTCTCTCTCTCTCACTTCCTCTCTGCCTTCTTCCTGCTTTACTCCTCCAGGGGTTGGCAGCAATCTTTACCTTCATGGATTTGGAACTCCGGCCCACTGTGCCATCATGGGATGAACTGATCAACTGATCAGGTGCTACTACTGCTCCATGTTATTACTGCATTAAGAGTAATTTCAGTTTATCTTAGACTAATATGCCTTCAAAAGAAATCAATTGTGATCTTATTGGCTTTAATGACATTTATGCCTGTTTTCCATGCCATTATTGGACCGCCATATCTACTACCACACTGGACCTCAAAAGCAAAAATCATTGTAGCTATGTTGTTGGCAGGTAGTGGTTGATCAGGAACACTTCTGTAGCTTCAAAGTATATGATGTAATGCCTGTAGTTGATCATTGCCAAGATATAACCTTACCGTAAAATATGAGCTCTTTGGTTGTTATATGCAGAAGAAACAAGAGTCCACCTGAAGGCATCTTCAAAAATGCAGAAAGATCATGTTTATGCTGCTTGGTTGGCATTGTTTGGCAGGATATATACAGTGTTTGGGCATTTTTGCTAGATATTGCTGATCAGGTGTACGTGATAATTTCTTGGAGATGAAGGCAGCATGCTGAAACTGGTTCGATCTTAACATTTTAGTAGATCAGAACTACCTGCTTGGTACATTCCTACTGAGTATGAGCTTTGAAGTTCTGAACACTTCCATCAAAAAATCTACACCCCTTGCCTTGCTCACGACATTGGACTATATCTCTCACTGGCTTCATCGCTCTCCACTAGATCGTGTTCTCTCTCTCGGGCGTTTTTGCTAATCTCTCTCTCTCTCTCTTTGTGGATCGTGTTCTCTCTGGGGCGCGTTTGCAAAGGAAACCACCCCACCAAAAGACTCAATGGTGCCATTGAAGGTCGAGATTGTGAGCGTTTCCTTGGACAAATCACCTGTCATATTGGATTGATCCGCATACATAGATAGATACTAACAATCAGGCATACACAAAGTGATTTGAGCGGTTCTGGCGACTGCAAGGCATGCTGGGTCCAAGCAGGAAGCAACAATATACGATGATGATGCTGCAAGATTAAAGGAAGGTAAGGTGGCTGTGATGGGCTGCAAGTATGACAACGTCGTCCGTAGAAAGTACAGATGAGATCGCTCCCAGTGTCGAGTACTGCAGTGAAAGTTTGAGGGGCACTGCATGCTTGGTCTACGTTCTTAAAATTATGATCCGAGCTATTCCAGACGATTGCATTGCTGGAATCCAAGAGAACGAGATCTCCTAAATTCAGTAGTTTGAAGGGATTGCACACCCTTTCATGATGTACCGGTGCTCCATGCAACTGAGTTCCCATCACAAGCAACTACAGATCACTATTCTTTGAAAGAGCAAGGGAGCAAGTATTACCCTTTAAAATCTTTGTACAACCTGACTCCCAGATCCAAAAACCAGCGACTTCAACATCAATGGTGCAGTAGTCTTCTGTAGCATTTATATCACACCTATGAACCTGAGCACGTTTAAGCGATGCTAGAG
Organism: Diphasiastrum complanatum; assembly: GCA_029204225.1. Classification (NCBI taxonomy): domain Eukaryota; kingdom Viridiplantae; phylum Streptophyta; class Lycopodiopsida; order Lycopodiales; family Lycopodiaceae; genus Diphasiastrum; species Diphasiastrum complanatum. Next base: position 39,122,923 of record CM055101.1, on the reverse strand, counting down.
AAAGATGGTTATCAGATAACAAGAACACAGAAACAGTAAGATTGTTGTCATCACTCATAAAAGGAGCTATCGTTACTAGCTGCTAGCTTAAGGTAGCACTACTTGAATGTCCTTCAGAGCTAGGCGTGAGTGCTGGAATAGGCGCAGCCATGGGTGTTCCAACAGTGCATACTGGGTCGTTCTGAAAATTATGATCCAAGCTCTTCTAGATGATTAAGAGATTGCACACCCTTTCCTAATGTACATGTGCTCCAAACAACTGAGTTCCCATCAAGCAATGGATCACCATCCTTTGAAAGAGCAATGGAGCAAGTATTACCCTACGAAATCTTAGTAAAACCTGATTTCGAGATCCATAAACCAGCCACTTCAACATCAATGTTGCAGTAGTCATCTTTAGTGAAAGAATGATAAAGCATCATGACAAGGTTTGTGATTACATTGAGCCTACTACGAAAATGTTTCATCAAATCACAGTTTGATTTTGAAAGAAATCAAAGAACTTTCCGTTTTTGCATTTTTGGTCCAATTGTTTCACTTTTGAGAATTTGATATGTTTTCGTTGCAATTTTCTCTAGATCAGTACACAGATGTCTCCTATATCCAGAACACTACACAGGCAGCCAAGAACACTACGAATCGTATAGAATCATCCGCACTTCAAGCATTTCTCACAAGCCTCTCCTGGAAATACTCACAAGTGAAGAAGGTAAAACAAGAGGACCTCGATGGCCTACCTCCCCGAAGGAGTATAGACCATCACAAAGAGTAGCCAACTCCAAAAAGAGGAGGATATATAGGTGCACAAAATGGGAGCCCTCTTTCTCTCTCTCTCTCAAATAAATTATGAATACAAGTCATTGCCATTGGGATTCTAAATTCAATGATTTATTCTTTTATAGAAAGATGGATAGTGCTCAATGCATATATTGTACAACAATTAGATTGATTATGATAGTCTATTACAGCGTTATATATGGACGTAATATAGTTTTCTTTTTGGATTTTAGATTTGTAGACTAAGGTTATAAGGTAATTGTTTTGCTAGATTAGATTACTCTTTTGATTGGTCTCGAATATCAACCGGTCCAGTGTTGCCAAACGAAGTCCATCTTTTAGACCGTCTGTTCCGTCATGTGCTGCACACGCCAAAATGAACCTACAGCACTAAACTCAGCTCCAAATGGTTCAGTACTCACAGCAAAACATGCGTTCGAACTAGAAACCCTAAACGTAGTCCTGGGATTCTAGGCCCATCGAGCTAAAAAATGGGTCGAATTCAGTAAAAAATAGTCGAAACTTTGGATGGGAGGTGTCCATAGGTTTGTGGGCTCGACACGAACAAGACCATTTGTAGCTCAATTCAGACGTCGTTTGTTTGAAAACGGCCTCTCTATCGGCGAGAATGCCACTAAATGAACTACTTTCCAACATTCCCGAGAATTGGTCCAATGTCGCCGAACGGAGTCCATGCTACACACCGAGACAAACCCATAGGACTAAAGCGTGCTCCAAACGGTTCAGTACTCATAGTGAAACGTGCATCTAGACCATAAACCCTAAATGCAGTCATTGGATTCTAGGCCCGTCGAGCCAAGAATTGAGCCAAAAATTGGTCAGTATATCGGCCTTCATCTCAAGTCAGTGAGCTTTTATGAGATGCCTTAGCTCAAGTCTCTCACAGACTCAAAGAAGAGTTGTCTCCTTTTAGGACAACAAACTCTTTTGAGAATTAGCATGAGTTCAGGTTAGCGAGCTGAAAGAAGAAACGTCTCAAATGATGTCAACACGTCCTTCTGAGAAGCTCGAGCTCAGGTTAGTGAGCTTTGGGCTCATGGAGAAAATGCCTCAGTTTAGATCAACAAGCTATCTCACAGTCTCAAGGAGAAAACACCTCAGTTCATGTCAACAAGCAGTCCATTTCCTGTTGTTCTGGTGATCGTGGCAAGTTTCTACCTTTGCCCATGCAATGAGCTAAAAAGATTGTTCGTCATGTTTATGGTTGGCTTGAATGGTGGTGTGCAGCTGAATCACTCAAACTAGCTGAATAATCCTCTCTCGCTACAGCCCAAGGAGATGCAAAACTCTTAGGATGAGCATAGTGGAAGCAATAGTCCATGGCAAGGAAATATCCACTCTCAAGTCAGCGAGCTCTCTTATGGATTGTTTGAAAAAGCAAGAATACATATCACAGCATATGGCTTTGTCGTTTATAGTAGAGACTGCAAGACTTTGTTGTTTATATAGCAAAAAAGAATGAGCAGCTTCCCATCTTATATCACAACGGATCTCATGTGATATGCATGTGCAAAAGAGGCTTTAGAAAGTTGAAAAAAGTGGAATGCTGCCATCAAGAAGGAAGCATTTGTAAAAAGCTGATATTGGGTTTGCTTATCTGAATAGAAATGATACTCCAACTTCAATTCCCACCAATGATCAAGCAAGAAATGGTATGCAAATCATGAAAATGGAGCCAAGCAATGCCTATAGTTATGAAGTCTGTAGTCATATTCATTTGAACAGCAAGAAGAAAGAACCAACTACAACTGATGATCATGTGCTTGTAGCTGACACAACATATGAAGGATAAGCAAAGGGAAACGAAAGTTTTGTGGATATTAGAGACCCAAAAAGATGTCAGACACAAGGAAATTATTACTATGGAAAGAGATAAGTTTGATGTTATATTCTCAATCACATCAGCTTTTGACAATGTCGTTGATCATGTGGCTGGTTTGAGAGCTATGGTTGATTATGAGGACCTGCGTTCTTTACATGTGGGTCATAACTTCCCTCATACATGGGTTGAGGCATGACAACACTTTGAATTTACAGTGTTAGGAAAACTTTTTTGAGGTTTCTCTCAAAAATCCCATATGCAATTTTTCAGGTATTTTTTCAACCTTTTTGGCTTATGAAAAGTGTTGGATAGCAAACCAACTTTTGAGTATCATTATCAACCTTTCTAGAAAGAGACTAATCATTGGCCAGCGCCCTCTCTAATGCGGATCTGCTGGCCGCTGGTCAGCGCTGTTTTTTAGCTGAATATTGCTTGAACTTCAGTGATTTACCATAAGCTCTTTGTATGAGCAAAGTTGCAAGCGTTTTTCAGTATATAATGTGTTTAAAAATGTGATGGACCGTTGTCCTTCCAGTTGGTTTCTGGATTTACCAGAAGCTATAGCATGAATATGGTTGATGAGAATGCTCTTACTATACTCGATTGGCTATAATCTGTACATGGTATTGCTACATACAATTGCTCTTTTGGTTTGATAAAGAGGATGATGTTATATGTCTCTGATAAACTAGTATTATGATGCCTGTGATTACGGAAATGGAAGTAGTAAAAAGGTGGTTGGATATGCTAGTATGCTCTTGAGTAATAATGATAACCATTGCTAGTAATCTATATATGGTGGGAAATGCTCTCGAAGAATGAAAAGCTATACGATTAATCTACAGATAAGTAAGTAGTTAGCTATTGATAATGACTCTGTCAGGCTTCAAGAATGCTCTATACTTAATCCAATACTTTCGGTGTATTTCACACCGAAAGTATTTTATGGCCAACAAGGTCTATTGTATGGTGTAGTCCACAAGATGGTTTCATGATGCAGTGACTCTTGGCTATGGGGAGCCCCTTCCTCCTCCTAGTCCTTTTGTTCAGACTATTATATGTTTCATAAAGAAGCCTGTCGAAGTTCACAAATTGATTACATGATATGAGTACTTGTAATGCTGCTGGCCCGGATGATAAAATTCTTAGCCTTGTTGATTTGATGTGTGTCATGGATTGGATCAAAATTTATACGGATTTTATTAAAAAGAAGGAAACACTTAGCATAGTTGAAAAAAATTATATGGACCTCTCAAACTATGTTGAACGAATTTCTGCTGAGGAAAAGTTCTATACCTTTATTTGGAAAGTATTTGCTTGCCTGGAAAAAGACAATGGTGATTCCTCTATTGATACCCCTGTCCCTACTACTGCTCCTACTTCACCTCACCCTTTGATTTCTACTGAAGACCTTGATGAAGACAGTGCTTCTCAGTTAGAATCCTTCTCACAAGAAATCTGTGATGTGGGAAATCAATCTGCCTTTGAGTTTTGACAGGCCAATAGTTGCCAAGTACCATTTTGGTACCAAGTCGTATCATTGAGTTTAAATCTGCAAAAACTGCTTATAAACTTTGGAGCCTTCCCTCTGTCAACTTCCTAGCACCTATCTCTATCGAGCTTTGGATCGCTCTTGCTCATCTCACTGAGGTAGAAGTCCAATCATGCAAGCTTGCTGCTTTGCATAATAATCTTTCTTTTGATACTCCTATTGCCTTTGATATTGTTATCAAGATGAGCAGATTTGAACCTTCAAGATGTCCTTCTTAGCAGATATGGGCTAGAACTAGAGGCCATTTTGACACTGGCTTTAACCAAATGAACCTTCATCAAGCTAGAATCAGAAACTGGAAAAGACCCTTCTTTAAGTGCAGATGCAGTGATAAATGCAAAAACAATTCTTCTATCATATGGTTTGATCACTCTATCTGGTACATAATGAATAATCTTTCCATTTTCTTTCCTGGTGCGTCTTTGCAAAATCAGCTTAATGCCTTCTTCCTTTGGTTGCATAAACATGCTAGAGAGGTTGACAAGTCCCACCTTGTCTTTATGTATATTCGACAATACATGATTGATGTTGCCATTGAACTTTCCATTAACCCTATTGCTAAGCTCCTTGCACACTTTGGCGACGCTGAAAACATTCGAGAAATTGAACGCCTTTTGAAAAAACCCAGCTTCTCTACCTTGCAAGACAAATACTTCCAGAATACTAGCAAAAAAACGGGTTCCTTCAATCTGAACAATCCAAGCTCAGTCATATCAGGCAGTGACAAAAACAGGAACAAAAAGTACTTTTCGGACAAAGGCAAAGATGGGCAAAGCAGTGATGGTAAGGGGGATCTTCCTATCGGAAAGCTGTACTTTTACCATGATTGATCCATGTGCAAGAGGACATAGAAGAAACAAGGATATTGGAGGTCAGCAATACTGGTAGACGATGACTAGTGGTTAGAAAAGACAGAGGGTTACCAAAAAATGCTAAATTTCTTTTGGTGGGCAGTTAGGACTTCGTCTCAGGGGTGCTAACTGCCCCCTGAGAGACTTTGCTAGCTGTGGGTATGGTTGGTGGGCTCTCTCTCTCTCTCTCTCTCTCTCTCTCTCTCTCTCTCTCTCTCTCTCTCTCTCTCTCTCTCTCTCTCTCTCTCTCTCTCTCTCTCTCTCTCTCTCTCTCTCTCTCTCTCTCTCTCTCTCTCTCTCTCTCTCTCTCTCTCTCTTCTCTCTCTCTCTCTCTCTCTCTCTCTCTCTCTCTCTCTCTCTCATGGGCTCTGTTACGTACATATATCGCTTTATTCGCTTCGCAAGCCTCTGTGGAATGTAAATGTTGCTCGCGTACTAACCTTATTTGCTAGTGGGGCAAAAAAATGCCTTACTATGATAAAGATCCCACATAATAGAAAAAGTTTTTTTTTTAAAAAATGGTGAGAAAGTTGTGAATCTTTCAATGGCCAGGATCTGTGCACATTATGGACAGTCAATCTAATGGTGAGCAGCAATTTGCACTTAGTACGCCTAAGTGTCCTCTGGTCTATAAAGAGAGAATTCACACAACCCTATTCACTTTCCCTCTCTCTCTCTCTCTCTCTCTCTCTCTCTCTCTCTCTCTCTCTCTCTCTCTCTCTCTCTCTCTCTCTCTCTCTCTCTCTCTCTCTCTCTCTCTCTCTCTCTCTCTCTCTCTCTCTCTCTCTCTCTCTCTCTCTCCCTCATTCTTGCTCTCTTGGTGCTCTACCGTGCGGCGAACAGCAGTAGGGGGAGGAAGTGCAGCTCATGATGTATGCCTAGTATGACATTGTGACACAGAAGGCGAGTCAAGAATGACGATCTCGTTGCGTGGACGACGTCGACTATGTGAACTGGAGGCCTGGTGGGATGACTCGGCCGGTGCTTCTTCATAAACCGAAAGCACAGAATCTCGCTGATAAGGAAGGATGAATGCTCACATGGTGTTGTGATTACCGTTGTGTAGTAGCAAGGTTTGACTGGCATATTGTGATTGGATATTACTACAAGCAATCGTTGTCCCAGTGAGCAAACGTGGGCAATTTTTCAGGTGTTTTTTCAACCTTTTTGGCTTATGAAAAGCGTTGCACAACAAACCAACTTTTGAGTATCATTATCAACCTTTTTAAAAAGAGACTAATCGCTGGCTAGCGCCCTCTCTGATGCGGATATGGCTGCTGGCCAACACTATTTTTTAGCTTAATATTGCTTGAACTTCAGCGATTTACCATAAGCTCTTTGTATGATCAAAATTGCAAGCGTTTTTCAGTACAATATGCGTTTAAAAATGTGATGGACCGTTGTCCTTCCAGTTGGTTTCTGGATTTACCAGAAGCTGTAGCATGAATATGGTTGATGAGAATGCTCTTACTATACTCGATTGGCTATAATCTATATGTGGTATTGCTACATACGATTGCTCTTTTGGTGTGATAAAGAGTATGATGTTATCTGTCTCTGACAAACTAGTATTATGATGGCTATGATTACGGAAAAGGAAGTAGTAAAAAGGTGGTTGGATATGCTAGTATGCTCTTGAGTAATAATGATGACCATTGCTAGTAATCTGTATATGGTGGGAAATGCTCTCGAAGAATGAAAAGCTATACGATTAATCTATGGATAAGTAGGTAGTTAGCTATTGATAATGACTCTGTCAGGCTTCAAGAATACTCTATACTTAATCCAATACTTTCGGTGTGAATGCCTTAGCACGTGGGTGATTCGTTTAAGCAGCTGAAGATGGATAGTTCACAAGAGATGACTTCACCTCTCATTCAGGGATGATGCTTTATGGAATATCACCAATACGGTGGGTAACCTAACTTGTTACTATGATTTTACTCACGTATTTATGATGATATGCAAACCTTGCATGTAATGGTTTTTTTAAGTAATAAATCCAATATAGGTTGATCTTTCATGCACATTAGGTGACATGGGCATGGATTATAATTTTTTTTGTCTTTTGCATCAAGTGTCTGGTTAATATAAGTAAAGTCAAGTACTTATATAGAGCTCAACCATGGTACACTTGAATGGCATGGATTTGCCCAAGTTGTTCAGCGCTTGGACTCCCAAAAAACTGATACGGGAGACCTGTGGGGGCTAGTATAGCACGATGGTGCTCTAGTACCTAGCATTGTGACCATCGCCTAGTCTCTGTCCATCTGTGTAATGAAAGATAGCTGCTTACATGTAGAATGTATATGTGAAACTAATACATTCTTTTTGCTCCTTTACTAGTCAGTATGGCATCTGCCCTGATACGACTTCGTTAAAAGGGTAGAACGTATTGCTAAGTTATGAAATGAATGATTGAGAAAATTGGACATACTTGTTTTTAATGCAACCTAGCTGATAAAGTAGTGAATTTTCTTTCGGACGTGGATAACAACTGATGCTCGACGTTGACACCTGTCTTCCTCATGCGACTAACTCGTGCAATTTTGTTGTGTGGGATGGTGGCAGGTAACAGCTGGGCATCTTAAAACTTGCTTCGCTTTATGGTACTCTGTATTGTTAAACTTTATATAGCTTTATTTTTACCTGTTATGCTATAAATTGAAGGGTTCAAAGGGTTTGGTCTTGACTTGTCAAGAGGGACTATGTGAAATCTTGTTACTCTCTCTCTCTCTCTCTCTCTCTCTCTCTCTCTCTCTCTCTCTCTCTCTCTCTCTCTCTCTCTCTCTCTCTCTCTCTCTCTCTCTCTCTCTCTCTCATGAATTTTACTCAATGATATTCCGTCGGGTTATTTACGCTTTTCTACGAGCGAATGCTAAGTCATCTAAACACACACAAAAAAAGTTTACCCAAAAAAAGAATTTCTTTTCAAATTCAAAAACTTCTCAATGGGCTTTGCCTCCATTTTCAACGGTTAGGATATGCCCTATCATATCCAACAAACGAGATCACTTACCTCTTCCACAAGTTAGGTTGGTGAAAGGGAAAGGCAAATGATATAAGAAAGAGTGCCACTGCTACAGTGCTACCACACTTCCTCCTTCTCCTCCTTCCTCTCTTCATGCTGGCTTATGCTCTGTAGCGTCCATCTATGAGCAGACGATCACCATCATTACTCATTACGGTATGATACATTCTTGTTTTCATTATTGGTTGATATTTTCATGGCTTGTTTTGGGTTTTCATACTAATAGAATGATAAAGGGTGGGCGCTGGATCGTGATCCACCAACTACTTTGATAGGTATTTGAGAATGAAGGATTGCATACTCTTATGGCATAAACACTTTGGCTTTCAATCACGCTTCTACTTCTCTTTATAAAAGATGTATCTACGTGTACATAATGGTTGGTTTCATGTGGTATGAATCACATTATTTTAGTAAACGCTACAACTTGATGGTGGTGCGCTGACAGCGCTTGATACATCTGCTGTCTGCGGACAGAAGCTATGATAAAAATAGCTTGCATGGCTTCTAAAACTATACTTACCCTCACTTGAACAGCGATGAGCTTGTCTCTCACTAATAGTTTGATTACATACACTGTTGTCACACATAGTAATCAATGCTCTCACCTCCATCGCTGTCTGGACAGTGTTGAAGACATTGCGACACATTATACTGATCGTCTTGTTGACAAATGTAGGTGCATCATCGCTGGTAGACAGCGGTCTACTACAACATAAGCATACTCTTGCTCATCTCTTGCTTTCACTTTGTCATACTTTTAAAAGAAAGATAGCTTTATTCCTCTGATCCAATCCATAACTATATAGTACTTGGCAGCCAATCAGTAAATCTTAATTTAATCTTTACCACTACTTCCCATATTCATGAATATCTCACAGCTCAAGACATCCAAATTACTCTAGTTCCAGATTATTCAAAACAATCACTAGAGATTTCCTCTATTCCCACTGGATAGTTCCACCATTGCACACAAACTGGATTCCACAAAAGAAATCTATGCAACTGGTTGATCCCATGAAAGTCTTATTCCTATCATTTTCTTCTCCCCCTTTTAAAAGAAATTCCATAATTTTCATTAACAAATTCTTAGGAGACAACGTATAAGATAGCAAAGATTCAAAAAAGTCTGTAATAAGTATCCAATACTATTACAGCCAGAATTTATCCTCAAAATCATAAAATATCTTATCCCGAGTGATAGAAACATTACTCTCAATAATCAACTATCAAATAGAGACCTCGGGAAGTTTAAATTCCACTTAATCAATTGAAACATCAATTGATTCTGAGCTATATTCATAAAATTGAAATGGAAGCATAAATTCATATAACTTTAATAGTCCTTCAGAACCTAGTTCTACATTGAAAGGAATTATATGAATCTCAATCCAATTGTCTCATATAAAAGAAATTTCTAAAAAGTAGAAGTTAAAACTAAAAGAGAAATAGCTTTTAAGGGTTTCCGGCTTGGAATCTATGAGATACCATTGAGGGATCTGGATCTATATCTCATAACCTCTCCAATTACCCTGAACTAGTTTAACCAATGGTTTCCACTATTAGTATTACCACAAATTATAAATACTAACCAATGGTCTACAGGTCATTCTTGCACAAGAATTTCCCTTTGAAATCATTGACGTTCCATACCATCAGTTTTCTCTCCAAGAAAGTTCTTTGCTTTTAGATCTAATCAACAGAAAATCAAAAAGATTATCTGACCATCAAACCAAACATAGGATCCGATCCTCAAGAAGATCTTTCACAGCATTATCCGATAATCTAGAGACCTTAAAACCTCCATTTGGATTTCCTATACCAGATATGCGAATATCTATTCCACCAAGTACATGAGTACCCCCATATTTGTTTCTAATGGACCACAATAATCCATTGACAAACTTATGATTTAACAAGAATCTGCACATGGTTTTATCGTCACATAAAACAACCCATTTGGTTGTTACTATAATATCCAAATTCCTACCATATGAGAGTTCCAACTCTTAGGAATAAGGCTCATTATAGTACAAATGTGAACCAAGTGTCATTCTCATTCCATGTCACAATTTTCCATAATAAAATAGGGTCAACTCATGGTCCTATAGATATTAAAAATAAATTCAACTTAATGAATTCAAAAAACCGGTGCCATGCAATTTTCATACAGGGATTACTAACCAATTCAAATTACACAACACTATCACATTTACCTACTCAGGTGTCTCATTTTCTTCCTCCCTTAGATTTTTTGGTCACCCAAAAAAATCCATTAGCGAAGGCCCCAAAAACTCCTTTGACACAAGTAAATGCAGGTTGCTACCTTTTTTACTTCCTTAAATTAAGAATTAATTGGTTAAAGTTGAACCTAATGGAAAATCCATAAAATTTGGATCTTAGTATGCTTTTACGATATTTAAAAGACTTGTTTATTTATCAAATATAGAGCTACCTCAAAAATTACGACCTTATTCCATTTATTCACTTTAACAAGTATTTGAAAAGCTTAGTTTGCCCAATCCTAAAGATCAAAATCATTTAGGATAAGCCTATCGATGCAACACCAAAGTCGAAAAGGAAGAACCATAAAAATACCATTTAACTCAATTTATTGGGAGTAATCTTACTCCAAAGTTAAATCGATAAAAAGCACAGTACCAGGGACCCAAAATTCCACTAACTGGGTACTTGCCTGGAGAACCAAACCACTACCATTATTTTGTCAAGGTCGGTTTGGCAAAATTTAGACCAATTATTACAGCTTGACACAAAAACAACGGTTTCACAGTTCCACAAGAACTGGGCTTACAGATAATTATCGATGTAAAACACCAAAGATAAAAAGCCTGATGCTAAGTTGATAAGGTCTAAAACATGCAAATCGTCCATGGAGAAGAAAAAACCATATTATTTCTACCTTCTAGGGATGAAATAACAAAAACCAAGTTTATAGCATTGACATCCTTGCACCAAGGAACTGAAACTCCTTAGCTGGGCGGTAGTAACTTAATTTACCAAGTTAATCCACTTTTGAAACCAACTATAAAGTTACATAAGGTCAAGCCCTTCGAAAACCTCAGTCAACTGGCATGCAAAAGCATCAATTGGACATTCATGCAATTTTTCAAACTGATGTCCTATTGGTAACATACACCAAATAAACTATAAGCACCAAAAAAACCATGCACAAGGCAAAAGCCTAGACCCCTATTCAAAAATCCTAGAAGGTTTTGCAAGAGAAAAGGGAGATTAGCCCTTTACAAAAGCTGCCATCATCGAGGAAAGGGAGGCTGTTCAAAACGAGAGAGGGAGAGATTTGCAGTGGGTAAAGCCCCTCCTTCAGCCCTCTGCAGCGTCTCAAGAGTTGAAAACCAACCTCTCATCACTAAAGACCACTAGAGAAAAACCCCTAAGATGAGGATAGGAAAACACAAGAGAGACTATGGAGCAAAACCACCCAACCAATCCTAGATCCCTCCTGGATCTAGCCCCCAAGCCATGTGATAGCAAGAGGAGAAGAGCTCAACTGACCTAGACCAAAGTCGTCGACAAAATAATCTCTACCTCAATATATAGAGAGTAGGATCCTGTGCATGAACCCATGCAATCCCCATGCAGGTCAACTATAAATAAATCATAGCTCTTCATGCATACCTCCTGCCTATAACAGTCACATGTACATGCACTACTCCATATGTCTCAATTAGTGTGTCTGGCCAGGTCCTCTAAAGGTCATTAGTCACCTACAAGCCTTGACGTGGAATAAAATCTAGGCGTGACCAATAATCGTGAACACTGGAGGGCCGGTCTACCATATTAGGACTAAGGCATGTGCCATGATTACTCTCAATATCAAAGACTCTCAAATCAACCACATACAAGCTGCTTAGACTGCTAAGAATGCATGGGACATCATCCTAGCAACTCTTTACGATATCAGGGACGTTACTTCCATACTTCATTTGAGGAAGAAATTCTTCACCTTGAGAATGTCTAAAGCATATAGTGTTTCGAGTCATCTCAACATTTTCAAAAATCTTATGGAGCAGATGATGGCAACTGGCTCAGTCATTGAAGATTCCAGTGCTGTTATGACTCTATTATCGAGTCTACCTGATGCCTATAAAAATTGGGTCATGGCAATTTTGACCCAGGAGCATCTCACTCTATCAAGAGTAATTTCGATCTTACTACAAGAGGAGATCAAAAGAACTGCACCCTCCTCAGGGTTAGGATCGGATTCTCTATATTAAAAAAAAAATCAGAAGTTTAAATCCAAGAGATCTACATAGTTAGATTATCTTGAAAGGAAGAGCAACATGCAACAGCCTGTACCAAATGAAGCATCAACTTAAGAGCTTTCATCATTTCAGCAAAGACAAAAGCTATTATGTAAATACTGTAAGAGGACTGGTTATCTCATCAATGACTGTCGTGAACTTTAAAGTACAACAAGAAGAAGAAGAAGCAGTTCCAACCGCAAGCCAGTACTGTTACAACCAGTCATTCGATCCGGCAAGAAGAGAAAGATGAAGCTGCCTTTATGACCAAGGTTGGAGAACATCAGGATATGGATTCCTGGTACTTGGACTTTGGAACAACTCAACATCTGGTTTACCATTGAGACTGGTTCCAATGCTACAAGCCATTCACCCATTCAAGAGTTGTGCAACTTGGAGACAACTCATTTCATTCTATCGAAGTTGAAGGAACAGTCAAATTCGAGTTTTGAAAAAGTGATGTAAAGTTGTTGTCCAATGTTCTTCATATTCCTAACCTTACCAAGAATCTGCTTTCAATAAGCAGAATCACTGATTTCTGTCAAAGGGTTGAATTTGATACAGAGGGTTGCAACATACTTGATAAATCTAGGAGAGTTTAAGCTTTCGGTAGATGATGTGGCTCTCTCTACAAGCTTAGTCACTACTACTCGACAAACAGCCAAGCTCTTCATACATCGACTTCTAAATCGAATGATATGCTTTGGCATTTCAGATTAGGCCATCTAAATTTCAATAATATTCAGCAAATGTCTACTCAGAATCTAATGCAAACTTCCTTCTGTTAGCAAACCAACTTCTCCATGTGAAAGCTGTATTATCAGTAAGCTTGCTAGAAGTCCTTTTCTTTCTGCTTCAGTTCATACTTTCAAAGGTTTGCTTGATCTTGTACATAGCAACATTTGTGGCCCAATGCAGACTGTTTCGATAGGGGGAGCCGTTTATTTTCTAACCTTAATTGATGATTTCTCTCGATGAACTGTCACCTATTTCTTGAAGAACCAATCCAAAGCATTCAAATTCTTCAAAAAGTTCAAGGTGTCTGTTGAAATTCGGACCCAGAGCAAGATCAAGGCTCTACGTATTGATGGAGGGAGAGAATCCATCTCCACCAAATTCAAAGACATCTGCAAGGCCAATGGAATACATCAACAATACACAACCAACTATTCACCTCAGTCCAATGGTGTAGCTAAGAGGAAGACTTGGACACTCATCGAAAGTGCCAAAAGCATGCTGACCCATGCCTCTCTTCCAAAGAAGTTTTGGGCAGAAGCTGTTACTACAGCTGTCTATCTACAAAATCGATTCATCACAAAGGCCCTCAATGGCAAGACACCTTATGAGGTGTGGACATTATTGAAACCATCACTCAAGCATATTCGAGTGTTTGGATGCATAGCCTATGCTCAGATCCATGCTGATCTAAGAAAGAAGTTGGGAGACACTTGTAGAAAGTCTTTCATCGGCTATTTACCAGACCACAAAGCATACAAGCTCTACAACCTAGACACTTAGAAGTCATTCACAAGTAGAGACATCATTTTTTTAGAAGAACAATTCTTCGACCACAAGGGAAAAGCCACATCGATTTCCAATCCCAGAGTCGACAACTCCAAACTCATTGCATCAGAAGATCGAAGTTCAACCCATAAGATTGATTATTAGCTCGACACTGACTCCGACTTCGACAAAGAGTCAGACCCTCCACAAATCACATTGCATCAGAAGATCAAAGTTCAACCCATAAGATCGAACTGATCCAAACAACCTCCATCCTGATTCATTGCTGATTCAACCTACTAATTTGTGTAGAAACCAAAAACTATCTCAGAAGCAATGTCGACACCTGATGCTGACCAGTGGAAAGCTGCAATGGACATTAAATTCGATTCTCTCATTGAGAATCAAACATGGATTGTTACTGAGTTACCAAAATAATCAAAATCCAATTCCATGCAAATCGATATTTAAAGCGAAGTATGATGCTGAAGGAAGATTAAATCGATACAAATCCAGTCTTGTCGCCAAAGGCTTCTCCCAGATTCCAGATCTGGATGATTCAAAGACCTTCAGCCCCCCCTCCCCTGTCGTTGCCATTTCTAGTTTTTTAAGGTTTCATGTTTACATTGCAAAAGCACCATCATGTGCAAGTCGATTCGGAGAAAAGTATCATTGTAGCAACTATGACACATGCTAACTCTCTGTTGTCGATGACAGCTTGGAGCCTTAAGCAATATGCAACATATAAGACATAACTAATTTTGAAGGCCCTCGAGCTTGTAGATGTTCATTTTCACATGAGAGCTACAAAACAACCCTTATCCAACTTGATTAGTGATCTTCATCTTTTTCAATTAGAACCATAGCTAATTCAACTTGCATGACTCTAATTTACATAATAAGGTCGAGCCAAGGAGGACAAGACTCCAATTTTGGAATCAAGCCCATGCTCACATTCACGTGAGGACAATTCCAACTCTTATCCAACTCGATTATTGAATAGAACACTAGGCTAATGGCTTTTTTTGTGATTAGCATATTGAGAAAAGTGAGGAAAATGTTGGTCTTTTAGAGAGGCTAAGTAATGTTTAACAAAATTTGCAAGACAAGGTTGCCATGCTAGTCAACTTGTCTTTGTTAGCATGTCTTCTAAGATCATAAAGGATAATGCTCAAGAAAAATGATAGGCCCAATGTGTATAGTGGTGTAGCATGCCCACCATGGTTTGTTTTTATGGCCATTTGTGGATGAAATTCACCTAAGCCTTTGCAAGTACAAAATTAAAAAGTCAAAGAAAATTTATGATACTTTGAACTTTTTAACATAGATAATATGAATTTGTGTTTAGACTTCATAGGGTTGATAATTGCATGTCTCCTTGATATGTCATGTATTATCCTAGACATGATGTTGACACACACACACACACACACACACACACACACACACACACACACACACACACACACACACACACACACACACACACACACACACACACACACACACACACACACACACACACACACACAAAAACACACACTAGTGGATATGCCCATCGTTGACGGGGGTGGGTGGCCTGTGATTAGAATGATGGTCGATGATTTGGATGGCGGCTGATGGCTTAGGAGGAAAGCTGATGGTCATTGACGGGTGGCCGATATATGTGTTAGTGTATGTATGTGAGTGGATGTGTGACTGTATGTGTATACACATGTGAAAATGTATGTACATTTTAGAAGACCATGCTCTCAATTTCAAAATTTAGTGTGTGGTTTATAATCACATGTAGTGCAAACTTCAAAAAATTAGCCACTTTGAGCTATTTACACGTACAAAACATGTAAAGCCATTCTACGCATAGAATACACATAAAGCCACATATACGCTATGAAAAATGTGTGGAAGGTGCATTAGTATGGGTACAACATTGAGTTTTGTGCAAATCAATCAAGAAAGGAAGACATTCCACATACATAAAATCTAAAAAAGCAAATATATTTTATTTTTATTTAAAAAATCAATACTTCTCCAAAATTTCCTCCAACGAATCACATCCAAAGGCTTGGGAGCACACCAAGCTATCTATCATCCATGATGCATCAGTATTATCTACGACCAATACTGCTCTATAAAAGTATGTGAGATTTTGTACTAACAAATCCACATCTAATAACAATTGGTGTCAACGTGGAATCAAATATCCAAAGTCTTGTTGTTCCTTTAAAAACTCTGTGCATCGCTGCAACAACCAAATAGCTGTGCAAATGTGTCTGCCATCGCACAAAACAAAGCGCTCCATAAAGTCCCCCACGAACGTTTATCAATTGACAATATAACCTTCACCATCTACAAAAACATACACATGCGTTAACTTAATGCAACTACCTAAAACATACTCAATAGCAAGTTGGAATGAAAATACTCGCTCACTCCGATTGCCTGCATGACAAAATCTGCAAAAAGAAAAACACAATGTTAGTATAAGCCTTATGTCAAATCAAATACTAAACTCTAAATCCTGACTATTTCCAAAAACCTCCTTCAACACAACCTTCTCTGTGTATAAAATTTGACTGATTTTTCTCTCCAAATCTAACCATAACTCTAACTCTAACTCTATCATGCATCCCAAATGCTAAGTCTAACCCTAACTCTAACTCTAACTGTACCTTGTATCTCGAAACCATAAACCATAAACATCACTTCACACTTACTACTACAACACTTTTGAATACACAATGTTCTGAGTGTAATTCGCCACTCCATTCACATCTGTAAATCGTTTGTCCTTGTCAGTAATCAGCACACAAAGACTTGCTGCATTTCGCACTCTCGAAAGTGCAACATACAACTGCCCATGACTAAACACAGGCCGAGGCAAATACAATCCAATCATGTCCATAGTTTGCCCCTGTGCTTTGTTTATAGTCATGGCAAATGTTGCTCTGATAGGAAACTGGATGCTCTACAATTCAAATGGTATGTTCGAATCGCTCGACACTATAGGGATACGTGGAATAAGGACTCTACTCCCTATATTCTTCTCGGTCACAATCTCTGCCTCTATGACCTATCTACTCCCTATATTCTTCTCGGTCACTATCTCTACCTCTATGACCTATCGTAACAGCATCACAATCGTCCCAATCTTCAGTACCAACTTATGTGGAGGACATCCATTCAGTTGTAGGTTGTCCCAAGTCATGCACATAATCTTGAACTAAATGCGGCCTTTATGCTCCTCTAGAGTCAGAAGGGGCACATGTCAAAAGAAGCACAACGAACATGAGACGAAGCGGTGATGGAGTACCCCATGACACTGCCTCACACTACTCCACTCATTCGCATTATTTATCAAAAGTTTGTGTCTGCAAGCCTCAATGAAAGACTGAAACAGCTCACCGTCAATTCTGCACAAGTCCTCAAATTTGGTTGCACCTCTGACATTAGCCAAAAGAACTCGCATATAGAACCTCTCTCCTTCGGAGGGGTGTACAAAATACATGAGACCAATGGCAGGGGTCGTCTGCATGTTGATTCGACGATCCACCTACGCGTTCTCTTGTTGTACCAATATTGCCTCTGCAAGTCCTGGTCAACAACTCTCGAGCCTCCGAATCACCACTTCTGTTCATGCTCTTAATCCATGAATACAACTTTGTAAAAAGTAGTTCAAAAAATGATTTTGTAGTTCAGTTCGATAGATTACGTAAAAAAAGTCATTTTTTCTGTAAATCACTGCAATAATAGTGAAATTGAAATTTCGATGATGGAAATTGATTTTTACAATTTTAGTCCATATTGAACGGAATTTGAAATTCCCAATTACATAAAAATTTTAAAGTATCAAAATTGTTTCAAATTTGTCAAAATCTATCGATTATTGATTGAAACAAAATTACCTTGTAAAGTGAATGACCTTACTGAGATGTAATCAGTCGTTTAACTAGGTCACATTTATTTTCACATTCAATTAAAATTTTTGAAATTTTTCAATTAATTAAAGCAATTCTTGTTTAGGTGATCAATAATGGCTAAGGATGACACAAGTCTTAAAGGAACAGTTCCTATGCCGACCTACTTGTAGATTTGCCAGCAATTGCGTGCGACACTTAACGAAATGAAACATCGAAACATTTTGAGGGACCAGCAAATAAAAAAACTGTTAAAACAAGTCAAGACCTTATCCTCGTCAAATCTGGGGTTTCAGCCTAAACCATATTCGAGAGAGAAGATGGAGAAAAAGCTTGAGATGGTAGATGATTGGTTGACAGGTACTTTACTCTACATGAAATTCTTAAAGACAAACAAAATTGAGAGTGTTTTTTTGTTTTTCCATGGTAAGGCTTCATCGTGGTGGCATGATTTGCAACCAAAACCCGCTATGTCGGGAGAATTAATGGAAATTTTCTAAAAAAATTGTTTGTGGTTGTAGGCGATTCTGACTAATATCATAATTCCATCTTGAATAATTGAGGTGGATAACCAACCTAGCCACCAACTTGACAAAACTCTAGAGTCAAGTAAGATTGACAAATTAGGACAAAAATGGTCAACCATCTAATTTGAGTTCTGGAAGAGCTTTTGTACATACAATCCATCATTCCAAAGTGAGGAGATAGAATTTTGGAGCAAATTGGCAATCTTGAGTTTTCTACACATTTGTCTTGAGTTTTTGTGAATTCTTTGATACCTAAATTTGATTCCACTTAATCTCTGATAATAGGTTGTATTGGAGTCCGTACAATGGTTTTGATTGCTCTTGATTGTGGGATCCAATATATTGCTTTTTAAGATCAAGATCTTGTGACTAGTTTTGCAATAGATAGGTGTATCAATCAATCACTCACTCTTGGAGCCTTATGTAGGTTCATTTATGGTACTTTATATTGTACTTTCAACATGGTATCGGATCCAAGTACAAGAGGATAATCATTTATCAAAGGACAATCCATTTTTAGCAAGTTGTTGCTGAAAAGCTACTCTTGAGAGAGGGAGTTCCAATCAAGTCTTAGGTTTGAAGATTTGGGATCCAAACTTGGTGAGGGTCAATAGTTGTACTAACTTTTAACTTCAAGTATTCACAAGAGACAAGCGATTTGATTTTGTGTCATCTTGACGAGTTTTTTGGTGCTAAACCTTATAAAAGCATCAAAGTATGTTTGCCATCAATCAAATTTGGCTTAGTGTCATGAGATCTAATTATTTGAGGCTGAGTTCAAGCCCTTTAAATGCGTTTTACAGTTCTTGAAGAACCATCAAGAAGTGGAAGAGAGATTTAGCCATGTTTTTGTCCAAAAATAGAAGAAATTGATTGATTTGATGGTTCTTTGATAGAATATCATCTTATCTCCATTCTGTCTTTGTGAGGGAGTGTGAGGGCTGTGAATAGAATTCCAAAGAGAGGGCTAGAAGTCAAATTTGAGATAATCAAGACAAGTGAAGCCTTTGTGAGTTTCTAGATTCAAATCACTTCCAATTTTCTTGAGCATTGTTTTGTAGAATCCTTCCTAAGTATTCTTTTGAATGAAGATCATGGGGATCTTGTCACTTGTGTCCTTTTGAACATCGAGTGAGTTGCTAGTGAGGCAAATTTTGGAAAAGAACTTAGGGAGGGTTGAGAATTTTAATCTACTTTGTGTTTATTGATTTTCTCAAGAGTATTCAATAAAGTGAAAAATTGTCAAGTAGTCTAGTTTCAAATCTCTTTTGATACTTAGCAGCTCTCAAGGAGAGAGTGAACTAGAAAATAAGTGAGTCTAGAAGTAATTCTTGGATCTGAGAAAGTTGATTTTTATCTCAAGCTTGAGTGCTCTATTCTTGGTGAATTAGGCAAAACAATTTTTCCAAGCATTATTGACATTGATGAGGAGAGTGAAATAGATAATGATCAAGACCTTTGTGGATCTTGATATAACTTTGTGTAAGTCACTATAAGTTTTCAAACACCTTGGTTTTCACCTCTAATCACAACTCACATGTGTGTACTTTTTGTACCACAATAGTTTTTTCATGGATGCTAATGGAAGGAAGATTGTTTCAGTTGGAAGCTAATGTTGCTTTTGAGAATCTGAATTTGACAAAGGACGAGATCACTCAAATCAACAATTTCCCATGTCGGGCCCAAATTAATCTCTTGGGTAAATAATATGATGATTTAATTCTCACTCCCATAGTTGATTCCTGGCAAAAAAATGACCATTTTAAATATGCTATCAAAGCTCAAAAGAATATGTTGTCCATGTGCATCTTGTGCATTTTGAACATGTTATGCATATTGTCACATCTTTATGTGCTGCAACCCATAGCTATTGACTGTTGTTGAAAAACTTGCAAAGACATATTTGTGGAATATGATAAAGTTGCGAGATATCACATAGCTCGAAATTCCAATTGCACTTGTTTGAGATTTTGCCTGGTAGAATCTATAGGGTAGTTTTCTTGTTCTCCATGTTTTTTACAAAAGTTGATATGATAGTTCAAGCTTTTGGTGTGTTGTATGTACAGCCTATTGAAAATGTAAGCTTGTAGATTGGCAGTAGACATGTCATTGCTAGCGTCTATAGATGCCACAAATAAAAAATGTAATGCTAAAGCTCACAAGTTTCAGGTTAGGGTTTATGGAAAATGAAGATTACAAAATGTGCTTTGGGGTATAATCCCAAGACATCAATATCCCAAATACCCCAATTTTCACAGCCATATATTATACAAAAACAAAAAGAACCACAATTAAGGGCGTCTCTTTCATCTACTAGGACTTTGGGCAATAGAGTTTCCACCCATGCCTTTTTGGCATGAAATGTGCAAAGAAGGATATTGCATACCAACGTCTTACAATTTTCACCTTCCATGATCCAACATGCCTTGTCATTTGCTACAATTTTCGTTATGGCTTGTAGTTCTGTTATGGACTTGTCTATAACAATAGCATGCAGCCTTGTGG
Organism: Diphasiastrum complanatum; assembly: GCA_029204225.1. NCBI lineage: Eukaryota > Viridiplantae > Streptophyta > Lycopodiopsida > Lycopodiales > Lycopodiaceae > Diphasiastrum > Diphasiastrum complanatum. The sequence goes on along the minus strand of CM055101.1, from coordinate 39,102,134 downwards.
ATCCAAGTCCACTGAATACTGCTTGAAATGTTAGACGTAGTGCAATATTCTGATGGTGTTGTCCTTTATCATCTGAACATAACATGAACCAAATTGGCATGGCATGCATGGCCAAGCTGATTTGGGACAACAACCCCAAATAAGAGAAAATTAAATTGGTTTGTCTTGAAGGTTGAGTCAACAGCCCATGCACTATCTTTGGTAAAACGCTGAGCAATATCCAACACCCATAGATCTTGCAAGACAAGTACGAATGGCCTCTTACTTTCCTCCTCATGTTCGGGGTTTATATGGTTGATAGTAAATGACCTGTTATAGGAGCTTGTGTTAAAGATATGAGTCAACTTAATATCTCACAATGTTAGATGACGTTACACGTGACTACTTTGAACTACTAATCACAATACCTTCCCACTATCTTGTAGTTGTTGAGCCTCCAAGTTCAAGCTCCTCCAATCATCCGAGCTAAAAGCATCTGTCCCAAGCATGACTTTTTTTACTAACCCCTACTATTTGGTAAATCTGAAAATAAAAAAATAAAAAAGGTATACATTACATGCAATACACTATGCATCAAATTACCTTTCATTTTAAGCTTGAATGACAATTGGGATATTTCCTTTGGAATGAGAAAAAATCTGAAGCATGCTTGACCTGCCTCGCTTGTGCTTGCAAGAAGGGTGCCTGATGGATGGATGCATTGGATAGTTGAGATGCTTCCTTGTATGCTTGTAGATCTCTCTCACACTCGCGCACCACAAGGAAATGTGGTTGCAAATATATTATATCCTCTTCTGAGTCGGGGTGATGGTACTCATGTACAACATACATTTGGATACGTGCCATGGCTTTTGTATTTACTGGGATAGTAACTCTTACTCGAAAAGGACATCCCACTCTACAACTCCTATGCGACAAAATATGTGAAACTTGTGTGGTAGATCTTCTCTTTCCTCTATGGCAGATACTCCTTCACATGACATCTACTCTTTTCCCACAACGAAGACCGTATTCAAACTAGCATATCTTTTCTTGAATTTCTTCCACAGATAGAAAGCATTGATGTGTGAACGGAACATGCTCACGGCCAACTGGATTTGCAATCATACCATGGCAAATTGAACATGCATTGTAGCTGGCCTTGATAAATGAATCTGCAATTCCATATTTCCTAAGACCGATGACCCAATGTGACTTTATTGCTTCTGTGGTTTGAGTTAAATTATTGTGTTTCCTAGTCACCATGTCGACATGACAATCACAAAACAACTCGTGCCAGTGATCTACATGTGGAATGAGTAGGGACATTTTAGACTTGAAACAAATTCCCTCTCTCCCAAGGTACATGATTTGTAGACACATTTTCATTTTGCATTTCTTTCCATTTTTGTTCAACATCATACTTTGGTTTTGGTTTTCTTTGTTTGTTTTATGGAGGAGCTGTAAAGGTGGGTTCAACACCCAAAATCTCTCTATATGTTGGAAAAGTGGAGCTATGTTGGAAAATTGGAGCTACCGATACTTGCCCACATAAGATGGTGCGACCGGGCATTAAAAGAGAAGAAGGTAGGGGGCGTGTGCTCCTTGATGTCTACAGAAGGTGAACAGGGTTCTGGATTCACCTGATTAAGCCCACTTACATCATCAGTTGAGCGATATATTGTTTTGTCCATTGATGATCCAAAGTCAGTATCACATATCTCATAATCACTACCCTAGAGTTCGAATTTAACAATAGGTTTGTGTAGTAATGACCGATATGGATATCTGGAACAAATTCTTTGTGCTCCATATGTGATGCAGCCCTACATACAATTTAGAAAGGCCAATTTGATAAGGTTATGCAGTTTTCTGCCCTCAAGGAAAAAAAGTTGGGCTAATACGAACAACCAATTTCTCTCTCTCTCTCTCTCTCTCTCTCTCTCTCTCTCTCTCTCTCTCTCTCTCTCTCTCTCTCTCTCTCTCTCTCTCTCTCTCTCTCTCTCTCTCTCTCTCTCTCTCTCTCTCTCTCTCTCTCTCTCTCTCTCTCTCTCTCTCTCTCTCTCTCTCTCTCTCTCTCTCTCTCTCTCTCTCTCTCTCTCTCTCTCTCTCATGCTATCAATAAAAAACATAAAATTGTTCAATTCACATATATCATTTATTTTTTAATACCTCCCAATATGTTATAGCTATATTGCAACACCTGACAAATAAACAAAATATGTTTGATTCGCATAATTTACACTCAATGGGCTAGATAAGCACAATACTGGCATTGTTTACACAACATTGCATGAACGGATGGTATTGCAATAAATGCAACAAATTCATAAGTAGAAAAACAGTATACATTAAACTTGTCGTCATTTAAAGTTGAACGCTCTACAAATTGTCACATCTTCATGAAGTTTGTGAACACAACACCCACTTTCCGATCCACTTTATGGAGAGGCAATTTACATGATTCACACAAAAAAAATAAAATACCCGAAGAGCCAATATTTCTTTTTTTCGAAGGGACTGGAAATAGCTTCTTGACATGCTCCATCTTCACCAAAAACCAATCCGAGACATCATGGAGGCACTGGTCCACTCCCTCAATGAAATTGTGCTTCACCATCTCCCCAAAGACTTTTTGCTCCAAAGAAGAAGAAACCCAAACTTTGAGATATAACAACAAGTCCAACCCCTTTGGCACTGGCAAGTTTGCAATCGTTTTCCACCTTGGGCTATTTAAGGACACCTATCACCTGACAAAACCAAACTTGAAGATAGTTGGCATAGAATCCGGCCAACCTCACAATTTTGTGCGGTGATCCCCTTGACTCCTCATAAGAATTGACATGTCCTATTAGATTCACATCATTGTGGTGTCCATGAAGCCAATCAAGAGTTAGAGAGATTGTAGTAGACCATGAAAAATGACAAGCAAAGAGAATTAGAATGAGAAAAATAGATACATAGAGAGAAAATACTTGTAAGAACCCAGTAGAATTGCCTCTAAGATGAGGATAGGAGAACACAATAGGAGAGACTATGGAGCCAAACCGCCCAACCAATCCTAGATCAATCTGGATCTAGCCCCCAAGCCATGCCATGTGAAGCAAGAGAAGAAGAGAGAAACTGGTAACCTAAACTCAATATGTCGACAGGAGAATCCCCACCTCAGTCCTGTGCATGTAACCATGCAATCCCCATGCAGGTCAACTATAAATAGATCACAACTCTTCATGCAGTCCTCTTGCCTATATCCGTCACACAGACATGCAATGCTCCAAATGTCTCAATTAGAGTGTCTGGGTCCTCTCAAGGTAATTAGTCACAAACTGGCCTTGACATGGAATTAAATCATGGCGTGACCAATAATCTCGAGTACTGGAGGGTCAGTTTACCATATTAGGACTATTCCAGGTCCTTAACCGAATATGGCCATAACACTCTTCCCTCCTTAAACTGCTTCTATCTTTAGAAGCTCCAAAGAACAGGAAAGAATTACAGGAAAAGTTCCTTTACAATATTTTACTAAGGAAATCTTTATTCTTAGTCTGACTTCCATATCAAACAAGTACTCATAGATAAATCTATTTCTAATAGTTAATCTCCGTTTTGGAGTACAAACTCTAGTATGAAAAAAAGTACATTAAGCAATAAATTCCTCAACTAGGTTACACCTAACATCACCTTCATGTAATTACTTACATGAAACACTGGGTGAAATAACCTAACTTAAGAGATTAAAGTTAAAGAAATAATAATTATAGTCTGAAATTATCCACAAACTCTGGCAGACAAATTATAAAAACTTTTAATTTTTAAACGTAAGCTACCTACTTACATTTATCAACAAAGTCGACCAACGACAACAACTTACGAGTTCTTACAAAGTCAACTAACAATGGTTGACCCATCTCATCATTTAGCTCCGTAAGTTATCACTTATGATTATCATTGAAGGAAGCAAACAATCATCTACGAAGCAAACAATCAATAGTTGATCGAACAACCAGCGGTTGTTCAAACGATTGTGGACAAACTATGGTCATCACAGCCTACATCTTTGCACTATGACACATATGGAAGATTCGTTACTTTGTACTTCCCCTCCATGATGCTCCAATAACGGATCAACATATCTTGCTTAAATGGCTATAAATCATCTTGTAAACTGTAATTACAATAAATCAGAAGACTCTGACAGCTATAAATATGTATTTGAGTGAAGAGAAGGGGGATAGATGTGATAGATAGGTGTTGTTGAGTTGAACAATCTGTATGCACAGAGTGATCAAATGACCAAAAGGTCTTAAGTAACTAGCTCCTTAGAGTTAGTGATTTATATATATATATATATATATATATATATATATATATATATATATATATATATATATATATATATATATATATATATATAGAGAGAGAGAGAGAGAGAGAGAGAGAGAGAGAGAGAGAGAGAGAGAGAGAGAGAGAGAGAGAGAGAGAGAGAGAGAGAGAGAGAGAGAGAGAGAGAGAGAGAGAGAGAGAGAGAGAGAGAGAGAGAGAGAGAGAGAGAGAGAGAGAGAGAGAGAGAGAGAGAGCTAGAATTGTAGCTATTATTTTGAGTTTGTAGTTAGGAGCATACGCTTATCAACGCTATTGTATTGTGTTTCGATTCTCTTTTATATATACAGATTTGCTACTTTTCAATCTTTACATTCTTGATTGAATGCAATCGTCTCTCTCACTATCTTGCACACAAACATGGTTATTAGAGACAGAGGATTGCATGGCTGTCCAAGACGCCTAATGCTTCACAATCCTACTGTTACGACAGTCTCAGACTCCTACTCTGATAACCCAAAGGGATAACAAGCCTTTGATTTCGTTTCTTAGTCAGTCCACGTTCCTGTAATCGCAGTTACTATTGTGTTCATTATTTTCTTACTGTTGGTAGAGACATCGTTTTACATCATAATTGCCTCTCGTGTTCTGCTTCTGTCATGTCCGCTGCAATCGTAATCAATCGTAGACCAAGCATTTCACATCATACACCAACAATACCCACGTTTTATAACATGGTATCAGAGCAGACATTTTAGTAATTTGCATTTCTACTGCGGATTATCAGTCTTGTTTCTATCAAGATGCCTTTCTAGCAAACGCGCAGCCAATAGTATTCCAACAATCGTTGTTTCTACCAGATCTCGTTCAACCAAATCTCGTTCAACCAGAATGGATCTATCACCTAGTTCATCCCTCATTAACAAACTCAATGGAGATAACTACCATCTTTGGAAATTCAAGATGAAGGTTATACTTCTAGCCAAAGAACTATGGGACATCGTTGATGGCACAGAGCTCAAACCAGAGGGAGATGCAGCTAGCATCACCAAGTGGAGACTAAGAGGTGACAAAGCATTTGCCATGATCACCCTCAACATCAAGGATACTCAGATCAGCCACATAGATGCTGCTCAGATTGCTAAGGATGCATGTGACATCCTAGCAACTCTCTATGACATCAGAGACGTTACTTCCAAGCTTCATCCAAGGAAGAAAATTTTCACCCTCAGAATGTCTGATGTAGATAGTGTTTCGAGTCATCTCAACAACGTCAAAAATCTTATGGAGTAGATGACTGCAATTGGCTCAGTCATAGAAGATTCTGATGCACTCATGACTCTATTATCGAGTCTACATGAAGCCTACAAAAATTGGGTAATGGCAATTTCTACGCAGGAGCACCTCACTCTATCAAGAGTAATTTCGCTGCTCCTACAAGAGGAGATCAGAATATCAGCATCCTCCTCAGGCTCAGGATCGGATCCTCAAGCTCTATATTGGAAAAATCAGAAGTTTAGATCCAAGAGATCTACAAAGATAGCCTATACTGAAAAGAAGAGCAACATGCAATCTGGACCAAATTCTAGTTTAGGATCGAATTCAAGCTCTTCATCATTCCAACCAGTGCAAAAACTTTTCTGCAAATATTGTAAAAGGACTGGCCACGAAATCAAGGACTGCCAAACTTTGAAATACAAACAACGAAAAGAAGAAGTAGTTCCAACAACAAGCACATAGTGCTACAACCAGTCACTCAAATCAGCAACAAGAAGAAGATGAAGCAGCTTTCATGACCAAAGTCGGAGAACAACGGGATATCGATTTCTGGTATTTAGATTTCGGAGCAGCTCAACACATGACTCACCATCACGACAAACTATAAGTCAGTCACCCACTCTCGAGTTGTGCAACTTGGAGACAACTCATCACATTCAATCGAAGGTGAAGGAACAGTCAGAGTTGAATTCAAAAGAGGTGAGGTCAAGTTGTTGTCCAACGTTCTCCACATTCCAAATCTCACCAAGAATCTACTCTCAGTTAGCAGAATCACCAATTCAGGTCGGAGGGTCGAATTCGATACAAAAGGCTGTACAATTCTTGACAAATTTCAGAAGGTTCTAGCCTACGAAAGAAGAAGCGGCTATCTTTACAAACTCAGCCATTGCTACTCTTCTGACAGTCAAGCTTTTCACACAGCCACTTATAAATCAACTGATATGCTGTGGCATTTCAGACTTGGCCATTTTAACTTCAACAGTATTCAGCAAATTTCAGCTCAAAGTCTAGTACAAGATCTATCTTTTGTCAGCAAGCCAACTTCTCCAAGCCAAAGTTGTATTATCAGCAAGCATGCTATAAGTCCCTTCATTTCAGACTCAATTCATACATCCAAGGGCTTGCTTGACCTTGTACATTGACATTTGTGGCCTGATGTAGACTGCTTCCACAGGGGGGACTCTCTATTTTCTAACCTTCATCGACGACTTCTCTCGAAGAACTGCTACCTACTTTATGAAGAACAAATCCAACGCATTCAAGTTTTTCAAGCAGTTCAAGGCATCTATAGAAAATCAGACCCAAAGGAAGATCAAAGCTCTACGCACAGATGGAGGGGGAGAGTATATCTCCACAAAATTCAAGGATTTCTGCAAGTCCAGTTGAATACATCAACAATATACAACCAGCTACTCACCTCAGTCCAATGGTGTAGCTGAACAAGTTTGATCTAGGATTGGTTGGGCGGTTTGGGTCCGTAGTCTCTTCTATTGTGTTCTCCTATCCTCATCTTAGGGGGAATCCTTGAGGGTCTTTACATTGAAAGTCCTATACATAATAGACTGAATCCTTTTGTGGAATACAATTATTACTGACTTTTCTTGGATTTGAGTATTTTCATATATCATCTTTTGGATTAACTTTTATTGAATTTAAAATTTCCTTAAAAGGAGGGGTGAAGTGGTGGAATAAAATTCTATTTGGAAATCTATAGGTTGCATAGTTTCGGAAGAGAACCAGCTGTGGTATAGAAATGAGATTTGGTCTGAAAGTAATTTCGGATAGATTCAGAGTAAGAATGCCTCTCTTCCAAAGAAATTATGGGCAGAAGCTGTTACTACAGCTGTCTATTTGCAGAATCGATCCATTGCCAAAGCCCTGAGTGGAAAGACACCTAATGAGGTGTGGACATGATTGAAACCATCACTAAAAAATATTCAAGTGTTTGGATGCATTGCTTTTGTTTAGATCCCTGAACATGTAAGAAGAAAGCTAGATGATAAGAGCTGGAAAATGATTTTCATCAGCTATACCCCAGACCACCAAGCTCTACAATTTGGATACTGAGAAGGCATTCACCAGTAGAGATGTCATTTTTGTGGAAGACCAGTTCATCGAACACAAAGGCAAAGCTGCTAATAAATCCGACCCAAGGATCGAGCAACCAGACAATTTTGATCTAGGGATTTAACTACAAAATATTGATACTGACTCAGAAAATGAGTCAGAATCTCAATGAGTCAACCCACATCAGAAGACCGAAGTTCAACCCAGAAGGTCGAACAGGTCCAGACAACCTCCATCCAGATTTATGAATTATCCGGCCTGCTACGTTGTGCAGGAACCAAACTCTATTTCTAAGGTAATGTCTACTCCTGATGCTAACCAGTGGAAAGTAACGATGGACACTGAATTCGATCCCCTGATGGAGAATAAAAAATGGACAATCACTGAGCTGCCAAAGGACCAAAATCCAATTCCATGCAAATGGATATTCAAGACGAAGTACGACGCTGAAGGAAGGCTAAATCGTTACAAGGCCAGGCTAGTCGCCAAAGGCTTTTATCATATTCTAGATCTTGATTATTCAGAAACCTTCAGTCCAATTGTCAAACAGGCTTCGATCCGCCTACTCCTCTCCTTTGCAGCAACAACAGATCTTGAAGTCCACCAGATGGATGTCCAGACCGCTTTCCTCAATGGAACCATCGAAGAGGAAATCTATATGATGCAGTTAGAGGGATATGAACTTAACGGCAAGCAACAACACCTTGTATGCAAAATTCACAAGGTGCTCTATGGGCTGAAACAGTCACTCAGAGCCTGGTTCCAAAAGATCAATGCATTTCTGATAGAAAATGGTTTCATTCCAAACTTGGTAGACTCGAATGTCTACTTCAAATCTGTATCAGATTACTTCATCATCATCACTCTCTATGTTGGTGATACACTCTTATTCAGTAACAATCTAAATCTGATGAAGGATACAAAATGCAGGCCCAAAAATACAAGATGACTGACATGGGTCCAGCCCACTATTGTCTCAGAATCCAAATCCAACAAGATCGACCCAACAGACTAATTTTTATCAGTCAGCAACGATATTTCAACAACGTGCTGAAAAATTATGGAATGGACAACTACAAACCAAGTCACTTTCCATTTGACCCTGGACTAAAGTTATCAAAAGGACAGTCTCCCCAAACTGAGGCAGAAAAGGAAGAGATGAAGCGCTACCCATTTCAATCCATCATCGGCTCACTGATGTATGCAATGATCTGCACACGACCAGACCTTGCATATTCGATCGATACACTTAGCTAGTTCTTGTCAAATCTATGCTTAACTCATTGGAAAGCACTAACAAAGTTCATAAAGTACATCCAAGCAACGAAAACTCTCAGCATCTGCTACGAAGGCAACCACACTGCCAACATCCTTGAAGCCTACACAGATGCGGATTGGGCAGGAGATGTCGACATCAGAAAATCAACTTCTGGATTTATATTTTTATACAACCAAGGCCCAATATCATGGAACAGCCAAAAGCAAACCTTAGTTGCATTGTCATCAACAGAATCCGAAACCAAAAAGACGATCTGGCTAAGGCAACTGCTTGTAGACATCAACCTTGCACAAACACTTCCTACAACAATCTATTGTGACAATCAAAGCACAATAGCGTTATCTCTCAATCTAAGGTTTCACTCTCGAAGCAAACATATTGAAATTAGGTATCATTACATTAGAGAGAAAGTTCATAGCAAGGAAGTAGCATTGGTTTTTCAACCTGTCAGAGGAAGAGAAATTGGAGGGTTTGCGTATCCCAAGGACATGTCAGGATCGTGAAGTTGTGGTTCAATCGAGAGGTATGAGGTAGTGGTCTAATCCAGACTTGAGTTGTGGAGCTTGTGGTGGTGAGGATCATGAGACTCCGGTTGAGAAACGAGCAGGACTTCGGTTAAGACCGAAGTGATGAGCTCGGCAATGAATGTGTAGGAGCTCTCATACGATGGTGTCACAACACAAGATATTGAGATATGGCTTGGTTGAGCGTGTGTGTAGCTGTGGAATGGTGCCAAATGTTCACAGATTCACTTATTTTGTGAACACGTTTTTTTTCTCTTTTTGTTGCTTATCTCTCTTGAATTACTTGTGTTGTTATGGTTCTTTGTGATTACTCTTCTTATTAGAACGGTTACAGAGCAGAAGCAATATTCAAGGATGAATTACATATTTTCCAGTCTGTTAGTGGGTAACTCAAATCCGATACTCAGCTACATGCATATACTAGCCATGCAACCATCTACAGCTCAAGCAGATCAACATTCAGCACAGAGAGCGATCCTACTACTAACTACTCAATCAAAGAACAATCAAGAACTAGATTAGCTACTGAAACTAAAACAAGATTCAAGAAACAAGAAACAAGATTCCTAGCAGCATTTAACAATCTGAGAATCAAGAAACACACATTACTTGATCCCTAGATTATCCAAGAACATCAAGAACTAGAATGTCAAAACTATGCAAGATTTACACCACATTTCTAGCCTCTATAGTTTACTTGAATGTTGGTTTCTACGAGATTCCACAAGCAAGAACTGAAGCTAATCCACAACTAAGCAAGAACAAGAAACAAGAACCTAGTTAATCCACAAGCAAGGAATCAAGCATGCTCATAGAAATATCACTCAAGATCATTGCCATGAACAAGGAGCTTAGTGATCTTCAAGAACTCGTGGAGGATCCTCTTTATTAGCTCAAGAGAACTTGAAAATACAATCAAAAGCTCCCTCACAAGAGAGGGGGGCCCTTGAATAAGCAAGAAGGCTACCCATGTGGAACCCATGTGGAAATTCCACTAAATTAGAAATTACATGTGGAATTTGCCCTTCCACTAGAGGTCACCATCAAAAGGTGGCTCACTCTTACTATTTTAAGGGGTTCTACATTTATTACAACTATTCAAGAAAATGTTACTAGCTCCTACATGGTCATTCCTTCTTTGGGATACACCATGTAGGCTCACATAGTTAATCACTATCTTCCTAGCTAGTATTTCCTCGGCTCTCATGCTTGGCTCTCAGCTTTTGAGATATGAAGAAACTGCTCGGTCGGGATTTGACAGAACCGGTTCAGTAGAGATCTGAAGGAAGGCACCGGCCGAGATCTGAAGGAACTGCTTCGGTTGAGATTTGACAGAACCGCTTCGGTCGACATCTGAAGGAAGGCTCCGGTCGAGATCTGAAGGAACTGCTTTGGTCGAGATTTGACAGAACCCCTTTGGTCGAGATCTAAAGGAATTGCTTCGGTCGAGATTTGACAGAATTCCTTCGGTCGAGATCTGAAGGAAGGCTCCGGTCGAGATCTGAAGGAACTGCTTCGGTCGAGATTTGACAGAATGAGGTAGTGGTCTAATCCAGAATTGAGTTGTGGAGCTTGTGGTGGTGAGGATCGTGAGACTCCTGTTGAGAAACGAGCAAGACTTTGGTTAAGACCGAAGTGATGAGCTCGGCAATGAATGTGTAGGAGCTCTCATACGATGGTGTCGCAACACAGGATATTGACATATGGCTTGGTTGAACGTGTGTGTAGCTGTGGAATGGTGCCAAATGTTCACAGATTCACTGATTTCGTGAACACATTTTTTTCTCTTCTTTGTTGCTTATCTCTCTTGAATTACTTGTGTTGTTATGGTTCTTTGTGATTACTCTTCTTATTAGAACAGTTACAGAGCAGAAGCAATATTCAAGGATGCATTACGTATTTCCCAGCCTGTCAGTGGGTAGCTCAAATCTGATACTCAACTACATGCATATACTAGCCATGCAACCATCTACAGCTCAAGCAGATCAACGTTCAGCACAGAGATCGATTCCACTACTAACTACTCAATCAAAGAACAATCAAGAACTAGACTAGCTACTGAAACTAAAACAAGATTCAAGAAACAAGATTCCTAGCAGCATGTAACAATCTGAGAATCAAGAAACACACATTACTTGATCCCTAGATTATTCAAGAACATCAAGAACTAGAATGTCAAAACTATGCAAGATTTACACCACACTTCTAGCCTCTATAGTTTACTGTTGATTTCTACGAGATTCCACAAGCAAGAACTGAAGCTAATCCACAACTAAACAAGAACAAGAAACAAGAATCTAGTTAATCCACAAGCAAGGAATCAAGCATGCTCATAGAAATATCACTCAAGATCATTGCCATGAAAAAGGAGCTTAGTGATCTTCAAGAACTCGTGGAGGATCCTCTTTATTAGCTCAAGAAAACTTGAAAATACAATCAAAAGCTCCCTCACAAGAGAGGGGGGCCCTTGAATAAGCAAGAAGGCTACCCATGTGGAAACTCCACTAAATTAGAAATTACATGTGGAATTTGCCCTTCCACTAGAGGTCACCATCAAAAGGTGGCTCACTCTTACTATTTTAAGGGGGTCTACATTTATTACAACTATTCAAGAAAATGTTACTAGCTCCTACATGGTCATTCCTTCTTTGGGATACACCATAGCTACTCACTATCTTCCTAGCTAGTATTTCCTCGGCTCTCATGCTCGGCTCTCAGCTTCTGAGATATGAAGGAATTGCTCGGTCGGGATTTGACAGAACCGGTTCGGTCGAGATCTGAAGGAAGGCTCCGGTCAAGATCTAAAGGAACTGCTTCGGTCGAGATTTGACAGAACCACTTCGGTCGAGATCTGAAGGAAGGCTCCAGTCGAGATCTGAAGGAACTGCTTCGGTCGAGATTTGATAGAACCCCCTTGGTCGAGTTTTGAAGAGTTGCTTCGGTCGAGATCTGAAGGAAGGCTCCGGTCGAGATCTGAAGGAACTGCTTCGGTCGAGATTTGACAGAACCCCTTCGGTCGAGATCTGAAGGAACTGCTTTGGTCGAGATTTGACAGAACTCCTTTGGTCGAGATCTGAAGGAAGGCTCCGGTCGAGATCTGTAGGAACTGCTTCGGTCGAGATTTGACAAAACCCCTTCGGTCGAGATCTGAAGGAACTGCTTCGGTTGAGATTTGACAAAACCCCTTCAGTCGAGATCTGAAGGAACTGCTTTGGTCGAGATTTGACAGAGGCACTTCCGCTGAGATTTGAGAAAAATCTCATGATGCATAAATGGATCTATTTGATGCAAGTGAAGAACTCCAAGGAAAATAGGACTGTATCTCAGAGTAGAAGTTCTTATAAAAGAGGTGTATCTCTAGGAATGTTGGTTACCTTGAGATACCAGTGAGACAGAGATGAGGTGGCCAAAGTGTGAGAATGATTTTCTAAGGTGTAGCCTATCAGTTGTCGATCTAGAACACCCATGACCCATGAGTATGAACAGAAGAAAAAAAAAAGAAAAAAAAATGCATAGAATGTACATAAGTAATGATATGAAGTATAAACAAGGAACGAGGTGAACAATAGGCGAAATGTACAAGGAAAGAAATAAAATAATATTCAAAACACTTTTTTTTTTTATCAAGGGAAAAGATCCTAAATTGGGTCAACAAAGAACAACTCTTCGTAGTACCGCCGTAGACGACCACCATTTACGACAGTGTCTAGGAGTGTCCCGTCAAGTGTTTGTAACTGGACTACACAATTAGGAGATATTTTGTTAATAATGTATGGCCCTACATTTCTGAACTTCAACTTGCCGGGGTGCTTCTTTGATGTATAAAGAAGTACCTGGTCACCTAAATATAGATCTTTATTGCGCAGGTGACGGTCATGCCAAGCTTTTTGGCGTTGTTTGTTAACTATTTGTGCATGATAAGATATTAGTCTTGTCTCGCATAACTGGACTAACGTAAATAGCCTGGTTTTGACTTGTTGTTCGATTGAAGCTTTTTCACAGAGATCTGACGAAAAAGCCTCCGTAACTCTTAGCGAAGGTACTAAGAATTCTACGGGCATTACCGCTTCTTGACTATATACTAAGTGGAAAGGGGTTACCCACCCAGTGACTTTCTTCGGGGTGGTGCGGTAAGCCCAGATAGCTGAGAAAAGTTTTGTTTCCTAATCAGAGCGACTGCTTTCAACTATCTTGGTTAGAATTTTACAGATCGTCTTGTTAGTTGATTCAGCCTGGCCATTACACCTAGGATAGTACGGTGTACTTTTTCTGTGAACGACAAGGTAATAGCGTAGGGGAGATGTGAGCGAAATGCTCAGGTTGAGATGTGCTGGCAGTGCTCCGGTCGAGTTTTTACTGAGCACTCTGGTTGAGATGCAAGCAAAATGATCCGGTTGAGAATTGATGGCAGTGCTCCGGTTGAGATTAAAAAAGAGTGCTCCAGTCGAGATTTGAGCAGAGTGCTCCGGTCGAGATCTGAGGAGAGTTCTTCAGTTGAGATCTGAACGAAATGCTTCGATCGAGATCTGACATAAGTGCTTCGGTCAAGTTGAGCAGAGTGCTTCGGTTGAGATTGGACTGAACACTCCGGTTGAGATGTGAGCGAAATGCTTCGGTTGAGATGTGATGGCAGTGCTCCGGTCGAGTTTTTATTGAGCACTCTGGTTGAGATGCGAGCGAAATGCTCCGGTTGAGAATTGATGGCAGTGCTCCGGTCGAGTTTTGACTGAGCACTCCGGTTGAAATTTGGACTGAAGGGTCCCGGTTGAGATGTGACGATTTTCTTCGGTCGAGATGTCAAAGAGATTTTGTTCTTAATGTGGAGTTATGACTCCGTTCGAGTTTTGAACGATTAGCGGTGGTTGAGGTGTAACTCAGGACATGTTAGGATCATGAAGTTGTGGTTCAATCGAGAGGTATGAGGTAGTGGTCTAATCCAGACTTGAGTTGTGGAGCTTGTGGAGGTGAGGATCGTGAGACTCCGGTTGAGAAACGAGCAGGACTTTGGTTAAGACCGAAGTGATGAGCTCGACAATGAATGTGTAGGAGCTCTCAGACGATGGTGTCACAACACAAGATATTGAGATATGGCTTGGTTGAGCGTGTGTGTAGCTGTGGAATGGTGCCAAATGTTCACAGATTCACTTATTCGATGAACACGTTTTTTTCTCTTTTTTGTTGCTTATCTCTCTTGAATTACTTGTGTTGTTATGGTTCTTTGTGATTACTCTTCTTATTAGAACGGTTACAGAGCAGAAGCAATATTCAAGGATGCATTACGTATTTCCCAGCCTGTCAGTGGGTAGCTCAAATCTGATACTCAACTACATGCATATACTAGCCATGCAACCATCTACAGCTCAAGCAGATCAACGTTCAGCACAGAGAGCGATCCTACTACTAACTACTCAATCAAAGAACAATCAAGAACTAGACTAGCTACTGAAACTAAAACAAGATTCAAGAAACAAGAAACAAGATTCCTAGCAGCATGTAACAATCTGAGAATCAAGAAACACACATTACTTGATCCCTAGATTATTCAAGAACATCAAGAACTAGAATGTCAAAACTATGCAAGATTTACACCACACTTCTAGCCTCTATAGTTTACTTGAATGTTGATTTCTACGAGATTCCACAAGCAAGAACTGAAGCTAATCCACAACTAAACAAGAACAAGAAACAAGAACCTAGTTAATCCACAAGCAAGGAATCAAGCATGCTCATAGAAATATCACTCAAGATCATTGCCATGAAAAAGGAGCTTAGTGATTTTCAAGAACTCATGGAGGATCCTCTTTATTAGCTCAAGAGAACTTGAAAATACAATCAAAAGCTCCCTCACAAGAGAGGGGGGCCCTTGAATAAGCAAGAAGGCTACCCATGTGGAAATTCCACTAAATTAGAAATTACATGTGGAATTTGCCCTTCCACTAGAGGTCACCATCAAAAGGTGGCTCACTCTTACTATTTTAAGGGGGTCTACATCTATTACAACTATTCAAGAAAATGTTAATAGCTCCTACATGGTCATTCCTTCTTTGGGATACACCATAGCTAATCACTATCTTCCTAGCTAGTATTTCCTCGGCTCTCATGCTCGGCTCTCAGCTTCTGAGATATGAAGGAACTGCTCGGTCGAGATTTGACCGAACCGGTTCGGTCGAGATCTGAAGGAAGGCTCTGGTCGAGATCTGAAGGAACTGCTTCTGTCGAGATTTGACAGAACCGCTTCGGTCGAGATCTGAAGGAAGGCTCCCGTCGAGATCTGAAGGAATTGCTTCGGTCGAGATTTGACAGAACCCCTTCGGTCGAGATCTGAAGGAACTTCTTCGGTCGAGATTTGACAGAACTCCTTCGGTCGAGATCTGAAGGAAGGCTCCGGTCGAGATCTGAAGGAACTGCTTCGGTCAAGATTTGACAAAATGAGGTAGTGGTCTAATCCAGACTTGAGTTGTGGAGCTTGTGGTGGTGTGGATCGTGAGACTCCGGTTGAGAAACGAGCAGGACTTTGGTTAAGACCGAAGTGATGAGCTCGGCAATGAATGTGTAGGAGCTCTCAAACGATGGTGTCGCAACACAGGATATTGAGATATGGCTTGGTTGAACGTGTGTGTAGCTGTGGAATGGTGCCAAATGTTCACAGATTCACTGATTTCGTGAACACGTTTTTTTTCTCTTCTTTGTTGCTTATATAACTCTCTTGAATTACTTGTGTTTTTATGGTTCTTTGTGATTACTCTTCTTATTAGAACGGTTACAGAGCAGAAGCAATATTCAAGGATGCATTACGTATTTCCCAGCCTGTCAGTGGGTAGCTCAAATCCGATACTCAGCTGACTACATGCATATACTAGCCATGCAACCATCTACAGCTCAAGCAGATCAACATTCAGCACAGAGAGCGATCCTACTACTAGCTACTCAATCAAAGAACAATCAAAAACTAGATTAGCTACTGAAACTAAAACAAGATTCAAGAAACAAGAAACAAGATTCCTAGCAGCATTTAACAATCTAAGAATCAAGAAACACACATTACTTGATCCCTAGATTATCCAAGAACATCAAGAACTAGAATGTCAAGACTATGCAAGATTTACACCACATTTCTAGCCTCTATAGTTTACTTGAATGTTGATTTCTACGAGATTTCACAAGCAAGAACTGAAGCTAATCCACAACTAAGCAAGAACAAGAAACAAGAACCTAGTTAATCCACAAGCAAGGAATCAAGCATGCTCATAGAAATATCACTCAAGATCATTGCCATGAACAAGGAGTTTAGTGATCTTCAAGAACTCGTGGAGGATCCTCTTTATTAGCTCAAGAGAACTTGAAAATACAATCAAAAGCTCCCTCACAAGAGAGGGGGGCCCTTGAATAAGCAAGAAGGCTGCCCATGTGGAGCCCATGTGGAAATTCCACTAAATTAGAAATTACATGTGGATTTGCCCTTCCACTAGAGGTCACCATCAAAAGGTGGCTCACTCTTACTATTTTAAGGGGGGTCTACATTTATTACAACTATTCAAGGAAATCTTACTAGCTCCTACATGGTCATTCCTTCTTTGGGATACATCATGTAGGCTCACATAGTTAATCACTATCTTCCTAGCTAGTATTTCCTCGGCTCTCATGCTTGGCTCTCAGCTTCTTTTGTCTCTTCCTTCTCAGACCTCTTCGGTCATGGGTGAGAGATAACTTATGTCTTCAGCTTGGCTCGACACTAGAGAATCGGCTAACATGTAGTCTCAAAATTTCCTTGATTGTAGCTGGACTTTTTAGACACTTCTAAAAGCTTTCATTCATCTAGTAAGAGAGTTGTAAATAGATCAAGCTAAATTTGAGTGTGAAGAATTGCCAAAAATTGGCAAATCTAGCTTGATCAAAAACTATATAATATGATGTAAATTTTGTACATAAGTGGATTCCACACATGTGAGGTCAAGATGACACGTGGCAACCCACTCCTAATATAGGCTAGGTCAAGTCAAGAGAGTTGGTCATGTCTATTTGGTGGTCATCCCTACTTTATAGGACCTACACCTAAGTTTAAGGTGAAAATTTGACCAACTAGCTACCTACCAAGCATAACTCTAGGAAATAGACTAGGGTTTCATTTTAGATCAAGGAGAGTGAGTTAACTTCCTTATTACATGCTGGAAATCCACCTAACTTCAAGAAGGAAGTCAAATTTGCTATGTATTCCCTCTCTCCATAGTGAGAAGATAGAAAAATTTTGGAGCTCATTGGCAATCTCAAGCTAGTTAACTCACTATGTACATTGAGTTTTTGTGATCCAAATGAAACTAAATCAATTTATACTTGTTTCTCAGGTTGAAGGCCATACTACAGCCTTTAGTACACAAGTGTGGGCTTGGATTTCAATGTTTATCAATGCTTTTGATTGTTAATGCTTGTTGTTTGTCAAATTGCCAATCTAGATCACTTTTTTTGTGTGTAGTTTTTTGATAGATTGTTAAGCAAGCATCCAATCACTCGTGGATCTTTTGTAGATCCATTTATGGTCCTAAAGTATAGTACTTTCACAGAAGAATGTAATCCAGATGTGGATTTACGAGTGTTTACATCTTTTGCCTAACCACTGAGAATATTGAGTTTGCCATTGTCGACTGCTTCATAACAAATGCATAAGTCCAATAACTCTGATAAGAGCTTTCCAATCTGTAATACCAGGATTAGTCATGAACTGACTACAAAAGCTATGTCTAGTTTGGTACAAATCATTGCGTACATAAGAGAACCTATTATTGAATGATAAGGATACTCACACATTTGTTTCTTCTCTTCGACTGTCTGAGGACATTGGTCCTTCGACAATTTGAAACCTGGGTCCATTGGTGAGTGAGCTAATTTTCAATTCATCAGATTATATCTGATCAACATATTGTGAATGTATCTTTGCTGAGTAATGTAGATCAACTTCCACTTTTTGTCTCTTTGGATTTGAATACCTAGACAGTAATGAGCTTCGTCCAAATCTGTCATTTCGAAAGTATATATATATATATATATATATATATATATATATATATATATATATATATATATATATATATATATATATATATATATATATATATATATATATACATATATATCTCCTTGGAAAGAGCCAACAATCAATATAAAACCACATATCTCATCAAACAACAAAAAATGACAGCAATACATATGGATGGGAATGATGAAACAAAATCTACACTCTCTAATAAATCAATTTCACTACTTGCCACAAATGTCAATGTTGGCTGATTCTGACGAATCCTCAAGATACTCGGACAGAGCAACTCAAAAGCACCTCTCACCATAGACCGAGGAGGTCTCTGAGAAGATGAGACTAATGAATACTGAGAGCCGAGAAATACTAGCTAGGAAAGACATGCAAGAACTGTGTAAGCCTCATGGTGAATCCCGGAAGATGGAATGACCATGTAGAAACTAGTATTTCTAGGCAAATGTAATAAATGCAAGTAGGACCCTCTTAAAGAAAGTAAGGTGAGCCACCTTTTGATGGTGACCTCTAGTGGAGAGCATTATTCCACTTGTAGTATGTAAAATGTGGAAATTCCACTAGGATGCCACCTAAGGAGCTCTCTTGCTTATTTAAGAGACTCCCTCTTTGTGAAGAGGAGCTTTTTGTGAATCGCATCAACTCCATGCTGAAATGAGAAGAGCCTTCACGAGTTTGGTGCAACCCTTGAGCTCCTTGATCATGCTTGTTTCTTGAGTGATGCATTTATGATCTTGCCCTTCCCTCCTTTTGTGTGTGGTTGTGGACTGTAGAGTGGATTAGATTTGCTGCTTTTGTAGAGTGGATTAGCTTTCTTGCTTTCTTGTGGATTAATGTAGGAACCAGCATTCAGGTAAACTAAATAGGCTGGATCTGTGGATGTCCAAGAATCAAAAGGCTGGTTAGTTTCTTGATGCTTGGACTCCTAACATGCTGTAGATTAGTTTTGTTTCTTGTTTTTGCCAAGTTATGCAAGGAGCTCAGTGTTAATGTAGTGTAGGCTCTGATTTCAGTCCGTTTTAAGTGTAGGTAGCTTTAGAATTCCATTGAACTTTCATTGGTCTGCATGCTGATCTGTGAATGAGCGTTCTTGGCTTGCATTTCTATGTAGAATATAAGTGTGTTCAAGAGTGACGTCCCTGAGCAGGACAATAAAACTATATTACAGAGTTATTCAGTCCGTTTCTGCCTAGCCTGGGCATTGTAACAAATAAGAAACAATCAAGTAATGCCCAAACGAGCCTGGTAACAGCAAGAAATAGATCTGTAAGCAAGAAGCAGAAAAGTAAACAACAGGTCCTCTAGAGCAGGGGCTGTCAACAGTCAATTGTAAACAACTCCATCAATAGTCAAAAGCATCAAACAACAACAACATTTATTACTTAAGAAAGTACATAAGAACAAACAAATATCGTCAAGTATCAAACCAAGTAGAAAACACAATAATGCAACCATTGAGCAATTTCAATGAGCAAGAAATGATCTCTTGTAGATTTACATACAAAAATATATTTAAAAAATTGCAAAGTATAAAGAAAGAGTCAACGATTCTCCTAAAAGAAGAGGTATTTGTTGTGATAAATTTTTTTTCAGTTTTCAAGTTTGTATTCTCACTAAAAAGTAATCATTTACTTAGAAAAAATAAAATTATTTTTCAAAAAACATATAATTAAAATTCATGTACATAAAATATACAAATCTTGCAAAGCTTCTATATCAAAAGACTAGTTGCCTGAATATGCATCACCAATGAACTATTTCACTAACAAGCCATTGAGTGTATATGAACTCAATGACTTAGAAGAATGCTTGGCATCACCAAGGATCACGTTTTCACAAATAAGAGATCTCTCATTTGAGGGACAACTTGGAATTATCAGAAGTATTATCAATGTCACTGCAAATCTAGATCAAGTAGAAAATGTCTTACCACTATTTATGGACAAAAGTGCATTTGTAGTTGTTGCATTATGACACAAAATGCAATACAAGTATGCATAATATATGAGCAAAATTGTAAGACCAATCAAATTGATGAAAGCTTTACAACAATTATGTGACACACCAGTTTACAAGGAATCAACTATCAAAATCAATAATGACTGGATAACACATTTTCACGAGTACATACAACATGACACAAAAGAACATGAAGCTCTACAAACAAACACTTTTAAAGATGAGGAAAATGAGTTTGATGATGAAGATTTTGAAACAAGCACTCTCACCCACAATTTCACAAGCGCCCAACAAGTTGTAGATTATGAAAATTGTTACAAAGTTATCACTCCATGCTAGGGTCTAAATTCGATAGAATTATATCAAGATTTGTGGCGAAGAACTACACTTTCCAACATTTTTTTATGGCCAAAAAAAAAAATGGTGATGAAAGCTCACATACCAAAAAAATTGCCAAATGGAAAATCTTACATTAATAACACAAATTTTGCCAACATATAACCAACATATTCTACAAAGCAATCAATATATGGATACATCAAGTACTATCATGGATATAGATACGCTAGAGAGAAGTTGCAATGAAACACCATCCACCATTGACTATAGGATTTGTATCTCAAGACACAAACATAGAACAAATATTGCATTAAAAAATAGCATATCAAGACTTTCCAATCATTCGAACCTCTCCAAATTACAAACAACGTCTTATATGAAATGTACTTGGAATGATGTGTCAACTCGGCCCTCCAATTTTTTTTATTACACTTTCACGTGTTGAAGTCCGTTGGCCAACATTAATGAAAACCCTTGAAAGCTTAAACAAAGATATTGTCAAGCATGAAAATTTTGAAACAGAATCCACCTACTTCAGATGACTTGTAAGAATTGATCCAATAACATGCGCATATAGATCCAAGTTGATTCATCTTCGCATCTTTCATTATCTTCTCATACCATTTGGGTACCTTAGATTCTGGTGATACACTTCTTGGTGAGTATGTGTCCCAAGGAGTGTCCAAGGATCATTTCTTGCTTCCAGCAGGTTTTTCCTTTGTTGCACCTATTGGAAAATACCTTCCCCTAGGCTGATGGATTAGTGGAGTTCTCTCATACTCGTCTTCTCAAGCCTGATCCTCTTGTGCAACATCTTGTGGAACCTCTAATTCATCTTCTTCCAAGATTGTGGGAAGTCTTTTGATGCTATCATCACCTGCATGGTCTTCATCATCAAAAGTATGCATTTCATTAAAGATGGCATCCTTACTAATGTGAATCTTGCTCATTACAGGATCAAAACACATGTATGCCTTTTTCCTATCATCACCCACAAAGATGCACTTGATTGCTTTGGCATCAAGCTTCGTTCCTCCTTTGCCACGTGTACATAAGCTTTACACCCAAAGAATCAAAATTTGTCGATTCTAGGCTTCATTCCTGTAAGCACTTCTTTGGGAATTACATTTGAAACTGCAACTATGGGACTTCTATTTTGCAAGAATGTTGTTGCATTGCACATCTCTGACCAAAAAGAATTTGGTAAGCCCATTTGCTTCATCATGGAATATGCACTTTCCATAATGGTTCTATAATTCCTTTCTGCTACATATGGAGATCTCACATCTATGGAACATGTTCTCATGTGTGGAACATGTTCTCATGTGTGGAAAGTAGTCATAATCATATTAGATCTATGTTGAGTTAGGGGTACTTGAAATTTTGTAGACGTCTATCCACATGTCAGTAGGAGATAGGGCCAATATTGACTTTAGAGGCAAAATGGGCAAGTACACAAGTAAAGTCATGATTTGGCCAAAAGTAGGATTTGATGTGGCCTGAACTAGGTTAGGTTTGTTACATTTGTCATCATGAGGTTGGATGTGTGACACTTCCCTATGTGTTGGCATGAGAGCTAGTGACCAATCAAAAGCTAGGATTTGATGTGGCTCGAGCTAGGTTAGGTTTGTTACATTTGTCATGATCAAGTTGGATGTGTGACACTTTCCTATGTGTTGCCATGAGAGCTAGTGACCAATGAAAATCTAGAAATCCACCAAATTGGTCCAATCAAGTGTGAGGGTCAATATGTCACTAAGCCAATCATATTTAGAAGAGGAAAAGAAGGGGTCCAATCATGTTTCACTCACTTTGACCTCTAGTTGCTACTTATATGTGTCTTAGATCAATTATACATGAAGTTTTTTGGAGTTAATGAGAGTTTCTACATTTTGAGCATTTTTGGCTCTCTCTCTACCCGATTATGGGTACTTGGATTCTCTCTCTACTCGAGAGCAAGGCTTTTTTGTACTTAGTTTTTTCCATCTCAAGTCTCCACACGTGTGAATGTACTTTGGAGAGTGATATATGCATATTTCATTGTGCTCTTGCCTTAGATTTGTGAGATAGATCTTGAAATTCAATCTACGCTTGATCTATTATTGTGCAATCATCCACATCTTAGGAGATCAAACACACTTTTGGGTTGTCCCATACGTGTGAAATTTAACATGGTATTAGAGCCTAACTAAGGTGTCCATGCATACATCAAGAGTGATGTGAAAATTTGCCTTGAAATCAAGATCTAGAGAGTGTAGTTGACTCCTTTGCTATCGTTGTGATTTTAGTATCAAGAGGAGTCATAATCACATTTATTGGACCTGGCCTGGTACTATACAAAATTTAGTGCTCAGAAACGTGTGAGGATCAGCCAACTTTCACTTTTTGGTTCACCTCCAAGATAGATCGAAAATCTATGCTTGATAGCTTGTTAGAAAGCTAGTACAGTCAAGATTGTGTTGCAATTTGTTTCACATCGATCAGATGTGAGCATAAAAAGCTATAGCCAATCGAATCAAGTTGGTTAGGCCACCCAACCTGGCTGGACACTTTTAGTTTGACTCATATTTTGCTTGTTTGATCCAAAAATCTGAGTAAGAATAAGCTTTCAAAATTCATGCATCTATTGAATTTCCATTATAGCACAAAACATAATGCTTCATGGTCTGAATGTACTTCAGCACTCTTTGTAGAGATTTCTAGTGTGGTAGGCCTAGATTGGATATATACTATGATAGTGCAATGGCTTATAATGACTCGTTACTGGCTTGTAATGATTCTTCTTGTTGCTACATCTCTTGAGACTTCGATACCAAACAAATAATGTATTGGTCCAAAATTATTCATTCCAATTTTCTTGAGAATAAGGCTTTAGTTTCATAAATTAAATATTTCAAATGGCTAATGATTAAAATATCATCAACGTAAAGTGCTTTGAATAACCTAGCTTTAGCCTTTGTATTGGGCATACATTGGAGTCTGCCAAACTACAAATGAATGCACATTGCAACAAGAAAGGATCTATTTTATCGAACCAAGCTTTTGGAGCCTATTTTAAACAATACATGGCTTTCTACAATTTGCAAATTTTGTGCTCTTGTCCTTGAAGAACATAGCCTTTTGGTTGATAAATATAGATTTCTTCTTGTACATATCCATTTATCAATATTGTTAGGACATCCATTTCATGAATATTTAGATTTTCAATAGCTACTATAGCCAGTAGAGTTTGATTAGATTGATTCTTTACCTCTGGACTGAATGTATCAATGCAATTTATTCCATAGGTTTGTTCATAGCCATTGACAACTAGTCCATCTTTCCATTTGAATAATGATCCATCTGGTTTAGGCTTGGTTTGGGTATCCATTTTGTGTCAATAATCTTGGCATTCACAAAAGGATCAACAAGACTCCAAGTCTTGTGATTATTTACTGAAGTGTATTAAGCTTGCAGATCAAACATCTTAGATCCGAGTGTGAACCAAAACTCATTAACAACGATGCTATGATCATGTGGTTCTTAGCAGGAAAGAGGATTCAGATGTGAGCTCAAACGTCAAGGAAATACCTTTTATTACACCATGTAATGGATGATGCAATACACAAAGAGGATGAAGATTCTGATTATGATACCAATATTGGATGTTGCCTTATACAACTAGGCAAACGACTACAACATCCACAACTACTGCATCTATGAACATCAATGCAATAGCCGAGTGTTGGAAATTAAATTCACCGTTTCTCCTTGGTGATATTATTTTCTATTTCAAGATTTTTCTTGCATGTCTATTTATTGATCACTGATCTAGGGTCAGATGCAACCTCCTTTGGTTCTATGTCTGCTCATTTGATACCTTTCCATATGAGTTACACCGATATTTTTTAGGCAATAACCCTTTATGTTGCTCTTTCTCCATGACAACAGTGCAATATACAGAAGCAACACTTTTCATATCTATGTCTAACATAGATATACCATGTTGTGATTGATTGCGCTTTCATATTTACTTGTCTAGCTCGTTCATTCAGTCTGACCAAATCACAGACATCTTCGACTCCTCTGAATTTGATCAAACGATGGATGTCTTTGATGCCCGAGGAACAAGCGCTACTTCGCTACACCATTACTTTAATTCTGAATTGAACCTTCACTCAAACTGATTAACAGTAATTCAACACTCTTCGGTGGATGTGCTCATACTTGTGTCTGAACACACAATTAATTTAACGTTTCTAGAATGCACGTAATAGGAGAGATATTCCACAGCTTATTGTTCTCTCCATCTGGAGATCGGGTCCCCCTTGTTTATGTCGTGTTCCCACAGTTGGTATCAGAGCTTAGTTAAATAAGCCGAGAGTCTTTCCATTTCAATTATTGTCAGTATGTCTCTTATTGGTAACACTACAACTTTTTTATCTAACGAAGTTAGAATCATTGATAGATTCAACAGATCTAACTTCTATATCTGAAAGTTGAAACTCCGGATGATGCTTATAGATAGAGATCTTTGGAAAGTTGTAGACAGGTCAGACGACAATGATCATGAATTATCAAAGGCATGGAAGATCAAAGATCAAAAGGCCCTAGCATCGATTACGCTGAATCTGGCTGACTCCTAGATATCTCATGTTACCACATGCAAGTCATCTAAGGAAGCACTATATTTGTTATCAAATCTGTATGAGACTCAAGATGTAACCACGCGGTTGCACCTTAGAAGGAAGTTCTTTACACTTAGAACGTCTGATTCAACAACCATCACTACCCACATTAGTAGCTTTAAATCTTTACCAGATCAATTGTTAGCTATAGGATGTGCTATTCAAGATGATGATGTTGTAATGACCTTGCTTTCTTCATTACCAAAGTCTTATGAGCACTTTGTCATGATGATCTCCACACAACCTTACACGACTCTTCAAAATGTTATCGGTCATCTTCTTCAAGAAGAAATTCTGAGAAAGACCAGTGATCTGTCTGTCAAAGACAAGTCTCTGGCCCTATAAACCATGAAAAAAGACAAGTCCAAGGGCAAGAATCAGGTGCAACAGCAACAACAACAGAAGTCTCATACTAAGTCTGAGAGCAGTGAATCATGCAAAAAACTCTTCTGCAGATATTGCAAGAGAGAAAATGCTTTATTCATTGGGGAAATCATGCTAGTCAACCATGACATCAAAGAGTGTTGTATCTGGATCTACAATGAGGCAAAGAAGCAACAACAACAACAACAGCTGAAATCCACTAATGTGACAGAATTTAAGGAGCACACCTCTGATGAAGACAAACAATCAGTTAATGGCTTACAACAATAGCAATGAAGACTATGACTGTTGGTATCTGGATAGTGGCGCTACCCAATACATGACTCCGCGAAGGGAGTGGTTTACTGAACACAAAGCTTATCCGGAAAACGATTCATATACCGTGGAGATTCAAGCACCATCTGTGTTGAAGGCAAAGGAACAGTCAAGATTCTATTCAAGAATACTCTTTTGTTATTGTCTGAATGTTCTTCATGTGCCTCAGTTATCTAAGAACCTGTTATCAATTTCTAAGATAAATGATGAGGGCTACAATGTAACTTTCTCTTCTAAACAATGTACAATCTTCGATGAAGATACTACTATGAGTACCTGCACACGAGTCAGAAACCTATATGTACTCTCTGACTCTGTTGCATTCGCTAGTACTTTAAATGAAAATGTAAATGATGATGCTTTATTGTGGCATAGTCAGTTTAGACACGTGAATACAAAATCACTTTCTTACATGCGTTGTAATAATTTAGTTGATGGATTGTATTTCCCTCTTTCATAAGATAGAAAATCATTTTTTTGTGAATCTTGCATTTATGGCAAACACTCTAGAAGCATATTTTCCATAACACATTCCATTTAAGACAATACAAGTCTTAGATCTTGTACATAGCGACCTTTGCCAACTCCATCCTTAGGAAATGCACTCTATTTTGTCACCTTCATAGATGATTATTCTAGATGGTCTACAATCATGTTCATTAAGCATAAATCAGAAGCCTTTGAATGGTGAAAGCACTCCGAACTGATGGTGGCGGCAAATACATCTCGAATGAGATGTTTGACTATCTAGCTAAACATGGCATTCAAAGACAATTTGCAATCTCCTACATGCCTTAGCATAACAGAATTGCAGAATTGAATGCTTCTAAACTTAGCCAGATCTATGCTACATCAATCGCACTTGCCTACAAAATTTTGGTCAGAAGCTACTGCCATAGCCTATTATGTACAAAATAGATCCAACACGAAAGCTGCCAACAACAAGACTTCTTATCAAGTATGGCATGGACACAAGCCTAGTGTCAGCCATTTAGAAATCTTTGGGTATATATGTTTCGTTCATGTTCTTTTACAACTTAGGAAAAAAGTGGATGAGAGGTCTAATAAATGCATTTTCATTGGCTATCCTGATGAATATCGAGCTTATAAAATTTATGATCCATTCACCAATGTAGCATTTGTTTCAAGGGATGTAATCTTCAAAGAAGATACATTCTATGACTTTAAACAGCCATTGATAAATGATGTTGTGTTATTTCATCCTATTTTACGCAGCTTGGAATCTTCCAATCATGATGTTTCCTCTACACAACCTACAGCTATAGCTATAGAAGCCGAGCAGCAACAATACTTGTCACTAGACTAGACCAAGCTAGCTCGAATAGATCTGAACAACTTCAAAAAGAAGCATCATCACAATTTGGTCAACCGACTGTTTGAAGGTCCTTAAAGACATGAACAGTTCCTGAGAGGTATACACCTCAATCTTTTTGGACTTCATTAGAAGATCCAGGGACCCTAGCCAAAGTTATTAACTCTAAGGATGTTGTGAAGTGGCAAGAAGCTGTGGAAAGCGAGTACAACTTACTTTTGATGAACCAGACCTGGACACTGGTCGACTTTCCCACTCACAAGAGAGTTATTGACAACAACTAGATCTTCAAGAAGAAGATCAACTCTTATGGTTCCATTGCAAAATGGAAAGCATGGCTGGTGGCTAAAGGATTCTCTCAAGTCCAAGGAGTGGATTATCAAGAAATCATCGGTCCTGTTGTCAAAATGCAGTCAATGAGAACTCTGACTGCATTAGCAGCCACGGAAGACCTTAAAATGCATCAAATGGATGTCAAGACAACATTTCTCAATGGCTACATCGAAGAGGAGCTATATACCTTCCAACCGAAAGGATTCAAAGTCAAAGGCCAAGAGCACAAAGTGTGCAAGCTGCACAAAGCAATATATGGCTTGAAACAGGCCGCAAGGGCTTGGTTCAAAAGAATCAATGCTTATCTTATTCAATTGGGTTTTGCAAACAATTCAGCTGACTGTAATGTTTATTCCAAGCATATAGGTGTCCATTTAGTTCATATAGCTCTTTATGTAGATGATGCATTTATTCTGTCTAATGACACCATCTTACTGCACACTACTAAGAGTGATTTGTCAAAGGAATTTGACATGACTGATCTAGGCACTATTCATTCTTTATTAGGAATTCGCATTACTAGAAATATACCACAAAAGAAAATCTATCTTAGTTAGCAAAAATATCTAGAAAATGTTGTAGAGAAATTTCATGTCGGATTGCAAACCAATTGATACACCAATGGATCCAAGCATGATATTAACTAGATCTTCTTGTGCTGAAACCGACAGTGAGATACTTGACTTATCCAAGTATCCTCATCATTCACTAATCGGATCTTTAATGTATGTCATGCGGTGCACTAGACCAAACCTTGCATACACTATTAGCACACTTAGTCA
This sequence comes from Diphasiastrum complanatum, assembly GCA_029204225.1. Classification (NCBI taxonomy): domain Eukaryota; kingdom Viridiplantae; phylum Streptophyta; class Lycopodiopsida; order Lycopodiales; family Lycopodiaceae; genus Diphasiastrum; species Diphasiastrum complanatum. The sequence goes on along the minus strand of CM055101.1, from coordinate 39,073,535 downwards.
ATTCATGTCTAATCCTAGGATCTTGCATTGGAAAGCATGAAAGAGAGTGATGAAGTATATTCAGAGAAGTTTAGATGACATTATATGTTATGATGGGAATGCTATTGATCCACTGGTTCTACGAGACCACTCTAACTCAGATTGGGGAGGAAATGCCTCCACCAAAAAATCCACCTCCAGGTTTTGTTTCTTTCTGGCAGGGGGACTGTTGGAAATTAATCTCATAGTTTCCTCCTTGAACTCAAATGGCTAAACTATTTGAAAAACGATTGCATCGGGCTTTTGGTTGATCTTCATCCATGGATATAAGCATAAAGTGTGAAAAAAGACAAAACATGTCTTTCTATGTTGACTTTGGAGGCTATGCTCACTTTTTCCATTGTACATAATTAAGGTATGTGAATTGAGCACATGAGCTTGTAGAATAGGTCAAGTTTGTGTTAGATAGATTTAGTTTTGTTAGCATTCAAAATATTAGGTGAAATGCAAAGTTAGGTAGAATGCAACATGCCATTTAGCATACATGATCTACACATGTCTAGTTCATCTAGGAAAGTGACATGCAATCGATGCAACATCATGCATGTAGTTTGGCATGTGGATCTACGAGAAAAGATTTAACTAAGAGTTGTGGATCAACCATTGATCACATGCAAATCCACCTTAGAACTCGAGCCTCATCATGTAAAATTTGGCTAGTTTTTCATACTGTAATTTTTGAGGTTTCTCTCTCTACATGAGATTTGTTGCTTGTACATTCTCTCTCTACGCGAGACCAAGGAGTTTTCCTCATAGTAAACACTTAGAAACTTTTTTGGTCATTATCTCTCATAGTGAGTACTTTGTTTTGTTGAGTCTATGATATGTTTTTTGTGCTCTTGTCTTGAATTGTCAAGTAATATTGTTGTTTGATCATTCATGTGCAATCACAACACCTCATAAGATCCTTCAAAGGTTGGAAAGTTTACACACGCTAAAACCTTACATGGTATCAAAGCTTGGTTGAGGTAGTGTGCATTCATCATAGGTTGCTCAATTCTTGAGAGTAATTGCTTGAAGGAACTCGGATTTGGGAAAGAAAGACAAACTTGCTTGCAATCAAACAGGTTTTGCATCATTGGTGAATCAAATCGAGCCTTATTTGCTTCAAATGAGCCCTGTACAGACCAGAGGACTTGCATGTGTGAGATCAGCCTTTTCCATTTAGGTGGTATATCTCAAGGACTGATCCAAATTTGGTGTTTAATTGCTTGTTGGAAAGGTATTGAAGAGTAGAATGTGATGCTTTAGTTTCTAGTTCAATTTGATTTGATTTTAGAGAGATAAAGACAATTAAAGAGGTAGGGAGTGCACCCCATCTTGAGGGATATGCCAAAGAGAGCACACATCTATTCAATCTCATCAAAATTCTCATTTTGTGTTGTTAATCAAAGATAGAATTGTTCTAGACAAGTTTTTGAGGTCATAGCCACATCATTTCACACAAGAGGGTTGTGTTTGGGTTGTATGTGAGATCCTAGAGTGTTTTGTAATCTTTAGAAACTCGTGGAATAAATTGACATCAAACTTGTGAGTGCTTCATCACTAGATAGAGGCAAGATCTAAATTCAAGTTGATTGATTCTTTGTTGTGAGCAAGATCCCACATATTTTGTTGCAAGATTTCAATAGGTTGGATCAACATTTCAAGCTAGATCCTAGGTTGAGAGAGAAGCAACACATTCAATTTCACTTTTTTTTTGTCATTACTAGAAAATTTCTCAACGAGGACATGACATCCATGGTTTCATATCTCTTGGAACATAGTGAGAGGTTAACATATTTCAACTATGCTATTTGGAAGGAAGATATAATGGACATTGTGTTAGGGATTGAAGTAGAACCTAAAGCTCCTAATGAAGCTCAAAGATTCAAGAAGAGATCCAGGATTGCTGTTAATTTTATTAAAATAAATGTGTCCAATGAAGTGTTAAGAGAAATTAGCTCTTGCATCTCGGCCAAAGATGCTTGGGACATCCTTAAGACAATTTTTGAAACAAAGAACACATCAAGACTACTCACACTTAGAAATCAAATATTTCTAAGCTATCAAAGAGTTGATGAGAATGCTTCAACTATGTCATGAGAGTTAAAGATCTTCACAACGAATTAGCATGCATTGGAGATACTCTAAGGAACAATGAACTTGTTCAAGTAGTCCTTAATGGATTAAGAGATGAGTATGAAAACATTGTCCAAACTTATGCTATCAGGGAGGAGCTACCAGCATTGGAAAGTCTTCAAGGAGTTTTAATTGCTTAAGAAAGCAGACAAGAGAACAAGATCAACAAATTCTCAATGAAGGATGGTGGAGATGACAAAGCACTCTTCACCAAGGACAAGTCAAGAGGCAAGAGCAAAGGACAACAACAACACTTCAAGAAGGACAAGAAAAAAGTCAAAGAAGTGATGAGGATCAATCCTCACAAGCTACAACATCCAATGGCAAGAAGAAGATGTCAAGAACAAAATGTTTTCTTTGTGGCAAGAAAGGCCACTATGCATCAAATTGTTTCAAGAAAAAGAACCAGTTTAAGCAAGCTAACCTTATTAATGAGGAAGAGTGTGAGGGCAATGAGAGTGATAGGGAGGATTCTTTAATGATGTCAAGGTTTTCATCTTTTTCTTTCAAAAGTGAAGAAATATGGTGGATAGATAATGGGATATGTCTAGTTCTAGAAATTCTCTCACAAGTCTCATGTCTTATGAAGGTACAAAAAGAGCAATCTATACTACAAATGATGTTGAGTGTGGAATTGAAGGGATAGGGAGTATTCCGTTGAATGAAGTATCATCAAAGACTTTGTGTTTGCATGATGTACTTTATGTGCCTAAACTAACCAAGAACCTCATTAGTGTTGGACAATTGTTTGATAGTGGTTTAGATGTCAAATTTCATGTTGACAAATGTGTAATCTCTACGGAGAATGAGGTGATAGCTAGAGGACCTAGATTTGAAAAGCTTTACAAGTTAGATCCTAGAGAGAATGCTAACTTGTGTGATGTTGCTTACAAGACCAAGGTTCATCAAGAAGATTTATGGCATAAAAGATTGGGCCATCCCAAGTTCAAAGCCATACAATCAATGGTCAATGAAGGAAAAGCAATTGGATTACCAAAGTCTATGACAAAGGAGCCTTATCCTTTGAAGCATGTGTATTGGCCAAAGCTCATAGAAGACCTTTTCCAAGATCCAACATCAAGACTCATCAACCACTTGAGCTCTTGCATTCAGATGTTCATTTCTCTTCTTCCAAGAACAAAGGAGGAGCAATATGTTTTGTGTCCTTCATAGATGATTACACAAGATTTTCTTGGATTTACCTTCTATCTTTTAAAGCCATGGTGTTTGATGTCTTCCTTACATTCAAAGCATATGTTGAAAATCAATTTTCTTTCAAACTAATAGCTTTGAGGTGTGATAGTGGAGGTGAATATACCTCTAATAAGTTTAATGACTATTGTAAGCAAGAAGGAATATAAAGAGAGTTTCATGTTCTTATACTCCTCACCAGAATGGAGTTGCTGAAAGAAAAAATAGAACACTTTGTAAATGTGCAAAAGCCATTAGGCTAGAAACATCTCTACCAAAGGAGTTTTGGGGAGAAGTAGTTGCATGTGCCAATTATCTTTGTAATAGACTTCCAAATCTTGCTAAGAAGGAAGAACACCATATGAAATGTTGCACAAAGAAAAGCCTAAGGTAGATTATCTTAGGATCTTTGGTTGTTTATGCTTTGTGCATGTTCCTTTAGAGACTAGGAAAAAGAATGATCCTAGTGCTATTAAAGGCATTTTTATTGGATATGAATCTTCTAAGAAAGCATATAAAGTCTATGTTCCCTCTACTAACAAGAATGTTGTAAGTAGAGATGTGATCTTCCATGAAGATCAAAAGTATAACTTGGATGAGGCTAGGATGAAGCAATCTCATGCAGGATCAACCATTATCAATCTTGATGATAATCAAGACATGTTGGGGTCGAGGCTCGAGGAGGAGCAACTTCAAGCACCTACACCTAGAAGATCCACAAGAAAGATCCGAGCCAAGTAGGCTCACATATGTGGAGAAAGGCAAGCAAGTGGAGGATGACACTTCCTATCATGCATTCTTCATATCACATGAAGATCCAAGAGATGTCCAAGAGGCACTTCAATCCAAGAAAGGGGTTGAAGCAATGACCCTTGAGTATGAAGCCTTGATTTCAAACAATACATGGGAGCTTGTCAATCCACCTAGCAACATGCATGTTATTGGATGCAAATGGGTATTCAAGATCAAATACAACAATGATAAATCCATCAACAAATTCACAGCAAGACTTTGTGCCAAAGGATATGTTCAGATCAAAGGTCTTGACTATGAAGACACTTTTGCACCTGTTGCAAAAATGGTAACTATAAGAATTCTCATTTTTCTTGCATGTTATCACAATTGGAGGATGTTTCAACTTGATGCATCTAATGTTTTCCTCAATTGATATCTTGAGGACGAGATCTACACGGAGCAACCACCTGGATTTGTAAAAGCTGGTGAAGAAGCAAAAGTATGTCTTTTGTTCAAAAGTCTTTATGGACTTAAACAAGCACAAAGGTCTTGGTATGCAAGGCTAAACTCGTTTCTCATATCACTCCGATTTCATCTTAGTGATTATGATCCTTCATTTTACATTAAGTTAGTAGATAACTTTTTAGTTATTGTTCTTATTTATGTAGATGACATAATCCTACATGGAAATAATTTGGAGCTAGTTGAGGAAACAAAATGTGCACTTGGTAGTGAATTCAAAATGTAAAATCTAGGAATTCTTCACTACATCTTAGGCCTAGAAACTGACTTTTGGAAAGATCATGCTTTCATAAGTCAATCTTAGATATGCTCTTTCCATGCTTAAAAAATTTCAAATGGAAAAGTGTAAGGGCATAGATACTCCAATGGAGCATATTGTAAAAGATCCTATAAAAGAGGATGAAAGATCCTTCGAGGATATCACTCTTTTTAGGAATCTTATTGGCTCCCTCATTTCGTTAACTGTAACTAGGCCAGATTTAAGCTTTAGTGTGCACAAATTAAGCCAATTCATGCAAGATCCAAAGGTTTGGCATTGGAAGTTGGCAAAGAGAATCTTGAGATATGTATCTTCCACCTTAGCTATGGATTAATCTATAAAGGTGAAAATCTAACATTGGTTGCATTTTTAGGCTCGGATTTTGCAGGAGACAAAGTGGATAGAAAATCTACAAGTGCATGCACAGTTTTGATTGAAGGAAATCTAGTTTTTTGGCTATCCAAAAACAAGCTACTATATCTTTGTCATCTTGTGAAGCAGAGTACAAAGCTCTTACAACTACCACAAAGGAGGTCCTATGGATTAAGAGGTGCCACTCATGGAGCTAAAGTGCATTGAAGATGAAGACCTATTATCAAGAATGATAACATCTTGGCTCAAGCTCTTGCAAACAATCCTATAATTCATGCAAGAAGCAAACATATTGAGGTAGCACACCACTTTGTAAGAGAGAAGTGAGTGGGAGAGAGATCTTGTTGGAGCATGTTGAATCATCATCTTGTATTTTTCTCGCCAGCACCTCAAGATCAAGGGCAGGATGATTAGAGTATTGGACAAATGGAGGGAGATCAGTCGAAGGACCCACCAGACACTGAAGCAGGGCCTTCTACTTCTACAGTTGTACCACTGTTTCGAAGACTAGCCACCATCGAGGAGGAAATACAAATATTTTTGTAGCAACATCCATATGAATCCTCAGGGGTGGCTGGGTAATAAAGTTTAAAACATCAGAACTAGAAGCTGGCAAGGAATTGGAAAAGCTGCCATCCTTGGGAGAACAACCTCCATGGCGCAAGTCTGTGTTCGAGAAAACTCCAAATTCCATCAGAAGTTATGTGGCGAGTTCGTGCCAACTGAGAGTGGATCCATACTACATGCCCATGCCGAGAAGGAACCAATGGAAAGATGGTGGTGTCACACGCCAATGGATAAAATTACCGTCCATAGACCCAATTGGCCTATCATCCATCAATTGTTCAGTTGGAATATTTCAGTGGAATTTCATAGGGCTCTCTAAGCCTATTCACGGGAACATATGAATTCACCAGATCAGACAGTCCATATTATTCGCAAAGTATTTGGCTATGTTGGCGTCAATTCAATCCAATGGGACAACTGTTTGCCAGCACTTTTCTTTATCCTAATCTTCCGATGGCATCAGACAAAGTCCAACATCAATTGCCAATAGCTAGACTGTACTATCGTGCGACGATGCTGGGTGGTTCATGGAAACAAAAATTCAGTTCTTGGATGACAACTAATTGGTTGTCTGGAGTCAATAAGTGCTTTCTACCGCACATAAGAGATTTCAACGAACCGCGCTTGGAATCTGAGAAAGTCCAATACCATCTCATAACGAATTAGAGTCCAAAATAAAAATCTCATGAGGTGTCATGGGACCGCCACTAGTTTTGGTGGGGAATACTATTGGAGGGTTTGCGTATCCCAAGGCAGCCCTAACCATAGTTAATAAGTGAGAGGGATTCGGCATCCATGCATGTGTAAGTCCAGTCGATGATCACATGGTTATTTGGTTAGTTAGAATTTAATAAAAGGACTTTAGGCCTTTTTGCAGAAAAAATAATGTCGCAAGGCCTGATAGTCAAGTTAGTGTATAAAAAGGGCTACTCCCAAATTTCAAATTTCAAATTTCAAATAATAAAAGAGGCGAAAATTGACCAATATGATTTGAGGCCAAAGCCCTAAAATCCACCATAGAGTGGTTATTTGTGATTCATTTGTTACATTCACATACTCATTTCAATAAAGCATGTTTAACTTCTTACAGATTGAAATCGGATGTCCTTGTTGTTCTTTTTCCTTTCTTTATCCCTCATGTTTTATTTGGATTTTGCTATTTGTTGAATTTGCTAATTGTTGGGATTGATATTTGTTATACTTTTTGAGAGAGAGAGAGAGAGAGAGAGAGAGAGAGAGAGAGAGAGAGAGAGAGAGAGAGAGAGAGAGAGAGAGAGAGAGAGAGAGAGAGAGAGAGAGAGAGAGAGAGAGAGAGAAGTAAGCTTCAATTATTGAGTAAATGTTAGATGTTAGTGTTGGATGTGGATCATAAGCATGTGCTTGATTATGAACTATGCTATCTGTTGTAAAGTTACCTTTACAAGCTTTACTTCCGGTGCCACCGGCGCCAGCAGCGCCCCTGCTACTCCCGGCGCCACCAGCGCCAGCGTCGCTCCCGGCGCCACTGTGATCAGAATCCAGCCGGTGCCAAGTTCCTATGGCTGAAAATCTTTGATCGGTTCTAGGAAAGTCCAGAGAGCTCGGATCGATGTGCAATCACCTCACACGATCTAGGCATGATTAAAGGAAGCCCGAGGATCAATAAATTCTAGAGAGAGAAAATGACTTTCTAGAGAGAAAATACATGCTTTACCAGCCTAGGTAGAGTACTTGGCATGAGGGGAGGTGGCGAATCCCACCAACACTATAGGGGAGTGCAGGTTGCGACTCAGGACGAGCTCCAACCAAGTCTCAGCCTCCCTTGTTGGAATGTTGTCCTGGCACTCGGGCATGCCAGCACCCCGGAGACTAGGGTCGGTCACACACTTGAAATGTAACCTTCTCAAATTTATCAATAAAGTGGGATTTTTCTCAAACTGACTCTGATTACCTTCTGGGTTTCAGTGTTCGGTAAAAGCGCCAGTTGTAAGGCTGCTTCAAACTTTTTGATCTGGCACATAGCTGAGGGTCGTATCCCGAGAGGCCAGCGGTATGCCGTCGGGACCATTCGGTCCGTGGCGCCAGTGGTATGCTGTCGGGACCATTTGGTCCAGGAACTGATTGTTTCCATATCTGTCGTGGCTTGTGGTTTAGAGTATTCCTTGCATGAACGTGAATGGGTTAAGCTCTCGAGGAACGGGCTCTAACCTATCGGCTGAGTTGGATGGCTTGCTTGGGTGGAAGTTACCTATTTATGGCTGTCCAGTCTGGCGTGGTGCCAGGTTGGCTTACAGCGCTCGTGATGAAGCTTTCAGTTGGTTAAGTATGATGTAAGTCAGACCGCTTGCTTGGAATGGATGTTACTCGTCTGTAACGAAGCTTCGAGTTGGTTAAGTTTGATGTATGTCGGGCGGCTTGCTTGGAGGGAAGTCATCCACATCGGGACCCCCGAACTGGCATGGCGCCAGGTTGGATCTCAATGTTGATTTTGGAACTTCAAGTTGGTTAAGTTTGATCGTTGTTGGCGAGTTGGCTGCTTGTATGTCAAGTGGGTTTGGACGGCAAGAGTTGAAGGCTGGGAAGCTAAGTCATGGTTCCCGGCTCCCTTTGGGATGCCTGCGCTACATGTGGTATCAGAGCCGACTGGCCGGTCAGCTATGCGAATCTCACAGAAATGGCCACTGTTTGAGGTTCATCAAGATAATTGCCCACAGTGTAAGCATGGGTGCATCCACAGTTGGGGTAGTCGGCAGAACGGGGGACTTGATGAGTCAAAGTGTTGCCCTCGAGGTGTAAGCACGGTCAGTTCTCGCGGTTCGGGCCTGGCTCTGTCTGCACGTAGGACGGATGAAGCAAAGTGTTGCCTAGGTAGGTGAAAGCACGGTCTGTACTTTGTGGGGTGTGAGGCGACATATTCGAACTGTACGGGGTGACCATTGATACAGAGATGCTGCTCAAATTCGGGTGTAAAGCACGGGTGGTTAGCTGCCGGTGCGGGATAGCTGCCGATTGTTTAGCTATAAGGGCTATCGACCAGATTTGATGGGGCGTGACTGAGGCAATGTGCTGCTTAATGGTGAAAGCACGGATAGTTGGATGGGTGTTCTCTGTGAGCTGATTCTGTGATCGATCTATATGGGCGCGACCAGGCAAAGGTCCTTTGGCAGGACTATCTTAAAGGGGGACCTTGTCTTTGTTACCTGTTAGTAAACCTTCCTGAGTGTCTTGCTTGTATGTATTTGTGGTGAGTCTTAGTACTCGTGCTTTGTCTGGTTTGCATGATTGCTTATGATACAAGGAGCTGATGGCTTGAGAAGGAAGCTTTCTTTGGAAGGCTGATACCATCAAACAAAGAGGACTACAGAATTTGTGGGACGGATTTGCAGTTCAAGTACTACATGAACGACAACGAAAAGACTCGATGTTTGCAAAGGATGGATGGCTAGCTTGTTTTTTGGGTTAGTTTCATTTGCGACAACGCCCACCAGACGCAAGCAGGAAGTCAAAAGTTGGAAAGGACAATTTCAGAGGAGATCTTCTATGGAGCAATTGGTCTTTATTTGGGACGGCCACCTTCAGAATTGAAACTCACTGAGCATGGGTGATATCCAGTATCAGTTTGGTTTTTTCTCAAAGGGAAAAAGACTAGGATCCTCTTCAGAGATTGGCAACAAGTTGGATCAAGCCATAATCCTAGCAGATGGAAAGGCTTTTTGTCTGAGAACTCTACTCTAAGTCCGATCAACTCTTTTAAGTGGAGGGAAACTATCACACACACCTCTCTCTTGGGGCAAATTTTGAATGAAAGTTGATCAAAATGAGGGCAAATTCAAGGTGACCTAGCCATACTCACACGAGGAGACTGGTGAACTTTGGACCTAATAAGTTGACAAGTTTCTGTTGTGGAAAGGAAAGCTTGTTATAGGCTTTCTCTAGACCAGCAATGATGAGGAGACATAATGAGTGCGCTGACTTGTGTTACGTGTAAAGCTGCTAATCAATGAAGGAACTGTGAAAGTTGAGTCTTGCACGAGAGACTTGGTACTTCGAATGGACGTTGAGGGACAGTTCGTACTGAAATCGGACTAGTGCAAACTTTGGGTGCATGTGTCTGATTCAAAGAGAACTACTTGAAGCCAAGCTAGATGTACACTTCTTGTTTTGATTGTGAGGCAACTAACCAATGATGGAATTGTGAAAGTCAATCCAGGGTCCTCCTCTCTACTATAAACAGGGACCAACTCAAGTTGCTCCTCATGTTCATTTCCTCATTTCAATAAAGCAGATTGATTCTCTTTAGAAATGGATTGATGAATGTCCTTGCTCTTCCTTTCTTCTCCTCCATTTCTCATGCTTTCTTTGGATTTTGCTAATTGTTGGATCTGATCATTATTGGGATTGCTATTTCTTATGCTTTTTGTGAGAGAGAAAGGGAGAGAGAGAAGAGTAAGTTTCTATCATTGTTGTGGTTTTAGGGTTAATGGAAGTAGGGTTAATGGATGTAGTGTTAATGGATGTTAGTGTTCGATCCTCCATTCATGTTGAAATCTGAACTATACTATCGCTCTCATGGGAACGAACCTACGCGTGACAACTAACTCCGTCTCTTTGATGCTAGATTGACTAGATCTTGGATTCAGGTTAGGCAAGGAAAGAAACCCACTACACTACTTGAAACCAAGCTAGATGTACACTTCTTGTTTTGATTGTGAGGCAATTGACCAATGATGGAATTGTGAAAGTCAAGTTTTGCGCGACGGACATGGTGCTTCAAACAAACGTGAAGAGATAGTTCGTATGTGGATCAAACTGGTGTGACCCCTTGGCTCTCCACAAGATCAATGGTTACATCTGGGCTGATTTAAAGACAGCTTTTTCAAGCTAAGTGAGAGGTGCATTGCGGAAGTGCATTGCAGAGTACTCAATCTTTTCCTACCTTAAAGAGCCGAGAAGGAAAAGTATCAAGATCAGGCTGGGACAAGGAGAGAAATTCAGGTGCGAAAGCAACAAGGCACAGAGTGGATCATAAAGTGGGCAATCAAATGATAAATCCTTTGGCTCATGGAGCCTTGATACCTATGCAGAACTGATCAAATCTAGAGCTCAAGGAGCTCAACACAAAGTGCATCAAGGACAAATCAGGAGTTCAAAGGAGTTCCAAAGTCAAAAGTCAGAAGCGACAAGGGCGAACATTTCACAGAAAGGTCTCTGTCACCAGTTAATAAGGTTCTTGGGTCAGTTAATAAGGTTCTTGGGTTTTACGTAAGTGATATAAAATCTACGCTTTTCCTAGACAAAGTGATATTTTCAAGTTTTGTAATTTTTCAGGACAAAGAGCTGAGCCTTTGACTTGTGGTGTGCCAGCTTCAATGTTAATAAAAGTGGCCAATAAATTGAGTATTGTGCCAAGTAGATCAAATGTATAGTTAATTTTAATTGGGAGGCACCTTTACTTTAATCTGACATCTGATGAGGACATCATATTTATAAAGGTGGGGTGGATATTGTAAAGTTACCTTTACAAGATTTACTTTCGGCGCCACCGGCGCCAACATTGTCCCCGGCGCCAACAGCGCCCCTGCTACTCCCGGCGCCACTGGGACCAGAATCCAGCCGGCGCCAAGTTCCTATGGCTGAAAATCTTTGATTGGTTCTAGCGAAGTCCAGAGATCTCAGATCGATGTGCAATCATCTCACACGATCTAGGCATGATTAAAGGAAGCCTGGAGATCAATAAATTCTAGAGAGAGAAAATGACTTTCTAGAAAGAGAAAATGTGCTTTACCAGCCTGGGTAGAGTACTTGGCATGAGGGGAGGTGGCAAATCCCACCAATACTATAGGGGAGTGTGGGTTGCGACTCAGGACGAGCTCCAACCAAGTCTCAGCCTCCCTTGTTGGAATGTTGTCCTGGCACTCGCCTTGGCATGCCAGCGCCCCGAAGACTGGGGGGTTGGTCACACACTTGAAATGTAACCTTCTCAGATATATCAATAAAGTGAGATTTTTCTCAAATTGACTTTGATTACCTTCTGGGTTTCAGTGTTTGGTAAAAGCGCCAGTTGTAAGGCCGCTTCAAACTTTTTGATTTGGCACATAGCTGAGGGTCGTATATCCCGGGACGCTAGCGGTATGCCGCCGGGACCATTCGGTCCGTGGCGCCACCGGTATGTTGTTGGGACCATTTGGTCCAGCAACTGGTTGTTTCCATATATGTCGCGGCTTGTGGTTCTGAGTGTTCCTTGCATGAACGTGAATGGGTTAAGCTCTTGGGGAATGGGCTCTAACCTGTCGGCTGAGTTGGATGGCTTGCTTGGGTGGAAGTTACTTGTTTATGGCTGTCCAGTTTGGCGTGGCGCCAGGTTGGCTTCCAGTGCTCGTGACAAAACTGTCAGTTGGTTAAGTCTGATGTAAGTCAGACCGCTTGCTTGGAATGGATGTTACTCGTCTGTAATGAAGCTTTGAGTTGGTTAAGTTTGATGTATGTCGGGCAACTTGCTTAGAGGGAAGTCACCCACATCGGGACCCCCGATCTGGCATGGCGCCAGGTTGGATCTCAATGTTGATTCCGAAACTTCAAGTTGGTTAAGTTTGATCGTTGTCGGTGAGTTGGCTGCTTGTATGTCAAGTGGGTTTGGACGGCAAGAGTTGAAGGCTGGGAAGCTATGTCGTGGTTCTCGGCTCCCTTTGGGATGCCTGCGCTACACTATTGCTCTCATGGGAACGAATCTCTGCATGACAACATGTTAATCCTCTTCATCTCCTTTGATGCTTGATGTGCTTGGATCTAGGGTTGAAGGTGGATAGAAAATACCCACTACATTTCTCAAGTCAGAATGAATCTACATGTAGTAGAGACAAACGAACACTCGAAGGTGCTTTAGACTTGGCTTCTAGCCATAGTCGGCTTCAAAGAGAGTCATCAAGTCAACTGTTGTAGGGCCTGAGTAATTTTGTAGATAGCAAGTTGTGGAAACTATTGGAAAGTGGTGTGTAGAAGATAGGTCTAGCTCGAAAAGAAACGAATGAAAATAATTCGTGTGTCTAGAAAAGAAAATTTTCGTGCATGGCGGAATAAACTATCTTCATCTTTCTCAATGCATGACTACGCTTATCAATTTCAAACAAGACCATAGTGATAGAACTCACATTTGGACTTATAGTAACTAACTTTCAAAATCGCCAGTACTATAGTGATTACGTAGCCAAACAATTAAGCATCAAAAATTATAAGACAAATAATTAGTCACGAATTGTTCGCGCATTAGTCGCAAAGAAATACAGAAACGCATACATTCTGAGACGAAAGCTGAACGCAATGAGGGACAGTATTGAGTACAAAATCGTAATAGAAGTAAATGAGTACAATAAGTTGCTGATCGAAACCACGTACTCTATGCTATCTCTGAGCGGCTAAATGAAAGTCTGAATTAAGCGCAATGCTGATAGCAATCTCTAAACCAACTCTAAGAAGTGAGCTAGAATGCTCAGGAGTGTTCAAGCTTGCAGGCTTGAGAGAGAGAGAGAGAGAGAGAGAGAGAGAGAGAGAGAGAGAGAGAGAGAGAGAGAGAGAGAGAGAGAGAGAGAGAGAGAGAGAGAGAGAGAGAGAGAGAGAGAGAGAGAGAGAGAGAGAGAGAGAGAGAGAGAGAGAGAGAGAGAGAGAGAGAGAGAGAGAGAGAGAGAGAGAGAGAGAGATAACTATTCAAATGCTTCTGATAATTCCAATTTTCAATGAATTTCAGATGATTCAAACTGTATGAATATGAACAGCTATTTATACTAAGAAATTAGATCGTCAACTGTGATCACCAGTTGGTTGATGATCAGCTAGCATCCATCCGGTCCTTCTTAATGATTGCTGATAAGCGGTGAAATTGGTCGTAAACGTTTTGTCTGCATAAATGAACCAAAGCTGTAGCTCTGCATAAATGAACTAAAATAGCCACAGGCGACACTGTCAGGTTTTTCGCAAAAAAGACGAAAAAGGAGAAGGTGACCTTAAATCTCATTTAGGATTGCCCCACACTTTGCTAGAGTCATTTCCTTAACATTTGAGGCTCTTTGGAAAAAGTGAAAAATGTGACACTTTGATTTTACACGAGATTTCTGTCAAGCAAAAAATGCGAAAAAAGCGACACTACATTTTTCAAAGGGATTCTTGACAGGCAAAAAAGGAGACACTGTCATAAACTCCGTGTAATTCTGTAGACTATGTAAAAACACTTGTAATCTGCATAATGTGTAAACACACGGGAAAAATCGCAAAACTGGATAAACAATGGATGAAGATTAACACCAATTAGTCAATTGGTAAGAAGGAGAATAATCCAACACTCCCCCTTAATCTGAATCCTTGAATGCCTTGACCTTCAAACTTAGTTCTACACAGAATCTTCTATCTGACTCCAAACTTAATGCTTTAGTAAAAACATCTGCTGTCATATCTTGCATTCTACAATACTGCAATCTGACCTCTTTGTTGAGAACTTTGCTTCTGACAAAATGATACTTTAGCTCAATGTGCTTACTCTTGGAATGAAATCTAGAGTTGGTTGATAAAGCGATGGCACTTTGATTATCACAAAATAATGTCGTCGGAGCATATTGATTCAGACCAATATCTGAGAATAAGTTCCTCAACCAAATTGCTTCATTTGTAGCTTGAGAGACTGCGCTATACTCTGATTCAGTGGAAGATAGAGATATCGAAGATTGCTTGTGACTGTTCCAAGAGATTGGTCAATCAGCAGCATGTAGAGCAAGATATGCACAATTCTTGATTCTTCAGGATCTAACTTTCTAGTCTGGAAAGTTAAAACTTCACTGATACTCAAGGGCAAAGGTCTATTTCCCTGGGTGGATGGCACAACATCAGCCAAGGAGCTATACGAGTGGAGGGAGAAAAATGACAAGGCAGTAGCCTTGCTATCATATTTCATCAAAGATAGTCTTACACTGGACCTAGCTACACTCTCCAAAGCTAAGGAGATGTGGGATGCATTGCTCACAAGATTTCAAATGAAATCAAGAAGTCAAATCATGATGCTGGAAGATCAGCTGACGAATCTACAGTGGGATGGGAAAGACCTCACTTCTTTCGTAAGAAAGATGAAAGATCTGTTTCTATCACTACATCCATGAACCTCAAAAAGGTGATTGTCGAGATTCGAGATGAAGTCGAGGCGAGAAAACATCTTGATCACGAAGATGGTTCTGACCAAGCCCTCTACGGCAACAAAGGAAAATCCAAAAAACAATTCAAGCCTAAGAGGGAGTCGATCAGCAAGTAGAGGGGACCAACAAAGGCAACTGGAAGAGCAAAGGGAGGTCGAAGCAGCAAGACTTGCGTGAGATGCAGACGAGACAGGCACACAGTTGATACATGCTGGCTCAATCCAAAGATTGAGTGTATCCATTGCCACAAGAAGGGTCATGTAGCCGTGGATTGCCTACAGAACCTGAGAAACAAATCAACGCAGAACAGATAGGAGAACAGCAACAGTTCATCCTATGTCGAGGAACCCGAGAGCTCAAAAATGGGCAAAGAAAGATCGAACAGAAACTGTTCAACCATCTATATTTGTGAAGACATGTGTGTAGCATCAACATCTGACACACATGAGGTGATCCTAGATTCAAGAGCCATCTCACACTTCATGACATCAAGACGAATCATGTCTGATTTCAGAAGTGCAGATCCTACCAGATTCATAGTTCTTGGAGATGGATCTAAATATCAAGTGAACGGTATTGGTTCACTGTGGCTCAACACCGATGGCAGAGATAGACGACTCAAAGACATTCTGTTCGTGCCTACACTGCAGCAAGACATGCTTTCTGTAGCAAGAATAGCAGATGTAGAAATGCGTGTGACATTTTCTGACAAAGCATGCAACGTGGTTGACGCCAGTACCAATACTCTAATCACTCAAGGAAGAAGGAAAGGTAATCTATATCATCTAAAAGTATGCCTACCTGCAGATCGGGTGCATAAGACTCATGATGACTTGCCAGACACTCTGTGGCATAGGAGACTCTGCCACATGAACTCAATGGCACTTTACCAAGCAAGCCATCATGGAGCAATAACAGGGGTCAGCATATCGAATGCAACCAGTTCGACCACCTGTGATGCATGTTGAAAGGGTAAGATGTCACGCACTCCATTCATCAAGTGCATTCTGACATCTGTGGGCCTTTCAATGTGATCTCAGTAGGAGGTCCAAAATATTATATAACCTTCATTGATGACTACAACAAATTTGCCAGTGTATTTTATTTAGAATAAGTCTGAAGCACTTGATAAATTCACAGACTACGTGAATTGGACTGAAAGATATACAGGCAACAAGGTGAAGCAGATCAAGACAGATCGAGGTGGCGAATACATCTCAAATCGCTTCATTGACTTCTGCAATGATCGTGGCATCATTCACAGAAGGACCGCAGCCTATACACCGCAGCACAATGACATTGCAGCATGAAAGAATAGGACCTTCATGGAAGCTACCAGATGCATGATGGCCTACTCAAAGGCTCCAAGGTACTATGGGCTGAAGCGGTAGCTACAACTGCATACATCCAGAGTAGGACAAGCAAGTCTGGTGTCCCTCACACGACACCACACGAGTTATGGTGGGGTAGAAAGCCCAACGTGTCTCACATCAGAATCTTTGGCTGTGCAGCTTCTGCTCATATTCCTGGTAAGCTTCGAAAGAACCTTGATGAGAAAGCCGAACAAGGATTTCTGGTAGGTTATGACAACAATTTGTCATACTACAGAGTCTACATGCCAGACACGAACACTGTGAAAATTGTGAGAGATGTCAGATTTGATGAGAGCAGGACAATGGCCAATGACGATCCTGTCAGCTATGAAGTTCTGGAGAGACAGTACTATGACCTATCGCCAATGGCAGAAGGAGCAGAGGACGAACATGAAAATGAAGATTTTTGAGTCGTTTCCCATTCGAGTGATGAATTTGATGACGAAAGATTCGAGAACTAAGATGGTTTCGGAAGGTAAAGGCATTGTTGTCCCAGGAGGATCTCTTAGAAGGTCAACAAGACCACGAAAAGCGCCAGCAATATACGTGCCAGGCAGCTCTGCTTCTACATTAGAAGAGTTATGTGGATTCAATGGCGAACCACAGACTTTCGAGGAAGCGATCGAATGTTCAAAGAAGGAAGGATGGATCCAAGCCATGAACGAAGAGATGGAGTCCATGAGGAAGAACCAGGTATGGATGTTGCAGCCATTACCACATGAGCACAAGCCTATCAAATGCAAATGGGCTTTCAAGCTCAAATATGGACCAGATGGGAATGTCACAAAATACAAGACAAGACTAGTAGCGAAGGGATTTTCTCAAAGATACGGTATTGACTACTCTAAAGCCTTCTCTCCTGTCGTCAAACATTCATTCCTATGTCTATTATTTGCATATGCAGTAGCTTTTGACTCGGGATCCACATTGTGGACGAGAAGACAGCCTTCTTGCATGGCGAGCTAGACGAAGAGGTCTATATGGATCAACCCCCAGGATATGTCTCAAATTCACTTCTTGACTATGCATGCAGAATGGATAGAAGTACCTATGGTCTGAAACAGTCAGCCCAAAAATGGTACAAGAAGAAAGATCAAGCCCTGAAATCATTAGGATTCAAGCCTCTGCTAGCTGATTCTAATGTGTATGTCAGAGTCACAGACGGGCAGATCATCATTGTGGCTATGTATGTGGACGACACTCTAATACTTTGCAAGAGTGAGTAGCTGATTGCTAAAGTGAAGGAAGACATCTCGAAACATTTCGAGATTGTGGATCTGGGAGAAGCCAGGTGTTATCTGGGCTTACAAATTGAAAGGGACTATGAGGAAGGTAAGAATAGACCTTCACCAGTCCAGTTACACCCAGAAGATCCTAGAGGATTTTGGGATGCTGAACTGCAAAGGAGCGAATACTCCAATGCTTGTAGGGATGGTGCTGACAAACGATGACTGTCCAAAGACTGAGGAAGAGAGAGAACAAATGCAGCTCACACCCTACAGGAAGCTGATAGTATCACTGATGTACCTTGCAAACAACACACGTCCTGACATTGCCTATGCAGCATTCAGGATGAGCCAATTCTGCACGAATCCAGGCTCGACACATTGGAAGATTGCAAAACGAATTTGGCAATATCTTCAATTGACGAGGGACTACGAGTTGTGTTATTGTCGTGATGTAGGTTTCAGAATGCTTTCCTACAGTGATGGTAGCTGGGCATCCCTCAAGGACGATTGTAAAAGCATCTCAGGAGAATGCACCATCGCATCAGGAGCAATAGTTCTTTGGGTCAGCAAGAAGCAAACCTTTGTGGCCTAGTCATTCTGTGAAGCAGAATACATTGCAGCAGCAAAGATGGCCAACGAGATATCTGGCTAAGGCAGTTCCTGGACGAATTGGGCGAAACAAGGAACGAGCCTCTGGTCTTGTAGATGGATAACACCTCTGCAATACATCTAATGAAATATCTTGTGTTCCATTCGAGAACAAAGCACATTGCGATCAAGTACTACTTGATCAGGGATCTAGTTGAAAAGAAGATGTTGCAGACCACTTTCATCGAAACGAAAGACATGGTTGTTGACATCTCCACCAAAGCCCTGGACAAAAGACTTTTTGAGAGACAGAGGAGCAGTCTTGGGATAGTAAAGCTATCATGCTTTGAGAGGGAGCTGAAGAAACAAAACATTTCTATTTACGAAGCTTTGTTAGCTTTCAGCCCTCTACCTAACGAAAATGTTCGGGAACATGAACGTCAAGAGACACAAAGCACGAAAGATTCACGAACACATGACAAAAAGATAGAAACACGAAAGATTCGCGAACGAGAATCTTTTGCGGTCTAGCACAAGAAAGTCAGTCTATGGAGACAAAACGAACAACGCGACACGAAAAACATCGCGACATCTTTTTCTGCCCTCACGCTCCATGAAGGACCAAGCAAGGTCATACAAGTACCCGGAAGTACAGATGTCTGATCTGATGGCATGACGTCAGCAGATACACTCTAGGTCGTGGCTAGTCCACCACTCTTGTAATTTTCTGATTAGTTGTAGATTTAATTACTCTAATCTAAAAGGTTACACAGAGTGACTATATACTTACTGGATGATACTTGATCGACTGGTATATACAGAGATGTATGAAGCAGTATGATGCTAGTAAGCAATCAAGACGAAAAATACAGAACAGAAGTCCACCAGCGTGCGAGACAAGCTCCTGTGATCAGGATCCACAGGGATCCACAAGTTCGCTAATAAGTGAGACCCACTTGTGAGAGAACTGTATTTCTCTCACGCCAACGTACTACGTGGATCTGCATGCAGTTCTTAAAGAATCAGAAAAAATCAAAAGATGATCTTGTAGCCATTGTGCACATGTCATTTTCATGATGTATGATCTTGAATGCAAATGCGTCTGCTATTATTCGTATGTATGATTCTCTCATTCATTTAATTCCAAACCTTGGTTGAATTTTCTGAATGCTACATTAAGTTATAAACATAGATCAGCAGTGTCTGACTACATTCTGGAGGACTGTAGGAGTGATTCAGTTGGCAATGAGCAGCGATCACATCTGAACTCCATCCGAATCGCATTGAATCGTTTGCTTGGCTTTCACGACTATGACTCATTCGATCACTTCTCATCAGTGTAGCTGATGAAAACACACTTGATACTCTGAAAGTTGAGCTTCGGCTTGAGATCATGAGGAATCTACGCAAAAGCAGTACATCCAAAAACTCATAAGTTTGATAAAAAAAAAAAGTTTGGTACTTGTCCAAACTTCGAATGGTGTTTTTTTTTAAAGACCTTTAGTAGAACATTTGTTCTGAATATAGGTTGTTGTTGAAACAGCTTCAGCCCACAAGCACTTTGGAAGTCATATTTCATGTGATAACATGCACTTTGCCGATTCAACTAAGATTCTGTTCTTTCTTTCAGCAAGACCATTTGACTGAGGCGAATAGGAAGTGATGTATTGTTGCTCAATATCGTTGTTAAGGCAATAGTCCTTGAATTCATTGGAGATGTACTCTCCCCCATTATCTGACCTCAATGCTTTGATTTATTTGCCAGTTTGATTCTCAGCTTGCTCTTGGAATTGTCTAAATTTGATAAAAGCCTCTGAGAGTCTGTTTAATGAAATAAACAACTGTTCTTCTAGAGAATTCGTCAATAAAGGTAATGAAATACTTTGCATGTAGCAATGAAGGAGTCTGCATTGGCCCACATATATATGTGTGAACAACATCTCACAGATCTTTTGCTACATGCATATGGTTTGATCTAAAAGGAATCCTAGACTGCTTTCTAAAGATACAGCTATGACAGACAGGGAGATTGACCTTACCAGAAGGATAGTCAAGATCAAGAACCATGGATTGTCTTGACATCTATTATGATGCATGATTCAAGTGTCCTAAGCGATGATGCCATAGTAATGCTTTATTGACTAGAACAAAGATTTTCAAGGCTTGACTAGACTCAGAATAGCAGTGTGCCAATCTATATAAGTAACTATGCCTCTTGCCCAGTGCAAGGATCTTATCACTCCTATCAATAATTCTGCATTGATCAGATTCGAATTCTACCTTATGACCTAAATTTGTAATTCTACTTACTGATAACATATTTGTAGAAAGTTTAGGAACATATAAGACTTTTGATAGTGATTTGAATTGATCATGCTGGAATCGCAATCTTACAGTAACTTCACCTTCAATAGTGTGAGTACTATTGTCACCAAGATGAACAAATTTCTTTGTGCTGTAAGGCGTGTAGGAGTTGAAGATCTCACGTTGATTGGTCATATATTAAGTTGCTCCAGAATCCATGAATCATCCAAAAATGCACTTTGATCTTTGACCATGAATGTGCCTTCGTCCACTTCGACCTGGGGAGATGATGAAACTATGTTTGCTTGTTGATCAGGTTGCTTGGCTGCATTCTTCGCTTGAAAAATTTGGCAATCCTTGATCTCATGGTTATTGCACTTGCAATACTTGCAAAATATCTTTTTCTTCGATTATGGATCTAATGATTGTGCTAGACTCTAAGTCTGTTTCTGATTCGTTGCAGCCTTCTTGGAGCTTTTTTGCTTCTGTCGCTTCGAGCCTTTGTTGACAAATAGAGCCTAAGAGGAGGAAGACGGAGTGTCTTGACTTCTTTGACTATCTTCTTGCAATAACATAGTGATAACTCTAGTAAGAGCTAAATCTGAATGTGTTGATATGATCATCACCCAGTTCTCATATGTAAAGGGCAAGCTTGAAAACAATGTCATAATTTCGTCTTGATCATCTATGACTGATCTGACAGTGGCCATCTGTTTCAAGAAATTCACGAAAGCTCTATCGTCCTTCGATTTCCACCTTGAGTCGTTGTCTTTAGGTTTTACTTTTGTACCTGTAACAACATCCCATAATTCATTGGTGATTAACAAGGTCTTCATCTTAGATTTCCACAAATAATAATTGGATCCATTCAGCTTGTTTGTGATAAGACCGGCTTTACTTTGAGAATCCAGCTGGAACTTAGTCTGTCGATTGTATCGATGACGTTAAGATGTGGTAATGCCAACAATAAGAAATCAATTCTCCGATACTGAAAGATTGAAAAAAAAAACTGAAGAGTATGATATCGCAAAAAATACCAAGTACTAAAGCTTTCGCTCTGATATCATGTTGGAATCAGATAAAGAAGTAGTGAAATTGCTCTGATACCATGTCTATATCAGATAAAGAGTAATGATTTCGCTCTGATACCATGTCGAAAAGTGGTGTGTAGAAGATAGGTCTAGCTCAAAAAGAAACGAATGAAAATAATTCTGTGTCTAGAAAGAAAACTTTTCATGCATGGCAAAATAAACTATCTTCATCTTTCTCAATGCATGACTATGCCTATCAATTTCAAACAAGACAAATAGTGATAGAAATCACGTTTGAACTTATAGTAACTAACTCTGAAATCGGCAGTACTACAGTGATTACGTAGCCAAACAATCAAGCATCGAAAATTATCAGACAAATAATTAGTCGTGAATTGTTCGTGAATTAGTCGCGAAGAAATACAGAAACGCATACATTTTGAGACGAAAGTTGAACGCAATGAAAGATAGTATTGATAAAGTATGAAAATGTAACAGAAGTAAATGAGTACAATAAGTTGCGGATCGAAACTGCGTACTCTATGCTATCTCTGAACAGCTAAAATGAAATTCTGAATTAAGCGCAATGCTGATAAGCAGTGGCACAATAGCAATCTCTAAAACAACTCTAAGAAGTGAGCTAGAATGCTCAGGAGTGTTCAAGCTCGTAGGCTTGAGAGAGAGAGAGAGAGAGAGAGAGAGAGAGAGAGAGAGAGAGAGAGAGAGAGAGAGAGAGAGAGAGAGAGAGAGAGAGAGAGAGAGAGAGAGAGAGAGAGAGAGAGAGAGAGAGAGAGAGAGAGAGAGAGAGAGAGAGAGAGAGAGAGAGAGAGAGAGAGAGAGAGAGCTAACTATTCAAATGCTTCTGATAATTCTGATTTTCAATGAATTTTCCGATGATTCAAACTGTATGAATATGAACAACTATTTATACTAAGAAATTAGGCCATCAACATCGCCAGTTGGCTGGTGATCAGTTGGCATCCATCTAGTCCTTGTCATTAAATTTAGCAAATATGATCAAACTAGTTGAATCTTTCACATCTAGCCTATTTTTTTTCTTTGCTTTGTAAAAATCAAGCTTCCTTAGATTTGTAAGAGTGTTTGTAACTATTTCAATTCTCAGTATTTTTTGACCTTGCTATAGTGTTCTAGTAGTGGTACGTCGCTAGTGGGGTAGACCCTATCATATTCCTATTATGTGTTTTTGTTTTTGTGTTTGAAGATTGTTTGTTTCAAGCCCTTGTTTGCTGGTTTTTCAAGGAAAAGAGTTGGTGGGTTGCCAAAATCCGGATGTAAAGGATCTATTCTATCCAATTTTTTTAAGAATTTAGGGTAGTTACTCTATGTACCTTGTTTGGGGTGAAACAAGCTTATTTGTGCTTTGTTTCAAGTGCTTTAGTTGTTGTTATTACTAGATCATTCTTTAATCATGGAAGGTTCATCCTCTAAGATCTGGTTGGTCAATAAGATCAACGGTGATGAATTCCACATATGGAACTTCAAGATGAGAATGCTAAGTCCACTCTTGAGTTGATACATGCCCTACGAGCACACCGTCTCTAAGTTCTGTACTATATTTCATCACTTTTATCGATGACTATTCGAGATTCACCAAGACTATGTTAATCAAAAACAAGTTGGAGGCATTCAACTGCTTCAAAGATCTCAAGTAGTTTGTTGAGACACAGACTAGTCGAAAGCTCAAGACCCTACACACAAATTGTGGGGAAAAACACATATCAGACAAAATGTCCAACTATCTATCCTTGTGTGGCATATATCATCAGTTCACCACAAGATACACCCCCTAGTAGAATGGAGTAGCTAAAAGGAAGAACCAAACATTGGTAGATGCAGCACGAACAATGCTATCGAATACTTAGCTACCCAATAAATTTTGGACTGTAGCAATTTCTGTTGGATTATTCTCCTTCTTACCAATCGACTAATTGGTTTTAATCTTCATCCATTGTTTATCCAGTTTTGCGGTTTTTCCCGTGTGTTTACACAGTCTGTAGAATTACAAGTGTTTTTCCACAGTGTACAGAATTACACGGAATTTACGACAGTGTCTCCTTTTTCGCCTATCCGGAATCCCGTTGAAAAATGCAGTGTCACTTTTTTCGCATTTTTTGCCTGACAAAAATCTCGTGTAAAATCACAGTGTCGCATTTTTCGCTTTTTTCAAAGAGCCTCAAATGTTAAGGAAATGACTCTGGCAAAGTGTGGGGCAACCCTAAATGAGATTTAAGGGCACCTTCTCCTTTTTTGCCTTTCTCGCGGAAAACCCGACAGTGTCGCCTGTGGCTATTTTAGTTCATTTATGCAAAGCTACAGTTTTGGTTCATTTATGTAGACAGAACGATAACGACCAATTTCATCGCTTATCAGCAATTATATTTGGCATATTGAGGCCAACTTTGTTTTTAGACTTAGAGATTGACTTTTCAAAGTTCATTAGTCTAAATTTCATTTGAATAAATACGTTTTGAAAGTGTGGGAAAGTTAGAATGTGAGTTTGAGTAGATTCAAATTTGAATGTTGGGTACTTTGAATCTAGACCCAAAAATAGTAGGATTAGCATTTTGGTGGAAAAGCAAGTGGCCAAATAGGGTTTGGACCTGCTATAAAAGGATGTAACTCATTGAGAGACATATCTTCTCTCTTCTCTATCTCATTTCATGCTTCTCTCTTCTCTATCTCATTTCATGCTTATACATGCTTCTCTTGGGTTCTACTATCCATTGGTGCACTATACTTGTGATTGCATGCAATTCTATGTGTAGAATGATCTATATTTGTTATTTTTGGATCCACACATGTGAAATACAATAGCTTGTTGGTTTTGTACAGATAGCAACAGTACTTTATTATTTGATTCATGTTTGATCAACTTAAGTTCTATTAGAGTTTGCATCTCATTTTGTGTGTAGATGCTGATTTTTCTACATTGGTGAGATTGGTAAAGTATTTCTCTTTGTAACCCAAGATATTATACATATAGATGGCATGTTGTACCTAGTAAAGCTTTGTACCACTCTCGTTCAATGCGTTCTTCAAGTTCAAACGCTTCTGTTGAGAACAAATACATGTATATATTTTAATAATAAAAAAAATTGTAATTTAGTCAAAAACATATAGATTTTATAATTGCAAAATTATATCTACCGTCATTATACTGGCGTTTTCTCGTTTGGGCTCCATGTTCATCGAACTCGTCCAAATCGCCGGTTCGTTCCATTTGTGACAGGCCTGCAATAGCGAATAATTATAGTACCTTGTTTATAATACCCCATTGATATGGAAAGAACAAACTGTGAATGTTTTTTATTATTTTATGTAATTAAGATGGTGGATTTTTTTTCACAACACATGAAAACAATTATTGATATTGTGATTACCAAGATCTGTAGATCAAGGTATTAAACAAATTCATGGGATTGTACAAGAAAAAGAATGGATGAACAAAAAAATTCAACCAATCATAAACTAGTTGAATTTAAGTTAAAAGTTGTATGTAATTAATATATTTTGAATGCTACACGACAGGTTTGCATTCTTTGCTATCGTATTTTTTATTATTGTAAAATAATATATACAAAAATATTAAAATACATTGTATTTATACGAAAACTAGTTATATTTCGTTATAATATATTGTTTTTATTCAATGTTCAAATTTATAAATTGTTATTTTTTTTAAAATTATTGTATTATCTAAATAGTTTTCAAAATCAACATATATATATATATATATTATTTCTATTTTTTTTAAAAGGATGGTATCATTTAAACGGTTTCCAAAATCAACATCTTTAAGTAACAAGAATATATATATATGATGATTGAATTTTTTTTTTCCCGTAATATTACGCATATGATAGTCATATACAATATACACGACTTATTAATGTCACATGAACAACAAGCTTTTAAGATATCAGTACACAACGGTTGGAATTCAAGATCGTATTTTGTTCACATGCAACAATTTTACCCGAACATAGTACTGCGATTGATACTAAATTGTCTATTATCAAGTTTACACAATATTGAAATTATAAAAAAAATTATATTAAATCATTGACAGATACAAAACCGGACAATAAAATATAAATAGCCGTACTATTTTGTACATTTTTTTATTAACGGTTTAGCTATGTAGATTATAACTTTTTTTATTTACAATTGTATTATGTTACTAAGTTCAAATATATGAAACTAAAATAGAAAATGAGTAAATTACGTACTTTTGTTGGATTTTCCACCAACATACATACGCAATATTTTATGCATGAGGGTTTTTTACCTCATACAAGAAAGAAATTGTATAATATAACATGTTTTTAATTCTAGACATACAAATCTATAAGCCAAAAAACAACCTAATCATCATATCGAAACAAATTTAAACATACAAAATTATATAACAAAATATTAACAAATAATGTATGCAACAAATAATTTTAAGTTTAAAAATCATGCTAGTATTTCGTAGGTAATTAGTTCGTAATTTTTGAAATTCAATTTCCAAAATAATTATCTTTTGAAAATCTTATGTTATCATAAACATCTCTAATGTTTTAAAAAGTCAACTAACATATTACAATATCAAAATATTTCAAAAATCCGAATATGATATTTCGTTTTGACAAATTCCATACATGCAAAAAAAACAATCGAGATTCTAGTTATAAAGTCAAGAATTGATATTTCAGACAATGAACTTATTATTTCAATAATTGCATTAGAGCTGTAAAATAGAACTAGTATACTATATCATGGAGCGAAGGTGTAAAATTAGAAATTAGAACAAGAAGAAATTCACTAAAAAGAGGTAACTTAGTTAATAAAAAAGAAGGCCAAATATATTATTGAATGTATCATATATATTCTATCAATGCATGTACTAATCAAAATCTACTATGAATGCTTATACTAATCAAATATTATGCAAAACAAATCCACATTTCGTGAATATGCTTGTCAATTTTTTTGGAAAAATTTGTAACATAATTATGCAAAGCAAAAAAGCTTTAAGAAATTTACATATACTAACCAGATGCTAGGCAAGACAAATCATTTGTGAAACTGTTTGTCAATAATTTTACAAAATCTGTAGCGTAGTCGTGTAAAGCGAAATTGTTTTTACAAGAAATTTGTCGTGGCCACGGTTTGGAACAGTAAATTTAAAGTAGATTTAAAGGCAACATATTCATAATCGCAATATATAATCACAAAATGAAAAACAAATGTCGTACATGACAAAATTGTGTAACAATTTTTTTTGAAATGCAGATCATTGTTACACAATCCACTAGCCAGTATATAGAATGTTACATATGCAAAAAGTCTTCAACTCATACAAAAATGCTCATGATGAATAAACTAGTAACAATTACATGTATTTGTGCATGTGCAAAGAGGTATGATCATACATGAACTTAATAACACAACACCCAAAAACAAGTTTGAAAAAAACTATTAAACATGATAGTTAGTATTTTTTAATGAATTACAAATTTGTTCATTTCTATGTATTACTATGATATTGAAACAACAAAGTCACACATTTAAACAAACCACATATTACTTTTACACCAATAACTAATTATTGCATGTATTATTACATGTACAAAAGATCTTGTTCTTATATACAAAATTTTATTTTTTTGTTTGGTATATATTTGTTGTCTATCTATCACCAGATCAAAAAAACAAATTCAAATATACAAAACCATGGAACAAAATATGAATAACCATATATTGTCTCGTCAAGTATGTTCCTTTATACATTTCTTGTAAATTACATACTTTTGTTGGATTTTTCACCAACATACATATGTAATATTATATGCATAAGGATTTTTCACCTTATACAAAAAATTTGTTTTTCTACTATTAACTAAAAACTACGTACATTGTTCATGAACATGCATACATCTATGAAAATATTTTCGATTCTAGACATAAATCTATAACATGATATTAAATAGTCACATAACAAACAAAGTAAAATTGAATAAAATCCTATACTCCATTACGTCGTTATACAATCCACTAGCCAATATACATAAATGATCCACATGCAAAAAGTCTTCAACTCATACGAAAATGCTCATGATTGATAAACTACTAACAATTACATACATTTGTGCATGTGCAAAGATGTATGATCATACATGAAATTAATAATATGACACGAAAAAACCAGCTCAGAAAAAACTATTAAACATGATAGTTAGCATTTGTTAATGAATTACAAAAATCAGAACAAAATTTAAGATAATCAAACGAAACATCAAATAAAAAAAATACTTTTATTAACTAATCTAAATTTTTTTATTTCTATGTATACATAAAAACGTCTATTTAATTACTATGATATTGAGACAACAAAGTCACACATATAAACAAACCATATATTACTAATTTTACATCAGTAACTAACTATTGCATGTATTATTACATGTACATAAGATCTTGTTCCTATAGACAAAATTTCTTTTTTTTGTTTGGTACTTGATTATTTAGATTGAAATATAATTGTTGTCTATCTATCACCAGATAAAAAAAAACAGGTTCAAATATACAAAACCATGGAACAAAATATGAATAACCATGTACTGTCTTATCAAGTATGTTCTTCTACATATTTCTTACGAATTACATACTTTTGTTGGATTTTCCACCAACATACATACGTAATATTATATGCCTAAGGGTTTTTAACCTCATACAAAAGATTTGTTTTTCTACTATTAACTAAAACCTACGTACGTCATTCATGAACATGCATACATCTAGAAAAATATTTTTGATTCTAAACATGAATCTGTAACATGATATTCAATAGTCACATAACAAACAAAGCAAAACTGAATAAAAACCTATACTCAATTGTATAATAATATTTATGAACAAATTAGTTGTATGGATACGAGTACGTACATTAATTCATTGCATATAAAATACCCATGACTACATATCGACATTGCATAACAATATTGAACGAACGATTTTTTTGCACATAAATCCTGATAATTTTTACAAAAATGCATTTAAACTTACTATATTACTAATATTTTTAAATCTTTGATATCCTCCACAAAATTGTGAAGATCAGTTATTTAGCTCGTCAGAGCGGTAGCCCATGTCAGCATCGACAATAGAATATGATAAAGAACGAGCATTGGATCAAATTGACTTTTTGCAGATATTTGACTTCTCATCCATAGATTTCACTGAGTATGACACTAATGGAGATTCCCCTGCTAGGTCAGGTACATTCCCTCAACGTCATTAGCAACAACTATGTCTTGAAGAACGACATTAAGTTCTCGAACTTATTTTTTGAGGTCATAGCCACATAGTTTCATGCAATCCAATTGTATTTGAGTCAGTTGTGGATGTTTTTGAGTGCTTTTGTGTACCTAAGTCAAGTTGACCCAAAATTTGTCCTTGCTCCATCTTGGGATGAGAGTTTGATCTAGTTTGAGAGAGATTGGTAGAGCTAGTGAGATAGGTCTCACGCCTAGTTGCAAGATCTCAAGTTAGAGGTGGTAGGATACCATTATTGAATCCTTTATTGAGAGAGAAAGCAACACCTTTTGATCCATTGCAAGACAATTTCTCAAGGAAGATGGCTTCCTTAGATTCCTTTTTGTTGGAGCATGGTGAGAGATTGAACAACTCCAATTATGACATTTGGAAGGTGAGAATGGAGTCCATTTTGGTACTCCAAGATGTAATGGAGATTGTGATAGGGCTTGAGGAGGAGCCTCAAGTGCTCCAAGAGGTCCAAAAGTACAAAAAGAAGTCTAGGATGACCCTACATATCATAAAGAGGAATGTTTCCAATGAAGTGTTGAGGGAGATTGGCTCATGTACCTCATCCAAGGAGGCTTGGGACACATTGAAATCCACAGGGAACACGTCAAGGTTAACTGCTCACACTAAGGAATCAAAATTTTCAAAGCTTCCAAAGGAGTGATGAGAGTGACTCAAATTATGTTTTGAGAGTCAAAGATCTTCACAGAGAGCTTTCTTGCGTAGGAGACCACCTCAACTTGTTGGATTTATCTCCCCTACTCTCCTAACTCCTACTGTATCCATTCATGCTGCAATTTTTTTTTTCTCATGTTATCGCACAGTCTGCATATTTACATGTAAAATAAGACAGGCGAAAAAAGAAAAAACTTGACTATATGCATAAATACAAGTAAATTTTCACAGGCGAAAAAGACGAAAAACGTGAAACTATGTTTTTACACATGATTTGTGACAGGCGAAAAAGACGACACTGCCTTACAAAATGCCGAAGGTGCCAAATTCTAAGAGATTTCGTCAGAGTGTCGCATTTTTTGCATCTTCACCAATGTTCATTTCAGCAAAGGCTGACGTCGCGGCTTTTTCATGCTCATCCCACTCAACTGTGCTAACAGATTTGACAACGACAGCAGCCACCCACGATCTCCTACAGATAGCACATTTTTGTACTTTCTTCATCTGCACACCTGTAAAGTTATGTATATATTGAATACCACTTGCGTATTCAAGTGTGTGTGAAAAATAATAGCATCATGAACTTATCAGAGATAAACGAAGTAGATGCCTTGCGCATTGATTTTTTTGTATTGTCAATAATAGGTTCATTCCTTTTACAGATTGAATTAGCTTTGTAGAGCACACGGTTTTGTCCGCTATTGTCTTGTGTTCCACAGCATTATTGACATGTATATTTTGCTGTACTTAATCTGATAATAGCTCTGTTGATCTACGTTCAGATTTGTGTCGATATTGCTATGCTTTTCTTCATTATGTCTGACTCTCTTGTTGCTCAATCTGGTAATTTGTTTTTAGCGAATTATTATTAGTCTAGTTGTTAAGCTGTATGATCTTGATACCCAGCAAATCTTGTATAGCCGGGATACAGTCTCAGGATACAGTCTTTATCGAGGATCAGTTTGTCGACATCAAAGGCAAGGATATTGCTCCAGGAGAACCTTCATCACCTGCCATTGACATGACTGTCTGAGCTTCTGGCTCAAGCGTGTCCATTGTCGACCCACTTTTTGATAGTGAATTAGATGAAGACGTTGCTGCTACCCAGCAACAAGTCCCAGGAGTGGTTCATTAGTTGGATCCTCCCAGAAGATCAAGCTGAGTGCACACACAACCCACAAGGTATACTCTTGAGCCTGCATGTCTCTTGATATAGAAACCGACGACAGGCAAAGAGGTACTCAGCCAACCAGACTCTGATCTCTGGAGAGAAGCTATGGACAGAGAGTATTCCTCTCTAATCAAGAACTAGACGTGGTCACTAGTTGAAGCTCCTATTGGCTGCAATATCATTGATTGCAAATGGATCTTTAAGATCAAATACAATGCCAACAGAGCAATTGATCGAAGGAAGGCAAGACTGGTAGCACAAGGATTCACTCAGATCTCCAACGTCGACTACAGCGAGACTTTCAGTCTAGTATTCAAGCATGGTCCCTTCATCACCTGCCATTGACATGATTGTCCGAGATTCTGGCTCAGGCGTGTCCATTGTCGACCTACTTTTTGACAATGAATCAGATGAAGACGTTGCTGCTACCCAGCAACAAGTCCCAGGAGTGGTTCATCAATCAAATCCTCCTAGAAGATCAAGCTGAGTGCGCACACAGCCCACAAGGTATACTCTTGAGCCTGCATGTCTCTTGATATAGGAACCGATGACAGGCGAAGAGGCACTCAGCCAACCAGACTCTGATCTCTAGAGAAAAGCTAGGGACAGAGAGTAT
The DNA here is from genome assembly GCA_029204225.1 of Diphasiastrum complanatum. Taxonomy (NCBI): domain Eukaryota; kingdom Viridiplantae; phylum Streptophyta; class Lycopodiopsida; order Lycopodiales; family Lycopodiaceae; genus Diphasiastrum; species Diphasiastrum complanatum. Next base: position 39,042,261 of record CM055101.1, on the reverse strand, counting down.
TCCTCTCTGATCAAGAACTAGACGTGATATCACTACATCAGGGGCAAGGTTCTCAACAAGGAGGTGGTCTTAACGTACTGCAGAATGCAGGACATGGTTGGAGATATATTCACGAAGGCATTAAGTGTTAATGCACACAACAAATTTTGTGCATTACTCAGTTTGAAGATCGAGGCATTCACAGATTCAGATTAAGGGGGGGTGTTGGATTTTTCTCCTCTACTCTCCTAAATCTATTTTAATTTGTCTCCATTCATCTGTTGATCTACGTTCAAATTTGTGTCGATATTGCTATGCTTTTTTTCATTCTGTTTGACTCTCTTGTTGCTCAATCTGGTAATCTGTTCTTAGTGAATTATTATTAGTCTAGTTGTTAATGACTAATATTTAGTCTTGTCTTTCGCGACTATTTTGCAACTAATTATCAGTCGAGCTTAGTCCACAGTTTAAAACACCCGACCGGATCAATCACCACAACTCAACGTCAAGTGCAACAAGACCACATAATTGCTCTCCTCAAACTGTATATTCAACTGATAAGTAAGTACAAAGATAAGTTGCTTAAAAGCACTCAAATGGCTCGTAAAAGAAAGATGGCCCGATAACTCTAGAACTAAGCACACGTGGTGCCGTTGAAATAAGAAAGCATTGTATAGTCGATCATTGCTATTTTAACTCTCTCCCTCAATGATCAACGTCTCTTTTTATTTTAGAGTTTACTCTATTCATGGAACATACCTCCATGATAGTATTACAAGTAAAGGCTTTCTACATAACCAGATCTAAGCCAAGTTTGGCTCTAAAAGTCTCAAACTTTTCTTTACTTAAAGCTTTCGTAAATATATCAGCAACTTGTAATAACGTAGAACAATGTACAATACTTATATCTTCAGATTGTAACTTTTCACACACAAAGTAATATTTTACTTCAATATGTTTTGTCCTTGCGTGAAAGATAGGATTGTATTCCGCTTTGACTGTCACAAAAAATAACAGTGGGATTTACCTGCTTCATGCCAATCTCACATAACAACTTACATAGCCAAACAGCTTCTTGGGTAGCAGAACTCAACGTTTTATATTCGGCTTCTGTGGAAGAAAGAGAAATAGTATCTTGCTTCTTGCTAGACCATGAAAAACAACTGCTACCAAAATTGAAGGCATAACCTGTTGTTGACTTTCTATCATCTATACTTCCTGCCCAATCAGTGTCAACATAACCTTGCAACTTAGGTAAAACACTTTGTCTTTTGTAGATTAGACCAAGGTTAGGTGTACCTTTCACATACCTCAAAATCCTTTTTGCAGCTTTCCAATGGTCCATAGTGGGTGATGACATGAATTGGCTAATCAAACTTACAGCATAGTAGATATCAGGATGTGTAGTCGTAAGATATATCAAACTCCCAACTAGCTGACAAAATAGTGTAGCATCAACATGTGCACTAACATCAATACGAGATAATTCTTACCAGCTTCACAAGGGATGATGGAAGGTTTGCACTCTGTCATGTGAAATCCCTCCAATATCTCGCCCACATACTTGTTTTGACATAACCTGATATCACAGCTAGTTTGCCATACTTCGACACCCAAGCAATAGTGCATAAGATCTAAATCTGTCATCTCAAACTGCTTGCATAAGTTGGCTTTGATAGAATGAGTGAGGTTCTCATCATTGCCCGTGATAATGATATCATCAACGTAAAGTACAATCAAGGCAATGTTGTCATCATTTATAAGAACATAAAGGTTTGGATCTGAATTTGTTCTTACAAATCCATGAGAAAGAAAGTAACTGTCAATGCATCCATACCATGCGCGTGGCACTTGCTTAAGGCCATAAAGTGCTTTGTGTAGTTTACATACCTTCTGTTCTTGCCCTTTTGCAATGAAGCCCTACGGTTGGACCATGTAAACTTCTTCCTCTAAGTCACCGTTCAAAAATGCAGACTTCACATCCATTTGATGGATCTTTCACCCAAAATGAGATGCTAAGGCAATGATAAGGCGTAGCGTAGTCCACTTAGCCACCAGAGCAAATGTCTCTTCATAGTCAATTCCTTTGCTTTGCTCATAACCCTTCACTACTAGGCGTGCCTTATACTTTGCTATTGTGCCATCCGCAAGACTCTTTGTTCTAAACACCCATTTGTTGTCAATGGGTTTCTTTCTAAGTGGTAGATCAACCAACTCCCATGTATCATGCATGTGGATGGATTCTATCTCTTCTTCCATTGCCCTTTTCCACTCTTTGTGATCTTTTGCCTCATCAAAGGTTGATGGTTCTCGACACTTCAAAATGTCAGTCATTAGGGCATAGTTCACATGATAATGATAGGGAGACTTCCTTTTTATCGTTGATCTTCTCACTTCACCTTGTGTGCTAGATCCTGTTTGATTTAGCTTTGCGTCCTTCATGATCTTTTCATACCATTTTGGTATCTTAGATTCAGGTGATACACTACGTGGAGAGTATATGTATCCCAAGGAGTGTCTAAGTAATGTCTCTTACTTCCAACCGGTTTCTCCTTTATTGCTCCTATTGGCAAGTACCTCCCCCTAGGCTCTTGAATAGGTGGTGTCCTTTCATACTCGCCCTCTCGACTCTCGTCTTCACGTGCATCATCTTGTGGAGCATCTTCTTCATCTTCTTCCGTGAGAAGTCTTTTGATGCTTTCACCACTTGCATGGTCTTCATCTTCATACCTATGCGTTTCATCAAAGATCACATCTTTGCTAATGTGAATCTTATTCATTACAGGATCAAAACACCTGTAAGCTTTCATCCTTTCATCATAACCGACGAAGATACACTTGATTGCTTTGGCATCAAGTTTCTTTCGCTCCTCCTTTGGCACATGTACATAGGCCTTACATCCAATGACACGAAACTTGTCAATTTTTGGCTTTATTCTAGTAAATGCTTCTTCGGGAGTCACATTTGGAACCGCAACTGTAGGGTTCCTGTTTTGCAAGAACGTTGCCGCACTGCACACTTTCGACCAAAGTGAATCAGTCAAGCCCATTTGCTTCATCATGGAGCATGCACTCTCCATAATAGTCCTATTTTTCCTTTCAGCGACACCATTACTATGCGGCATGTGTGACTGTGTGAATTGTCTTTTGTTGTCATGTTCTTTGCAAAAGTCTTCAAAATCATCAGATTTGTATTCATTCCCTCTATCAAATCTTAGCACTTTGATGCGTGCATCTAGTTGGTCCTCTACCAAAGTCTTGAACTCCTTGAAGCGAGCAAAAGCGTCAGATTTCTTCTTCAAGAAATAAATCCATGTCCTCCTAGAGTAATCATCTATAAATAAAAGTCATAAAATAATATGCTTTCCCCAATGACATGGTCTTCATTGGGCCGCATAGGTTGCTGTGAATGAGTTCCAGCGGTTTCTTAGCTCTTGCAGCTCCACCTGTATTGAATGTCTCCCTGTGATGCTTTCCCATGATGCATCCTTCACATATTGCATGATGATCATCCTGCAATGCTGGTAACCCTATTACCATCTTCAGCTTCGCCATCAATCTCAAGCTCCCATAGTTCAAATGACCAAATCTTCGGTGCCACAATTCGGATTGAGATGCTGTTGAGATAGCCAAACCATATTCACCTGGTTTTGCAGCATCCAATTTATAAAGGCCACAGTTACTATCTCTATAACCCTTCACCACCACTTTATGGTTGTGGTTCATATCCTTCATAAGGCATCCATCCTTGACAAATTCAACTTTAAGATGTTGATTTGCCATTACACCAACAGAAAGCAAACTCTTTTTGAGTCCAGGAACATAAAGTACATTAGGGATGTTTTTGATTTTGCCATTCAAAACAAAACCTGGAGGTTGATGCATATATATTTCCTCTTCTAAGTAACCATTTAAGAAAGCATTGGAAACATCAAGTTGAAGCATTTTCTAATCATAAAAACAACAAATAGTAATGAGAATTCTAATGGTTACCATTTTTGCTATGAGAGCAAAGGTTTCTTCATAATCTATGCCTTTGATTTGGGCATAGCCTTTAGCACAGAGCCTTGCTTTGAACTTATTGATTGATCCATCATTATTGAGCTTGATTCTATAGACCCACTTGCATCCAATGACATGCTTGTCATTAGGTGGATCTACAAGTTGCCAGGCCTCATTTTGCATCAAAGCTTCATACTCGGCCTCCATAGCTTTGATCCAATCCTTTGATTAAAGAGCTTCCTCCACACTTGATGGTTCTTCAATGGAAGTGTGAAAAGCATGTAGAGAACTTGAATCCTCCACTTGTTTGCCTTTTTTCAAGTAGGTGAGTCTTCTAGGCTCGGATCTCTCTCGGGTTGATCTTCTTGGAGTCATTGGTAGATTCAGCTTCTCTTGTGATCTTGGCCCCATGAAGTCTTCATCTTGATCAATACTTGATGAAGAGACTTCTCCTTGATGAATAAGCTCTTGATATTCCTACACATTGTCCTTCATGTACATTCAAACTTCATGGAAGATCACATCTCTACTTATCATAGTTTGATTAGTAGATGGAACAAAAATCCTATAGGCTTTACTTCATTAGCCTATCATAATGCCTTTAAGAGCATTAGCATCTTCTTTTTTTCTTGTTTCAAGAGGTACATCTACAAAGCATACACATCCAAATGTTCTAAGATGATTGACCTCGGGTTTCCTTCCATACAACTTTTCATAAGGTGAAATATCTTCTATAGCATGATTTGGCAAAAAATTGCAAAGATAGTTAGCACATCCTATTGCTTCTCCCCAAAAATCTTTAAAAAGAGAGGCTCCTAGTCTAAGTGCCTTTGCACATTCACATATAGTTCTATTTTTTCTTTTGGCCACTCCATTAGATTGAGTAGAGTAGGAACAAGTGAAATCTCTTCTAATGCCAAAATCATTACAAAAGTTTATGAACTTTGTGGAGATGTATTCACCTCCATTATCACTTCTCAAAGCTTTAATTTTACAAGATAGTTGATTCTCAACAACAGCAACCAAGAGAAACAAGTAACCTTGTATTTGTTCTTCTTTACATTGGATGAGCTTGGTTCCTCCTCGGATGTCTTCTCCATTGCTTTTGTGTTGTCCTTGGAGCTCTTGCCATTCTTCTTGTCTTTTCTCTTCTCCTTGGATTTGGTGAAGAGGGCTTGATCACTTCCTCCATCCTTGAGAGACAATCTCTCAAATCTTGCCACTCGAGTTTGATGCCTATACTCCTCGGCTATCAATACTCCTTGTAAGGCTTCTAAAGAGGGTAAGTCCTCTTTAATTGCATAAGATTGAACAATAGTATCAAAATCCTCACTTAATCCATTCAAAATAACTTGAACAATTTCTTTGGATTTGATAGAATCATCTATGCAACAAAGATCTTTACGGAGATCCTTGACTCTAGAAACATAGGATGAAGCACTTTCATCCTTTCTTTGAAAACTTTGAAAAATCATATTTCTTAGAGTAAGGACTCTTGAAGTGTTTTTAGACTCGTAAATGGATTGAAGAGTACTCCATGCTTCTTGAGCATTGACACAAGAGCTAATCTCTCTTAGAACTTCATTAGAGACATTTAGCTTTAAAACATGAAGAGCAACACGTGCTCTTTTCTTGAATTTGAGAATTTCTTGAGGATTAGTAGGCTCCTCCTCATTCCCATTCACTATATCTATTAGATCTTGAAGTACAAGAATGGATTCTATCCTCACTTTCCATGTACCATAATTTGTAGAAGTGAGTCTCTCACTTTGTTCTAATAGACAAGATCCCATTGAAGTCATGCCTAGAGAATTGAATTTGGCTTACTAAATGAATGTTTTCAGAGGTTCAAAACTAATCAAATGTAAACTATTGATCACTTGGAATTAAGTAACAAATGATTGACAACTCAAAGAAGGCCAAAAATAACAATTTCTAGGTGCTAGTCAAAATTTGCACTTAATTTTTCAAAGCAAAAGTGGATGAAGTAAATCTGAGTTCACACGTGTGAAATAGCTTAAAAAATTCAGATGTATCATTTAGAAAGTTTCATCCATTCATAGGATCATAGATCCAAACAATGCTTCTTAGATTGGAGAAAATTGAAAAATAGTCAAAATTTGCTATTTTGACTCCTACAATAAAGGATCTTTGATAGTACAGCCTTCAAGCATGTAAAACTCTTTTTTTCTTCTTCAATATGCCTCACTTTGAGTGCAAAGAACTCTCCTTAGGATCCACCAATCCTCTTGAGGTCACTTGCATCACAATCTACACTTGATTAGCTTTCCATTCATAAGCAACATGGATGGAAAAGATGAGAAGTAACATTGCCCCCACTCTATCTTGATTAGAGGCCTCACACATGCTACTACAATAGGCCGTACAGCTCTGGAATCAGAAAAAAAGATACATTAATAAATGATGATGAGAGTGGATCTAGTTAGCTCAAAATCGAGTGCTAGTAAGAGGCAAAATTTCACCAACAATGATGAGTTCCATTTGACAAAGCAATGATTAGATGTGTATTCTCCTATCAAGATCTGATACCATGAGAAATTTTCACACGTGTGAACCAGCTGCAAGTACAAAGGATCAAGAGAATGAAGGATTGCACACTAAACTAGCTTTTATTCCAAAACCAATCATATGGAAAACATCGACAAGCTAGTTAGCATGAAGGCAAGATCATTCATCACAATCTAACTATCATTACACCTCAAATGGATCAAATGGAAGCTTTACTTGAAGAGGTGTATTCTTATGGTACAAAGCCACCTTATTTATAATACAAGAGGCCTTCTAGAACTCGTGGAGAGAGAGAACAATCTAGACACCACATTGCCTCTACCTCTCTACTAGATGACAAAAAGAGAGATGGATAAGACTTGAGAATCTCTCTTTTTGAGAATCCTTTGACCTACAAGAGTAGCCTAAAATGCTTCTTGATAGGTTCTAGACCTACACATCACTATGAAGACAGAAAACTAACTTGACTCTAATTGGAAAGCTACTAGACTAATCTACCTCAAGTTTGGACAAACCCCAAAACTTGAATCTCTAAGTTTAATATTATTTTAATTTTACAGTATTTTCACATTGCCCACCTTCAAGTGGAGATTTATGAGCTTGGTCGTGCCCCTAGATCTACCATTAGGTTTGTGGACATGTAGCTGACTCAACGAACATGTCACTATCAACATCATGTCAGCCATGAAGTCCAGCTCTAGTCATATGTCGACATTTGGATCAACAAATCTAGGGTGGATGACATCCTAGTGATCTGTGTGTGGTAGCAAGAATCATTAGCAACGTGGTCGTTCTGCACATCATACAAAGAGTTATGGCCTAGTGGGTCCATAACTGCATAATTTACATGGCCTATATTGATTTGTTGTCCATGGACCCTTGTTAGCATAGATAGTGTTCATGCTCTATTTCTCTCAAAAAGGGTGAATTTTTTTAGATATTTCAGCATCGCTAGTTTTTTTTCCTCTAATGATTTTGAGTCAGCTCTCTGTGAGTATTGGAATTTGGTATACACTGAGCATCATAACTGTGAAATTCATCTACTCTAGGGATATTGATCTCAATGAGCTTAAAAGTGTGGAGCTGTGAGCACTTGGTGCATCCAACATGTTACTTCTCAACCCAACATGTTTGTATATCAAAGCCAATGACCGGCAGATTGTAGTTTGAGAGATTACAAAGAAAGGCTTCGTGATATGTTTCGATTTAAAAAAAAACTTGAGAGAAATTTGATAAAGAGGACCCAATGCAAATATACAAGAAGTTAAATTTGTATAGAAGCATTGAATACTTGTCGCTATCCTTAAGCCTGTGATAGTGAGGATTTGGACCTTAATGCAGATTTATGCATTTAATTGCATGGACAAAAATAGAATATTGGAGTGATTGGGTTTAAATTGAGGCTACATTCACTCCAAAAGTGCCCTCATGAAAATAGGTGGAGATCTAAATTGTACACAAAAATAGAAAATTTGTAGCCTTGCAATTTTGTAAAGAATATTTGTAGACTTTATGTTACAATGGATGTAGATCACTGCTAATAATCAACTTACATCTGGAGCTGAAAAATGTCATAAGTTTTTCAAGTCATGCTCTCGCAATTAACATTTGTGCCATCTTTGCCCCCAAGATCAGGGTTGACTCCTGCCATGACAATTGCATAGTCTAATTTTACTAATCTTTTTAATGCTTAGCCTAAGACCTATGTACACGTCATAATAATCATAGGGCACCATTTGTCCATAAATTCAAGGATCAGCTACAAGTTCACACGTGCCCTATTGCCCTAGTGATTTGATGGCCATGAACTAGAAGAGTGGCTTACCAAGCCTGAAACAAATGTCTGACCAACTAGTCGGGTGCATTAGATATGCTGCTCTCTTTGCCATCCACAACGATCCAGAGTTTGTTGCCCAGGCTCTACTGTACATAGGGTGCTCATGGTCTAGCATGCCTTGAGGGTTGTGGCGGATGGGTGAGCTGTGGGCGTGTTTGATTGTGCAATGTCAGGTGTTGAAGGTGTGTCCCCCTCCCTGGTAGGATTTGTCAAACCATGTGGTGCATCTGCTTTCGATGACGATGAGGGGCGGGAAGGTCCTACTGCCACTAACCCAACATGCTCATGTGATACTCATGGATCTAAACTAGGCCCTGTTGGAAGAAGGAAAGAAAGAGGAAGAGTTGATAAGATGAAGTCTATGGGTGACCAATCGAGCACAACGGAATGATCCTTCTTCCTTATGCATGACTACGTCTATCATAAATCAAACAAAACTATCATGACAATCATCATGTTTGATCTTTTAGCAACTAACTTTGAAAACATTACTACAAAAGTGAATTTGTAGCCAAACAATTATAGAGTGAAATGATGTTTAGAATATTGCAGTATTGAAGTATTCAATAGATTAGACGAAACAATAAGAGATTTATCAGATAAGAAGATGGGTTGATTTAGTAGGTAGCATGTACAAAGTCAGATGATGATGAGCACAAATCGCGTATTCTAAACTATCTCTGAGTAAGCACTAAGTAGAACTACTCAAATAGAGCAGTAATAGAACTATATGAGTCCTTCTTCTCTGATTTTTTTTTCTTTATTCTTCTATTTTGATCATCTATTTATACTAAAGTAGTTTAAGCTTATCCAATTAGGTCAGCTTAATTAGGTTGAAGGTCGTAATTGACAACTAGCCATAATGCGCTGTCATCCATTCAGTAAGGCCTTCTCGGAAATTTACTTGCAAAGCGGCTAGGGCAAGTCGTAAGCTTCATAACAAGTGAAAATAGTAACTATCTTCCTTTGATGTCTTCAACTTCTTCAATAGTTCGACGAAGTCGTCCGATATGTCAAAGCCATCTGTTGAGCGATTCTCGAGTATTTCTACAGACTGTGTAGAAACATGAATAAAACTGCTGAACTGAATGAATGAATGGATATAGATTAAAGATCGATTATTCAAATAAATTACTTTCGATAGTAGAATAATTCAACACTCCCCTTTATCTAAATCCATGAATGCCTTGACCTTCAAACTTAGTTATGCACAAAATTTTGTGTGTGCATCCAAGATTAGTGCCTTAGTAAAAATATCAACTGTCATGTCTTGCATTTGACAATACTGCAAGTTTACCTCTTTGTCAAGAATGTTGCTTCTGACATAGTGATACTTAATCTCAATGTTCTTACTCCTAGAATGATCTAGGGTTGGCTGATAAAGCAATGGCACTTTGATTAGCACAAAACAAAATTGTCGGAGCATATTGTTTCAGACAAACATCTGAACGTAAGTTTCTCAACCATATTGTTTTCTTTGTAGCTTGAGAGGCTACGATATACTCTAATTCAAAATATTGAATTTTTTTTTGTGATTGTTCCATGAAATAGGACCGTTATTGAGGAAGATGTGAAGAATTGCCAAAAATTGGCAAATCTAGCTTGATAAAAAAAAACTATGTAGTATAATGTAAATTTTGTACATAAGTGGATTCCACACATGTGAGGTCGAGATGACACGTGGAAGCCCACTCCTAATATAGGTTAGGTCAAGTCAAGAGAGTTGGTCATGTCTATTTGGTGGTCATCCCTACTTTATAGGACCTACACCTAAGTTTAAGGTGAAAATTTGACCAACTAGCTACCTACCAAGCATAACTCTAGGAAATAGACTAGGGTTTTATTTCTATGTATTCCCTCTCTCCATAGTGAGAAGATAGAAATTTTTTTGGAGCTCACTGGCAATCTCAAGCTAGTTCACTATGTACATTGAGTTTTTGTGATCCAAATGAAACCAAATCAATTTCTACTTGTTTCTCAGGTTGAAGGCCGTACTAGAGCCTGTAGTACACACGTGTGGGCTCGGATTCCAATGTTTATCAATGCTTTTGATTGTTAATGCTTGTTGTTTGTCAAATTGCCAATCTAGATCAACTTTTTTGTGTCTAGTTTTTTGATAGATTGTTAAGCAAGCATCCAATCACTCTTGTGGATCTTTTGTAGATCCATTTATGGTCCTAAAGTATAGTACTTTCACATGGTATCAGAGCCAAGTACAAGAGCATAAGCCATTGATCTAATGCAAATCCATTTCTAGCAAGTTTTGGTGCTAAAAACTAGTTTTGAGAGGGCAAGCCAGAATCTTGACTTTGGTGAGGAGATTTGATCCCAAACTTGGTAGGGGTCCAAATCCGTACTATCCACATATGTGGGAACCTCTGAACCTGCACTTAATGCATGGTATTCATTTGAACCAAAGAAATTCAATTTGTGAGCTTTTGATGTAATTCTCGGTGGAAATCTTAGGATAAGCTACCAAGATTGATTGCCATTGATTAGATTTGACATAGGGTCATGAAATATAATTCATCTAGGCTGAAATTAGGTCCTCTAAACTAGTTTTACAGGTCTTGAAAGTACATCAAAAAGTGTGAAAGAGATTAACTCATTTTTTGTCCAAAAATAGCCAAAATTGGCAAGATTTGATTGTAAGTAGATTTTACATCATCTTATCTTCATTCCAACTTTGTGAGGGAGTGCTAGAACTGAGATTATAAGTCCATTTGTTGGATTAGAAATCTAATTTAAGTGAAACACTACAAGAGAGAAACCTTGGTGAGTTTCTAGAGACAATCAAGTCCATTTCTTAGCAAGATTTGTTTGAAAGTAGTTTTCACTTCATCTTATCTTCATTCCAGTATTGTGAGGGAGTGATAGAATTGTGATTATAAGTCCATTTGTTGGATTAGAAATCAAATTTGAGTGAAACACTACAAGTGTGAGACCTTTGTGAGTTTCAAGTCAATCAAATCTATTTCTTGTTTGTAGAAGTCACTAGTAAGATGGCATCTGCTGGAGCATACCTTATAGAAGCTAGTGAGAGGTTGAATTCTACAGATTATGCTATTTGGAAGGTTAGGATGGAGTCACTCTTGGTGCTCCAAGACGTTTATGAGTTCTTGATTGAAGATGAAGATGAACCTCTAGGTGCACAGGAGTTAGCTAGATACAAGAAGAGATCTAGGCTTGCACTTCATTGTGTGAAGATGAATGTGAGCAATGATTTGTTGAGAGAAGTATCAGCTTGTACTAGTGATAAAGAGGATTGGGAGTCTTTAAAATCAATCTATGAGTCTAGCAACACTTCTAGAGTTCTTATGCTCAGAAATCAAATTTTGCAAAGCATGAGGAGAAGTGAGGAGAGTGCACAAGACTATGTACTCAGAATCAAGTCTCTAAATAGGGAGTTGGCATCCATTGGAGAGAAGATTCATGATGGAGAGCTTGTACAAATTGTCCTTAATGGTCTAGAAGATGACTTTGCAAATTTGGTCCAAAGTTTCTCCATCCAAGACACTTTGCCAACTATAAAAAAACTTCACAGTGTATTAGTGGCTAAAGAGTGTAGGATGCTCCACACCAAGGCAAGAATGAGTTCATTGTCTTTGCAGAATGGAGGTGAGAAATCCAATATCTCATTCAAGGGCAAAAAGAAGACCAATGGAAAGAAGAAGCATCCCAAGGAGGCCAAAGAAGAGGATGATGCATCAAGCTCAAAGGGCAAGTCAAAGCAAAAGTGCTTCTTTTGTGGAAAGAAGGGGCATTATGCATCCGAATGCTACAAGAGGCTAAGAGCACAAGAGGAGGAGGACAGACAAGGAGACCTTGCACGTGAGGAGGAGGAGGATGAAGTTGATGTATTCTTGATGGCATCTACATCCTCACCAGCAAGCAATAGCAATTCAAGAGACACTTGGTGGATTGATAGTGGGGCTAGCTAGCTCCCAGATGTCTTGTGAAAAGGACTTTTTCTCAACCTTACACACTTTAAATGATGCTAGAAAGTTTGTCTTTACTGCAAATGATGAAGAGTGTCGGATACATGGTGTTGGCACCATCTCTTTGTGTCTAGAATCCTCAAAATGCATGGATCTAGAAAATGTCCTTTATGTACCATCAATCACCAAGAATATGCTTAGTGTTGGTTTACTCTTAGAAAGTGGTTTGGATGTCCACTTTAAGCATGGTGTTTGTTTCATCTTGAAGAATGATCTTTGCATTGCAATGAAATTTAAGCATGGAAGATTGTTTACGTTGGAAGCTAGTGTTGCTTTTGAAAGAATGAGCTTGGCAAAGGAGGAGATCACTCAAGAGGAGATCTTGGCAAAGTGTGATCTTGCTTGCATTGAGCAGGAGCATCAAAAGGAGGAAGATTTTGAGGATCAGCCTCAAAGCATGAGAGTTCCAAGGAAGTCCTCAATGACAATGGCCGAGTCATCAAATTGCATGCAAATTTTCCATTCAAGTGTGCATCTTGCAAGGACGGTGAGCATTGGAGGGTCTACTATCTTTGAGTACTTGTTGGATAGTATTAGTAGACATGGAGTGACTTTTTTGCTTATCTTTAAGATCTATGGTGTTTAGTACTCTTTATGACAAGACAATGAAATTAGATGCTTTCGAATCTCCATTTGTTGTTGATAAAGCGGATAACTATTTTTGTAATAGTTTGAATAGTGTCATAAAAGATGAAACATCACTTTTATTGGAAATCTCTGGGTCCACATGCTTTGAGCATGATCATTCCAATGTAGGGACCAAAGATTATCCTATTTCAATGATAGGAATAATGGTAGTGTTTTGCTCTTCAAGTAGAGATTGTAGAATCTACTTGTTTTCCACCAAAGAATTTGTCAATGGTGGAAATGTGATCTTTCAAGGTGGAAGATCTGTAAACTTGAAGAAGCACCTTTGGATCAACACCTTATTTAGTTCATTGATGGTTTGGAGTCAAGTCAAGTGGAGGAGCAAGCTCAAGACTCAAGGACTCCAAGAAGAATCTTGAGTATCAGGATGGAGCCATCTAGGCTCAATCATATGGATCAAGCAAGGCAAATTGTCTTTGGCAACATTGTGTATGCACTTAATAGTTTAATTGATGTATCTTCAAGTGCACAAAATGCCTTGGAATCCATGGCTTGGCATGATGTATAGTTCTTGAAGTGTGCTACATGACACATTTATGGAACATCTTGTAAGGGATTCTTTAAGAAGTGGTGAAACATTCTTCATGGACATCATTCTCTATTGGAGTGTTCACAGATTCACTAATTCTGTGAACACGTTTTTTTTTCTTTTTTGTTGTTTATCTCTCTTGGATTACTTCTGTTGTTATGGTTCTTTGTGATTACTCTTCTTATTAGAACGGCAACAGAGCAGAAGCAATATTCAAGGATGCATTACGTATTTCCCAGCCTGTCAGTGGGTAGCTCAAATCCGATACTCAGCTACATGCATATAATAGCCATGCAACCATCTACAGCTCAAGCATATCAACGTTCAGCACAGAGAGCGATCCTACTACTAACTACTGAATCAAAGAACAATCAAGATCTAGATTAGCTACTGAAACTAAAACAAGATTCAAGAAACAAGATTCCTAGAAGCATTTAACAATCTGAGAATCAAGAAACACACATTACTTGATCCCTAGATTATCCAAGAACATCAAGAACTAGAATGTCAAGACTATGCAAGATTTACACCACATTTCTAGCCTCTATAGTTTACTTGAATGCTAATTTCTACGAGATTCCACAAGCAAGAACTGAAGCTAAGCCACAACTAAGCAAGAACAAGAAACAAGAACCTAGTTAATCCACAAGCAAGGAATCAAGCATACTCATAGAAATATCACTCAAGATCATTGCCATGAACAAGGAGCTTAGTGATCTTCAAGAAATCGTGGAGGATCCTCTTTGTTAGCTCAAGAGAACTTGAAAATACAATCAAAAGCTCCCTCACAAGAGAGGGGGGCCCTTAAATAGGCAAGAAGGTTGCCCATGTGGAGCCCATGTGGAAATTCCACTAAATTAAAAATTACATGTGGAATTTGCCCTTCCACTAGAGGTCACCATCAAAAGGTGGCTCACTCTTACTATTTTAAGGGGGTCTACATTTATTTCAACTATTCAAGAAAATGTTACTAGCTCCTACATGGTCATTCCTTCTTTGGGATACACCATGTAGGCTCACATAGTTAATCACTATCTTCCTAGCTGGTATTTCCTCGGCTCACATGCTCGGCTCTCAGCTTCTGAGATATGAAGGAACTGCTCAATCGGGATTTGACGGAACCGATTCGGTCGAGATCTGAAGCAAGGCTCCAGTCGAGATCTGAAGGAACTGCTTCGGTCGAGATTTGACAGAACCGCTTCGGTCGAAATTTGAAGGAACTGCTTTGGTCAAGATTTGACAGAACCCCTTCGGTCGAGATCTAAAGGAACTACTTCGGTCGAGATTTGATAGAACTCCTTTGTTCGAGATCTGAAGGAAGGCTCCGGTCGAGATCTGAAGGAACTGCTTCGGTCGAGAACTGAAGGAAATGCTTCGGTCGAGATTTGACAGAGGCACTTCCGCTGAGATTTGAGAAAAATCTCATGATGCATAAATGGATCTGTTTGATGCAAGTGAAGAACTCCAGGGAAAATAGGACTGTATCTCAGAGTAGAAGTTCTTATAAAAGAGGTGTATCTCTAGGAATGTTGGTTACCCTGAGATACTAGTGAGACAGAGATGAGGTGGCCAAAGTGTGAGAATGATTTTCTAAGGTGTAGCCTATCAGTTGTCGATCTAGAACACCCATGACCCATGAGTATGAACAGAAGAAAAAAAAGAAAAAAAAATGCATAGAATGTACATAAGTAATGAATGATATGAAGTATAAACAAGGAACGAGGTAAACAATAGGAGAAATGTACAAGGAAAGGAATAAAATAATATTAAAAACACTTTTTTTTTTATCAAGGAAAAAGATCCTAAATTGGGTTAACAAAGAACAACTCTTCGTAGTATCGCCGTAGATGACCACCATTTACGACAATGTCTAGGAGTGTAACTGGACTGCACAATTAGGAAATATTTTGTTAATAACGTATGGCCCTTCATTTCTGAACTTCAACTTGCCAGGGTGCTTCTTTGATGTATAAAGAAGTACCTGGTCACCTAAATATAGATCTTTATTGCGAAGGTGACGGGCATGCCAAGATTTTTGGCGTTGTTTGTTAACTAGTTGTGCGTGATAAGATATTAGTCTTGTCTCGCATAACTGGACTAACGTAAATAGCCTGGTTTTGACTTGTTGTTCGATTGAAGCTTTTTCACAGAGATCTGTTGAAAAAGCCTCCGTAACTCTTAGCGAAGGTACTAAGAATTCTACGGGCATTACCTCTTCTTGACCATATACTAAGTGGAAAGGGGTTACCCACCCAGTGACTTTCTTTAGGGTGGTGCGGTAAGCCCAAATAGCTAAGAAAAGTTTTGTTTCCTAATTAGAGCGACTGGTTTCAACTATCTTGGTTAGAATTTTACAGATCGTCTTGTTAGTTGATTCAGCCTGGCCATTACACCTAGGATAGTACGGTGTACTTTTTCTGTGAACGACAAGGTAATAGCGTAGGGGAGATCTGAGCGAAATGCTCCGGTTGAGATGTGATGGCAGTGCTCCGGTCGAGTTTCTACTGAGCACTCCTGTTGAGATGCGAGCAAAATGATCCGGTTAAGAATTGATGGCAGTGCTCCGGTTGAGATTTGAGAAGAGTGCTCCAGTTGAGATTTGAGCAGAGTGCTCCGGTCGAGATCTGAGGAGAGTTCTTCAGTTGAGATCTGAATGAAATGCTTCGGTCGAGATCTGCCATAAGTGCTTCGGTCAAGCTGAGCAGAGTGCTTCGGTTGAGATTGGACTGAACACTCCGGTTGAGATGTGAGCGAAATGCTTCGGTTGAGATGTGATGGCAGTGCTCGGGTCGAGTTTTTATTGAGCACTCCGGTTGAGATGCGAGCGAAATGCTCCGGTGGAGAATTGATGGCAGTGCTTCGGTCGAGTTTTGACTGAGCACTCCAGTTGAAATTTGGACTGAAGGGTCCGGTTGAGATGTGACGGTTTCCTTCGGTCGAGATGTCAAAGGGATTTCATTCTAAATGTGGAGTTATGACTCCGTTCGAGTTTTGAACGATTAGCGGTGGTTGAGGTGTAACTCAGGACATGTTAGGATCGTGAAGTTGTGGTTCAATCGAGAGGTATGAGGTAGTGGTCTAATCCAGACTTGAGTTGTGGAGCTTGTGGTGGTGAGGATCGTGAGACTCCGGTTGAGAAACAAGCAGGACTTCGGTTAAGACCGAAGTGATGAGCTCGGCAATGAATGTGCAGGAGCTCTCAGACGATGGTGTCGCAACACAGGATATTGAGATATGGCTTGGTTGAGCGTGTGTGTAGCTGTGGAATGGTGCCAAATGTTCACAGATTCACTGACTCTGTGAACATGTTTTTTCTCTCTTTTTTGTTGCTTATCTCTCTTGAATTACTTGTGTTGTTATGGTTCTTTGTGATGACTCTTCTTATTAGAACAGTTACAGAGCAGAAGCAATATTCAAGGATGCATTACGTATTTCCCACCCTGTCAGTGGGTAACTCAAATCCGATACTCAGCTACATGCATATACTAGCCATGCAACCATCTACAGCTCAAGCAGATCAACGTTCAGCACAGAGAGCGATCCTACTACTAACTACTCAATCAAAGAACAATCAAGACCTAGATTAGCTACTGAAACTAAAACAAGATTCAAGAAACAAGAAACAAGATTCCTAGCAGCATTTAACAATCTGAGAATCAAGAAACACACATTACTTGATCCCTAGATTATCCAAGAACATCAAGAACTAGAATGTCAAGACTATGCAAGATTTACACCACATTTCTAGCCTCTATAGTTTACTTGAATGTTGATTTCTACGAGATTCCACAAGCAAGAACTGAAGCTAATCCACAACTAAGCAAGAACAAGAAACAAGAACCTAGTTAATCCACAAGCAAGGAATCAAGCATGCTCATAGAAATATCACTCAAGATCATTGCCATGAACAAGGAGCTTAGTGATCTTCAAGAACTCGTAGAGTCCTCTTTATTAGCTCAAGAGAACTTGAAAATACAATCAAAAGCTCCCTCACAAGAGAGGGGGGCCCTTGAATAAGCAAGAAGGCTACCCATGTGGAACCCATGTGGAAATTCCACTAAATTAGAAATTACATGTGGAATTTGCACTTCCACTAGAGGTCACCATCAAAAGGTGGCTCACTCTTACTATTTTAAGGGGGTCTACATTTATTACAACTATTCAAGAAAATGTTACTAGCTCCTACATGGTCATTCCTTCTTTGGGATACACCATGTAGGCTCACATAGTTAATCACTATCTTCATAGCTAGTATTTCCTCGGCTCTCATGCTCGGCTCTCAGCTTCTGAGATATGAAGGAACTGCTCGGTCGGGATTTGACAGAACCGATTTGGTCAAGATCTGAAGGAAGGCTCCGGTCGAGATCTGAAGGAACTGCTTCGGTCGAGACTTGACAGAACCGCTTCGGTCGAGATCTGAAAGAAGGCTCCCGTCGAGATCTGAAGGAACTGCTTCGGTCGAGATTTGACAGAACCGCTTCGGTCGAGATCTGAAGGAAGGCTCCAGTCGAGATCTGAAGGAACTACTTCAGTCGAGATTTGATAGAACCCCTTTGGTCGAGATCTAAAGGAACTGCTTCGGTCAAGATTTGACAGAACTCCTTCGGTCGAGATCTGAAGGAAGGCTCCGGTGGAGATCTGAAGGAATTACTTCGGTCATGATTTGACAGAATGAGGTAGTGGTCTAATCCAGAATTGAGTTGTGGAGCTTGTGGTGGTGAGGATCGTGAGACTTCGGTTGAGAAACGAGCAGGACTTCGGTTAAGACCGAAGTGATGAGCTCGACAATGAATGTGTAGGAACTCTCAGACGATGGTGTCGCAACACAGGATATTGAGATATGGCTTGGTTGAGCGTGTGTGTAGCTGTGGAATGGTTCCAAATGTTCACAGATTCACTGATTCTGTGAACACGTTTTTTTCTCTTTTTTGTTGCTTATCTCTCTTGAATTACTTGTGTTGTTATGGTTCTTTGTGATTACTCTTCTTATTAGAACGGTTACAGAGCAGAAGCAATATTCAAGGATGCATTACGTATTTCCCAGCCTATCAGTGGGTAACTCAAATCCGATACTCAACTACATGCATATACTAGCCATGCAACCATCTACAGCTCAAGCAGATCAACGTTCAGCACAGAGAGCGATCCTACTACTAACTACTCAATCAAAGAACAATCAAGAACTAGATTAGCTACTAAAACTAAAACAAGATTCAAGAAACAAGAAACAAGATTCATAGCAGCATTTAACAATCTGAGAATCAAGAAACACACATTACTTGATCCCTAGATTATCCAAGAACATCAAGACCTAGAATGTCAAGACTATGCAAGATTTACACCACATTTCTAGCCTCTATAGTTTACTTGAATGTTGATTTCTACGAGATTCCACAAGCAAGAATTGAAGCTAATCCACAACTAAGCAAGAACAAGAAACAAGAACCTAGTTAATCCACAAGCAAGGAATCAAGCATGCTCATAGAAATATCACTCAAGATCATTGCCATGAACAAGGAGCTTAGTGATCTTCAAGAACTCGTGGAGGATCCTCTTTATTAGCTCAAGAGAACTTGAAAATACAATCAAAAGCTCTCTCACAAGAGAGGGGGGCCCTTGAATAAGCAAGAAGGCTACCCATGTGGAGCCCATGTGGAAATTCCACTAAACTAGAAATTACATGTAGAATTTGCCCTTCCACTAGAGGTCACCATCAAAAGGTGGGTCACTCTTACTATTTTAAGGGGGTCTACATTTATTACAACTATTCAAGAAAATGTTACTAGATCCTACATGGTCATTCCTTCTTTGGGATACACCATGTAGGCTCACATAGTTAATCACTATCTTCCTAGCTAGTATTTCCTCGGCTCTCATGCTCGGCTCTCAGCTTCTGAGATATGAAGGAACTGCTCGGTCGAGATTTGACAGAACCGCTTCGGTCGAGATCTGAAGGTTCGAACTGCTTCGATCGATATCTGAAGGAACTGCCTCGGTCGAGATTTGACAGAGGCACTTTGGTTGAGATTTGAGAAAAATCTCATGATGCATAAATGGATCTGTTTGATGCAAGTGAAGAACTCCAAGGAAAATAGGACTGTATCTCAGAGTAGAAGTTCTTGTAAAAGAGGTGTATCTCCAGGAATGTTGGTTACCTTGAGATACCAGTGAGACAGAGATGAGGTGGCCAAAGTGTGAGAATGATTTTCTAAGGTGTAGCCTATCAGTTGTGATCTAGAACACCCATGACCCATGAGTATGAACAAAAGAAAAAAAAGAAAAAAAAATGCATAGAATGTACATAAGTAGTGATATGAAGTATAAACAAGGAACGAGGTGAACAATAGGCGAAATGTACAAGGAAAGGAATAAAATAATATTAAAAACACTTTTTTTTTATCAAGGAAAAAGATCCTAAATTCGGTTAACAAAGAACAACTCTTCGTAGTACCGCCGTAGACGACCACCATTTACGACAATGTCTAGGAGTGTAACTGGACAGCACAATTAGGAAATATTTTGTTAATAACGTATGGCCCTTCATTTCTGAACTCCAACTTGCCGGGGTGCTTCTTTGATTTATAAAGAAATACCTGGTCACCTAAATATAGATCTTCATTGCGCAGGTGACGGTCATGCCCAGCTTTTTGTCGTTGTTTGTTAACTAGTTGTGCGTGATAAGATATTAGTCTTGTCTCGCATAACTGGACTAACGTAAATAGCCTGGTTTTGACTTGTTGTTCGATTGAAGCTTTTTCACAGAGATCTGTTGAAAAAGCCTCCGTAACTCTTAGCAAAGGTAGTAAGAATTCTACGGGCATTACCGCTTCTTGACCATATACTAAGTGGAAAGGGGTTACCCACCCAGTGACTTTCTTCGGGGTGGTGCGGTAAGCCCAAATAGCTGAGAAAAGTTTTGTTTCCTAATCAGAGCGACTGGTTTCAACTATCTTGGTTAGAATTTTACAAACCGTCTTGTTAGTTGATTCAGCCTGGCCATTACACCTAGGATAGTACGGTGTACTTTTTTTGTGAACGACAAGGTAATAGCGTAGGGGAGATGTGAGCGAAATGCTCAGGTTGAGATGTGATGGCAGTGCTCCGGTCGAGTTTTTACTGAGCACTCTAGTTGAGATGCGAGCGAAATGATCCGGTTTAGAATTGATGGCAGTGCTCCGGTTGAGATTTGAAAAGAGTGCTCCAGTCGAGATTTGAGCAGAGCGCTCCGGTCGAGATCTGAGGAGAGTTCTTCAGTTGAGATCTGAACGAAATGCTTCGGTCGAGATCTGCCATAAGTGCTTCGGTCAAGCTGAGCAGAGTGCTTCAGTTGAGATTGGATTGAACACTCCGGTTGAGATGTGAGCGAAATGCTTCGGTTGAGATGTGATGGCAGTGCTCCGGTCGAGTTTTTATTGAGCACTCCGGTTGAGATGCGAGCGAAATGCTCCGGTTGAGAATTGATGGCAGTGCTCTGGTCGAGTTTTGACTGAGCACTCCGGTTGAAATTTGGACTGAAGGGTCCCGGTTGAGATGTGACGGTTTCCTTCGGTCGAGATGTCAAAGAGATTTCATTCTAAATGTGGAGTTATGACTCCGTTTGAGTTTTGAACGATTAGCGGTGGTTGAGGTGTAACTCAGGACATGTTAGGATCGTGAAGTTGTGGTTCAATCGAGAGGTATAAGGTAGTGGTCTAATCCAGACTTGAGTTGTGGAGCTTGTGGTGGTGAGGATCGTGAGACTCCGGTTGAGAAACGAGCAAGACTTTGGTTAAGACCGAAGTGATGAGCTCAGCAATGAATGTGTAGAAGCTCTTAGACGATGGTGTCGCAACACAGGATATTGAGATACGGCTTGGTTGAGCGTGTGTGTAGCTGTGGAATGGTGCCAAATGTTCACATATTCACTGATTCTGTGAACACGTTTTTTTCTCTTTTTTGTTGCTTATCTCTCTTGAGTTACTTGTGTTGTTATGGTTCTTTGTGATTACTCTTCTTATTAGAACGGTTACAGAGCAGAAGCAATATTCAAGGATGCATTACGTATTTCCCAGCCTGTTTGTGGGTAGCTCAAATCCGATACTCAGTTACATGCATATACTAGCCATGCAACCATCTACAGCTCAAGCAGATCAACGTTCAGCACAGAGAGCGATCCTACTACTAACTATTCAATCAAAGAACAATCAAGAACTAGATTAGCTACTGAAACTAAAACAAGATTCAAGAAACAAGAAACAAGATTCCTAGCAGCATTTAACAATCTGAGAATCAAGAAACACACATTACTTGATCCCTAGATTATCCAAGAACATCAAGAACTAGAATGTCAAGACTATGCAAGATTCACACCACATTTCTAGCCTCTATAGTTTACTTGAATGTTGATTTCTACGAGATTCCACAAGCAAGAACTGAAGCTAATCCACAACTAAGCAAGAACAAGAAACAAGAACCTAGTTAATCCACAAGCAAGGAATCAAGCATACTCATAGAAATATCACTCAAGATCATTGCCATGAACAAGGAGCTTAGTGATCTTCAAGAAATCGTGGAGGATCCTCTTTGTTAGCTCAAGAGAACTTGAAAATACAATCAAAAGCTCCCTCACAAGAGAGGGGGGCCCTTAAATAGGCAAGAAGGTTGCCCATGTGGAGCCCATGTGGAAATTCCACTAAATTAAAAATTACATGTGGAATTTGCCCTTCCACTAGAGGTCACCATCAAAAGGTGGCTCACTCTTACTATTTTAAGGGGGTCTACATTTATTTCAACTATTCAAGAAAATGTTACTAGCTCCTACATGGTCATTCCTTCTTTGGGATACACCATGTAGGCTCACATAGTTAATCACTATCTTCCTAGCTGGTATTTCCTCGGCTCACATGCTCGGCTCTCAGCTTCTGAGATATGAAGGAACTGCTCAATCGGGATTTGACGGAACCGATTCGGTCGAGATCTGAAGCAAGGCTCCAGTCGAGATCTGAAGGAACTGCTTCGGTCGAGATTTGACAGAACCGCTTCGGTCGAAATTTGAAGGAACTGCTTTGGTCAAGATTTGACAGAACCCCTTCGGTCGAGATCTAAAGGAACTACTTCGGTCGAGATTTGATAGAACTCCTTTGTTCGAGATCTGAAGGAAGGCTCCGGTCGAGATCTGAAGGAACTGCTTCGGTCGAGAACTGAAGGAAATGCTTCGGTCGAGATTTGACAGAGGCACTTCCGCTGAGATTTGAGAAAAATCTCATGATGCATAAATGGATCTGTTTGATGCAAGTGAAGAACTCCAGGGAAAATAGGACTGTATCTCAGAGTAGAAGTTCTTATAAAAGAGGTGTATCTCTAGGAATGTTGGTTACCCTGAGATACTAGTGAGACAGAGATGAGGTGGCCAAAGTGTGAGAATGATTTTCTAAGGTGTAGCCTATCAGTTGTCGATCTAGAACACCCATGACCCATGAGTATGAACAGAAGAAAAAAAAGAAAAAAAAATGCATAGAATGTACATAAGTAATGAATGATATGAAGTATAAACAAGGAACGAGGTAAACAATAGGAGAAATGTACAAGGAAAGGAATAAAATAATATTAAAAACACTTTTTTTTTTATCAAGGAAAAAGATCCTAAATTGGGTTAACAAAGAACAACTCTTCGTAGTATCGCCGTAGATGACCACCATTTACGACAATGTCTAGGAGTGTAACTGGACTGCACAATTAGGAAATATTTTGTTAATAACGTATGGCCCTTCATTTCTGAACTTCAACTTGCCAGGGTGCTTCTTTGATGTATAAAGAAGTACCTGGTCACCTAAATATAGATCTTTATTGCGAAGGTGACGGGCATGCCAAGATTTTTGGCGTTGTTTGTTAACTAGTTGTGCGTGATAAGATATTAGTCTTGTCTCGCATAACTGGACTAACGTAAATAGCCTGGTTTTGACTTGTTGTTCGATTGAAGCTTTTTCACAGAGATCTGTTGAAAAAGCCTCCGTAACTCTTAGCGAAGGTACTAAGAATTCTACGGGCATTACCTCTTCTTGACCATATACTAAGTGGAAAGGGGTTACCCACCCAGTGACTTTCTTTAGGGTGGTGCGGTAAGCCCAAATAGCTAAGAAAAGTTTTGTTTCCTAATTAGAGCGACTGGTTTCAACTATCTTGGTTAGAATTTTACAGATCGTCTTGTTAGTTGATTCAGCCTGGCCATTACACCTAGGATAGTACGGTGTACTTTTTCTGTGAACGACAAGGTAATAGCGTAGGGGAGATCTGAGCGAAATGCTCCGGTTGAGATGTGATGGCAGTGCTCCGGTCGAGTTTCTACTGAGCACTCCTGTTGAGATGCGAGCAAAATGATCCGGTTAAGAATTGATGGCAGTGCTCCGGTTGAGATTTGAGAAGAGTGCTCCAGTTGAGATTTGAGCAGAGTGCTCCGGTCGAGATCTGAGGAGAGTTCTTCAGTTGAGATCTGAATGAAATGCTTCGGTCGAGATCTGCCATAAGTGCTTCGGTCAAGCTGAGCAGAGTGCTTCGGTTGAGATTGGACTGAACACTCCGGTTGAGATGTGAGCGAAATGCTTCGGTTGAGATGTGATGGCAGTGCTCGGGTCGAGTTTTTATTGAGCACTCCGGTTGAGATGCGAGCGAAATGCTCCGGTGGAGAATTGATGGCAGTGCTTCGGTCGAGTTTTGACTGAGCACTCCAGTTGAAATTTGGACTGAAGGGTCCGGTTGAGATGTGACGGTTTCCTTCGGTCGAGATGTCAAAGGGATTTCATTCTAAATGTGGAGTTATGACTCCGTTCGAGTTTTGAACGATTAGCGGTGGTTGAGGTGTAACTCAGGACATGTTAGGATCGTGAAGTTGTGGTTCAATCGAGAGGTATGAGGTAGTGGTCTAATCCAGACTTGAGTTGTGGAGCTTGTGGTGGTGAGGATCGTGAGACTCCGGTTGAGAAACAAGCAGGACTTCGGTTAAGACCGAAGTGATGAGCTCGGCAATGAATGTGCAGGAGCTCTCAGACGATGGTGTCGCAACACAGGATATTGAGATATGGCTTGGTTGAGCGTGTGTGTAGCTGTGGAATGGTGCCAAATGTTCACAGATTCACTGACTCTGTGAACATGTTTTTTCTCTCTTTTTTGTTGCTTATCTCTCTTGAATTACTTGTGTTGTTATGGTTCTTTGTGATGACTCTTCTTATTCGAACAGTTACAGAGCAGAAGCAATATTCAAGGATGCATTACGTATTTCCCACCCTGTCAGTGGGTAACTCAAATCCGATACTCAGCTACATGCATATACTAGCCATGCAACCATCTACAGCTCAAGCAGATCAACGTTCAGCACAGAGAGCGATCCTACTACTAACTACTCAATCAAAGAACAATCAAGACCTAGATTAGCTACTGAAACTAAAACAAGATTCAAGAAACAAGAAACAAGATTCCTAGCAGCATTTAACAATCTGAGAATCAAGAAACACACATTACTTGATCCCTAGATTATCCAAGAACATCAAGAACTAGAATGTCAAGACTATGCAAGATTTACACCACATTTCTAGCCTCTATAGTTTACTTGAATGTTGATTTCTACGAGATTCCACAAGCAAGAACTGAAGCTAATCCACAACTAAGCAAGAACAAGAAACAAGAACCTAGTTAATCCACAAGCAAGGAATCAAGCATGCTCATAGAAATATCACTCAAGATCATTGCCATGAACAAGGAGCTTAGTGATCTTCAAGAACTCGTAGAGTCCTCTTTATTAGCTCAAGAGAACTTGAAAATACAATCAAAAGCTCCCTCACAAGAGAGGGGGGCCCTTGAATAAGCAAGAAGGCTACCCATGTGGAACCCATGTGGAAATTCCACTAAATTAGAAATTACATGTGGAATTTGCACTTCCACTAGAGGTCACCATCAAAAGGTGGCTCACTCTTACTATTTTAAGGGGGTCTACATTTATTACAACTATTCAAGAAAATGTTACTAGCTCCTACATGGTCATTCCTTCTTTGGGATACACCATGTAGGCTCACATAGTTAATCACTATCTTCATAGCTAGTATTTCCTCGGCTCTCATGCTCGGCTCTCAGCTTCTGAGATATGAAGGAACTGCTCGGTCGGGATTTGACAGAACCGATTTGGTCAAGATCTGAAGGAAGGCTCCGGTCGAGATCTGAAGGAACTGCTTCGGTCGAGACTTGACAGAACCGCTTCGGTCGAGATCTGAAAGAAGGCTCCCGTCGAGATCTGAAGGAACTGCTTCGGTCGAGATTTGACAGAACCGCTTCGGTCGAGATCTGAAGGAAGGCTCCAGTCGAGATCTGAAGGAACTACTTCAGTCGAGATTTGATAGAACCCCTTTGGTCGAGATCTAAAGGAACTGCTTCGGTCAAGATTTGACAGAACTCCTTCGGTCGAGATCTGAAGGAAGGCTCCGGTGGAGATCTGAAGGAATTACTTCGGTCATGATTTGACAGAATGAGGTAGTGGTCTAATCCAGAATTGAGTTGTGGAGCTTGTGGTGGTGAGGATCGTGAGACTTCGGTTGAGAAACGAGCAGGACTTCGGTTAAGACCGAAGTGATGAGCTCGACAATGAATGTGTAGGAACTCTCAGACGATGGTGTCGCAACACAGGATATTGAGATATGGCTTGGTTGAGCGTGTGTGTAGCTGTGGAATGGTTCCAAATGTTCACAGATTCACTGATTCTGTGAACACGTTTTTTTCTCTTTTTTGTTGCTTATCTCTCTTGAATTACTTGTGTTGTTATGGTTCTTTGTGATTACTCTTCTTATTAGAACGGTTACAGAGCAGAAGCAATATTCAAGGATGCATTACGTATTTCCCAGCCTATCAGTGGGTAACTCAAATCCGATACTCAACTACATGCATATACTAGCCATGCAACCATCTACAGCTCAAGCAGATCAACGTTCAGCACAGAGAGCGATCCTACTACTAACTACTCAATCAAAGAACAATCAAGAACTAGATTAGCTACTAAAACTAAAACAAGATTCAAGAAACAAGAAACAAGATTCATAGCAGCATTTAACAATCTGAGAATCAAGAAACACACATTACTTGATCCCTAGATTATCCAAGAACATCAAGACCTAGAATGTCAAGACTATGCAAGATTTACACCACATTTCTAGCCTCTATAGTTTACTTGAATGTTGATTTCTACGAGATTCCACAAGCAAGAATTGAAGCTAATCCACAACTAAGCAAGAACAAGAAACAAGAACCTAGTTAATCCACAAGCAAGGAATCAAGCATGCTCATAGAAATATCACTCAAGATCATTGCCATGAACAAGGAGCTTAGTGATCTTCAAGAACTCGTGGAGGATCCTCTTTATTAGCTCAAGAGAACTTGAAAATACAATCAAAAGCTCTCTCACAAGAGAGGGGGGCCCTTGAATAAGCAAGAAGGCTACCCATGTGGAGCCCATGTGGAAATTCCACTAAACTAGAAATTACATGTAGAATTTGCCCTTCCACTAGAGGTCACCATCAAAAGGTGGGTCACTCTTACTATTTTAAGGGGGTCTACATTTATTACAACTATTCAAGAAAATGTTACTAGATCCTACATGGTCATTCCTTCTTTGGGATACACCATGTAGGCTCACATAGTTAATCACTATCTTCCTAGCTAGTATTTCCTCGGCTCTCATGCTCGGCTCTCAGCTTCTGAGATATGAAGGAACTGCTCGGTCGAGATTTGACAGAACCGCTTCGGTCGAGATCTGAAGGTTCGAACTGCTTCGATCGATATCTGAAGGAACTGCCTCGGTCGAGATTTGACAGAGGCACTTTGGTTGAGATTTGAGAAAAATCTCATGATGCATAAATGGATCTGTTTGATGCAAGTGAAGAACTCCAAGGAAAATAGGACTGTATCTCAGAGTAGAAGTTCTTGTAAAAGAGGTGTATCTCCAGGAATGTTGGTTACCTTGAGATACCAGTGAGACAGAGATGAGGTGGCCAAAGTGTGAGAATGATTTTCTAAGGTGTAGCCTATCAGTTGTGATCTAGAACACCCATGACCCATGAGTATGAACAAAAGAAAAAAAAGAAAAAAAAATGCATAGAATGTACATAAGTAGTGATATGAAGTATAAACAAGGAACGAGGTGAACAATAGGCGAAATGTACAAGGAAAGGAATAAAATAATATTAAAAACACTTTTTTTTTATCAAGGAAAAAGATCCTAAATTCGGTTAACAAAGAACAACTCTTCGTAGTACCGCCGTAGACGACCACCATTTACGACAATGTCTAGGAGTGTAACTGGACAGCACAATTAGGAAATATTTTGTTAATAACGTATGGCCCTTCATTTCTGAACTCCAACTTGCCGGGGTGCTTCTTTGATTTATAAAGAAATACCTGGTCACCTAAATATAGATCTTCATTGCGCAGGTGACGGTCATGCCAAGCTTTTTGTCGTTGTTTGTTAACTAGTTGTGCGTGATAAGATATTAGTCTTGTCTCGCATAACTGGACTAACGTAAATAGCCTGGTTTTGACTTGTTGTTCGATTGAAGCTTTTTCACAGAGATCTGTTGAAAAAGCCTCCGTAACTCTTAGCAAAGGTAGTAAGAATTCTACGGGCATTACCGCTTCTTGACCATATACTAAGTGGAAAGGGGTTACCCACCCAGTGACTTTCTTCGGGGTGGTGCGGTAAGCCCAGATAGCTGAGAAAAGTTTTGTTTCCTAATCAGAGCGACTGGTTTCAACTATCTTGGTTAGAATTTTACAAACCGTCTTGTTAGTTGATTCAGCCTGGCCATTACACCTAGGATAGTACGGTGTACTTTTTTTGTGAACGACAAGGTAATAGCGTAGGGGAGATGTGAGCGAAATGCTCAGGTTGAGATGTGATGGCAGTGCTCCGGTCGAGTTTTTACTGAGCACTCTAGTTGAGATGCGAGCGAAATGATCCGGTTTAGAATTGATGGCAGTGCTCCGGTTGAGATTTGAAAAGAGTGCTCCAGTCGAGATTTGAGCAGAGCGCTCCGGTCGAGATCTGAGGAGAGTTCTTCAGTTGAGATCTGAACGAAATGCTTCGGTCGAGATCTGCCATAAGTGCTTCGGTCAAGCTGAGCAGAGTGCTTCAGTTGAGATTGGATTGAACACTCCGGTTGAGATGTGAGCGAAATGCTTCGGTTGAGATGTGATGGCAGTGCTCCGGTCGAGTTTTTATTGAGCACTCCGGTTGAGATGCGAGCGAAATGCTCCGGTTGAGAATTGATGGCAGTGCTCTGGTCGAGTTTTGACTGAGCACTCCGGTTGAAATTTGGACTGAAGGGTCCCGGTTGAGATGTGACGGTTTCCTTCGGTCGAGATGTCAAAGAGATTTCATTCTAAATGTGGAGTTATGACTCCGTTTGAGTTTTGAACGATTAGCGGTGGTTGAGGTGTAACTCAGGACATGTTAGGATCGTGAAGTTGTGGTTCAATCGAGAGGTATAAGGTAGTGGTCTAATCCAGACTTGAGTTGTGGAGCTTGTGGTGGTGAGGATCGTGAGACTCCGGTTGAGAAACGAGCAAGACTTTGGTTAAGACCGAAGTGATGAGCTCAGCAATGAATGTGTAGAAGCTCTTAGACGATGGTGTCGCAACACAGGATATTGAGATACGGCTTGGTTGAGCGTGTGTGTAGCTGTGGAATGGTGCCAAATGTTCACATATTCACTGATTCTGTGAACACGTTTTTTTCTCTTTTTTGTTGCTTATCTCTCTTGAGTTACTTGTGTTGTTATGGTTCTTTGTGATTACTCTTCTTATTAGAACGGTTACAGAGCAGAAGCAATATTCAAGGATGCATTACGTATTTCCCAGCCTGTTTGTGGGTAGCTCAAATCCGATACTCAGTTACATGCATATACTAGCCATGCAACCATCTACAGCTCAAGCAGATCAACGTTCAGCACAGAGAGCGATCCTACTACTAACTATTCAATCAAAGAACAATCAAGAACTAGATTAGCTACTGAAACTAAAACAAGATTCAAGAAACAAGAAACAAGATTCCTAGCAGCATTTAACAATCTGAGAATCAAGAAACACACATTACTTGATCCCTAGATTATCCAAGAACATCAAGAACTAGAATGTCAAGACTATGCAAGATTCACACCACATTTCTAGCCTCTATAGTTTACTTGAATGTTGATTTCTACGAGATTCCACAAGCAAGAACTGAAGCTAATCCACAACTAAGCAAGAACAAGAAACAAGAACCTAGTTAATCCACAAGCAAGGAATCAAGCATACTCATAGAAATATCACTCAAGATCATTGCCATGAACAAGGAGCTTAGTGATCTTCAAGAAATCGTGGAGGATCCTCTTTGTTAGCTCAAGAGAAATTGAAAATACAATCAAAAGCTCCCTCACAAGAGAGGGGGGCCCTTAAATAAGCAAGAAGGCTGCCCATGTGTAGCCCATGTGGAAATTCCACTAAATTAGAAATCACATGTGGAATT
The DNA here is from genome assembly GCA_029204225.1 of Diphasiastrum complanatum. Taxonomy (NCBI): domain Eukaryota; kingdom Viridiplantae; phylum Streptophyta; class Lycopodiopsida; order Lycopodiales; family Lycopodiaceae; genus Diphasiastrum; species Diphasiastrum complanatum. The sequence goes on along the minus strand of CM055101.1, from coordinate 39,012,223 downwards.
TGCCCTTCCACTAGAGGTCACCATCAAAAGGTGGCTCACTCTTACTATTTTAAGGGGGTCTACATTTATTACAACTATTCAAGAAAATGTTACTAGCTCCTACATGGTCATTCCTTCTTTGGGATACACATAGTTAATCACTATTTTTCTAGCTAGTATTTCCTCGGCTCTCATGCTTGGCTCTCAACTTCTTCTGCTCTCTTCTTTCTGAGACCTCCTCGGTCATGGGTGAGAGATAACTTATGTCTTCAGCTTGGCTCGGCACTAGAGAATCGGCTAACATGTAGTCTCAAAATTTCCTTGTTTGTAGCTGGACATTTTAGACACTTCTAAAAGCTTTCATCCATCTAGTAAGAGAGTTGTAAATAGATCAAGCTAAATTTGAGTGTGAAGAATTGCCAAAAATTGGCAAATCTAGCTTGATCAAAAACTATATAGTATAATGTAAATTTTGTACATAAGTGGATTCCACACATGTGAGGTCAAGATGCCATGCGGCAAACCAATCCTAATATAGGTTAGGTCAAGTCAAGAGAGTTGGTCATGTCTATTTGGTGGTCATCCCTACTTTATGGGACCTACACCTAAGTTTAAGGTGAAAATTTGACCAACTAGCTACCTACCAAGCATAACTCTAGGAAATAGACTAGGGTTTCATTTTAGATCAAGGAGAGTGAGTTAACTTCCTTATTACATGCTGTAAATCCACCTAACTTCAAGAAGGAAGTCAAATTTGCTATGCATTCCCTCTCTCCATAGTGAGAAGATAGAAAAATTTTGGAGCTCATTGGCAATCTCAAGCTAGTTCACTATGTACATTGAGTTTTTGTGATCCAAACTTGTTTCTCAGGTTTAAGGCCGTACTACAGCCTTTAGTACACACGTGTGGGCTTGGATTTCAATGTTTATCAATGCTTTTGATTGTTAATGCTTGTTGTTTGTCAAATTGCCAATCTAGATCAACTTTTTTGTGTGTAGTTTTTTGATAGATTGTTAAGCAAGCATCCAATCACTCTTGTGGATCTTTTGTAGATCCATTTATGGTCCTAAACTACAGTACTTTCACAGAAGAATGTAATCCAGATGTGGATTTACGAGTGTCTACATCTTTTGCCTAACCACTGAGAATATTGAGTTTGCCATTGTCGACTGCTTCATAACAAATGCATAAGTCCAATAACTCTGATAAGAGCTTTCCAATCTGTAATACCAAGATTAGTCATGAACTGACTACAAAAGCTATGTCTAGTTTGGTACAAATCATTGCGTACATAAGAGAACCTATTATCAAATGATAAGGATACTCACACATTTGTTTCTTTTCTTCGACTATCTGAGGACATTGGCCCTTCGACAATTTGAAACCTGGGTCCATTGGTGAGTGAGCTAATTTTCAATTCATCAGATTATATCTGATCAACATATTATGAATGTATCTTTGCTGAGTAATGTAGATCAACTTCCACTTTTTGTCTCTTTGGATTTGAATACCTAGACAGTAATGAGCTTCGTCCAAATCTGTCATACTACAGAGTCTACATGCCAGACACGAACAATGTGAAAATTGTGAGAGATGTCAGATTTGATGAGAGCAGGACAATGGCCAATGACGATCCTATCAGCTATGAAGTTCTGGAGAGACAGTACTATGACCTATCGCCAATGGCAGAAGGAGCAGAGGACGAACATGAAAATGAAGATTTTTGAGTCGTTTCCCATTCGAGTGATGAATTTGATGACGAAATATTTGAGAACTAAGATGGTTTCGGAAGGTAAAGGCATTGTTGTCCCAGGAGGATCTCTTAGAAGGTCAACAAGACCACGAAAAGCGCCAGCAATATACGTGCCAGGCAGCTCTGCTTCTACATTAGAAGAGTTATGTGGATTCAATGGCGAACCACAGACTTTCGAGGAAGCGATCGAATGTTCAAAGAAGGAAGGATGGATCCAAGCCATGAACGAAGAGATGGAGTCCATGAGGAAGAACCAGGTATGGATGTTGCAGCCATTACCACATGAGCACAAGCCTGTCAAATGCAAATGGGCTTTCAAGCTCAAATATGGACCAGATGGGGATGTCACAAAATACAAGACAAGACTAGTAGCGAAGGGATTTTCTCAAAGATATGGTATTGACTACTCTAAAGCCTTCTCTCCTGTCGTCAAACATTCATTCCTATGTCTATTATTTGCATATGCTACGTAGCTTTTGACTCGGGATCCACATTGTGGACGAGAAGACAGCCTTCTTGCATGGCGAGCTAGACGAAGAGGTCTATATGGATCAACCCCCAGGATATGTCTCAAATTCACTTCTTGACTATGCATGCAAAATGGATAGAAGTACCTATGGTCTGAAACAGTCAGCCCAAAAATGGTACAAGAAGAAAGATCAAGCCCTGAAATCATTAGGATTCAAGCCTCTGCTAGCTGATTCTAATGTGTATGTCAGAGTCACAGACGGGCAGATCATCATTGTGGCTATGTATGTGGACGACACTCTAATACTTTGCAAGAGTGAGTAGCTGATTGCTAAAGTGAAGGAAGACATCTCGAAACATTTCGAGATTGTGGATCTGGGAGAAGCCAGGTGTTATCTGGGCTTACAAATTGAAAGGGACTATGAGGAAGGTAAGAATAGACCTTCACCAGTCCAGTTACACCCAGAAGATCCTAGAGGATTTTGGGATGCTGAACTGCAAAGGAGCGAATACTCCAATGCTTGTAGGGATGGTGCTGACAAATGATGACTGTCCAAAGACTGAGGAAGAGAGAGAACAAATGCAGCTCACACCCTACAGGAAGCTGATAGTATCACTGATGTACCTTGCAAACAACACACGTCCTGACATTGCCTATGCAGCATTCAGGATGAGCCAATTCTGCACGAATCCAGGCTCGACACATTGGAAGATTGCAAAACGAATTTGGCAATATCTTCAATTGACGAGGGACTACGAGTTGTGTTATTGTCGTGATGTAGGTTTCAGAATGCTTTCCTACAGTGATGGTAGCTGGGCATCCCTCAAGGACGATTGTAAAAGCATCTCAGGAGAATGCACCATCGCATTAGGAGCAATAGTTCTTTGGGTCAGCAAGAAGCAAACCTTTGTGGCCTAGTCATTCTGTGAAGCAGAATACATTGCAGCAGCAAAGATGGCCAACAAGATATCTGGCTAAGGCAGTTCCTGGACGAATTGGGCGAAACAAGGAACGAGCCTCTGGTCTTGTAGATGGATAACACCTCTGCAATACATCTAATGAAATATCTTGTGTTCCATTCGAGAACAAAGCACATTGCGATCAAGTACTACTTGATCAGGGATCTAGTTGAAAAGAAGATGTTGCAGACCACTTTCATCGAAACGAAAGACATGGTTGTTGACATCTCCACCAAAGCCCTGGACAAAAGACTTTTTGAGAGACAGAGGAGCAGTCTTGGGATAGTAAAGCTATCATGCTTTGAGAGGGAGCTGAAGAAACAAAACATTTCTATTTACGAAGCTTTGTTAGCTTTCAGCCCTCTACCTAACGAAAATGTTCGCGAACATGAACGTCAAGAGACACAAAGCACGAAAGATTCACGAACACATGACAAAAAGATAGAAACACGAAAGATTCGCGAACGAGAATCTTTTGCGGTCTAGCACAAGAAAGTCAGTCTATGGAGACAAAACGAACAACGCGACACGAAAAACATCGCGACATCTTTTTCTGCCCTCACACTCCATGAAGGACCAAGCAAGGTCATACAAGTACCCGGAAGTACAGATGTCTGATCTGATGGCATGACGTCAGCAGATACACTCTAGGTCGTGGCTAGTCCACCACTCTTGTAATTTTCTGATTAGTTGTAGATTTAATTACTCTAATCTAAAAGGTTACACAAAGTGACTATATACTTACTGGATGATACTTGATCGACTGGTATATACAGAGATGTATGAAGCAGTCTGATGCTAGTAAGCAATCAAGACGAAAAATACAGAACAGAAGTCCATCAGCGTGCGAGACAAGCTCCTGTGATCAGGATCCACAGAGATCCACAAGTTCGCTAATAAGTGAGACCCACTTGTGAGAGAACTGTATTTCTCTTACGCCAACGTACTACGTGGATCTGCATGCAGTTCTTAAAGAATCAGAAAAAATCAAAAGATGATCTTGTAGCCATTGTGCACATGTCATTTTCATGATGTATGATCTTGAATGCAAATGCGTCTGCTATTATTCGTATGTATGATTCTCTCATTCATTTAATTCCAAACCTTGGTTGAAACTTTTCTGAATGCTACATTAAGTTATAAACATAGATCAGCAGTGTCTGACTACATTCTGGAGGACTGTAGGAGTGATTCAGTTGGCAATGAGCAGCGATCACATCTGAACTCCATCCGAATCGCATTGAATCGTTTGCTTTGCTTTCACGAGTGTGACTCATTCGATCACTTCTCATCAGTGTAGCTGATGAAAACACACTTGATACTCTGAAAGTTGAGCTTCGGCTTGAGATCATGAGGAATCTACACAAAAGCAGTACATCCAAAAACTCATAAGTTTGATAATAAAAAAAAAGTTTGGTACTTGTCCAAACTTCGAATGGTGTTTTTTTTAAAGACCTTTAGTAGAACATTTGTTCTGAATATAGGTTGTTGTTGAAACAGCTTCAGCCCACAAGCACTTTGGAAGTCATATTTCATGTGATAACATGCACTTTGCCGATTCAACTAAGGTTCTGTTCTTTCTTTCAGCAAGACCATTTGACTGAGGCGAATAGGAAGTGATGTATTGTTGCTCAATATCGTTGTTAAGGCAATAGTCCTTGAATTCATTGGAGATGTACTCTCCCCCGTTATCTGACCTCAATGCTTTGATTTATTTGCCAGTTTGATTCTCAGCTTGCTCTTGGAATTGTCTAAATTTGATAAAAGCCTCTGAGAGTCTGTTTAATGAAATAAACAACTGTTCTTCTAGAGAATTCGTCAATAAAGGTAATGAAATACTTTGCATGTAGCAATGAAGGAGTCTGCATTGGCCCACATATATATGTGTGAACAACATCTCACATAGTCAAGATCAAGAACCATGGATTGTCTTGACATCTATTATGATGCATGATTCAAGTGTCCTAAGCGATGATGCCATAGTAATGCTTTATTGACTAGAACAAAGATTTTCAAGGCTTGACTAGACTCAGAATAGCAGTGTGCCAATCTATATAAGTAACTGTGCCTCTTGCCCAGTGCAAGGATCTTATCACTCCTATCAATAATTCTGCATTGATCAGATTCGAATTCTACCTTATGACCTAAATTTGTAATTCTACTTACTGATAACATATTTGTAGAAAGTTTAGGAACATATAAGACTTTTGATAGTGATTTGAATTGATCATGCTGGAATCGCAATCTTACAGTAACTTCACCTTCAATAGTGTTTGAACAGCTAAAATGAAAGTCTGAATTAAGCGCAATGCTGATAAGCAGTGGCACAATAGCAATCTCTAAAACAACTCTAAGAAGTGAGCTAGAATGCTCAGGAGTGTTCAAGCTCATAGGCTTCAGAGAGAGAGAGAGAGAGAGAGAGAGAGAGAGAGAGAGAGAGAGAGAGAGAGAGAGAGAGAGAGAGAGAGAGAGAGAGAGAGAGAGAGAGAGAGAGAGAGAGAGAGAGAGAGAGAGAGAGAGAGAGAGAGAGAGAGAGAGAGAGAGAGAGAGAGAGAGAGAGAGAGAGAGAGAGAGAGAGAGAGAGAGAGAGAGAGAGAGCTAACTATTCAAATGCTTCTGATAATTCTGATTTTCAATGAATTTTCTGATGATTCAAACTGTATGAATATGAACAACTATTTATACTAAGAAATTAGGCCATCAACATCGCCAGTTGGCTGGTGATCAGTTGGCATCCATCTAGTCCTTGTCATTAAATTTAGCAAATATGATCAAACTAGTTGAATCTTTCACATCTAGCCTATTTTTTTTCTTTGCTTTGTAAAAATCAAGCTTCCTTAGATTTGTAAGAGTGTTTGTAACTATTTCAATTCTCAGTATTTTTTGACCTTGCTATAGTGTTCTAGTAGTGGTACGTCGCTAGTGGGGTAGACCCTATCATATTCCTATTATGTGTTTTTGTTTTTGTGTTTGAAGATTGTTTGTTTCAAGCCCTTGTTTGCTGGTTTTTCAAGGAAAAGAGTTGGTGGGTTGCCAAAATCCGGTTGTAAAGGATCTATTCTATCCAATTTTTTTAAGAATTTAGGGTAGTTACTCTATGTACCTTGTTTGGGGTGAAACAAGCTTATTTGTGCTTTGTTTCAAGTGCTTTAGTTGTTGTTATTACTAGATCATTCTTTAATCATGGAAGGTTCATCCTCTAAGATCTGGTTGGTCAATAAGATCAACGGTGATGAATTCCACATATGGAACTTCAAGATGAGAATGCTAAGTCCACTCTTGAGTTGATACATGCCCTATGAGCACACCCTCTCTAAGTTCTGTACTTTTATCGATGACTATTCGAGATTCACCAAGACTATGTTAATCAAAAACAAGTCGGAGGCATTCAACTGCTTCAAAGATCTCAAGTAGTTTGTTGAGACACAGACTAGTCGAAAGCTCAAGACCCTACACACAAATTGTGGGGAAAAACACATATCAGACAAAATGTCCAACTATCTATCCTTGTGTGGCATATATCATCAGTTCACCACAAGATACACCCCCTAGTAGAATGGAGTAGCTAAAAGGAAGAACCAAACATTGGTAGATGCAGCACGAACAATGCTATCGAATACTTAGCTACCCAATAAATTTTGGACTGTAGCAATTTCTGTTGGATTATTCTCCTTCTTACCAATCGACTAATTGGTTTTAATCTTCATCCATTGTTTATCCAGTTTTGCAGTTTTTCTCGTGTGTTTACACAGTCTGTAGAATTACAAGTGTTTTTCCACAGTCTACAGAATTACACGGAATTTACGACAGTGTCTCCTTTTTCGCCTATCCGGAATCCCGTTGAAAAATACAGTGTCACTTTTTTCGCATTTTTTGCCTGACAAAAATATCGTGTAAAATCACAGTGTCGCATTTTTCGCTTTTTTCAAAGAGCCTCAAATGTTAAGGAAATGACTCTGGCAAAGTGTGGGGCAACCCTAAATGAGATTTAAGGGCACCTTCTCCTTTTTTGCCTTTCTCGCGGAAAACCCGACAGTGTCGCCTGTGGCTATTTTAGTTCATTTATGCAAAGCTACAGTTTTGGTTCATTTATGCAGACAGAACGATAACGACCAATTTCATCGCTTATCAGCAATCATATTTGGCATATTGAGGCCAACTTTGTTTTTAGACTTAGAGATTGACTTTTCAAAGTTCATTAGTCTAAATTTCATTTGAATAAATACGTTTTGAAAGTGTGGGAAAGTTAGAATGTGAGTTTGAGTATATTCAAATTTGAATGTTGGGTACTTTGAATCTAGACCCAAAAATAGTAGGATTAGCATTTTGGTGGGAAAGCAAGTGGCCAAATAGGGTTTGGACCTGCTATAAAAGGATGTAACTCATTGAGAGACATATCTTCCTTCTTCTCTATCTCATTTCATGCTTCTCTCTTCTCTATCTCATTTCATGCTTATACATGCTTCTCTTGGGTTCTACTATCCATTGGTGCACTATACTTGTGATTGCATGCAATTCTATGTGTAGAATGATCTATATTTGTTATTTTTGGATCCACACATGTGAAATACAATAGCTTGTTGGTTTTGTACAGATAGCAACAGTACTTTATTATTTGATTCATGTTTGATCAACTTAAGTTCTATTAGAGTTTGCATCTCATTTTGTGTGTAGATGCTGATTTTTCTACATTGGTGAGATTGGTAAAGTATTTCTCTTTGTAACCCAAGATATTATACATATAGATGGCATGTTGTACCTAGTAAAGCTTTGTACCACTCTCGTTCAATGCGTTCTTCAAGTTCAAACGCTTCTGTTGAGAACAAATACATGTATATATTTTAATAATAAAAAAAATTGTAATCTAGTCAAAAACATATAGATTTTATAATTGCAAAATTATATCTACCGTCATTATACTGGCGTTTTCTCGTTTGGGCTCCATGTTCATCGAACTCGTCCAAATCGCCGGTTTGTTCCATTTGTGACAGGCCTGCAATAGCGAATAATTATAGTACCTTGTTTATAATACCCCATTGATATGGAAAGAACAAACTGTGAATGTTTTTTATTATTTTATGTAATTAAGATGGCGGATTTTTTTTCACAACACATGAAAACAATTATTGATATTGTGATTACCAAGATCTGTAGATCAAGGTATTAAACAAATTCATGGGATTGTACAAGAAAAAGAATGGATGAACAAAAAAATTCAACCAATCATAAACTAGTTGAATTTAAGTTAAAAGTTGTATGTAATTAATATATTTTGAATGCTACACGACAGGTTTGCATTCTTTGCTATCGTATTTTTTATTATTGTAAAATAATATATACAAAAATATTAAAATATATTGTATTTATACGAAAACTAGTTATATTTCGTTATAATATATTGTTTTTATTCAATGTTCAAATTTATAAATTGTTATTTTTTTTAAAATTATTGTATTATCTAAATAGTTTTCAAAATCAATATATATATATATATATATATATTATTTCTATTTTTTTTAAAAGGATGGTATCATTTAAACGGTTTCCAAAATCAACATCTTTAAGTAACAAGAATATATATATATGATGATTGAATTTTTTTTTTCCCGTAATATTACGCATATGATAGTCATATACAATATACACGACTTATTAATGTCACATGAACAACAAGCTTTTAAGATATCAGTACACAACGGTTGGAATTCAAGGTCGTATTTTGTTCACATGCAACAATTTTACCCGAACATAGTACTGCGATTGATACTAAATTGTCTATTATCAAGTTTACACAATATTGAAATTATAAAAAAAATTATATTAAATCATTGACAGATACAAAACCGGACAATAAAATATAAATAGCCATACTATTTTGTACATTTTTTATTAACGATTTAGCTATGTAGATTATAACTTTTTTTATTTACAATTGTATTATGTTACTAAGTTCAAATATATGAAACTAAAATAGAAAATGAGTAAATTACGTACTTTTGTTGGATTTTCCACCAACATACATACGCAATATTTTATGCATGAGGGTTTTTTACCTCATACAAGAAAGAAATTGTATAATATAACATGTTTTTAATTCTAGACATACAAATCTATAAGCCAAAAAACAACCTAATCATCATATCGAAACAAAATTAAACTTACAAAATTATATAACAAAATATTAACAAATAATGTATGCAACAAATAATTTTAAGTTTAAAAATCATGCTAGTATTTCGTAGGTAATTAGTTCGTAATTTTTGAAATTCAATTTCCAAAATAATTATCTTTTGAAAATCTTATGTTATCATAAACATCTCTAATGTTTTAAAAAGTCAACTAACATATTACAATATCAAAATATTTCAAAAATCCGAATATGATATTTCGTTTTGACAAATTCCATACATGCAAAAAAAACAATCGAGATTCTAGTTATAAAGTCAAGAATTGATATTTCAGACAATGAACTTATTATTTCAATAATTGCATTAGAGCTGTAAAATAGAACTAGTATACTATATCATGGAGCGAAGGTGTAAAATTAGAAATTAGAACAAGAAGAAATTCACTAAAAAGAGGTAACTTAGTTAATAAAAAAGAAGGCCAAATATATTATTGAATGTATCATATATATTCTATCAATGCATGTACTAATCAAAATCTACTATGAATGCTTATACTAATCAAATATTATGCAAAACAAATCCACATTTCGTGAATATGCTTGTCAATTTTTTTGGAAAAATTTGTAACATAATTATGCAAAGCAAAAAAGCTTTAAGAAATTTACATATACTAACCAGATGCTAGGCAAGACAAATCATTTGTGAAACTGTTTGTCAATAATTTTACAAAATCTGTAGCGTAGTCGTGTAAAGCGAAATTGTTTTTACAAGAAATTTGTCGTGGCCACGGTTTGGAACAGTAAATTTAAAGTAGATTTAAAGGCAACATATTCATAATCGCAATATATAATCACAAAATGAAAAACAAATGTCGTACATGACAAAATTGTGTAACAATTTTTTTTTAAATGCAGATCATTGTTACACAATCCACTAGCCAGTATATAGAATGTTACATATGCAAAAAGTCTTCAACTCATACAAAAATGCTCATGATGAATAAACTAGTAACAATTACATGTATTTGTGCATGTGCAAAGAGGTATGATCATACATGAACTTAATAACACAACACCCAAAAACAAGTTTGGAAAAAACTATTAAACATGATAGTTAGTATTTTTTAATGAATTACAAATTTGTTCATTTCTATGTATTACTATGATATTGAAACAACAAAGTCACACATTTAAACAAACCACATATTACTTTTACACCAATAACTAATTATTGCATGTATTATTACATGTACAAAAGATCTTGTTCTTATATACAAAATTTTATTTTTTTGTTTGGTATATATTTGTTGTCTATCTATCACCAGATCAAAAAAACAAATTCAAATATACAAAACCATGGAACAAAATATGAATAACCATATATTGTCTCGTCAAGTATGTTCCTTTATACATTTCTTGTAAATTACATACTTTTGTTGGATTTTTCACCAACATACATATGTAATATTATATGCATAAGGATTTTCCACCTTATACAAAAAATTTGTTTTTCTACTATTAACTAAAAACTACGTACATTGTTCATGAACATGCATACATCTATGAAAATATTTTCGATTCTAGACATAAATCTATAACATGATATTAAATAGTCACATAACAAACAAAGTAAAATTGAATAAAATCCTATACTCCATTACGTCGTTATACAATCCACTAGCCAATATACATAAATGATCCACATGCAAAAAGTCTTCAACTCATACGAAAATGCTCATGATTGATAAACTACTAACAATTACATACATTTGTGCATGTGCAAAGATGTATGATCATACATGAAATTAATAACATGACACGAAAAAACCAGCTCAGAAAAAACTATTAAACATGATAGTTAGCATTTGTTAATGAATTACAAAAATCAGAACAAAATTTAAGATAATCAAACGAAACATCAAATAAAAAAAATACTTTTATTAACTAATCTAAATTTTTTTATTTCTATGTATACATAAAAACGTCTATTTAATTACTATGATATTGAGACAACAAAGTCACACATATAAACAAACCATATATTACTAATTTTACATCAGTAACTAACTATTGCATGTATTATTACATGTACATAAGATCTTGTTCCTATAGACAAAATTTCTTTTTTTTGTTTGGTACTTGATTATTTAGATTGAAATATAATTGTTGTCTATCTATCACCAGATAAAAAAAAACAGGTTCAAATATACAAAACCATGGAACAAAATATGAATAACCATGTACTGTCTTATCAAGTATGTTCTTCTACATATTTCTTACGAATTACATACTTTTGTTGGATTTTCCACCAACATACATACGTAATATTATATGCCTAAGGGTTTTTAACCTCATACAAAAGATTTGTTTTTCTACTATTAACTAAAACCTACGTACGTCATTCATGAACATGCATACATCTAGGAAAATATTTTTGATTCTAAACATGAATCTGTAACATGATATTCAATAGTCACATAACAAACAAAGCAAAACTGAATAAAAACCTATACTCAATTGTATAGTAATATTTATGAACAAATTAGTTGTATGGATACGAGTACGTACATTAATTCATTGCATATAAAATACCCATGACTACATATCGACATTGCATAACAATATTGAACGAACGATTTTTTTGCACATAAATCCTGATAATTTTTACAAAAATGCATTTAAACTTACTATATTACTAATATTTTTAAATCTTTGATATCCTCCACAAAATTGTGAAGATCAGTTATTTAGCTCGTCAGAGCGGTAGCCCATGTCAGCATCGACAATAGAATATGATAAAGAACGAGCATTGGATCAAATTGACTTTTTGCAGACATTTGACTTCTCATCCATAGATTTCAATGAGTATGACACTAATGGAGATTCCCCTGCTAGGTCAGGTACATTCCCTCAACGTCATTAGCAACAACTATGTCTTGAAGAATGACATTAAGTTCTCGAACTTATTTTTTGAGGTCATAGCCACATAGTTTCATGCAATCCAATTGTATTTGAGTCAGTTGTGGATGTTTTTGAGTGCTTTTGTGTACCTAAGTCAATTTGACCCAAAATTTGTCCTTTCTCCATCTTGGGATGAGAGTTTGATCTAGTTTGAGAGAGATTGGTAGAGCTAGTGAGATAGGTCTCATGCCTAGTTGCAAGATCTCAAGTTAGAGGTGGTAGGATACCATTAGCTTGGGTTGTTGAGGTTAAAAGTGCCCGTTCTTTTATTGTAGTTTTGAGAGAATTTGTCTCGTAGTGTAAAAAAGCTGGGTATTTTGAGCGCCGTTCAATTTTTGTAATATTGTAGGCATCGCCTAGAGTTGCAAGGAGTTTGGCAGAAGGATTAGCGACAAGCTCAATGGATGCTTCTATCATATATTGATGTAAAGAGAGAAAAGTCAAATGTGCTTTGACAATATCCCTAGTCGGCTTGTGTAGCCAAAGAAAAAAGACATTGAATTAATTATGTGGGGAGGCACCAGGAAAGAAAATACTCAGATTATTCATCATGTACCACACGACATGGTCAAACCAGATAATGGAGGATTGATTTTTGCATTCATTATTCACCACCATTGTCGCTCCTCAAGCATTTGATTTTGGTTGTAAATTGAGTCTCAATAGCAACTTTGAACTTGACAAACACATCAAACACCTCATCCTTGCTCTTTAGTAGATAAACCCAACAAAATCTACTAAAATCATCAATGAAAGTTACATACATCTTAGCACCTCCATTGCTAATTGTAGTAACACCATGAATATCCGAATGCAAGAGAGAAAAAGGCATCTTAGATCTAGATATAGATCTAGTATATGGCAATCTATGTGATTTAGACAAAGCACATTCTTCACAAACATGATTCAAGCAAGTAAGAGACTTGGGAAGTCCCCTTACTACCTCCTTTTTGGCTATTACCTCCAAGGCCTTGTAGTTGAGATGTCCCATCCTTTTATGCCATACCTCTTGAATTGACATTTGTTCATTTGCCATGCATCCAACTTGGTTAGCAACAACACATGCATCAAGCTTGAACAATTTCCCTTGCCTTTTCCCTTTTGCAATGATACTACACCCCTTTTTGATCAAGCAAGCATCACCATCAAACTCAACTTTGAATCCTTTGTCAAGCATTTGGCTTACACTAAGTAAGTTCTTGGTAATGGATGGAATGAGCAAAACATCTTTCAATTCTATATTCCTATTTGTAGAAAGTGAAATAGGAATTGTGCCAATCCCCTTGATTGCACACTCACCATCATTTGCGGTATAGATTACCTTCCTATCACCATCAAATGCCATTAAAGATGAAAAATACTCTTTATGATATGTCATATGAGAAGTGGCTCCACTATCAATCCACCAAGGATCAATGTCTCCATGATTAGCCAACAAGCAAGATGACATAACAAAAGCATCATTTGAAAGAAGCTCATCCCCACCCTCATCAATAGTTAGATTGGTTTGCTTTTCCCCTTGATCCCTCTTTTTCTTAAAACAATCACTAGCGAAATGCCCTTTGACTCCACAATAGAAACATTTTAGCTTAGATCTATCCTTCTTTTTGCCAAAAGTAGAGTGCTCACCTTGGTCTTGCCCTTTAGACCAATTGCTTTTACCTTTGCCCTTGAACTTGCCTTTAGAGAACATTGCCTCCTCTTCTCCTCCTTGAGATGTAGAAGATGCTCCCACTCTTGCTTGCAACCTGAATTCTTCAGCCAACAAGACCTCTTGCAAGTCTCCAACACTTGGTAAACATTTTTGGATAGCATAACTTTGAACAAGATTAGCATGATCATCCAACAAGCCATTGAGAATCACTTGAACAAGCTCCTCATTATTTATGCCATCATTAATGCATGCTAACTCATCATTCAATGCTTTAACTCTCAAAACAAAAGCATGTCCATTCTCACTCTTCTTTTGCATACAAGAAAAGATTTGCCTTCTTAAAGTCAACACTCTAGAAGTAGACTTGGATTCATAAACCTTCTTCAAGGCTTCCCAAGCTTCACTAGATGATGTGCACTTACCAACCTCTTTGAGAAGCTCATTTGTCACATTCATCTTGATCATGTGAAGGGCTTTCTTTGCCCTCTTGTCATACCTCAATTGTTCTTGAGGTGCCAAAGGTCTCTCCTCCACACCTACAACAATATCCATCAACTCATTCATCTCAAGCAAAGACTCCATCCTTACTTTCCAAGTAGAATAGTTGAGGGAGGTAAGCCTATCATTGCTTTCCAACATGTAGCCTCCATTTGTAGCCATGTTGCAATGATTGATCTCTGATCTTTGACCTGTTCCAATGCACTAAGCACTCTCTTGAATCAACAAATGAAACACAAGAAGAAATCACAAAGATTTGGAACCTAAAACCTTACTTTTTCTCTCTTTTCCTCACTTTTTCCTTAATTTTAGCCACTAGTTTTATGATTTCTTGATCAAACCAAGACCAAACCTCAATATACTTGCTTTTCCCTCACTCCTAAGATTGAAATACACTCTTGAATCATTCAGCAAACTGAAAATCAGAGGGTTACATCAATTTTGAAGTTTTTGACATGAAGAAGCAAGAAATTGAATCAAAAAACTATATGCTAGAATGGAAAACTAATAGGATCTTGTTGGATCTTGCATCTCCCTCTTTCCAAAACAATTTTTGTCTCCTTATTCTGATAAGTACAGAGGGAATTCGCCCTACTTCAATTGAAATGCATACAAATGATGTTTTGATCACAAAGATCCAATTTCTACACATAAATCAACAAGATTTTTAGCTAGAAACTTGATTGGAATGCTACAAAAGCAAACTCGCCCACAAATCTCTTCTAAATCTAGCAAAACCTGCACATTTGGCCGCCTAATGCTCTGATACCATGTGAAAAACTCAGATCCAAAAGATGCTAAAGTTTCATAAAGATCTTGGCCATGGAAGTTATGCACATCTAGATTGAAAAAATGATAGAAATTGTGATGTTAAGCATACTAAACATCAACTAAACATCAAAATCTGATCATAAGCTTCCACAAACAGAAACTTGCTGTCCCTGTCCGTACTTCAGAGCCTACAACCTGCATTTCACACGTGTGAAGCCATAGCAACAAAGAAATCACAATTCTAGTGGCTAGAATGCAAGATATGAACAAAAAAGTGAGAGAGAAGAAGATGGACCTTCAAAGAGCATAACATTCATTCAATAGAATGAAAATGAGATATGTACATACTCGTGGAGATGGCTATTTATAGCAGCCATAGTGCCTCTTGGCCACTTGTCTTATGATAGGCTAAAATTGGGGTCCAATAGGATTCACCCATATACCTAGAAATTTGGTCAAATAGGAATGCACCAAATTATGAGCCAATAGAAGAGCTCCACACTCGACCTCCTCTAATTAATGTGACCTCAAAAGTAGTGTACACATACTTTGGGCCTCTACATACATGTATGAACCTATCTCTAACTTTTATTTGGCCATAGGCCTACAAAATCTCAAGTTAGGAAAATACTACTAGTTGACAATTTTTCACATTTTCAAGCTAGATGTGCATGAAAATTCAAGTTCATGTGATGCTGCATTGATGACTTATGTTTCCAAGGAGGAGCTATGGCATAGGAAGTTGTATGTTTCCAACTTCAGGTCTATGCCTATTATAGTCAAGGAGATCAAGCCAAGAGTGGCTTATTCTATGGCAAAATCACTTATGGATCCATATTTAATGTCTTCTAAAATGACAGAACATTCTATGGAGTTGGAACATTCTGATGTTCATCTTTCTTTATCAGTAAGCAAGGAAGGTCTTTCTTGCTTTGCATGTACTATTGATGGATCCACAAGTTACATTTGGTTGTGTCTTGTCTCTTCAAGTTTTTTGGTGCATGTGTATGTTCCATCATGTAAAACTTTATGGAGTTATGAAGCTAATGGAAGGAGTGCACTTTATGAAATCTTGTTCAGTTATAAGCCTAAGGTTGTATACCTCAATGTTCTTGAAGACTATTGCTTTGTATGTGATTTCTTGGAAAGAAAGAAGGATGGTGATCCTAGTCTGTGGATCATGGTTGGATGCTTATCCACCAAGGAAGGCTACATAGCCTTTACACTCTCTATCTCGAAGGTGTTTGATCATGGAGAAGTTCTTGATTTTGAAGATCTATTTTCTATCTTGGAAGTGGCCGAGATCATAGTGTCTCATAGTGCATCACAAGTCATTACTATGGCAAGGAATCAGGTTGTAATGAGGTCAAGGTTTGAGGAGGAGTATCCTCAACATGCATGTCCAAGGAAATCTTCATCATTGTACAAGGCCGAGTCCTTGTTGATCTTATGTCATGGAAAAGAAAAGATAAGTAAAGGTGGTATTCATTTTGTTTTACTCACCTATTGTTCTTTTTCTTTGATTACTGATGTATCTTGCTTAATTGAGATTTGCTTATCTCAAAGATCAAGTAAGACAATATATTCTATTTTTAAATGAAGTCTTTAGTTTGGAATTAATTCTTGTCTTTTGCGACTTGATTATGTTTCCAAAACATCTAGAAAGCAAGATGTACCATCATATGTATGCTCTTAAATTGAGTAAGAGCAAGTATGAGTTTAGTACTCATAGTTTGAAAAAAAAGAGTTTTTTCATGTATTGAGGCATATTGTAAACTTCTTGTGAGGTTAAGTGAAGCATCCACTGAGGACATTTACACCCTCAAGAAAGTATTTAGCCTTAATTTGATCAAGTTTGAGTATGGTTTCAATATTAGATCCATTTTGGATAGAGTTCATATTTTTGGGACTAGTGAAGCTAGTATGCTTAATCTTGAATATTGCTCATGGTACAATCTTGTTCTTTATGATCTTTGTGGCCATGATGAGGCATGGAAGCCTCGGTTTTTCCAGTTTTTCTTGCAGCCAACTTCATGCATGTGGACTTTGCATACCCAGGATCGACATCAGAATGCATGAGGTACATGGGCATAGTAGCAGGTTGGTGGAATATTTTTCAAAGGCATTTGGAAAAGATTTCTATCAAAGAGAACTTATCGTGGATTTGGTGAACATACTGCTATGATGGATTCTTTGTTCATCTTCACTTAAAATGCAAAGCAAAGAATCCAAACTCAAAGGATCTTCACCAACATCAGATAGATATATTTTAAGGAGGAGTGTTAACAACTGTAAAACATATCTATCATCTGTTGTTAATGTTTGGGGGATCCTACCCATGTAAATATTTTGTACATATCCAAGGTATGTGAATTGAGCACATATCCTTGTAGAATAGGACGAGTTTGGGTTAGGTAGATCAAATTCCAGTGACATGCATAAAGTCTAGTTGGTCTAGTATGATATGCAATAATGTTAACATTGTCTAGTTTGACATGCATATAGAGATTCACATGGAATTGGTCAATTATGACCTTGTAGAAACTCGAGCCTCAATAAATGCATAATGTCCTAAGTTTCCATAGTGACACAAAAAGCATGCAAACACTCTAATGGACACATGCATGTAGAGTTGTACATGGCTAGTTGAGAAATTGCCATTTAGAGAAAGTAGGTAGAAGTTAGGTGCAACCTATGCATGCTAGCAGTTAGGTGTCAAGTTAATAGTTGTTTGCACTTGAATAGGTGTAGGATGTGCATTGAATGCAAGAAGTACCACGAATTTTGGCTCTCCTATATATGTACATATCATTCTCATTCACAAAGTAATGAAGAACCAAAGTTTTGTAGCTATCTCATGCTTGGTTGGATCTAAACTGTTTTTCTTGTTATCTCTCTAGCTTTCTCTCTCTAACTCGTGTTGAAGCTAATGCTAAAACACTGTAATCTTGTACTTTTAATCATTCTTTGATTCATTGCTATCATAGTCTATTGATTAGCATGCTAGATTGTGAATTAGCTATATCTTCTGAACTAGATCTTGTTGAACAATCTAGAATCAGGGTACTGTGCCAATCACAAAGCTTAATCAAGATTAGTCACTCTTGTGGACATTCCCCACACGTGTGAATTCTAGAATTTTCAACAGATATTAGAAGGTCTACTTCTGATTTTGTATTTTTATACAATCAAGGCCGAATCTCGTGGAACGGCTGAAAGCAGACCTCAGTAGCATTATCATCAACTGAATCAGAGTACATTGCTGCCACAAATGCTACAAAGGAGGCAATTTGGCTGAGGCACCTGCTAGCAGAAATCGACCTTGCACAGTCACATCCAACGACCATATTTTGTGACAACCAAAGTACCATAGCTCTCTCTCTCTCTCTCTCTCTCTCTCTCTCTCTCTCTCTCTCTCTCTCTCTCTCTCTCTCTCTCTCTCTCTCTCTCTCTCAATTCGAGATTTCATTCTCGAAGCAAGCATATCAAAATCATGTATCACTATTTGAGAGAGAAAGTGCAAAGGATCACCATCTCAGATTCAATGACATGTTGAATCTGAAAATCAAAAGTTAGTGTTGGAATTCAATGCTTAGCCTCAAATCCGTTCAATAATAAGCATCCTGGAAAACCAGAACATAAGGCTAGAATTTCTGTTCAAGGGATCAAAAAGTACATGATCAAAGTTTTCAGATTTTTTCGATATTGGATCGACTCGAAAAATTCTATATTTTTCGAGTCAGTGTATATTTTTTTATACTTGTAAATTTCGATATTGTCGATCTAAATCCGAACCAACGACTTCACGTTGATAGTCCACCCACTTTGTACATGCATTAATTGTAATGAGGCGGTTGTAATAACTACAACAGTAGGTAGTTGTAGATATTTTGTAAGATATTATCCTAGAATCTTCATCAAAAGACTTTTTTTTTATTTTAAGATCTATTAAAAAATAGCCAGCGTTATCATGCTCAACAACTGTAAGTTGAAGTTATCACTTCAAGCAATTGTACTCATTGTTTTGATATTAATCAGAGTGCAATCTTTCAGTCCTACTACTGTATCGTTCTTTGTACATCTGTGAATCTTTCAATTTGAACGTTCTGCTGCTAACTATGGTGCTTTTGATCCACACACCAAACTTGCTCCCAGCTTTCGCTCAATCCCACTGATTTTCGACAGCATGAACAAAAGGGACTCGGCAATTTTCGGATTGGCAAAATTCAAAAGTAGATTGATCACAGATATCTTGTGAGAAAGTTTCAAGTTGCGAGGCGCTATCTTCGTCTAGTTCATCTAAAAAGACGACATGATGTGGTGGAGAATCAGCTAAATACTATCCCGACCAAAGGATAGTCGGATTTACACCTCAAGAATGCATAGATAGAGATTAACATATCAAAGCTCCTCTTGACAAGTCAAGAACAAAACCTTTTAAAATCCTTTATTCATAAACCAACAAGGAAAAACATAGCTGAAAAGTATACAGTACTAGAAAGCATCGTAAAGCAAAATATGTTTCAAGACATCCAGCTGGTACCTGCCACCATCCCACCACACAAAATCGCACAAGTTAGAACGTTGAGGAAGACAGGTGTCAACACTGAATGTCACTTGTTATCCATGTACAAAATAAGTTTACTTAACTAATCAGCATGCGGTAAAGATGAAAATTTTATAGTCCAGTCTTTCCTTATTAAGCGATGTTTATAGTGATAAGGCGAGCCATAAATTTACTGTATCAGGGCGAGTGCCATGCTGATCAGTATGATGGTTTTGGTCCTTATCTTATAACATAAATCAAACAAATATGCATTTTTCAAAATAAGTTGTATAAAATATAAAGAAGTTTGCAAACGAGTGAGTAGCTTGGACCGATAAATGAAGTGCAGGGCAAATCCATGCCATAGTAGCATTCCTACTTGTAAACAGGTAATGTACGGTACTCATAACTTCTTGAGCGAATCCATGCTATACAAGAGTCCGCAAGCTATCACATCGTTATATTGTCTATGAGTCATGATCGTGACTTTTTAAGGAAAACCAATATGATTACAATATTTGTAATCATTCATGAAAGCGTTTGTACACAATCACTAAGTAGCTAATGAAGGTTATTATCATTTGTATGCTAAGCATTGATTTGGTATGCTATGATAGTGCATGTCTGAGAAAGAGATATGTAATGAACTGATTTATGAATCGACCTGCTCTTCTAGAATTACGTTAATTAATGAATCTCTTATTCTGCCAATGTATCATTTTTGAAGTTTCAAACCCTTGAGAAGTGTGAGAAGCACCAACCTAAATGGTAGACGCTAACGATTCTTGTGAAGTGGTCATGCTTGCTTTTGAAGAAGTTTAAATCTGTATGTAGAGAGAGAGAGAGAGAGAGAGAGAGAGAGAGAGAGAGAGAGAGAGAGAGAGAGAGAGAGAGAGAGAGAGAGAGAGAGAGAGAGAGAGAGAGAGAGAGAGAGAGAGAGAGAGAGAGAGAGAGAGAGAGAGAGAGAGAGAGAGAGAGAGAGAGAGAGGAGGATCAAACATAAACATATATTCCAATAAAAATTGCAGCCACTAACTATATTACAATGTTGAAGAAGGTGATAGCAAGGAATTATCAAAAATCTGAAATAAAAAATAAAAAATCTTAAACTCTCCCCATAGCTTGTATTCTTTATGGAATTGAAATAAAAGATTGTTTGAATGATGGATCTCATTTTAGATACAAAGAATTATGCAAATATTTTGAAAATGCACAAGTTTTTCTCTTTTAAAAGTTGTGATTCTCCATTTAAGTTTGCAATCTACAAGGGTGCAAAAAAATTTACTTGAGTTTTGCAATACAAGAATCAAGCATGCAATCTAGTAAGTTTTTAAATAAACAACAATTGTATTCTGATTTATTTAACATGTTATGTTCAACATATGTTTTAAATTACATTCTTATTTTTTATTTAATCTTTCTAATCAATATGTTAAATTATCTTATTTTCAAAACTAAACCAAATGTTCAAACGAATGAACTCTCTATTAATTTTGTCAGATGAGTTAGGGGAAGTAGGAAAATATTTTGTTAATAAAGAATCTATCATTCTCTTGTCGAAGGAGCCACAACCTCCTGCTAGTGAGAAAGTTGGCCACAAGAGAGATTTGTCATATGTTTTAATTCAAGACTACAATATTGAAATGGAGAATGTTGAAAAAATATAGGCACAACCTACACTTATCAATACTCTTGTTGAAAATGACATAAATTAAGTTGTTGACTTTTCCGATGCATAATCTATATTTCTTTTCGAAGAAAAAAGTTATGTACTTTTCATAGTTATCTATTTGAAATTTATGTCAATTTGTTAAATTTTTTTTAAATATATAATTTGTGTTGGCATTAAAATAAGTATTTTTTTTCTTATTATGTTTATTAATTTGTTTTTTTGTTTGATTCAATTTATTAAGAAAATGTTGAACGTAATTAAAAAAAAACATGACATATTTATTTTTGTTCGTTTATGTAAAAAGACTATAAAAATAACATAGTATTTAAGCTATTACTTGTGAAAATGATAAATAGCTCATAGTATTTAAAACACTACTCTTGCAAATGATACTTTAAAAAAAATAAAAATAGTCAAATCATAGTCTTGTTTATTTTAAAATAATTTTTTTTATTATGCATTATAATTTATTAGATTTGTAAAATAAGAGCTCTTTAAAAAAATATTATATTTCATATATTCTATACAATTTTAAAAAATATTTTACTATTTTAAAAAATAAAATACAAGTTTAATATTACAAATATCTAATTTTTGATGCAATAATTCATGGTTTAAGCTTAAAATTTTAAAAAATGTTAAGATACTAGAAATCAAAATTATTGTTTTTTAAATTAATATTTAAATATTTTCTAGAATTTTTAATTTAATAAAATTTTCACTTTTGGATTTTTTTTTTTTTATATACATATCTGAGTATGTACGAAATAATTTGATATATTTTTGCATTAGCATTGTCGTTTATCAAACATAATTTTTGTTTTAGTATGACAACATATGTTTGTTTGTACACCATCTTGAATATTGGCAGTTTTTGCAAAACTTTAAATTTAAAAAATATATATAAATAAATAAC
This sequence comes from Diphasiastrum complanatum, assembly GCA_029204225.1. NCBI lineage: Eukaryota > Viridiplantae > Streptophyta > Lycopodiopsida > Lycopodiales > Lycopodiaceae > Diphasiastrum > Diphasiastrum complanatum. The sequence continues at coordinate 38,989,917 of CM055101.1, read as the reverse complement.
TTTTTTTTTTGTCACAATATTTGTTGTTTTACTTTTTTCTTTCAAAGATTTACACAACGATAACTTTCGATCCCCTAATCACTATGACTCTAAAGACGAAGACTAGGAAAAAAAACTACTATTTCTCTACGTCTTGATTTCTTCATCATGATGAGTCAAAGAAAAAAAGAACAAAGCAAAAACTTTATAAAAGAGAAAACTTGTCCATCAACCAATTCTTCCTATTTTGATTTCTTTTCTCACTATACAATTTGATTGAATATTCTCAATTTCCAATAAGTTGATTTTTACACTATTCCTTTTCTTCTTTGTTACAAAAAAAAAAATTCGTCAATTGGAATATTACTAGCATTGCAAACTATTAAAGATATCCCAACACACATTCACATTAATTATCCTTCTACTCTTGACATTGTGTTCACCAAAGGTATAAGACTAGATCCAACTTGGATGTTTTTGGATGAAACGATCTTGGGATTCACAAGAAGAATCTACTATATGGTGCAAGACACCATTCTCACATCGAAAAGAATTACGAACTTCCATGAGGAATACCCAGATATATTCAGTAAATTCCACATAAAAAGTGTATAATTCTATACATCAATGAAGTAGGTATCACATAGGACTAATTAGCATCTTAATAAGTCCAAAATCTTCTCGATGGGTGGGACATTCACATTAGTTGAGGCTTGAATGATAAGAGCTCTCAAGGATCATCCAAACTAGGCGAGACATTCCCTTAGTGGGATGGGATGGTATGGTACACCATAGCTACTACCTGGTGGATTAACCAATGGAACCTTATGCCTATAGGCTCCCAGGTAAACAAGAGATATTTTTATGGTTATATATATAGGTGTTGAGATATACTCTAGACCAAAAAGAAAATAGAAGCTCATAGGAACCATTAATAGCATGTAGCAACATAGAAAATCATGAATGTCATGGAATGGGAGTATCAAGTATATCTCAATACAAATACGAATAGGACAAAGCTACACAATGTGTTGAGAACAAATGGTAGCTCTCCACAATAAAAGACATCAAAGAGGGGAGGGGGGCGGGGGGCGACTCAAGAGTAAAGTGATTGTGAAAATCCTTTAAATTACTTATCCTAATCATGTAGTAGTAGGCCATGACCCATGCATGTACATTATGGCTGCAGAATACCATAAGAATATTGTTGTTATGCAAAGAGATAGCACACTAACATGTAGGCATCGACATAGAAGTTATGCATAAGAAGTCTATCTCAACTTTGCTACATATAACGAATAGCATGCCAAGAAGATAGATCAAGAATGCCAAGTGCCAGTAGGATTAATAGCCAATGCACTTCCAAGCCAAGCCATCTTTATCATGAAAGCCAAATAATGGCAAGAGTAGATCCCTTGAGAAGCAATGAGAACTATGAATAGGGTCTAGATGATCGTAAATGCCAAACCTAATGTACAAAAATGCATTAGATTGAGTGATTGAGAGCCCTTGATCTCATTGGTGATGCCCTTAAAAATTTCTATCTTGTCTCTCTCCCCTCTTATGAGATAAGGTGGAAAGTATGATGATATATGCATATGTATGAGCTATGAATCAACTAGGCCCGCTCTAAACGAGTTATGAATCAAATCTAATGCACTTCTCAAGTTTCTTAGTAGGGTGAATCCATTCATGTTGAATCTTTCTATATTTTATGCAAAAGCAAGTGCTTTTGCCTAACAATGTGTAAAATTGTTTGTGCTATCACTTGGGTCATAGATCAATCAAACAGAATGGATCTTTTTCATTTTATTTCACAAGAAATAGCATAGAAAGTGTCAAGGCTCTTGTCTAGGTGTAGTTTGAGGAATTATCTCTGGTTAGCTTCATCATTGTCCATTCGTAGATACACATAAAACCTCTAGATGTAAATGTGATTAATCTAATTATATCTATCTCATGAGTGATTTTAACAACCCCTCATATCATAAGTGTGTATCGTATTGACTACTACATGCACTTTCTGTTTATTCCTCTTATCTAAATAGAAAATGTCTCATGTACTTCAAGGTATGGAGCTAAACTAGGAGCCCAAAAATGATAAAAAAACAAAATGAGCATAAATCCAAGGTGGAACCAAAAGCAACATGATGTGATAAATGATCTTATATATATGTTGCCCATGAAAGTAATAAAAAAACTTTCTCGAGCTTGGCAACAAAGTTTGAAACTGTTATCATAAATATAGCTTGCATTTACTCATCCAGTCTCCTCATGCATGATGACGACCAAATGACCACATGAAAAAAATTCTGTATTGGTAAAAGAATATGGCTTGGACAGTAACTATTGACTGCTCAATAGTCACCTCAACAGCCACCTCGCATAGAGGTATATGGTATTGTGTACAGGGAAAACAAAATAGGATATATATCAACTATAAAAGTCACCTCAAATAATCGTAGATGATGCAATGAATGCCCAGTAGCTGCATTAGCACCAATAGTAAACACGTCAATTCATGCACATTGCTACTAAATATTTGATTGTGATGATTAATATATTGTTTGATTATAGCTAGTAATAATCGTTGCCAACAACATTTGGTAATTCATAAGTTGTACTGAGTAATAAATATAATGATAGCGCTTTCTTGCAAATCAATGGTGGTAGTTTGATCAGTCAGATTGGTATATGTAGGTTGATTACCCAATAGGGAATCAAAATGTACCCCAAATGTTTTTTAGTGCTCTGTTGGCACCTTAACTGTAAACCAATAACTTATTTATTATTAAGTAATAAATATGTATGCTAATTATGTATGTTATGTCTGCACTAGCATAGTGCAATTGTTGGACAAGTAATTCATCAACCAATATATAGGCCAATTTCTTTAGACGGATTGATGTATGTTACAGATGTCTTGGTAGCTGATAGATAAATAATTGACATAATACCAATACTTTTGTTAGCAGTCGACACGATGGTTGTGAAACAGTTGAGAATTGACATCTGGTAGCTAGATAATAATCTCCTCCACCTCCAGCCAGATAAATTGCTTTGAATACCAAGTTAAGAACAATAAAGTGCATAGAATATCACATTCGTAGACAACAAACTCACGATCATATAGCAATCTACAACTAAAGATGATTAATGTCATTTTTTTATTTGACTAGGGGCCTAAAAAAAGAAAAAAACATCCCCTACACATCTTTGAACTAGTGTCCTTAACTGAGCTAACCAGTGTTAATATTGTTTTCAGCCTATCTCTAATTTACAGTCTCTCACTAAATTGCACCTCTGTATGAGGACTTTGACAAGGTCGATTAAGTCCTGTTGCTAGCCTTTTCTAGAAGTTTATTCATTGCATTTTTTTAACTAAGTATGAATCATTTCTCACGATCAAATTGTATTGTGTATACTAAAAAAGGTTTGATGCTTCCACAGTTCAAAGAGCAATTAAGAATGTGTAGAGCCTAGAACAATACATAGATGAGGCTACAACATGCTTTTTTTCAAATAGGGCAGGCGTGTGGCAGGTCCTTTAAAGGCCTGCAACGTGAAATGGGTTCACTGTGGTACAGACATTTGTCTTGCAGCATTAGTTATTGTGCTGTAAAAGGGACATCATTTGAAGACTCTCAAAAGACCAAAAGAGGATGCTACGATAAACTCTACGCCTTGCCTATGAAGCTCAGAAAAAGCTGGGAAATTACCATGTCCGATTAATTGGGCTCTACCTACTCAAACTGGCTGCTGCACTAAACAAATTCATTTAAGAAAAATTGCAGATTTTTCTCTGGAGGTGGGCTAACATTGCCCAAATTACACAGATCTCAAATTCAGTAAATGTGGTTCTTCTTCCATTCGAAGCACCTACATCTTTATTACCAGATAAATAAAGAATAGGACTCAACCTTACAACTTTTTACAATTTGAAGACTCCCAAGCAGCCACTGTGCAATCCTAAATTATGCTCCAACACAATCAATCAGAAAAAATTCACATGCCTAACATTTTTAGTGCTCAACCCGAAAGTGCATCTGGCAACTCGGTTCCAAAAATGTTTGGGCAGTTCAACCATTGGGTCTTTTCCCTTGCTTCCCAATATCCCCCAATATACTGGAAAGTATCCTGGCCTTTATCCTTTCGAAACCATCTTGGTTGCCAGCCTGTTTCCTGTAACTGCCGTGCCTGCATAGGAATATAAATGAATAGTTAGGCTGGGCTGATGCAATTGCACGGGATCAAACTCAATGTTTTCAACGTATTCTAATATTATATAGCTGGCGATGGCAAGAGAGAAGATTTATTTACCTTTCTCTGCTTCTGTTCCAGTCTCAGCTTCTCAGAATTAGCTTGCTCATATTCTCCATTTTCTAGATGTCTCTGGTCTGGCCTCAAACGCGAATCTGTTGGTGGCAGTTTTTCCTGAAATAAAGTCAAGCTAAGCTGAGTACTCAGCCCAGGTATTCCATTGTAAAAACAAGCTTTCCTACTAGATTTGGTTTGCAGCTGAATTGGCAGCATATACACAAGGTAAAACTCAATCAAAACAAATTGGCTCACCTTCAGGCCAGGAGTTAACTCATTCATGGCAATTGCAAATGACGTCAAGTTGTATCGTGTAGGAAAGTCTGAGGCTTCATAACGCTTCCACAACAAGTGAGCATCCAGCATTGGGTCAGTCCCCCTCTGCTTCATCATGGGATCACCAACTCTATAGTACATACTTTCATCCCACTTTCCCATTAAGCTTGCAAGAGTTTGACCACTTTTCTTGTAGACAAAACCTTGAACCTTCATCATTTCAAAAAAAGCCTTGATCCAAATTCTCATGGGACATTCTCTCTCTCTCTCTCTCTCTCTCTCTCTCTCTCTCTCTCTCTCTCTCTCTCTCTCTCTCTCTCTCTCTCTCTCTCTCTCTCTCTCTCTCTCACACACACACACACACACACACACACGCACACACACTCACACAAAATGCCTTACTGACAACTTTAATGCTCGTATATGTGATAAATAGGAGCACATCTATGATCCTCTGCATTCTTAACAAAACCAGTTACTTGATCCTTCTGACCTTTTGTCCTCTACAATCTCATCCTTCATATTTGATCTCACATATTACAATGTCAGGAGGCCAAATTTGATGACGAACTCCTCAATTCTACCAGACAATTTCACAATGGTTCCTTTCCTCCTCAATCTCATCCTTCATATTTGATCTCACATGTTGCACTGTCAGGAGGCCAAATTTGATGACTAACTCCTCAATCCTACTTGACAATTTCACAATGGTTTCTTTTCTCATTCAACTTTGACCTAGACTTGGATAATGACAACCACACATCACTAATTCTTTCCCTGTGACCTCATATCCCAGTACCTACTGATGTGTGACATCTAGGAATTCATCTTAATGCTAAATTCTAGAACAATTGCTTCAATCTTGTTACTTATTCAGTGAAGCCTTTCCAGTCAAACCTTCAAGTTGGTCAAAACTTGAACTCAAGTCTCAAGGTACTCAATCTACTCCCATCACATGATGGAGCCTCAAATTATTCAAACAACAATTGGTTTGGAAAAAGTATCTGGCGTATGATGTCGCATCCAATGCCATCCGAGTTCTGCCTTACACAGCAGTAGTACAAGGCATTATTGGGATGAGCACGGTTCTGAGGTTCACACCTTTCAAACAACAAAGGGCTTGGAGAAGTAGTTGGCATAATAAACCCCGAAATGGCCTCTTTGCCATACACAACATTCCCATATGAAAAAAAAAGAATTTGATGTCACTACTCTTTCCATTCTAACGTAATCTTGTTTCTCCACCTTTGAGTTGAGGATGTGCACCCTTGCTCTACAATATTGGAGAGCAAAAGAACTGGTGGGCTTTCAGGCTGAAGATTTTAAGAATATAAGCATTGATAGCTCTCCTTTAACAACTATGTGCCTTCTAATAGGTAGCAGAAGAGTTTCATGACAAGTTACCACTAGAACAAGCCAAAATCTACAACACATCAAACTCAGCTAAACCATACGGAATATCAGATGATTTCTTTCAAAAATTCCTTTAGACTACTAAAGATTCAACAAGCTTTATAGATCTCTATCCAGATGCTTTTCAGTCCAAACATAAAGTTTACAAGGGACTCAGGGCATGAAAAACTTCAGATCATAGATGCAGCAGATCGTGTTCTGGAACACTAGTATTCCAGACTGTATTTTGCAAATTTCCGGATTTGCCAATATCAGAGACAACATGGGAAAACTGACAATATCCCATTAAGAGAATGCTGGGACCTCCGTTTGACACCCACTTGACAAAAAAAAACATTTAAATATCTAAATTCCTGGGACAAAATCCCGAATCACAATCTGGAACACATTCCGGATCGCCAGCTGCAACTATGCTTTAGATAGAGGTTTCAATTGTATAACTCAGGAAATTGTTGTGATCGTACTGTTCAAAATTGCGTTTCAGGACTAATTATCCTTTTCTGCATATTTTCACTGATACTTTTTAAGTTGCCATAGTACAGGCACCCCATGTGATTCCTTAACTCTACACAGACAAGTACACTTTAAAACACCATTTAGCTCCAAGGATTTTGGGTACTAGAGCCTTCAAAACTTCCAATTGTATTCCTTGTAGTACTTCGTTAACAACCAAATTTTTGAAACAAGTATCACGAGTGAATTCCAATTTGCTGTAGATTAAAATCGACAATCAGAATATAGGTCGTCAGAACCTTCAAAACTTTTACTTCACTATAAATTTATACCAGCGATGGTCTAAATTTTTATAGGTCACATCTCAATGTAAGCAGCTTCTTATTCGCAGAATATGTATCTTTTTTAACTACTTTTTTGAGGAGGTTTGCATTCAAAGCGTCTGTACAAGAGTAGAGAGGTCCACACAAAAATATCTTTCCACATAAGATCAACCATTTGGGCAATAGTAGAGTCCCTGCAAGTTTAATGGCTAACATCCTAAGTTCACAGATATCAAACAGTATCAATCGACTGCATTTAAAAAATGGTCAATACTCTCTGTCTTCACACTTAGGTGACCCTTTAAAGCACATTGATGAGTACTAATTCAGCTCAAAGCTGCACTCCTTCAAGTACAGTTTATGTTCCCTGTATGTCCTTAAAGCATTTGTTGCTACCAATGGTTTAAGGACATACAGAGAACTACATCAAGATATGCTTTAAAAATTTATTTTCCTCAAAGTCACACGATTTTGTTCAGAAATGATACAGATGTTGGAGTCCATGTCCCTGCTTTTGACAATCAACCATTTTGAATCGATATGGAATACTGGTTAAGTAACTTTTAAAAATGCAATCCTACTAAATTTTTAGCATCTGGGTATTATCAAACAAACTAGCTCAGTCCAAATGTATAACAAAGAGTTTGTCAACTTGTTGCGATGATAGTTGAAAGTGAGGCAAATTTCCATGTGGGGCATTTTGTCGTTGGTTTGCAATGTCAGATAACAGGTGGTCTCTACAAACACACTCATTCTCATAAACAGCATGCATTGTGACATTGTGTTATAGCCAAACAAGTTGATCAAGGTGACTATCTTGTTGAGAAGGAACAGAATCAACAGATATATCTTCCAGATGTACAAGAAGTTTTTATTACAAGTTCTTCTCATGACACTGATTCAAATGTGTTTATGGACGTTGATCACCTTCACAAGAAATATAAATTAGCATTGGAAGGAAAATATTTTAAAGAGGACAACTTCAATTTGTTTCTCTTGGACATCGAACTTGTTGGAAATGTCTCTAGTATTGAAGATGGCTCTGTTGTCAATGACAAGTTTGATGGAGGTGTTGTGAAATTTAACAATATTTCATCGTTCAGCAGAAATCTTATCTTTTAATTACTAAAAGTTGGATATTCCATGGTAATAATATCCTTTACCACTTCAGACAATGACTATGATTTTTTGTGGTAATTTTCAAGACCAACTAAGTCAATTTTCCTTCAATACATCGAGTTTCAGTAATTTTAGGTTTTTTTTGTTCAATTAAATCGTGGAAGATGGAATCTACTTAGACAAGATTTGGTTTATTTTGATTATAGCCAAAATCCAAATGGGGAACTGATTGTTTGGATCTTCAAGCTTTAATATTATTTGGTTGCAACCAATGAAGCCCGTTCCAACCAAAAACAGTCGGAAGGTACTGTACATTCAGGAACATACAGTCTAAATGCAAGAAAAGAATAGTATTTAGTTACATGCTGGATGCGATCTACCCACTTCACATTTTCCTTCTTTTTGGAAGTGCGCCTAGATCAGATATGGCGATTTGCTGATTTTTTGTCATTGGGAATTGTGGTATGTTATTGTGATCAGGTACATGATTACTCACTGATTCTATTCTCAGATTATGGTTCCCATTTGGTAAAGTTTTTCCGTATCGTTTTTTTTTAAGTTTTTTTCTACGATGAGCATAGAATGGGTTGTAGGCATCGAATTTAGCTATTTTTTTATGCATTTGGTTTCTTTCCACATGCTCATCCCTAACCTTGTTCTCATTATATCGTCGTTATGCTTATGTCTGTAATGTTTCATGGTTTTTGGATGATTTTATGGTCTTGTCAATTTGTGCTTGATTAATCTTTTGGTGACTCATTATTAGTCGTTTGTGATTTTTGAAGCAGTGAAAAATTAAACCCCCCAAAAAAGTGCATAAAACCTTAAAACCCCCAAATTTATGATTCCCAAACCCAAACCAAAACCCAAAATAAAATCAAATCTTTGTTAATTAAGTACATAGTTCATTTTAAAAACAAATTGATCACGTTCAGGAACGGGCTCTCCTCTCAGTCATTTGTTCCACCTCATTCACAATCTCCCTTGCAGGATTGATTGCATGCACCTGCTACTTTGCAATCTACATTGCTGATTACATATAATGATTGCACTACAACCACTTGTATTTCATCTATTCCCTGTTCCACCCCACCTATCTCTATTTTATGATCGCCCGAACTGAAAATTTATTGTGAGGATAGTTGAATCTCTTCTACCTTAACAAAAACACATTAACTACAGTTGAATTCTAAGCCTTCTAATACAAATTCCAATTTCATATAACACCATATAGACGAGAGAGAGAGAGAGAGAGAGAGAGAGAGAGAGAGAGAGAGAGAGAGAGAGAGAGAGAGAGAGAGAGAGAGAGAGAGAGAGAGAGAGAGAAAAAACGTTCCAACCCAGTACGTTCTGGAACGAAGGTACAGTACGTTCCGACCCAAAAGGGTCAGAACGGGTTTCTAAGCTGTAATATCACTGTTCCTGCCATTTCTCTACCTCGTTCAGCTCTGATGCAAAGTGGAGTGATGGGGCAAAAGGATAGCTGGCCCAAAGAAATTCTCGGATGATCTGACTTGAGAGTGGGTAATTTTTGAGCAGGAAAAAAACAGCTATACTGACTTCAACCTATAAAAAAATATGCTGGAGATCGCTGGAGTCCTCTATGCTGGATAGACGTAGATGGTTGAGAGATAGATATGCGTGCTTGAGACAGCCATCCAGTAGGTCAGATTGAGACAACATCCAGTAGTAGATGGTTCATATGCAGGGGCCGGAGCAGGCTTCTCTAGGAGGTAGGTTTTTGTTCATGTGAAATATCATCACACAGATGGTCAATCATTTATGATTCACAAGCTATGAATACTCAAATGTCAGGATACAGATGTGCTCGGAATCAATGTCGGTATACAGATACGCTTGGAATCAATGTGGCCATTGGAGATTCTCATTAACTGAAATTGTTGGAGCATTCCAGGACCTGCTTCTTTTATAAAAATGTTCCAACCCAAAAGGGTCGGAACAGTTTCTAAGGATCTAATACACAACTAGGATAATAATGATCCTTCTGCAATTTGGGGTCTCAGAACAACAATATAGAATTCATCAGTGTTTGTTGGTGGATTGGTGCCAATGTACTACAGCACATATGGCTCCACAAACTCATTGTACGATGTCGATTTGACCAATAACAACCTATGTTCTCTCTGCCCCTCTATCGGATCTTGAATTTTGAGCCAACAAATAACTTATTTCAAAGTATCCTCTTTAGGACTTTGGCTAGTCAAAAGATAGTAGCAACTATCCATTGCTTCCTCAATAGTGATCAGCCATCCATAACCCATAATGAGCACTATTTGAACGTGCCCAAGTCCCTTCATGACTTGTTTCTAGTGCTACCTTTACAAAGTTCTATTGAACTATCTCTTGTTCATGCCAAAAGCTTCTTTACAAGCTCTTCTTATAATGTACCCCGGTTCTTAGTTGCACACAATGATTTTAGTATTTGATACGATTTTCATATGTAGTAGTTATCTAGTTGGATACTTGAGACTCGGGCTAAAAGAATTATCAGAGAATTTTGGCTCGAGTTAGAGACTTAACACACCAAGACTTGACCTTGACCTATATTAGTGATTCACCCCCTAGAGACTTGGCTAAGCTCAGATTTCTAGATACTTCTATTGATGGTGGCATTATCTTATTGCAAGGACACTGTGTGCTTGCTTTTGTGCTCTGTAACTATGTCCACCCCTTTACAGTACTATTTAAGAATTCTAACTTTATTAAGTTAAGGGTTCTTCTACCTTCGCATTTATGTGACATACGGCATTCACAAGCTATTCACCTCACTTGGTGTCCATTTTCTTTACCCAATTGAAAGCTTTAGTGATATTGGCATGACACTGGTTAACTATGACAGATTTACTGTGGATGATAGCAAACACCAAGAATTTAATAGGCCACTCATTTCTCTATTTATTAGGCTAACCATATACCTTGACAGAGTGTTTGCATCATTATTCAATAGTGCTCACACATGCAAGTTACGCAGCTTGTGTTTCATGTTGTGGCTCGTTTTTTGGCATCTCTAATGTTGTATTTATCACAGATTCCCAGTTATTCAGCTTTCTTTTCACATCGCAGCTTATTCTTTGGCATCTACATCTGTGGTTAGAACAGTATTTGCATTTTGTCGCAGCTTCTTCGACATATACATGTTTGCACTTTGCAGTCATCTAGTCGAGACATATATTCCGCCTAACAATTTGATTAAACATTAAGGACAACGCTTTTGCATTTGGGAAGAGTTATAAACATTCAATTAAAGCATTTACTGATAATCTAGCATATTTAGAGAATAAGAAATTGACTTCTACCCCCAAAAGGACTTCAGTTCAATACATTGGCTCCATTAAATCTCTTCTCGACTTATTAAAGTTCATACATTGTTTTTAAGAAAATCATTATATGATTTTCCAATTTGCTGTACATCATGGTCTTGTTTGATGCTTTGTGAGAAAGTGTTCATAATTTTCTACCTTACCAAAAAAAGATTTGAATCCTCTGAAACCACTAGATCCAACTTTTTGTACATTGAGACAACATATTTTGCATCTTGACTGTCTAGATGTCTGAAACTAAAGAGCACAAGAATTTGACATGGGAATAAGCATTGCTCATACTTTCAAGACCACAATACGCTTACGAATAGGTTAAAAACTTGTGTAGCCACAAAAAACACGTCAAATGAGAACTCTCAAAAGAACAACGTTGGGGTCCACGGAGTATCAAATTGAAGATTATTATCAGGGCAGTATTTGGCAAACTATTGAATAAGATACTTGTTGAGTTTAGACGACAGTCAGATATCTTTATCTATCTTCTAATGCGGACTCAGCATAAGTTGATCTAGATGAAGATAGGAAATGCTAGATGCATTTTGGCAAGAAAACATTTTCATTTTCATGGACCATATCGACATGACCATTATACCTGCACTAGCGAAAATATTTTCTCTAACAGCTTTTGAAGAACAAAGACCTTAAATAGTGTCATGAACAATTCTTATAGACTACCAGTTAGCCCTAGCAACTTGACTTCTGCAAAAGAATTAAGTATCCCTCTAGTCTAAACTCAGGACATAACGCTATGTAATCCCTCCCACCCCACCCCCAATCCCAATGAATTTACGATCCATCCCATCTGCATAATCAAGAAGAAATTCAATCGATTTCAGGCATCAAATTACAATTCCGTGGCTTCAAACCATAGTTTCACTGGTTAGCAAATGGCTGTGACCAAATGGATCGCTGGGAAGGATTGCTACTTTTGGGCTAATTACTTTTTCTTCTCTTGCATGTCCTCATTTGTGTGGCAAATTGAAGTTGAACCCCTAACCTCGTGGAGAGAAAAGAAAGTCCACCAACTCACTACGAACTCATTACTTATGAAATTGCTGGGCAGGAATGGATTGCTGGAATCTGTAGTCTACATAAATCTAAATTCCATCACGGGCGCACCAGCAGAAGGGTGTGGCTCAGTATTACTTTTTGTAACTTTGCTGTGCCAGCTGTTTCAGCCTAAGAGAATGAAAATTAATTTGATAACTTTTTGTCTAATTAAAATTCATTTGATAACTTTCCAGCCATATGGATTGGCATACATTCCATAAGTATGATATGTTCCATATGATTTGGTATGGAACAGGTTTCTGGATTTCTTTCCCAATATAGCAAGCGAACTGAACCAACTAAACAACAATAGAATGCCACAGATGGTAAAACCACTCACCTGGTGAGGATTTCGGTCAATGATCGACTGTTCCTTGAATTTTAGCTTACATGCAAGTTCCCTGTTTCCCTGAATTCGCATTGTCCCATAGTGATCACAGTACAGCTTTCCAAGAATGAGATTGTAGATAGAAGTTGTTACCTGAAAGCACACAAATAATAATAGTTTCAAGCTAGTTTTCCTTGATATGCCCAGTTCCCGAACTTATTCTATAGATACTGTTCCTATTTAGTGATTCAAAAACTACAAATGATGGAGCCCGAACTGACGATTATGATAACTACTTTACTAAACAATAAGACAGATGAGGCAAAAGCACCTTGCTCCAACGAAATACTTCACCATCATCAAATTCCAATGTGAGAACACCAACAGGATCCAACTGAATAGATCTACCCCAAAATTTACTTTTCAGGTTACTGTCTCCCCAAAATTTCCAGCCCCTTCCCTTGCAATGGCAAGCAACAATCATTGGGTGGTGGCTCACCTGCAACTCTCGCAGTTAGAATAGTTCAGTAAAAGCTACAAAAACGACGCAGGGTCTAAAAACCTTCCATGTGTATTTCATAACTTCGATATACACTTCATACAACAAAAGCGGCGACACGTTCTTTGTCAGCCATACAGTTAGTTCAGAGTTGAGACTAAATGGAGTATCATTAACATGTAGAATACAATACTGGAACAAAATTTGAGCAGGCTGATTAATCATAGTGATGCAACAACCTGAATGCAGAAAAAAAGTACTTCCTCTCCACAGCTGTGATTATGATATGCTCGTCATAAATCAATAAGTTTGATTATGCTTCATCAATCCCTCTAGTTTTCAACATGAAAGCAAAAGAGAGATTAAAAAATAAAACCTTCTCAGAAACGAAGCGAACACCTTTATCTGGATAGTCTGCCTCATACGTCTCCCCTAACAGCGGATTGAATGGTTTACAACTTCGGCCATCTGATGAAGCATATCCAGATACTGCAAAGGCAGCGACATAAAGTATCCTCATGAGGCTGTTTCCCTGGAAAATCACAGAGAACAGTGCACAAAATGGTCAACTTGGAAATGTTGCTACTGTAAATGAACAAACGGGTGTCATGAGATTCAATAGGTTACAAAGTGAGAAGAAAATGGAAGGACAGTACAAGATGATTCAAGATATACAATCAAAATAAGAGGTTATAAAGTTGACTTATTTCAGTACAACCTGGGCTTCAATCAAGGATCAAAGTTCAACACTAATTCAGCAGATCCAAATAAAGTAAAGCTGCTAACGTAATACAATATACAAAGAAGCAGGGATATGTATAACAGAGGTTGCCCTAAGTCATCCTTACTTTAGCAGCTCTGAGATACTCCCTCACAACTAAAAGGGGGCAGCCCTAGATGGTACTTGCTAGTATAAATTAGCTCAGGTTTTGGCTGGAAAGAACCAGGATTCCTATCTAGAACCAATTTAGAAATAGAACCAATTTAGGAATAGAACCAATTTAGAAATATTCCAAAATTTATGAGCAAAGATTCATAACAAATACTGCTACCAATTGCCTGGGGGCTAGTGACACTTAGCAATAGTGTGATCTAAACTTCAAAGTTAAGATCCCACCATCCCCATAAGTACTGACCATAAATGTCAGCAGTTGATCAATACAACGTAGCCACAGCGGATATCATAAGACACCCATTCTCATGTTCATAATCCACTAAGTAACGTTTTGTCCAGGTTGTGTTAATTAGAGTCTTGAACAGAAAAGTGACATTTAAATAACTGAACCATGACTTTTAAAAATCCAACCTGATTGACTGCAGCACCATTTCTCTCTCATCTTCACTTCCTTGTTAGGATCCTTGAATAGCACAGAGCTGGCTTACAGCGATACGACCTTTTGTGTATGGAAAAGTGAAGCTCATATCATATATCGAATTTATGTCTAGGATAATAGCCAACAAAAAAATGGAGACGTGCAATCTTCAAAGTTCAAACGTTTGAGTCCAATGACAAAGTCATAAATCATCAACTTCATCATGCATAGCATGGACCAAATGTTGCAACATCCCTACTCACGTCATCTGCGATGATCATATCATGATATACATCATATTGGCAAATTCTGAATGGAGTCTATAGTCTATTTGTAATTTACCAGGATTAAAGGCTGAGCAAGTGGTCTCTATGGCTCAAAAAATTATCAGACTACTTAAGATTCTGTCAGCATGACTTAGTGAAAAGACTTTTCAGCACGTAAACCAAGGCTGAGGTCAGAGAAGACAGCTTCTTAAAGAGTTATATGTTCCATAAATTGATAATTCATATGAATTATTATATGCATGCAGAAACTTATCTGAAAGATCAGATGGTGGGATAAGCCTCTACAATTACCTTGTTACCCCATTCCCAAGCTTGGTCGAGCAGATAAGAGTACTCCAAATCTTCAAAGCACTTTTGCAAAGAAGAAATTGGCTCATTGAAGTAGACAGGTAAGCAGACCTTAGTCAGATCCTTGCCAATGTTATCTTTGATCATGGACCATAGACTTACACCTCTTTCCTTTTCCTTTGGGTCTGGTAACTTTTTCCTCCTCTTTACATGAGGATAACCTGGCTGTGCATCACTCATTGCCAGGTCACAAAATGCATGTTCAGCTCCTAAAGTTGCACCTCCAAAATTTGCTGAATTTTCACTATAAGCAGGAACCAGGCTGTGGAGAATTCCACCTACAAGTGACTCTCTTGTATCGAAAAAGACATCCTCATCCTCATCACTTTCTAAGTTGACTACTTGATGAATATCCTCATCATCCTCGGAGCCAGTGTTGCTGGTTGCTGAGAAAACAAACTTACAGATTCAAGAATATTTCTTTCAATTACCTTCCATAAGTGCACATCTAACTTTTCTAGCGCATGAAAAAAATTTCAGGCTTAGTGTTCCAGCTTAAGGTAAACAAGTTCTGAGTGCAATCTTCCATGTTAAAACATATGACAGCAACAATATTAGTGAATAAGCTAGTTTCTGTTTGCTGAGAAACAACTAGTGAAAGGGTTGAATATTTACTCAGAAGTCCCAAAAGTTTCCATGGATACGTACAATTTCCTGGTTGACTAGCAGCATCAGCTTGTTGATGCAGTTCATCAACAACCTTCGACTCCAACTCCAATTTATCAGCCTGCAAACCATTCAGTCTAACTTCAAAATAATGTGTACAAGTGGGCGTGGGCATCTCTCTCTCTCTCTCTCTCTCTCTCTCTCTCTCTCTCTCTCTCTCTCTCTCTCTCTCTCTCTCTCTCTCTGTTACTTTCCTTCTGAGACATCTACTTTTGCTGATTGTCTTGATTCTCCATAGGCTGATCTTTCTTCCGATATCCTCCATTATTTGAAGTGTGGTCATATTATATTGACTGGTGATTTTAATGCCAGAACAGCCTCCCGTCAACCAGTATTTCATGACATTGCAGACTCACTTTGCATACAGGCCCTTGATGATGTGGATATGGGTATTACCAGGACTTCTCCTGATGCTGCCGGTCCAGTCACGACCTATGGTGAGTACCTACTTCATCTATAGTGTGGTGGATTATCTCATGGGATCCCCCCCTCTTATCTCTCTCATCTCTGATTTTCACATCTCTTCCACTACATTGTCTGACCATTCACGCCTATCTTTCTGCCTTCGGCATATTGCACAATCTAATATACATCCTACTCCTGTTGCTACTAAGCGTGCACCTATATACCGTTTTGATCTCATCCTCGTTCCTCTATACCAAGAATCTCTCACAACCTTACTTCATCACTTCCCTATTGACACTTCACTGGAGGATCACGCTACTTTCCTCACTAATGCAGAGGCAGAGACTCGGAGACTTCATGCTTTTAGACAGGCTGGTTTTCGGACACAGTACTCTACTACAGACCACATCCTTACACTCCGATCTATCATTGAGCAGGCCAGACATAGACGAGAGCGAGTTTATTGCTGCTTTGTAGACTTTAGAAAAGCTTTTGACTCAGTTCCACGCCATTTACTCATCCAAAAGCTCAAGGACTTAGGCTTTTCCACGAATACCATTTTGGCTGGCATTATATGAGAGAGTTTTGGGTTGCTTCAGAGACACATCAAGCATTTCCGACCCAGTATGGAGTACCATTGGGGTGAAATAGGGGTGTTCCCTTTCACCTACGCTTTTTGGCCTATATATTGATGAGCTTGAGTCAGTTATCAGACAGGATGGTGGGATCGGTTGTAGTCTAGGTGACATACTTATTGCTATACTCTTATATGTTGACGATGTGGCTTTAGTCTCACCGACTAGAGAGGGACTCCAGAGACATTTGGACAGCTTACATACTTTTTGTACACATTGGGGATTGAGGGTGAATATATCAAAGACCAAAGTGATGGTCTTCAATACTTCCAGAACCTTCGAGCAGCGTCAGAAGATTTTCCTTGATGGTCAGCCCTTGGAGATTGTTTCATCTTAAAATTATTTGGGTGTGCTATTCAGTGGTCCGCTTTTCAGTGTGCGGCAGGCAGCCTCAGATCGACTTGGAAAGGGTCATGCTTCCCTCGTCCAACTTGAGAGATTTTGTTTCAAGAGTTATATTCATGATGCTCCCAGTAAGTGTCGTCTCGTCTTCGACACTATGGTCACTCCTACGGCATCATATGCGGCAGAGGCTTGGTGTATAGGTATTACCTCCTCGGATTGGTCTCGTATATCTCGACTCCAAACCTCCATGCTATCTCGACTGCTGAGTTTGTTGTTCCTCCTATTTTAGTGGATGCCCTTTTTAGGCTCATTATCTATATCCAGAGAGTATTGACTCTCCTTTTTGACAAATATTCCTACCTTGCAGTCACATCCTCGAGATTACTCTAAAATAGTGGAGTTCATTTCTCATGGTACTCTCAGGCTGCACGCCTCTTGAGCACATTTGGTATTTCAGTTTCTGATCTCCCAGCAGGCACTCATGAGTACATCAGACGTTTCATTTATCGGGCTTATATCCAGCATACTTGGCAGGGGCAATTGAGTGTCAAGCCAAATTTATATCGGATATATTTTCTAGAGTTTGATGAAGCAGGTTTTCCTATACGTGCACACTATCTTGACCATGGAGTCTACGGTTTACTCTTGGACGGTTTCGGGTTTCTTCCCACCAGCTTGCTATTGAAACTGGTCGTTACAAGGTACTCCACGTGAGGACAGATTATGTCAGATGTGTTCCTTGAGAGAGATTGAATCGGAGGAGCATTTCCTTTTTAGATGTTCGACCTATTATGAGATCCAGGGACGTTACCATTGTCTTTTCAGAGATGCACCCACTTTACGCTCTTTTATCACTTATGTGGATCCTAGGTGTGTTGCTCTTATGATATACGAAATGTCTTTGCTACGGAGAGCCCGTGCTTCAGTGGATAGTGATACACAGCCTCAGATTATTCACTTTTTCACTAGTCGTCGTCCCTGAGCAGATTCAGTTTCAAATGAGACATTTTTTAGTGATAGACATTATGCATTTCAGATTATATTTCTTTAGCTGTTTTTGTGGAGTTACTATGCTCCCTGGCTACTACACACTTGAGATGTACTACTGTCTTATATGCTTTTTGGCATCAAAAGACATTAATAAAGCTTTCTTTCTTTCTCTCTCGCTCTCGCTCGCTCTCTCTCTCTCTCTCTCTCTCTCTCTCTCTCACACACACACACACACACACACAAAACACAGCACACAGCATATCTGCAAATATCTATAGTGGATGTAATAGCAGTAGCAACTAGATGTACAACGGTTAAAGTAATTTTTAATTATTTTAATAGTTGCAAAACAGACTTCAGCAAGCAGACTTTCCAGACACCCTTCCAAGTTGATTGCCATACCCACTGATAGAACGATAAAGTAAAAGAATGCTATTTCTTGTCCTTCTGGAAGATTTTTGGGAAATTTGCTTTCAAAAGCTAGGGAATATCAAACAGGAGCATAAACTTTGAGTCCATGCTCCAAGGTCTGATCCTCTAGAATCTTTACGACTTAGTCCCGGTTGAAAATGAGCAAACAGGCTGAGCGAACAACACATGAAAATTGCAAATGTGACTATGCAATGCAGTCCAAAGACATATGCTACACCTGGATCTGAAATAAATAAGACCAAAACAGGAAAACAACAGGATGCTTTAATACCTCGAGCTTCTGAACCTTGTCGTCAAGTGAGATCCTTTTCTGTTGTAGCATCATCAGCTTGCCTTGTAACTCTGAAAGCTCAGATTGAATTATTTGCTCACAATCCTTGATTGCTGAATCACTAAGGCCTTCTTTAATAAGCCGCCCTTTCAGCCGTTCTGTTGATATGGTGATCTCTTCAGCTGGTGGAAAGCAATTCACAAAAACAGTGTTTCTGGTGCAAAGATGTGTCAGTGTCCGGAGGACGTCCAGCCATGTGATCCTATCTTCTTTCGACTCAGCCCGAAGATGTAAAGTTTTGGTTGCAGTGTACACATAAAACTTCCTATCATCTGACTTACTTTGTCGAAGAGAAGAAACCTGCAAAAAGCATATAGCTGAGATTTTAAAAGGTTATAAAAGTCAAAAGTAGCCAGTGTGTCTACAACAATGTATTGTGAACCGCTTTGAAACTTTTCGAAACATGTTTGAAACAGCAACCTTGGGAAAGAAACAGTGAGGTTTCTTTTTTGGAGGGGGATTTTATTTCTAGCCTTCTACTATGGCAAAAACAAGTGCTTTTCTAGTGTTTAGGCCATAGATGCACTATGTGTTGGTGTTCCAGAACACGCTCCGGAATTTAGGGTTAGGGTTTTCCGGAACTTATAAAAAAATGTCGATTTTGTTTTTCTCTTTTTTGGCTTTTTTTTACTTTGTCTTGAATGTTTTTGCTTCTCCTTGAAAAAATTTCAAGAGAAATGTCAAAAAAATGAGCTAAACTACAATAAAAGCAAACAAAGGTTTCTATGTAGACATATTAGAAATGTCCAGAATATTGACCTGAAATCTGCAGTATTGAAGTAGCTTGCTGTGGAGGCCATGCTAGGATACATCTTGTAGGAATATTTGAGATTTTGCATAAAAAACGAGAGAGACTTACAAATATTGCAAATATAGTCTATTTCAAGAAGAAGGACTATGACAGTCTATTTCTGACATTTGGTGACATATTCTTAGTTAAGCATAGATGATTCCGAGAATATTCTCAACAAAATGCCTCCTTGTTAGGTGCAGAAGCAACTACAAACTATGCTAAACTTTGATTTGGTGCCTGATTGTAAAGGAGAATCATACCATACTTACACTTTATGACTGGCAACTAATTTGGAGTTCAACTTGAAAGTTGAAAAATTCACGATAGAGCTTATAACATATTAACAAAAAAATTTCCAACAAATAAAAAACATTGCAATCTGGAATGTTTTTGCAGCAGAACATGACTATGGTTTGGGCAATGTAAATTATAATTAATCAACGATCAATCTTGAATCTTGACTCGAGAGTCAAAACTTGGGAGTCGCACCTGATTGTCATGATCCATACTACATAGTACATACATTGATGGTTTGAAACAAGAAAACATCGGCACAAAGATTTTAGGATTCAAGTTTGGGGTGGATTTTATTTCTAGCCCTCTATTATGGCAAAACAGGTGCTTTTTAGTGTTTAGGCAATGTAGTTACGAGTTTCTGTGCATTGTGAGATCATAGATGAATCATAATTACATCTTGTTACTTGTTTCTTGACATTGTGCAATCATCAATGTGCCTTTGTGAGAGCCTAGGTAGTAGTAGGTTACTACTTAGTACTAATCAGTGATCGGCACATCAATCTTGAATATTGACTACAAAGTCACAACTCCCAAGTTCCACCTAATACCTATTGTCATGATCCATATTGCATAGTACATACTATATAGTACATACATTGATAATTTGAATAGGGAAAGAACCAACAAACCCCAAGAAGAATCAGTGAAATTGTTTTAGGGTTTCTTCTTTCAAAGATTTTATTTCTAGTCTTCTATTATGAGTCATGACAAAAAGCACACTAATCTAAATTCTGACGTTCTAACACTAATTTCAAAACTAACATTACACTAACTTCTAAGAATGTATGAAATGGATTTTCATTGAATGATAGCGAAACTATCACTTGCAATAGCAAATTTTTCCATGAATGATACAAAGACCAAACGGATTTACCAATTTCAAAAATTGAAGTTTTACATTGAACCATGGAGCTCATTCACCCAATAGGGAATGTGGGAATGGCTCCCACCAAACAAGCACCAAGAAAATGTAGAGGAACGAATAGGATTCATATGGAAACGCTCACAGAGGTGTTGCCTCATGTTCACATCTCTATTCTTGTACCAACTTTTCGAATAGTGTTTTACTTGAGCTCAAATGATGATGCCATTCCCTCCACTATCTGATTCCAAGTAATGCCCAAGAACAATATGCGTTGGCATATGTTTGGGAACATTCAATAGATAATGATTTTGGTGAGCCTTGATTGGTATTGTGCCAAGAACTAAAACAATGACAACAAATTTCATCCACAATCTCATCTAAAAACAGATAGGAAATAGAAAAACTCACTAGCAAACTTAAAAAATCGATGGGAGCCCTCAGCCCCACATCAGATCCTCCTTGCTAGGTTTGCAGTCACACCACTTTAGGTTGAGGCTATTTTCAAGCTGATTATATACATTCAAAGATTGTTGAGTCTCTCAAATGATCATTCACGATAACCTCATATTGCTCTCCTATAATCCCAGCTGCTCCACGATCAGGGTCAACAGTTGCCTCTCACTTATTACGCACATATGGCATGACTATTTCAAAGCTACGAGCATTTGAGGTGTGATTCATCAAGCATATTTACAAAGAAGTTGGCAAGGACCTCTTGGGGTCAACTTAGACTTCTATTGTTCTCGCTTCTTGGAGTTGGATGCTGCTATTGTGTAGCAATATTGCCTCAGTATCTAGATAGTGGTCTTTCACGTTGCCTCTGGTTCACATTAGGACATTATCGAGTTTCCTCACATCTGTTATATGTGAAGACAGGACGTTTTCAAGGTATCCCACATGAGAGCAAGATTTGCCAACTATTAGTGTTTCCAAAAACCGCAGTTCGAACCGGTCAAATTGGACAGGTCCAATTTGAACTAGATTTTGAATCAAACCGGCCCTGATGGGTTTTTGTAATAGGGCCGAGATTCGAGGCCCGAGGCCCAAGACATTTCATTGCAAACAAGCTGAGAGAGAGAGAGAGAGAGAGAGAGAGAGAGAGAGAGAGACAGAGAGAACTCTCTGATAAATTACAGCAACCAAACAATAAATGTGAGTGATGACCATTTGTTTGCTTGTCTCCTCCAACTTTGTCCTTTCTTGATATGTCTCCACCATAAAACTCCATGAATGAGCCTCCATCTCCATCTTGCCACACGAAACCATCAGACCTTGGAAATCCATGAGTAGGTGAGCACATCAATGATGCAAATCTAGCACCACATGACTCCATAAACCAAGTAGGTTGCACTAGTCCATCTTCAAGATCTACTTGACACAAGAAAATGACCATGAATTCACCAAAAATTGACAATCTCCAAGTATTGGGCTTAACACTTGACCGTACAATTACAGTACCCTACTGTATTTCACACGTGTGAAACCGAAAATAGCAATAAATGATCATTCTACATATAGAATTGCAAGATAACATCATGAGAGTGCACCAATGAGTAATAGCCATGTATAATGATGAAATGAGGGAGAGAAGAGAGAAGAGAGAAGATCCCTTTCTCCACGAGTTACAACAATATATAGCAAGTCCAAACCCTACTTTGCCACTTGGCTTTCCCTCCAAAATGTAAACCCTACTATTTTTTGGTCTAGATTCAAAGTACCCAACATTCAAATTTGAATCTCTCTCAAACTCGACCACTAGCTCTCCCACACTTTCAAAAAGTGTTTATTAAATTTATTTTAGACTAATATAACTTCAAAAAGTTTATCTCTAAGTCTAAAATGAGTTTTGGCCTCATATTAACAATTTACCAAAATATGACTAAACTTGTTAAAATCTCTCACATATTTTACATCTTGAACTTCCATATACTATAGTTCGTTCCGTCTAGCTTGCTAGACTCCGGCAACACAGCGTCGTTCAATCCTGCCATTGTCAAATAGGAATACTGATCCGTAGTGACTTTCAATAACCTGAATTTCAGTGATCACTTACAACTCAACCAGCGAACAGATTCAGCTTAGCAAACAGATTCGGGTCTAGCGAACAATTGTGATTCAACGAACAAACAGCAAGCAGCGAATAGGTTCAGGTTCACTCCAGCAAACAATTGCAGCCCACAAGTCTGTAGTTCAGTGATCCAGCGTACAGATTCAGAAGGCAGGGAAAAAACCTTCAGTACAGTGATCAACCAGCCAGCTAACAAATCTGTAGACAGCGGCAAACAGATCTGCAGTTCAGCAATCAAACAGCCAGCAAACAGTTGTACTAGGCAGCTAACAGGTCTGCAGGCAGTAAACGAGTTCAGTAGACAACCAGCGAACAGAGCCAACTATTCTCCAGCCTATTGCTGCAACTTTTCTTCAACAATCCGATCTCCTCCTAGAAGATCCACGTTGTGCTCAAAAACTATTGGATCTTGACAGCTCCTTGCTCATTTGCCATTTCACAATACCTTAGAATCTTTTGGAATATTTAAGATACACCTAGGTTCCAACCTCGATTTCTCGAGGTGAGTGACCGTAGTTAGCATAAAGCTGAGCTCTATCCTGAGCAGTTTTAATACTTTCTTTGGCCACCTGCAGCATATCTTGCAAGAAGTCAACCGTAGCTTGTACCTTGAGGAGGATCCTAATGGCTGGCAAGGTGGTGCAATCTGGGAACATCAACTCGTCTCCAAACTTCATCCACCATGACATAGGACGCAGCTGGCCTGGTCAAAGTTAAAAGTTCAAAGAGAAGTTAGGACCACAAATTACAAAACAAAACTAAGAATTGGAATTTGGAATTTATCATGATTCATGAATCATCGAAAAGTGGCTATACAATTCAAATAATAAAACTTCACAATGGCAATATTCAAATTGCAATGATCATGGATTGCAATATATTACCCTCCCTCAACCGTGCGGGCCTAGTGGAGAACTCTATAGTCTCCTACTTGAATATGTGGTGCTCATCCAAGAGCTTATCATGCTCGTGTACATCAGGATAAACCCGAGAAACATAGGCATGCCATGGCGTGCAAGGGGTGATGAAACCACTCCCATCTACTTCGCCTTAGGTGCTTGATCTCCTCAAGCTTGTAACATTTGAATGACATGCCATTGTTAGTTGAAACTCAACCAAAGATTCATCGATGATCAATTCGAATTTCAAAATTTCGAATGTGACAAACCAAAGTTTAACCTTCAAAATAAAGTTTCAAAATACTAATGAAGGCATCAAGTCCCAGGAGTCAGGACAATATAGATAATAGAGCCAAGAACCAAGAGCCAAGAGCTAAGAGTATTATATTACCTCTCCAAGCTGATGGTCGTACACTGTTGTAGCTGCTCACCCAACCTATCCAGGAACTTATATAGAAGGCCCATCATGCAACACTCTCGATCTGTAAGGCGCAAGACAATGTAGATAGGCTGTAGGCGCACGACAATGGATCATGACTCATCCCAAAATGAAGATGAGAGCACAACCAACTCAAACCTCCTATCCTTGGGCTCTTGTGATGGCCCCCACTGCTCCCACTCATTTGAAACGACCATTTGTCTCAAGTTTGTGTGAACTTTCAATAGTTGTTCCAAGACTATGAACATAAACACAAACTTGCACTGTGCATTCCAAATCTGCTTTAGTACAATCTTGACTCATCAAAAAAGAACAATCAGCATAACTAGTAACTACTAACTACGAATGTAACAGATAATAGCATGTCGTTAGCATGCATGCAAGCGGCAATCTCGTATCTCCTCAAACGTAGTCAAAGCGCCTTGATGCGTGTAGGCCCACTTGTGTAAGAATTGTGGCAATATCTGCACGTCCATCTCTTCATTCTCGATGTGCCATAGTTTGCAACAATGGTAATGTGCTCCCCAATAGGGGATCCCTAACCCTTGGCATGGTGGCATGTGTGTGTGTGTGTGTGTGTGTGTGTCTCTCTCTCTCTCTCTCTCTCTCTCTCTCTCTCTCTCTCTCTCTCTCTCTCTCTCACACACACACACACACCCACACATATGCACACACGCACGCACACACACACACACACACACGAACTGGAGTGTTCATTCTTTGATTCACACAAACAAGAGAAATTGACTCTCATCTGCGCAACCAAAGAGGTTGGTGTATGTACATGTGAACTTTAGAGTTTTGACTAGACTCGAGAATATCCCAAAGCCAATCTAGGTAAAACTTTGAGCTTTAAATTAGAATCTATTACCTAATACAACATACCTATACACTTAACTTTTGAGAGGCATTGCGTAGGAGGGCAGGAGAGGATGCGAGCTCTCGTGCTCACGACTCTGACAATGAGTTTGCATCATCGGATTCGACATCATCATCATCGGAGGAGTATATATAGAGGAGGGAGATAAGGAGTCCTCCAAGGAGGGTGACGATGAGGATGAGGATGAGGATGAGGTGAGGATGAGGGGCATCTTGACTCCAAATTTGTCGCTCTACTAATAAGGACTTCACCCTAATGTTCAGGAGGAGACTACACTAAACTCGGCGATGACAATCCTTGTTCGAAGGAGGCTCAGATTCAAGAGAGCCAGAATCCAGACTATAGGCTTTACGACTCTAGTCTATTATGACTCATGAGATTTGTGTGCACATGCCACGATTCAAGTCTCAACGACTCATGACATTTACTATTTATGATCATTATACATATCATCATTCAAATTTCATTATCAGTTATAGGTTTTAAGTTTTAACATTTTATGATGATTTGAATTTTGACTATTGAGTCTTAAGTATTGTTACAACTCACTTGTTACAATACGTAATGTGTTTCAACTTTCAAAAATTAGTTTGAAATTAGTACTACATTAGGACCTTAACTGGTAGATTTACAAACTACCAACTTATTTTATCAATAAGTAGAAACATGGACAACTTGGCAACACTATAATTGAAAATCCGGACAACTTACAATTCAAAGAGGGAAAAAGTGCAACATCGATCCATTAGAGAGGATGGACATGATAGAGAGGTTCAAGGATAGCCTCAGATTGTTAACCATAGGAAAAGAAAGTATAAATGAAATTTAACCAGTTTGCTGATGAAGAATCAATGTTTGAAAAGGAAAATTGACTCGTATGAAGATTCATATTTAACAATCCAAGAATGCTTAGAAAAGATCCAAGGAAGTTTTTGACAAACATCATCAAAAAAAAGGATGTCAATCCACAAAATCAACTAGATCAAACCTATTAGAAATTTCCATATACAAGGAGTAAACCATTGTCAAGAGTCAATAGGATAAGAAATTGAACATTTCTCTTTGATTTTGTTGAGAAAAGCTTTATTTTAAAAAAGTTTTTAACAACACATCAAACTTGATCTTCAAGGGGCTTTTGAATTAGAAGGCTCTATTTTTACTTTCTTCAAATAGTAAAGTCTAAAAGTTGAAACGTTAGGCTTTAATGGTTAACCCTACAAATTCAAAGGCTTGTTTATTTAGTATTTATTATTGGCCTTTTGTTCAAAAACATTACATATTGCACAATTTTTTAAAAAAAAAGGTTCGAACTGGTTCCCGAATCGACTGAAAACATTACCAACTATGCAAATCAGGCAAGGTGGAGTCTAAGGATCATTTTACCATTGTCGTTTTTGTGATCCCCAAGTCACACTGCGCTCTCTTATTTCTTATGAGGACCCACACGTTGCCTTGATAATAGGAGAGATGTTTCTTCTGCATGAACATACACGCTAGAGGGATCAGTATGGACCCCCCCCCCCCCCCCCCCCCCCCCTTCCCCTTCTTCCCCCACAAATTACCTCCTTTCTCTCGAGGAGACACTCCAAAGCAGCCACCGAGTCTGAGACACTATTAGAGGATGAGACAGATATCCCTTCCAAAAAGCAGCATTAAGATTAGTGGCAACATACAATACCTTAAGAAAGGTCCAAAGGTCAAATGTAAAGAAGACCAAGATTATGGTCTTCAATACGTCAGGATCATATGTGCAATGGCATGCCTTTGTCTAGATGGTCAGCCATTGGAAAGAGTTTCATTTTATACCTATTTGCTAGTACTTTCTATTGGTCCTACTTTCAACATCAGATAGGAAGCTACTAGCAAATTGAGTAAAGGTAGCTATGTTTTAGGAGACATATTGGAAACCTCTTTGACCTTTGGTTGCTCTCACAGCTATGTACACAACAGAGGCATGGTCCACTGATGTCTTCTTGGTCTAATTGAATTGCCTTCTTGCGTCTACAATTTCTACGCTACCGTGTGACGTGGAAAACCATCAGTTCTACACCAGATCATCCTAACAACGTTCATTGTGCCTCCCATTCAAATGGAGGCTATATTCAGACTAATCATCTATGTACGAACATCATATATGTTGGTATTCTCAAGACACGTGTTTACTGAGCACAATTGACATTTCCATTTCACATGTTCCAAAGAACACATTCCAATATTTAAGAATATATCTACAGATCCTATGTTCAGAGAGTTTGGCCAAACCCTTCAAGGGTCAAACTAAACTTCTACCAAATGTCGTTCTTAGATAGAGGAGTAGATAGCAACCCAATCTTGCTATGATACCTAGATTATTAGAGTCTGTCACAAAGCCTTTGTTCACTCTATGGCAGCTTCACGTATCTTCTCATCAACTCAAGTCAAGAATGGCAGGGTCCAAGGAATTGCCAAATAGCATACTGCGAGATTAACGGAAGATATCATTGTCGTTTTGAAGATCAACCAATGACACTTTGTTCCTTGATTTCCTATGAGAATCAGAGATGTGTGACACAGATAAACTGAGATGTTTTGACTACGAAGTGAGTCATGTTAATCTGTTCACAATTCTCAAATGCATATTACCTCCTTTTCTCCAAACATTGCCCTTGGACAATACAAAGAATGATGTAAATAATCCATGCAGGCACCAAGACAGAGATAGTGTCAACGGATGTTGAGACCTTTTGCACTACAGGCTAGCCATTGACACACATCTAGTCAAATGCTCACACACATGATTGGTTTGTCAGAGGAGCCTGCCACATGCAAAGGCAACATCTTCCATCACATCTATTGCATCTTTCTTACAACCACTATCTAGGCCATCAAGGATAGTTAATAGTCAACAAGAATCTTTATTATTCTCATTTTTTTTGCATCTAACTTTATCATGTCTTACATAGATGTTTTATGGATATCTTATGTCTTGGGCTTTATCATGTCTTACATAGATGTTTTTTGGATATCTGATGTCTTAAATCAATTTCATAAATGTTATGTTTTTTATTTTAGATTGAAGTTGTATTATACTCCCACAGAAAGAGTCACACTTGGAATGTACTACTTAGTCCTGTTTGCCACTGAGTACTTTATATTCATTAATCTCTCTCTCTCTCTCTCTCTCTCTCTCTCTCTCTCTCTCTCTCTCTCTCTCTCTCCAGTTGATTTATGCAGAAATCATTATTGAGAGGGTATAAGAATAACCTATATAAAGAGTCGGATTCACTGGCCATTTTTTGTTTCCAATGTGCAAGTTAATGTAGACAAAGCAAAGATAATGATCATAGATAGACGAGGTGGTCATTATTATATCTCAAGGCAAGGAGCATATATAAGTGCACTTGCATTTCGAGCATAACTACCAATGTAAATAATATAAAAAAGAGCACTGGGAGGGAAAAAAAAGGCTCTCTTTGCAATGGAAAAGGAATTTCGAAAGATACACCTCTGGAATTAGAGTCTAAAAGAACACTTGCTTATTGATTGTTACATCACTAGAACCTGTTCTTCTCTACAAACGCTAAGCATGGGCACCTAAACTAGCAAAAAGGTCTTCAAAGAAGGTTGAAGGCAACACAAAAATGTTCTTGATAGAAGAGCTAGGGGCTTTTGAACAAACTCTATAGCCAGCTTTAGTAGTGTAAACAAGAATGCTCCTCCAGGAATCATTTTGCCAATACCGTACTTTAAGATGGAGACCAACATGCTACCTCAAAGGGGTAACAAAGAGCAAAGGACAATACAAAGCAAGAACTATGAAAACATATTTAGACAGAATATTATTTGCACGCTTGCAGCCAAAGAGAGGTGAAGGTGAAGCACATGCACTTCACTTTTGCCATAAATTCGATGACCTCACAGAAAAGCATGGGATGCATCATTTGGAGCCAACACATCCATGCACTTTATGAAAAAAACCTGCTATCTTGAACAGAATTTAGCCTGTAGAAAAGAGATTGTCAAAGACTTTGGAATAGATTTGATTTGAAGCACAATCTTTTTGCTAATTTTAACACCTTGCCACATAAATGGATATAGACAGCATCTAGTTAGTGCTACAAAAGGCAAGGTACTTGGCGTACTTTTGTTTTATGATGGGTCTCCAGTGCAAGCATTGCATATCATCTCATTACCTCTCTCTCTCTCTCTCTCTCTCTCTCTCTCTCTCTCTCTCTCTCATATCTATTGATATGGTCAGACAACTTTCAAAACAAGCCCTTGCGGTTGGAGTAAGATACAAGTCTAGGTAGAGGCACCAGCTGGAAAATTACATTATCACTACGAATGCTTTAATAATCCAGCAAGCAACTTCTTGACTGGACAAAATTAAGATTGCTAATCAATCCCAATTTTAAAAAAAACAAAAACACATACCTTTAAATGTGCCCCTGCAAATGCTTTCCGCGATCGCTTCTCGTCTTTATTGCCACTTCTTGTACTGTGCTTTTTCAATAGCCTGTGTGCCTCCTCTCCTACCACTCTCAAGCTAGTATGGTGCTCGTAGTTGAAATGAATTTTGTCCGGCCCGTGCAGTTTGTAATAAGAAAGGACTCCCTCGTGCAAAATAAACCAGCGGGGCTTCCATCCCTTCCCAAAATGAACCCATTTGTATAGAATCCCCGCAACATATGAACTTGAATTACAATTTGCTGCCATATCTTCAATATTATAGAGCTCTCCAGAGAAAGCTGAATTTCTCGGCTGCGTATCCGAGCTCATGGGGGTTCTGTAGCCATCCACGTCCGAATCGACATCGGCAACTGAATGGCGAGAGGAAGCCACAGACAAGCCACAGACAAGAGGCGACTGAGCTCCAGACAAGGTTTTGCCCTGAGCAGAGATGCTCGTCTTGGATGCTCTGGATGAGTTATGAGGCTGAAAGGTTATAGGCATCTTCGTATTGCGCTTTACTGAAAGAGAAGGATGCTCCCTGTCATACGACACGGGAGAGATACAGCAAAGCGCCGGCATTTACTTTCCCTTTGTTCGTGCATTCCCGAGTCTCACCGATTTAGAAAGGCGAGCATTGATTAGCAAAATTCCATAATTGATCGACCAGATTATGATATTTACCAAGATGAAGCTATAATCTTCAGAAAGGCCATCCTGCCTTCAATGAACCTATGACATTCACAAAATGAAGCTATAAGATTCCAAAGGCCTGCCTGCCTGCTTTCAATGTCTATCGATTTTAAGTAAGGATAATGCGATCGATCTGTCGTCCTGGCTCTCGATTCATATAACTAACTTACAGAAGAGTCTAAATAATAAGGATCGCAGTATTATGCCATGAACATCATGAAGAATAACAAAACAAGGACGTCACGGTAAAGCGATGCAAGTCGCGAATGGCTTTCCCCTCTTTCCTGAAAACCTGATCCCAATTTATTTCTTACAATTTTGCCTTTACCAAATCGTAAGGCTGTCATTAGACTGATGAAGACTGGTTATCTTGCACAATGTTAACCAATCAAGGATCAAAACTCACCTAAATCTCAAGCTAATTCTTGTTGATTTGCACAAACAAACATCTTGATTAGAGGATCTAGAACACCCCCATATCTAGATAGAAAAGCAAAGGGGTCCGAGTCCAAACCTTAGCGTTTCATCTTAAACCAAATCAGCCGCCCCAGACCCCCCCCCCATACTAAACAAAAATTAATCAGATCCTCGAAAAAATCTGATAGTAACAGGCCCTGATGATAACATACGACCTTGAACTACGATTTACAGAGCGTACGAATCTGATAAGCATAGACCTCCATGTTATACCAAATCAGCGGCCTCAGATCCTCCCGTACAAACCAGAATCTTATCAGATCCTATGATAAATCTGATAATAAATATTAAATGGCCCTATAATATCATACGACCTTGAACAACGATTTACGGAGCATACAAATCTGATAATAAAAGGTCCTGATAATATATTGCATACGTACTTGAAGTTTTGAACTACAGTTTGCGAATCATACAAAACTGATAATATAAAGCCCTGATAATAGCACACGGCCCTGAACTATAATTCTCGAGAAAAAAAAGGAAGAAGAAATAAATTTAAGAACAGAACCGATTTTTGTTTGAAAACTTGATTTTCGAAGGAATGAAGCAAAGAATAGCCTCCTCCGGATCAACACGGATCCTCCCACCGCGATGGATCTTCAGCCTTAAATGTTCGATAAATCTGCGACGAGGGAGAGGAAATTAGGAATCGAGGGGAAGACGACGAAGCAGCATGCAGGAAAAGGAAACGAGGGAGCGAGCTGAAGCTACCTCCACCCGCAGTCCGATGTCAGCCACGTGGTCAAGTCAGAACTTTTCAAGCAATTATTGGCTCATGAGAAAATCGGTGGTGTATCCGGAGTATCGAACGGTGTGAGCTGAAAGCCCGCGTGTGCGATAAAGAGGCGGCTGAGTAGCAGAGGCCTCCCTTCTGCCGCACGTCCGTCTTGTAGTCCCACATGGCGGGACTTTCCGGCATCCTGTGAATCAACTCGTCCGTCATTACGAATTTTGAATCGTATTTTGCCACGTGGCTTTCCTGTTCTCCACATGTAAAGGGGTGGATCTCTACTTTGCGTATTCTAGTCTTACTTTGCACATGGGTAGTTGCAACTTCCAATTAGGCATGGCCCAAATATTGATGGTCCTTCTTTTTCTAAAACGTAATGCCAAGCCTTTAATTTTTCTTTGTATTTCTAATGCACTTCCAGAGGTGGAATTTGCTTGCATCTAAAGTAACCAGTAGGTAGTCTGTTCCAAAATTCTCATTCTTGAGTAAACAGATCATCAATTTTGTCCAAACGCAGCAAAAATTTTACTCAGAATCTGAGAGAAAAAAATCTCAGACTTGTCATTACGTAGGGGAAGGCCCGAACCCCTCGGGCCTTCCATGCAGGTCGGGCCCTACCCTCGGGCTCCCGCCCTCGGGCAAGAGCCCTCCCAGCACGGAAGGCCCTTGGGGCAGGGCCTTCCCCCCCCACAAAATTTGATCTACACAAACTCAGCTCTCACAAACCTTACTCCAATTCATGTTCTCATTGATTAATTATTAAACTTTCCAAAAATTCATTTATTCCCATCCGAGTTGTATAGCATCATATTCCTTAGAAATCTCCAATCATAATTATATTTGAGCCCCTTCTCAAAATTTGCATATATATTACGTCATATGAGATCCCTTTGAAACTTAATCATGGCATCAACAGGTTATTTCTCAAACATGGGCATCTTCAAAGAGCACATGAAATGGTTGTTTTGTCTAACATAACCATACATGGAGCCCCTATCCTAGGATTTTGTTGGCCCTTGGAGTTGGATTTTTTAATTTTATTTTATACAATCATATTTGTAAACATATACTTAAAATTTTGAAAGCAAACTTTTATTGTTTTAATTTTTGTGATATTTTAGTAATCAAAGTTACATTTCCAATTCCCCCACATCTTCAAAAAAAAAAAACAACCCAAAATCTCCTTTTCCAAATTTTCCAACAAAAAAAAAAATACAATCCAAAACCTCTCTTTGTTGGGATTCTAGAATAGGAATGACAGAATCCTCGGAGCATGCATCTACGTCTATCGGATTCAAGCCAACTTCGACAATTCGAAGATCGCTCTACTTGATCACAGCTTCGAAGTCACTAGATCCAAACAGTCGATTCCGTAGACATGCATGAACTAGATTGATTTACAGTTTGATTGCGGAAGTGAAAAGGTGCGGAGCTTAGAGCATTATGATCGACACAGATTATCAGTCAAATGAATAGTTTAATCTAGCAATAAGTTCGTATGCATAACATGAATCAATTGAAACAGAAGAAAGATGCATTCAACATAGCACAACACGACTCAGATTACTGGAACAAAAATTATTCAATCGTAAAGAGTACAGGTCTGAATGTAGACAGAGTCGTGACCTTTTTGAATCAATACTCTAAGATAACAGAGATAAAGAACGAATTATTGTGTTCTGAATGAACGTTTGATCAAGCGACTCGATGAATTAGTGAGAGAATATGAGTAAGAGTCACTGAGCAACTGATAAGTTATTGAATATATGCACATGGCCAATTGATTATAAGAGTGCTTAGTCTGTACTTTACTAATCGGATTAAGGCACTACATGCTCTTAGTAGTCGCTTTTGGACCATGTCTAATTTTGTTAGAGATTTTATCCGGCCGTGATGAAGGTACTATTGAACCGCCTAATGTTTGAGTCTACTATTTGAATTGATATTGGCATGCGATTGGTCGATGAAGTATAAGTGTGGGTGACAAATGAATAGTCGATGTTGGCTGAGTCAATGGAACACTATCATTGAGTCATTTGTATTTCTGTAGACTGTTAGAAAACAAGTGTATTTATGCAGAGCATGTGACTGCGCAGATATTTACATATAACAAATAAATGAATCTAGATTAGCAATGAGATAAGGGATGGAGAGGATAGAAATCCAACACTCTCCCCATATCACCCAACAAAAAATAATAATAAACATCTCTCCACAAACACCTCGCCCCCCCTTCCTTGCAAAGTTCGACTATATGAGCTTTGCCCTTGCCCTCGAGATCGATAAACTGATTTTCGATGAAGACGATATCCCGACTGGTGAACATCTTCGACTCGATAGGATCCTACAACTTCTAAGATTTGATACTCTAGAAGTCAAGCTTCTTCTTAAGATCTTGCTGTATTTGCACATAAGCGATACATCCAAAAACTCGTAGGTTTGATAATGATGGTTTGGAGTCTGTCCAAACTTCATAAGGTGTTTTGTCTGAGAGACCTTTAGTCGGACATCTGTTCTAAAAAATAAATTGCAGTGGAAATAGCTTCATCCCAAAAGGATTTCGGAAGTGTCGCATGAGCAAGCATACACTTAGCCGATTCGACTAAGGTTCTGTTCTTTCTCTCATCAAGTCCATTCGACTGAGGCGAATAGGAGGTAATAAATTATTGCTCAATGCCGTTGTTAAAGCAATACTCCTTGAATTCGGTTGAGATGTAATCTCCCCCATGTTGGACCTCAGAGCTTTAATTCTTTTACCGGTTTCCATTTCTACACGCTCTTCGAAAGATTTTGAAAGCCTATGATTTCTGCTTAATAAAATAAACAACTGTTCTTCTTTAATATTCGTCAATGAAGGTAATGAAATATTTTGCATCAAGCAACGACGAAGTTTGCATTGGACCACATATATCTGAATGAACAACATCTAGAACATCATTTTTTGCATGCATATGACTCGATCTAAAAGGAATCCTAGTCTGTTTTCCAAGGATGCAACTATGACAGACAGGGAGGGCGACTTTGTTAACTAGATAGTCGAGATCAAGTGCTAAGGATTTGTCTGGACATGTTCGACACAGATGTATGATTCAAGTGTCCTAATCTATAATGTCAAAGTAAAGCTTTATTGACAATAACAGAGGTTTTCAAGGCCTGGTTAGTGTCAGAATAACAATGTGCCAGTCTATATAAATATCCATGCCTCTTGCCGAGGGCAAGGATCTTATTTGTCCTATCGATAATTCGGCATTGATGAGATTCAAACTCTACCCTATGACCTAAATCATTAATTCTACTTACTAATAACAGATTTGTAGAGAGTTTAGATACATAATACACATTTGATAAAAGTTTGAATTGATCATGTTGGAACATCAGTCTTACAGTGCCTTCACCTTCGATAGTGTGTGTACTATCATCGCCAAAATGAACAAATTTCTTTGTACTGTAAGGTGTGTAGGAGTGAAAATGCTCACGATGACTGGTCATGTGTTGAGTAGCTCTAGAATCTAGAAACCAAGAATTATCGAATCATGTTTTCTAGTCTTTAACCATAAACGCTCCTTTGCCCATGTCGAGTTCTGGAGATAGAGATGATAATGCGACTGCATTCGTCTGCTGAGCTAGTTGCCTATTGGCGTTTTTTTTCTTTTAATACCCTGCAATCCTAGATCTCATGATTAGTGTGTTTGCAATACTTACAAAACCTCTTTTTCTTCGACTGTGGATTTGATAATTCTCTTGACTTTGTGTTGGCTTTTGATTATGTAGACTACTTAGAGCTTTTCTTCTTCTGTCGTTTTGAGCCTTTGTTGACATATAAAACATGAGATGATGAAGTCGAAGAGGTATCTTGACTTCTTCAATTGTCTTCTTGCAGCAACATAGTGATAACTCTAATGAGAGTTAAATCTGAGTGTGTCGATATGATCATCACCCAATTTTCATATGTAGAAGGCAAGCTTGAAAGCAATGTCATGATTGATGAGAATCGTGTTGGTGATATGCTCTGATACCACTGATGAGAATGAAATAAGAGGGAATCGTGAAACAGTCACGACAACCACGATCCCCTTGTGACTCGGATGGAGTTCAGATGCGATCGCTAGACACTACCGGCTGTATCACTCCTACAGTCCTCCAGAATGTAGTCAGGCACTGTTGATCTACGTTTATAAAATTAATGCAGCATTCAACATAGTTTCAACCAAGATGCGGAATAAAAAAAAATGAACAAGAGAATTCAGACACACGAATGACATCAGACACATTTGCATTCGAGATCAGACACAACAAGAAAATCATCTATATTGATCTTTCTTTGATACTTCAAGCACTGCATGCAAATCCACGCATTGCGTTGGCGTGAGAGAGATTCACGGATGTATATCTCGCCTACTAGCGGACTTTGGAACTCAATGGATCCTATCGCAGAACTCGTCTCGCACGCGGGCGGACTTGTTGTCTGTATTTCGTCTTGATTGCTTACTAGCACTACATTACATTGTATGTGTATTCTGTCATCTCACTGTCAAATATCATCCAACAAGTATATAGTCGTTCTATGTAACCTTTAAGATTAGAGTGATTAAACATCTAGAAATTACAAGAATGGCAGATTAGCCACGACCTAGAGTGTATCTGCTGACGTCATGTCATCAGATCAAATATCTGTACTTCTGCATACTTGCATGATCTTTGTTGGTACTTTTTGGAGCGTGAGGGCAGAAAGTCTTTCGCGACATTTTTCGTGTTGCATCGTTGGTTTCGTTTTCGTCGTCTGACTTTCTCGTGTTGGACCGCAAAAGATTCTCGTTCGCGAATCTTTTGCGTTTGTGTCTTTCCGTTGGGTGTTCGCGAGACTTTCATGTTTCGTGTCTTCTTGACTTTCGTGTTCGCAAAACCTTCGTGTTTCGTGTCTCGCGAACATCTTCGTCAGGCAGAGGGTTGAAAGCTAGCAAAGCTTTATAGTTACAAATGTTTTGTTTCTTCAGCTCCCTCTCAAAGCATGATAGCTTTACGATCCCGAGACTGCTCCTTTGTCTCTCAAAGAGTCCTTTGTCTAGGGCTTTGGTGAAGATATCAACAACCATGTCTTTCGTTCCGATGAAGGTGGTCTACAACATCTTCTTTTCAATTAGATCCACAATCAAGTGGTACTTGATCGCAATGTGCTTTGTTCTGGAATGGAACACAGGATCTTTCGTCAGGTGTATTGCAGAGGTGTTTTCCATCTGCAAGACTAGAGGCTCGTTCCTTGTTTCGCCCAATTCGTCCAGGAGCTGCCTTAGCCAGATTATCTCGTTGGCCATTTTTGTTGCTGCAATGCACTCTGCTTCACAAGATGACTGGGCCACGATGGTCTGCTTCTTGCTGACCCAGAGAACTGCTGCTCCTGATGCGATGGTGCATCCTCCTGAGACACTTTTACAATCGTCCTTGAGAGATGCCCAGTAGCATCGTTGTAGGAAAGTATTCTGAAACCTGCACCATGACAATAACACAAGCCGTAATCCCTCATTAATTTAAGATATTGCAAAATGCGTTTTGCAATCTTCCAATGTGTCGAGCCTAGATTCGTGCAAAATTGGCTCATCCTGAATACTGCATAAGCAATATCAGGACGTGTGTTGTCTGCAAGGTACATCAGTGATCCTATCAGCTTCCTGTAAGGTGTGAGCTGCATCTGTTCTCTCTCTTCCTCAATCTTCGGACAGTCATCGTTTGTCAGCACTGTCCCTACGAGCATTGGAGTACTCGCTCCTTTTTAGTTCAACATTCCAAAGTCCTCTAGGATCTTCTGGGTGTATTTGGACTGGTGAAGGTATAACTTACCTCCCTCGTAGTCCCTTTCAATTTGTAAGCCTAGGTAGCACCTGGCTTCTCCCAGATCCACTATCTCGAAATGTTTCGAGATGTTTTCCTTCACTTCAGCAATTAGCTGCTCACTCCTGCAAAGTATCAGAGTGTCATCCACATATACAGCCACGATGATGATCTGCCCATTTGTAAATCTGACATATACATTAGAATCAGCCAACAGAGGCTGGAATCCTAATGATTTCAGGGCTTCTGCATGCATAGTCAGAAAGTGAATTTGAGATACATCTTGGGGGTTGATCCATATAGACCTCTTCGTCTAGTTCGCCATGCAAGAAGGTTGTCTTCTCGTCCACAATGTGGATCCTGAGGTCATAAGTTGTTGCATATGCAAATAACAGACGTAGGGACGAATGTTTTTAGACATGAGAGAAGGTTTTGGAGTAGTCAATACCATATCTCTGAGAAAAATCTTTTGCTACCAGTCTTGCCTTGTATTTCATCACATTCCCATCTGGTCCATATTTGAGCTTGAAAATCCATTTGTATTTGACAGTCTTGTCCTTATGTGGTAATGGCTCCAATGTCCATACCTGGTTCTTCCTCATGGACTCCATCTCTTTGTTCATGGCTTGGATCCATCTGTCATTCTACGGACCTTCAATCGCCTCGTCGAAAGTCTATGGTTCACCACTGAATTCGCAGAACTCTTCTGATGTGGAAGTTGAGCTGCCTGGCACATATCTTGTTGGCGCTCTTTGTGGTCTAGTTGACCTTAGGATATCTTCTTGGGACAGCAATGCCTTTGCCCTTGTCTGCTCTGCTCTATCCGGAACCATCTTGGTTTACAAGAACTACAGCGGCAGGTTGCCTCTCGAATCTTTCTTCGTCAGATTCGTCGCGCGAATGGGAGACGACTCAAAAATCTTTGTTTTTGTGTTCGCCCTCTGCTCCCTCCGTCACTTGCGGCATGGTCAGAACCATCCTTGTGATCAAGGTGTTCTCTGGCCTTGACTTCCTCTCGAATCTCGACAATCGCCTTTTCAAGGTTCAAATGACTCGAATTCCCTACTTTTATAGCGGAGAACTAGAAGCTGTATTAGAAGAAGTACACTTTCTATAGCTCAATTCAATACCAAATTTTGTAGGGACCTTCTTCATGATTTTATAAAATCCCAGAGAAATTGGTGAGGTCATCAACTCTCACAGTGAAGGAACTATCGTCCAACTTGCTCTTGTTATCATATCTTTGACAACCAACCCTATAGGCAAGTTAATTGGACTGTCCTAGTTCCATTCATGCTACTTGCGAAGGTTGGTTTGATGATCTTGATGGCATGCGAAGGTTCATAAGTTTTTCTCTGATTGAACTCTCGCATAGCTCACTTTTTCACTGTTCGTTAACAAGTAACTCTCGCAGAGCTTGTTGTAGGTCCATCTGGGTCAGATCTGTCTATGGTGAGCTCTGCAAAGATTCTTATGAAGATTTGTTATCTATTAAGTTGAGTGGTTTTTTTCCCTTATTTTGCTAAATCGGGCCTAAGATTTTCAAATCCAATCTACAATATCAGTGGGTATCTATTGTCTGATGATGTCTTGCTACTTTTTTTATTTCATCTAGGTCTAGATGCTGCTTGGATCTTGTTGTAATGACTTACTTCTAGCGTAGGATCTCATATGTAAGTTCTCTACATGTCATTATTAGGCTAGATCAATGTTTATTGAGGTGGCCAATACTTATGTAATTGGCTACCATTGATGGGCATATCAAACGGAGTCCCATCTAGATGTTGAAGTTTCACAACTCCATGGTTAAGGATTTCCATGACACGGTATGGACCTTCGCCTGTAAACTTTAATTTTCACTTGATCGCCTGACCAGATTTTCGGCACGAAGATCCTTCTTGTGTAATTGATGTTCATGCCATGCCTTGTGACGTGCTTTCTCAGCTTCTAGTGCATGCACATTTAATAGGCATGTCTCATAAAGTTTATGAAGTGCTTCATGGCATAGTTGTAGAGATTTGGACTCACTGAGATGTTGTGTGGTGGCAACCCTCAATGATGGTACCAAAAACTCCATTGGCATTACAACATTTTGGCCATAAAACAATGGGAAAGGTGTATGATCAGTGTTGCCCTTATATGCTACTCTTATATGTTGTCATGAATACCCACAAAGCAGCATGTAGCTTATGCTCCCAATCAGATCTGCAAGCTTCAACTGTTTTTGTGATGACGCTATACAGGATCTTATTGGATGATTCCACTTGCCCATTACCACGAGGATAATAGGATGTGTTGAACTGATGGATCATGAAAATTCTTCTAATAGAATCTTGATGGCTTCATTGACAAAGTGGATGTTGCGATCACTAGCTATCTAACTGGGCATCCGAAGTGCATAGTGATATGTTCATATAAAAACTTGGTAATAGTTCTAGCATCAGCCACTCTTACAGCCTTGGCTTTTATCCATTTCGTTAGATAATCTGTAGCCACGATGATATATTGGGCTTGAGAGCTTCTTGTTGTTGGATGGATAGGGCCAATATAGTCCAATCCCCACTCCTCGAATGGTGTCTAAGCCATGACAAGATGTAAACAAATCATAATTAATCATGGTAGGGCTAGCTCATTGGCATACTTCACATTTACTTACGTATTCTTTTGTATCCTTGTGAATTGTAGGCCACCAGCATCCAGATTGTAGAATTTTGCAAACAGTAATACCTGATGTGAAATCATTACCACCCATGCCTTCATGTGATAATGATATAATATGGCTGGTTTTGTGTGGAAGAACACACTTTATGAGGATGTCGTCGGGTCCTCGTCGATACAATTGGTCGACAATCAGCTAGTAAGGTCAAGCTTTGAGTACTAACTTCCGCTATTCCGCCTTGGGTAAAGATTGTTTGATTGGCCCTGCATTAAATATTCAACTATATATGCGGCCCAATCCGATATTGTGTAGACACTAAATAAGGCATCATCGAGTAACTCATCATCATGTTGGATTGCAGTCTCCTTCCCTTTGATCCATGACACATGATCTACCATGTAGTGTTGTTTCCCCTTGCCTGCCACGATCCTGAAATCGAATTCTAGGAATAACCATCATGTGATCCGTTCAATGTTGCAAGTCTTGTTTACCAGCTATAACAAGGGCTATATAAAATGCAAAGTGGGTGGCCATAAAATAATGTCAAAATTTCTTGACCGCAAAAATAATTGCCAGTGCTTTTCGCTCTGTAGTTAAGTAGTTCATTTATGTTTCACTGAACTGTCGGCTAGCAAAATGAATTGAGAAATCCTCCTTGTATTCTCTTGGTTGGGTCAAGATAGCTCCAACAACATACTTCCTACTGCAGTCAAATTCGCTTGGGCCACTTGATTGTTGTCGGGCCCTAGTGGTGCTGTAATGTCATGCGTTGTGGATTCAGTGGTGCTCTCCAAACCGTAGTGCTGCATCAGGTGTCCCCTAATGATAAGGATAAGAGGTCTAGAACGCGCCTGTTGGATAATCTTGGGGTTAGACAGAGAGAACACAGTTTCAGTGAAGATGCATTGCATAAGTGGCAATACTGAGTGTTAGTTTGAGATTTTGTTTCAATACTAGACACTCATTGGTGGTATAGTTCTGGGTACAGACCGGTGGACACAATACATTTTCTCTTCATGGGTACCGTGGTTGACTGGCATTGTGGATGAAGTTATGACAACACTCTGCAAGGTCTTTACCTTCTGATCAAACTAGGTTCTGATTTGTTCCATCTGCTATTTGTGAAGTTTAGTGATTTGTTCCATCAGCATATCGTTCGAGATTTTGGAGGCATTTCAAGTGGATGGGATAGAGGGGGTTGGCTGACGGATTGGTGTATAATTGTGGCTCGAATCATCATCATATCCCTCATCTTCTTCCCCGATAGCGTCTTCCATGGCTTTCTGCAACACAGCATACTATTTTTATCATTTAAGTTCTAACCTGATACTCCATGGTAACCCAGCTAAAAACCACATTATCACTGTATGATTGGGAGTCAGAGCGGTGTTTCATTCGGATCGTAGATACTTGACCCGTTCAATTTATCGTTTACTCATCTTGATCTTGCTCAATAGGAGAAATAGGTTAAAAATTTCTTGGTTTTAAATAGGTGATGAAGGCCGTTTTAAACCCTTCCCGTGTGGCTTTCTCTTAGGCCGATTAGTTGAAAAACCAATCTCGTGTTGTAGCTGCTAATGACATAGAAAACAACTTCAACTTCCCTTCAAGCGTCTGTTCACCGTAAATTTCACACGCTTGTTTGTAAATCTGAAGGAATCTGATGGGGTCTGTTGATCGATCATATTTTGATATTTGTCATGTATGATGTGTCGTAACTTGTCGCCGCATAAGGATCTAGGATGTATTGGAAATCAATGTTTGCATTTCACAAGTAGCTAATTTGACGATGTAAGGATTTGTGGGTATATCTTTTGGATGCCTTTTTAGAAATATTGTTGGTTTTTAAATGCTTGTACGTAGCGCTTGTCGAGTCCAATGGATGCTATCCATGTAGTGCCATCTATCTCTATGTCTGCAGTTATTTCTTCAATTTTTATGTACACATTACTACATATTTGCTCATAAAATTGTTTTGTTTCAATGTTTATATATTCATCAAATGGACACAATCTTTTTGTTTCTACCATGGGTGGTTTTGTAAAGTGAAATCTACATTTGGTTTTGTTTTTCTTATTGCAAGTTTCTTCATGTTTATGGGTTTGTGTTGTTTTACAATAATGTTCTAGCATGTTGTTTTGTTTATGTATGTATTCGTCCAGAAAATATTCTATTTTGTGATCTTGATTCTGTCCAAAAATTGGCACATTTGAAGCCCATATTACACCATGATCGTGTTGGCTATCACAGTTTTGAAACTCAGTCATAAAGAAGTAGTCAATTACCTAAAAACATTGACTCGCTTTTGGTGGGCAGTTAGCTTTCCCTTAGGGAGGAGCTAGCTGCCCCCTAAGGGATTCACTAAATGTGGGTATGGTTGGTGGGTTCTCTCTCTCTCTCTCTCTCTCTCTCTCTCTCTCTCTCTCTCTCTCTCTCTCTCTCTCTCTCTCTCTCTCTCTCTCTCTCTCTCTCTCTCTCTCTCTCTCTCTCTCTCTCTCTCTCTCTCTCTCTCTCTCTCTCTCTCTCTCTCTCTCTCTCATGGTACTCAACGTTATATTACTTTCCTTGGAATCATAAGCTTGGCATGGTATATTTTCTATCTACAATTTTTTTGGTGGGAAAAGTTTTTGAATCCCACTTGCATTTATTAAGACTTTGATGGTCCAAATCGACTGTGCTTCATCCTATGGCTAATATTGAAAGTTGTTTCCACAAGGGATCTCACCTACAAAGAGGATGGCTCATTTCCTCCTCCTCTCCCCACACTCTCTCTTTCTCCTTTCTCCTTATCCTCTTGGCATTATAGTTTTGGAGTTACAACGCCCTTCCTCCATTAATCGGAGATTGTTCTACAATACCAACTATAAGTATATTTGATACCCATCTATGCTTCCTAACGAAATGCTTTCTTGCAAACAAATGATAGTACATATTGTACCTCTCTGATAAGCATTGTAGCGCGACCTATTGGGCATGCAATTACACAAGTGCGTCTATAACATGAAAAGAAGTGAAGATTTGTAGATAGACCTTGAAATACTTGCTCAAGTAGGATCACACCTTATGTTCTCCACCAGAGGGATGAGCTCCTCTAGAAAATTTTTGAGCTCCACATCACCAACACCCTCTTTTTCTTTTTTAGCTTTCTTGAGCATTGATGAATCACATAGTACACGATGCATGAACATGATCCCACACAAACCGCGGCCTTTTTTACAAAAGGCACATGTGATGGACCCAACATTGTGAGCCATTATGCCACTAACACATTATTTTTAATGCTCCCTTGTTGACAGAATCTATGGCTGTCTACAAGGTTCTCTATTTCTTTACTTATTTTCTTGTTATAGCCTTACACTTGTGTTCTGCCTATCAGCAAAGACTGCGGACCTTTCATGATCATTATCTTGCTTGTTTTAAGGCCCAGATTAGGCAGAAGGGGCTGATAATCATTGTAGCAATGTCCTTTCTATCAGAGGACATCCAGATGGGTCTCTCTTGAACTGAATGCACATGCATAATCAACCAAAATGCAAGCCAATGCGTTCAACAAATGATCTACGTTACTGCTTAGTTGAACAACGATGGATTCCTACTTCTAATGCTGCAAAAACAAAATGAATATATCCTTACAACTAAAAACTAAACTAAGCATACATTCTATCAAAATACAAGAAACAAGAAACAAAACTAGACATCAATTTGAGAGTCCAAGAATCAAGAAACACACATTTCTTGATTCTTGGACACTCCAAGAACATCAAGAACTATAATGTTGGAGGATATGCAAGATTTATACCACATTTCTAGCCTATTTAGTTTACTTGATTGTTGATTCCTACATTAATCCACAAACAAGAAATGAAAACTAATCCACAACTAGGAAAGCAAGAAAACTAATCCACTGTAAGTCCACAACCACACACAATATGAATGGAAGGGCATGATCATAGGGGAATCACTCAAGAAAACCATCATGATCAAGGAGCTCAATGGATGCATCTAACTCGTGGAGGCTCTTCTCGTTTCAGCATGGAGTTGATACAATACACAAAAAGCTCCTCTTCACAAAGAGGGAGTCTCTTAAATAAGCAAGAGAGCTCCTTGGATGGCATCCTAGTGGAATTTCCACATTTCACAAATTACAAGTGGAATAATGCTCTCCACTAGAGGTCACCATCAAAAGGTGGCTCACTCTACTTTCTTTAAGAGGGGTCTACTTGCATTTATTACATTTGCCTAGAAATACTAGTTCCTACATGGTCATTCCATCTTTCGGGATTCACCATGAGGTTTACACAGTTCTTGCTTCTCATTACTACTAGTATTCCTCAGCTCGCATACTCGGCTCTCAGTCTTCGTTAGTCTTGTCTTCTCAGAGACCTCCTCGGTCTCTCTCTCTCTCTCTCTCTCTCTCTCTCTCTCTCTCTCTCTCTCTCTCTCTCTCTCTCTCTCTCTCTCTCTCTCTCTCTCTCTCTCTCTCTCTCTCTCTCTCTCTCTCCTTCTTGCTCTCTTGGTGCTCTACCATGTTGTGATTGTGATTGAAGAGAATGCTCGTGATTGCTACTGGAAAGGCATCGGTGGAGTAATATTGCAAACAAAGGTGAGATAGATTTGAGTAATGATAGCTCGTTGATGATGTAAGATATA
Organism: Diphasiastrum complanatum; assembly: GCA_029204225.1. Taxonomy (NCBI): domain Eukaryota; kingdom Viridiplantae; phylum Streptophyta; class Lycopodiopsida; order Lycopodiales; family Lycopodiaceae; genus Diphasiastrum; species Diphasiastrum complanatum. The sequence continues at coordinate 38,945,360 of CM055101.1, read as the reverse complement.
AGCAAAACTTTACGATGAATGCTTGCAGTTTACTGTGAATTTCTTTGTGTAGTAGCAAACAATCGGCTTGTACACTGTCATTGGATACTCCCACGATCAAACACTGTTCCAAAGAGCAAAAGTGGGCAAATTTTCATGTATTCTATCAGCCCTTTTGGCTTGTGATAGGCGCTGGACAACAAGCTTACTGTTCATTATCATTATCATACTTTATAAGGAAGGGATGGCCGCTGGCCAGCGCCCTCCCTGTGGTGGATTTGGCCGCTGGCCAGTGCTCATATTTTACTCATAAATGATTGCATTTTGTGCGACTTGCTATAGCTCATTGTATGAGTGGTGTCTCATGCATTTGAGAATGCGATTTGATATAGCTTGTGGTATGAGCGGTGTCTCATGCTATTGAGAATGTGATTTGATCGCTGTCCTTTCAAGTGTTTCATGGAGATATCATAAGCTATAGCATAAACATGGTGTTTAAAATGCTCTTATAGAACTCGATTGGCATAACCTTTCACGGAATATTGCTCCTGCTAATGCTCTCTTGATCTGATAGAAACTATGAGGTTATCCACCTATGATAATTAATATAATAATAGCTGTGAGCATGGGGAAGTTAGCAATACAAAGTATGCTTCGTATGATTGTAAGCGCTTGAGATATATGGTTATGATCGTTGATAGCCTGTATATGGTGGGGAATGCACACAACCCAAAAGCTACGTCGCTAATCTTTAGAAAAGCAAGTATTTATTGATGATGACCTTATGAACCTTTAAAAAGTACGTTATGGGTAACCCTATACTTTCGGTTTGAATGCTTTTAGCACGTAGGTGATTCGTTTAAGTAGCTGAAGATGGATAGCTCGCAAGAGATTACTTCAACTCTTATTCAGGTACGATGCAGTATGGAATATCACCGATACGGTGGGCAGCCTAACTCATTATTACCCATGCATTTGTAATCATACTATAAATCTTGCTTGTAATGGATTTGGGTATTAAATATGATAACGGTTGGTAAGTCACGTACTCGGCTTGTATTTTTACGGTTGGTAAAAATTTGTTCTCGGCATAACATGTAAGTCGCGTACTCTTACAGGACTTGACTATGGTACACTTGAATGGCATGGAATTGCCCAAGTTGTTCGGTGCTTGGATTCCCGAAAAAAGTAGTACGGGGAATCCATGGGGCTAGTATAGCACGGAGGTGCTCTAGTGCCTAGCACTGTGACCAATATAAAGTCGTTGTCCATCAGTGTAATGAAAGATAGCTCTACTTACATGTAGATGTACTTGTGAACCTAATACGTTCCTTTTTGCTCTTTTATTGATCAATATGGCTTCTACCCTGATACGGCTTCGTTAAAGGGCGGAACATGTTGCTTATTTAGAAAGTGAACGATTGGAAAGATTGGACGTACTTGTTGTTAATGCAATCTAGCTGATAAAGTAGTGAATCTTGTTTCGGAGATGAATAACAACTGATGCTCAGCTATGACACATGTCTTCCTCATGCGACTAACCTGTGCGATTTTGTTGTGTGGGATGGTGGCAGGTAACAGCTGTGCATCTTAAAACTTGCTTCGCTTTATGGTACTCTATGTACTGTTAAACTTTATACAGTTGCATTTTTACCTGTTATGCATAAATTGAAGGGTTCAAAGGGTTTGGTCTTGACTTGTCAAGAGGGACTATGTGAAACCTTGTTACTTGACTTAACCATTATCATATTTAATTCTTATCAAATATGATAACGGTTGACTTACCAACTGTTACCATCTTCTTGGCTTGACTTAAACCGTCCTGTAACGGTTGGTAAGTCACATACTCGGCTTGTATTTTTACCTGTTATGCTATAAATTGAAGGGTTCAAAGGGTTTGGTCTGGACTTGTCAAGAGAGACTATGTGAAACCTTGTTACTCTCTCTCTCATACACATATTGGTGCGTCGACTCTTCTTGCTATTGAATGTGGATCAAAATACATGTTGCAAGGGTTGTGCCCGTTGTAGATTGAAACAGTAGGCCTGACGATTTAGTTGATGGCACCATGGTCGATATTTTGGGTGTTGCATTGCTGCGTGAAGGATCGATATACATAATTCGTTTGTTCATGGTCGATTTTGTTGGCCGATCTATGCGGGAAGAACTTCTAAAAGCCTCTGGAGATCTTATTTTATGGTAGATTGCATACATGCCAAGTTTAGATCAATAAATAATGTGGATCAAAAATAGTGGCTGAAGGTCGCTTTTCGATTTAGGATATGAAGCTCTCTCATAGAGGTCATTGGGTTGGAGTACTTTTGTATTTAGTTTTTATTTTTTGAAGTTCTGAAATCCATCTGGGTTTTAGGTGTAAGTGATCGGTTTAGAATATCGATGCATTGAAGGTCGATGAATAGCTAAGTCACAATGATGGATCAATATAGATATGGCTGTAGCCTGCTCTCATTTATGATAGTACTTGATGCATCCAAAGGTTGATATTCTAAGGGGACTGAAATTGATCTACAAATGATCACAAAGAGTGATTGGTAGCTTGGGATCTTGATCTATATCAAGACTAGCTTCCAAATCTAGCTTCTACTTGACAATCTTTGTGATTCCAAGCAAGAACAATAAAAAAAGATGATCCACGGCTTCACATGTGTGAAGTACAGCTACTGTAAAGCCTGATAATAGAAAAACAGTTTACTTATCATTTCCTAAGCATTCATCCACAAAGAAAGTGCTTAAGAGAGTCAAAACACAAAGATTGCTTCACAAACCAAGATTTCTCATCATTTTCTCAATAATGGATCCATCATAGATCAAGTACAAAATCACAATATTCTCTCTCTAAGCTGCATCCAGCATGTGTGGGACAGCTCATTGTACTCATCCATATCCACTTTGGATAAGATCTATCAAGTTTGTCACATCATCCATTGGTGGTTTGTGTTGACCCCTCCATTGCATTGAGCATTTCTCGAAGGATAGAGTGATTGGTAGCGGGATGCGACTCAGGGTGAGCTCCAACCAAGTCTCAGTTTCCCTTGTTCGAATGTTGTCTCGACGCCCGCCTTGACATGCCAGTGTCCCAAAGACTAGGATCGGTCACACACTTGAAATGTAACCTTCTCAGATTTATTAATAAAGTGGGATTTTTCTCAAACCGACTCTGATTACCTTATGGGTTTCAATGTTTGGTAAAAGTGCCAATTGTAAGGCCGCTTCAAATCTTTTTGATCTGGCACTTAGTTGAGGGTCGTATCCCAGGACGCCAGCAGTATGCCATCGAGACCATTTGGTTACTTTTCTCCTGATTAAGGAGAGGTGTTAACTTTTCCACGTACATGTGGGAAGACCTATATGCTATAGAGAGGGAATATGCGGTGACATTTTGAAATAGGGTACAACCATATGGTTCAGAAATTTGAATTGACACTCCTAAATCCGTGATGCTTGATGTAAATTGCATCATTTGAATTTGTCCCTCTCATTTCATTGTTGCCTCGATTGAGTTTTCCACCTCTACCTCTCATGGCTATACCTTGATCCATCGAGCAATTTCTAGAATTCACAAACATAGTTGCTCATCTAGATTTGAATGTCCAAAAGATGTGCATTAGACAGCATTTGATTGGAATCTAATAGCACTTCCAGTCCATTATGGATAAGACCTGATGCATCTTGAAGGACTTCAAAGCAGTCATGCAAGGCTGTAACATCTCTTATCTTCACCTTTGCAACGTTTGTACCATCCTTAGATCCTGCGTGCAGAAGTCCTGACAGATAATGCAGGTCATTCACACTCTTTAAATCAGCTCTCATGGATGTGCCTACCAAACCCACATGACTATCCTTCTGCACCATGCTATCCTTTTCTATAATCTTTATTTTATTCAATAAAAGACTTTTTTGATAATGAAGTTGAATAGCTTGAATATGCCTGTTGTGAAAAAACCAGCAAGTTCACATGTGTGGAAAAACCACAAATGTGATAATGACCTTCCCTAAGCTTTGTGATAGCGCATGATTCACATTTAGAGTGAAATCGACAATTTAATACTAGAATCCAAGGCTAGAACACAATCCATAATGCAAATCATCAAAATTAACTACATTCCACATGTGTGAGAAAGCACAATGAAATTTAATTACATGAGAAAGAGGCTCTCCTCGAGTTAGAGAGAGAATCACATTACAACTTTACAAAATCACAATCCAAATTGACATGAATTTGCTACATAGTTTGATTCATCATCAATAATAGTGAGGATTCTCACTTACATATATAGGGAATGATGAAAACTCGTGGTAGTACTAGCATGCAACTACTTTTGTCCACATCTAAAGGTCTAATCTACCAAACTAGTGAACATATCACTTTACATGCAAGTTTAACCACCTAAATCTACCTACTTTTTACATGTGGCAAATTCTACATTACTAATGTACAATTTCTCTTGCATGCCTTGCATGTCACTTTGGACATCTAGGAATTAATGCATTTATGGTACCTCGAGTTTCTACTAGCCCAATATTGGCCATTTCATTATCTAAATCTACATCCATGTCACATATGACAACCAGACATTAATGCATGTGATGTAACTCGAGTTCCTACAAGGCTAATCTTGACAATTGCAAGTTATAACTCTACATGCAAGATTAAAATCTTCATCAACCCCAATAGTCAAGTTGGATGGCTTTTTGATTTTCACACTCCTCCTAAAAAGCTATCAACTTACTTGATTTGAACATTTGATCTTGAAATACTCCAAGGTTGGTCCAATGTTAATGCATAAACTTTTTGTGTGGATTCTATGTTTTGCATTTGCATTGAAGAACATCCAAAGAATCCACCATAGCATCATCCTCACCATAACCATGATAAGATTTCTTTTGGAGAGATCTCTTGTCAATTCCACCAAAATGCCACTATTCCAATATGCCTTCTGCATGCTTGATGTTGATCTCGGATTTGAAAAGTCCATTTGCATGAAGATAGCTGCACCAAAAAAGTAGAAAATCGAGGCTTCCATGCCTCACAATGATCACCAAGATCATAGAGATCAAGATCATAACTTGAGCAAAAGTATTGATTAACAAGATTAAGCATATTACCTTGACTAGTCCATACACTATGAGCTTTATTCATAAAGGATCTAATCTTGAAATCAAATTCTATCTTGATCGTATTGAGGCTTAATATTTTCTTAAGGGTATTAGTTTCCTCTTTGGATACTTCATTTAACCTCAAAAGAAGTTTACAATATGCCTCTACACATGAAAGATCATGTTTCAATGGTTTGGGTCAAAAGTTGTCAGTGACTATTAGCCGAAATTTTTGGTGGTGGCCGATGGTTTGGGTGGACGGCCAATGATCGTATAAATATGGTGCGAATTTAGGATTAGGGTGTGTGTGTGTGTGTGTGTGTGTGTGTACCACCACTTTTCACATCCGTGGCATGCACGCTTCTTACCAAAGCTTATATATCAACTATCACCACTTTTCACATGTGTGGCGTGCATGTTTCTTACCAAAGCTTATATCAACTATCACCATGAAAACATGCGTGGCATGCACATTTCTTAGTTCTTAAAATTAAAATCTAATAGATATACTAAATATAAACATTAACCAAAGGATAATATAAACTAAATATATCATTTACTAATGTAGGTATTCTATGTACATCCCAATCAGCCAAATAAGGGTAAGCATCAATTTAGAAATAAAAGATTTACACAAAATTCAAACTCAGTTTTATATAAAATTCAAAATAAAAAGTCATTCTGTGCCCATGCTTGTGCCCGTCGTTGACGACGGACAATGGTGGATGCGCGTCGATGGCGAACGTGCGTCAATGGCGAACGTGCATCGATGTCGCGGATTTCCGCGTGCGTGCAAGCGCACATGCATGCATGTGTGTGCATGACCTAATGGCTGTGTGTGTGTGTGTGTGTGTGTGTGTGTGTGTGTGTGGGTATGTGTGTGTGGGTCTGCACGTGTTTGTGGGTGTGCGCACTGTGTGTTGTGTGTATGTGTATTTGTGTTCGTGCTGTGTGTGCATGTGTGTGTGTGTGTACTTAGAATAATATTTAGAGTGGGTCTTTATGGATATGTGTGTGTGTGTGTGTGTTTGGGCTGAGTTCAAAGCTTCAACAAAGCCCAACAAATGTTTTGCACGTTAGTACTAAAAATTTTCATAAAATGTTTGGCAAGATAGCATATATCACAAGAGCAAACGACCATTTAAAACTTGTTTCAATCTGGGTGATGACCGATAATTTGGATGCGACCGATGGTTTAGGAGGAAAGTCGATGGTCGCTGACGGGTGGCTGATGTATCTGTGTGTGTGTGTGTGTGTGTGTGTGTGTGTGTGTGTGTGTGTGTGTGTGTGTGTGTGTGTGTGTGTATTCGTGAGAGTGTGTATATCTATGCATGCATGTGGGTAGTCTAGCATAGTGTGCCCATCGATAGCGGGCGGCCGATGATGTGTGTGTGTGGATTTGTGTCTAATGGTGTGTGTGATTTATGTGGCCGATGGTGTGTGTGTGTGTGTGTGTGTGTGTGTGTGTGTGTGTGTGTGTGTGTGTGTGATTTGTGCGTGTGTGCATGAGTGTGCATGTGCATGCATTGATTTCTCAAAAACTCGATATCTTTATCATTCCCTGGACTACTTTTAGGGTTTCTGGCTTGAACGCATGTTTCTCTATGCATACTGAATTGCTTGGAGCCCGATTTATTGATGCGGATTCCTCTCGATGTGCAGCACTAGATGGAACAGACGACATGCAAGACGGAGCCCGTTCGACGATACTGGAACACTTCTCAAAAATGTCAAAAGTAGTCCATTTATTGTGCCCTAGTGGCGTTCCTCCCAGCACGAAGGGCATTTTCAAGCATACAACATCAAAATTGAGTAACAATTGGTCTAGTGGGTCCGTGTTGAGCCCACAAACCTCTGGACACCTACCGTTCGAGGTTCTGACTATTTTTGGCTGAATCCGACCAATTTCTGGCTCGACAGGCCTAGAATTCCAAGACTGCATTTTCTGGTTCAAATGCACGTTTCACTATGAGTACTAGACCGTTTGGAGCCCGCTTTTTTTTGTCTCGATGTGTAGCACATGATGGAATAGAGGGTCTAAAAATGGACTCCGTTCGGCGACACTAGACCAATTCTCAGGAATGCTGGAAAGTAGTCCATTTAGTGGCATTCCCCCCAACAGAAAGGGCGTTTCTAGACAAACGGCTTGAGCCGCAAATGGTCTTGTGGGTTCGTGTCGAGCCCACGAACATGTAAATACCTCCCATTTAAAGTTCTGACCATTTTTTACTGAATCCGACTTGACAGGCCTAGAATCCTAGGACTACGTTTAGGGTTTTTGGTTCAGACGTTTGGAGCCTGGTTTAGTGTTGTAGGTTCGTATCGGTGTGCAACACAAGGTGGAACAGACAGTCTAAAAAATGGACTTTGTTGGCGACACTGGATCGGTTCTCGAGGATGCTGGAAAGTAGTCCATTTAGTGGCATTCCCCTCGGCAAAAAGGTCATTTCCAGACAAACGACATCAGAATAAAGCTAAAAATGGTCCTGTGGGTTCGTGTCGAGCCCACAAACCTTTGGACACAAACCATCCGAGGTTTTGACTATTTCTCGCTGAATGTGACCAATTCCTAGCGACGGGCCTAGAATCCCATAACTGCCTAAATTTTCAAAATGCCCTGTTCATAGTAGGATGATGAGCCAAAAGGTTCATAATCCCACTATATTTTTTTGCACAGACCATAGGAGTCCATTGCTGGATCTCCCTCATATTGCTTACATTGAGTAAATCGAAAAAGGAAGAGCCTGCTGTCCATCGCAGGGCTCCTCATACATTTATCATATGCACATTTCCTTCCAAGTGAATGTAAATGCTTACAATCCATCGTTGGACTTCTTATGTATTATTAGCAAAAAAAGTATACTTTCAAAAGAGAGACTAAAAGCAAGTAGTCCATTGCTGGACCTTCCTCATGTGTTTGGTGAAAACCCTACTCTCAAATGAGATTATGAATGCACGTAGTCCATCGTTGGACTTCCTACTCAATTTTTATCAAATGCTCAATCTCAAAATTGAGAATGAATGTATGTAGTCCATCACTAGACTCCATCCATATCATTCTTCACAGATTATGAGGAAAAGTGAGAAGGTTAGCATGCTATGCATCGCTGGACTCCATGCATATCCTACTTCATATGATATGAGGAAAGGTGATAAAGATAGCATACTGTCCATCGATATTTCCTTTTTGATATGGTGCATTCTAGTTCTGTTTTTCATGGATCTAGGTAATGATCTAGTTTTGGCAATTTTTTTGATGAGTGGGATTCTCGAAGCTCTTCTCCCTATCAATTCATGTACTTGTTCTTTATCTGTGAGCTTATGAGCTGCATACTCTTCTTGTTGTTCAGGTTGTATTTTCTCCAAGGGAATTTTCTTAGGTGTTTTAGATATTGAGCCATGCACTGCTGCCAATCCTTGGGGGCTGCCTTGGCTTGTGAAAGCTTGTTGTGGCCTTGAAGGTGATCCCCGTCGAAGATGGCTTGGTAGGCCGCCAGTGTGTGTTGAAATAGCTGCACCCGTGTGATTAGAAAGTTTGGCCTCAGGTTGCGTGAGCAGCCTGTTGGTGGGAGCCACTCTATTTTTTTCTCTTTGGAGGGCCTGTACCTCCGATCCGAGGCGTTGATTCTCGGTGTCGCCACTAATAACTCAGCATGGAGTGGGGTAGCTACTTTTTACAACAAGGAAAGAGCTACCCACCAAGCCTTTGAGTTTGTGTCCACCAATGCCTCCAAAATGATGTTTCTAACTCCTTCGAGGGTTCCTTGAAAGAAAATTTTCGAGACCATTTTTGGGTTTTTTCGGTTCTGTCTAATATTTCCTTCCCTTGCCCACTACGGGTCACTACCAGCACTTCTTCGTTTGCAAGTGGTTCAATATTGATCAAATTGATGGGAGGTCTCTCTTCCTCTACTTTGGTTTTTCCTTTCTCTGAAGGAGTGTATCTAGTGTCTCTCTGAAAATTAATCACTGGTCTTGAAGGTCCTGCTCCTTTGTTTTCAGGAGGTCTATGATTGATAGGGCCTGGTATATGGTTTCCAGTGTTCAATGCCTCCCTACGACTCCAACATCTATCTGTTAGATGTCCTGTTTTCTTACAATACGTACAAACCATATTTGGACAGTTCCTATTGAGGCGATTGCCTTGACAATGTCAACATACTAGTAGTGGGAGCATATCCGTGTTACATGCAATGATTCAGAAGAGTACTAAAATGGTTACGTCTCTTGTTCGTTCGTAATCAAGGATAGGTAGAATAAATGGTTCATGAGATCTAAGGATCCCCCCTAGACGTTCTGCACCAAGGATCGACACAATCCGTTGGATGTAAGTAATTTTCCACCCAACAAGTATGAGAAGCAACAAATTGGCTAAGAAAAGAATGAGTGTTACCATAATCAACAAGAGCAATAAATTTGAGTCTAGCAATACGGACATGTAAACGAATATGACGGGGCCACAATGCCAAAATCAAGTGGCATAGGCTAACTGAGCTAGACACTCAGCATAAGCATCAGGAGGAGCGGAAGGAGGATCATCCGGAGGAGACTTCTCAACCAGATAAAGAGATGAGTCTTGGGGATGTACAACATCATGGACCTATAAAGTGGCGGTTGGGCGAGGATGTGGACAATTACGATTTAGATGGTGGGGGCTACGATGGTTAAAACATAGATTTTTAGCTCGAATCTCAGTCCTTTCCTCTGGTGAGTAACACTTAATTATGATGGGACGAGGAGCAGGAGGGGTACAAACAATAGAGGATGGGGAAGACATGGTCAAAGAAATAGCAAATGAAGTAGATGGTGTAGTGACAGAATGAGAAAAAGGTGGACGTGATAGTGAACGAGGCTGAAAAGATGGTTTTTGATCAAGATAATTATGTCGTAAGGTAGAAGCAAATGACATAGCATGATTTAATGACGTAGGCTGAAAAGACTGAACATTATAATGTAAAGAACCACAGATGCCAAAGATATGATGACCAATAACCTCAACAAGTGGAAGATTAGAAAACAGGTAAAAAAACTCCACAAACTTTTCATTATATTCAAGAAGAGTACAAGTTTGTGTGAGTTGCCGATAAAGGTCGAGCTGAGTTTGAAACCACGTTGGATCGATCATGGAAGATTGAATGGCAACTTTGAACTTGTCCCAAGTAGCAAAAGTATCAAACATGGACTAATGTGTATGCCACCATGTCAAAGCGCGTCAAGACAAATGCAATGCAGCAAGCTGAAGTTGCTATGTCGGCGTGCGAGGAGCAAGCTGGAAATAAGTTTCCAGCTGGATATACTTCCTTGCTGCTCCTTTCTCTTTACCCAAACCTTCATATTGATGTAGATTCAGGTCTCTTTTGCCTTGATGGCAAGTGCTCCTTCGCGGGTTCCTCCTTGATGTCTTTTTTCTTCATCATGCTCACTCCCTCTTGGTGTTGATGATGAAAACATGGATCCAAACCATGATCTTCTTCAAGACTCTCAAGGACTTTGTTTTCAAGTCTCCAAACCTGAATGTTCTCCTTCTCAATATGATCTTTCAAGTCAACAAAACAATCACCAAGATTATTTATACCTTTGAAATTTACAGGTCCACAATTGCTTACCACTAGCAATTTGCATCACATACTTGTTGAACTTGAAACTAATGAGGCCAAATACTCTTGTATGGATATAAGTGTCCTTCAAGGATGATTCACTTATTCTCATACAAGGTTCACAATATGCCTCTTTGATTATGAAGTCAAATTCTTTCAACTTATGAATGAAAATGTCATGCTTACTTCTAGCACACTCAAGAGTAAGTAGATATGACAAACACCTTTTATTCCATACTTTAGAATTCAAAGGGACTTCATTACAAAACTCAGCAAATGAAGTACAAAATGTACCCCCCTTTCCAACTTGCCTTTCCTTGTCCACAAAAATGAGCATTGATAGCTCCATCTTTGCTCTTGTGGCTCTCCTTGAAATAGTTGAAGCTCTCGGATTTTGCTCCTCCTCTTGATCAAGCTCCTCCTTGATCTCAACCATATCTTTGCCAATATGATTCTTAGAGGATTCATCATTCAAGATTACAAACATTGTGGCTCTACCATTGCTCTTTGTGCTAGCAAAATGTACATCCAAATGAATCAACTTAAGAGGGCGAGTAGTCTTAGTGGTAGTGCTAGAGAAAGGCAACCTATGTGCTTTAGCCAAAGAACATGCTTCAAAAACCTTTTCCTCCTTTTCCATGGATCTTGGAAGGCCTAGAGCAAGCTCCTCCTTGCATGTGGCTTCCATTAGGGCCCTTTTTGGACTCAAAAAGGGCCTCTTCACTAATTATTATTAGTGTTAATGATGACATGTGTACCAATAAGAGAGTGACAATTGAGATGGAATGGTCCATATGACATGGCACATCCAATGGTGTAAAATAGATCTCCAAATTCTAACCCTCCTCTAACTCTACTTGCTCAACCCATAGTAATGATGATTTGACAAGGCTCAGATTTAAATTTTTAAATACCAATATAATCGTTTTTCAAGCCCTTCAAAATTCATCTTTTTAAGCTTAGAATGAGTGAAAAGGGGGCCCGATATTTCCTTGGGCCCCCATTTTGAAAAAAAAATTGAAGAAAAAAGGGGGGAGGGGGATGGGAGTACATGCCCCCCCCTCCCCCCCCCCCCCCCTTGTACCCTTGTACCTCTCTCTCTCTCTCTCTCTCTCTCTCTCTCTCTCTCTCTCTCTCTCTCTCTCTCTCTCTCTCTCTCTCTCTCTCTCTCTCTCTCTCTCGGGGCTAGCTGGCCCGTCTCGCCCCACCCACCCCTTCGGGCCGCTGGCCCTGGTTGATTCGCGTGGCTCGAAGGGCCACACCTAACACGCCCCCTCCCTCCTGCCCACTTGGAGCCGCTGAGCCGGGTGGGAGCGCGATGAGCGCGCGCTCCCAGGTCAACCCCCTCCCTCTTTGACAGGACAGCGAGGGAGGGGGCGTGTTAGCCCTCCGGGCCACGCGAATCAACCAGGGCTAGCGGCCCAGAGGGGTGGGTGGGGCGGGACGGGCCAGCTGGCCCCAAGGGAGAGAGGGGGGGGGGGGGGGGGGGGGCATGTACTCCCATCCCCCTCCCCCCTTTTTTTTCTAAAATGGGGGCCCAAGGAAATATCGGGCCCCTTCCGAAGTTACGAGAAAGCAAGAAGAGAAAAACGAGAGCATACCGTTCAGATCTTTGTGAATAATTGCCACCAGTAGGGCACACTATAGGTGTATTGTGAAGAGAAAGTGTTGAAAACTACAAGTTTATGTAGAGCCTGATTTTGAAGTATCCCGGAAGGTGGTATGTGTTTAAAAAGAGGTGGGAACTATATTTTCCTCCTTTAAAAAAAACCTTTGTATAGTGTAGTCTTTTTAACAAAAAAAAAAAAACCTTTATTTAGGAGTTTTCTTAACTTCATAAGAAAAGGCTATTAAGAATTTTGAAGCTTGGGCAAGTCAAAAAACCTTGTTAATTGAAGCGACTGTCTATTAGTAGAATTTTGTGTTTAAGACATGGCAAATAAAGATGAGGAAGAATCCATGAGAGAGAGAGAGAGAGAGAGAGAGAGAGAGAGAGAGAGAGAGAGAGAGAGAGAGAGAGAGAGAGAGAGAGAGAGAGAGAGAGAGAGAGAGAGAGAGAGAGAGAGAGAGAGAGAGAGAGTTACAAGACACCACCTAGTTCCTCTCGACAAATCAAGACTGAAGCCCTTTAAAGCCTTAATTAATAATCCAACAAGGTAAAGTACAGCTGAAAAGTAAAATACAGTACTAGAAAGCACCATAAAGCATAACCACTTTCAAGACGTCCAGCAGATACCTGCCACCATCCCGCAAAACAAAACTGCTCAAGTTAGTTTAGTGAGGAAGACAGGTGTCATAGCTGAACGACGATTGTTATTCATGTCCAAAAGAAGCTATACTACTTAACAACTTTAAATAGCATTTTAAAACATACTCCAGTCTTCCCAAACGTACAGTGTTTTAGCAATAGGCCAAGCCGTTATATCACCATATTAGGGCGAGTGCCATACTGATAAGCTTACGGTCATTTTAATCAAAGAGGAGTATGAAAAGTTTAAACCATTAGGCATTTTATTTAGCCAAAAGAGTTGGTGTGAACACGTGTGCTGGTATCAGAGCAAATCCATGCTATACTGACCCAAGTGACCCTTACGACGTAAGGTATGTCATGCACTGTTGTTCATACTCCTAACCATATCCATGCTTTCCAGTTGTATCTCACCAAAAGTCTGAAGTAGCACTAATAGAGGAAATGTGAAGTGTTACCATGAATGTTATATCGGAATGATATAATATCCACGATATAAGGACATTGTATAGGAAAGATGTCATTAAAACAAAGTAAGAGACTATTTTAGAACATAAGAAGACCTAGAAACCGTGAAGTGAGCTGAGCGTATTGCCTTGAAAAGCTATGCAGAATGCGCTTTACACAACATCTTTTGATTATGTAAGTTAACTTACAACGCAGAGGTCCAGTTGGTTGCATACCTTTCAGTAAAGAGTAGTTGGTTCAGGAAAGAACCACGTAATATTCTGACGAAGTTGGAGCAGTATGAGAAAGCTATAGCCTGAGATATCATTAGCTTCATATTATGAGATCACAAAATCTACAAATATCTCAAAAAGAGCACATAAGTAAGAGTTATGCATGCATGTGTCCATCCTTCCATCGCTGGTTGGAGGAGGCTACAGAAGTAAAAGATTCTATGAATAGATAGTACAAGTTCATTGTCCATCGTTGGACAGTTAGCCACGCATGAATAAGTAGTATTATCAGCTGAAGAGGAGACCATCCTCTTGTCCATCGCTGGAACAGCAAGGTCTGTAAGTGTAAATTTGGTGTTTAAAAGTGAGTTTACCATGCATTTGCAATCCATCGCTGGAAAGCACAAAGCGATATTGATATATCCTCTTCATATGAGCAATTATCAGCGATCTGTCCATCGCTGGACAACGCTCATTCCTACTCACAAAAGAGTGTGAAATATGTGTAGGAGTGAGGTAGCCCTCCATCGCTGCTCATTGAGTCATAAGGAGTAAGTAAAAAGCATGAAAAAGTTGTGGTTACATCATTACTATCACCTGCAATTTCAGAGAATTATCACATACTTTGAAACTATCCATTGCTGCCCTTTGAGGCAGGGTGGACGGTTTCAAGCAACCAAACATGTCATTGATGTCCATCGTTGGACCTCAATGTGTTTTTGCCCTATCATACCCTTAGGTTTAGAAGGATGAATGGCATATCAAATGCGATCATTATTACAACAACCTTCTCCGGAGAGTAGAGTAAATGTAAATGTAATGTAAGAAAGAAGCAAATACATACCATAAGCTGTCAGATCGCTGATCCGTATGTAGATAGGGTGCACTTTCAGCGAGTATCAGAGGAGCAGAGTTCTTCATCGGTGTTGTAAAGCAAAATTGGTTGAGAGGAGCATGTACTTATAGTGCCCAAAAGGGTAGTAACCTGGAAGGAGAGAGTGGGAGTGAGAATCTCTATTTCTCTCCAAATTATTTTAAACGGACCAAACCAATTTAAATATTTGTGGGAAAACCTTCTAAGCAAAAAAAGTTCCATCATGTGCAAGGGTATAGTAAAAAAAAACCTTGTAAATCTGAGGTAGCGGTACGTCAGTGTCTATCCACGTTTTCTGTTTTAATACAGTAGGGTAGGACTGAACAAAGAGCTCTAGAGAGAGAGAGAGAGAGAGAGAGAGAGAGAGAGAGAGAGAGAGAGAGAGAGAGAGAGAGAGAGAGAGAGAGAGAGAGAGAGAGAGAGAGAGAGAGAGAGAGAGAGAGAGAGAGAGAGAGAGAAAAAAAAACCCACCAACCGACCCGCAGTTAGTGAATCCCTTCGGGGGCAGTTAGCTAGCTAACTGCCCACCAAAAGAACATCAATATCATGAGAATAACTATATGACAAACCGGGAAATGTTTCTGAAGAAAGTAGCTTATTGATGATCTGACACAGCTTATCTCTCATAAATCCATTTTTTTGAAAAGCATCGACAAGTATTCCAACCTCATTAAGAAAAGTCTCTTGCAAGTTACAGCAGTACATTGCGGCAATAACTTGTGAAATAATAACCTTATAAGAATTATAGATCGGTCTATTTGAAGCCAGATGTATATATTGTAAGTAAGGAAAGGGTAATTCTCTTCTTTTGTCATATTTAAAAAGACAAGTCATGCCAGATATATTATCGAAGGTAATAGAAATATTTAGTAAGTTGTTTTTATTACCTTTAGTCATTTTTCTTTCTATTTCTAGAAAGTTCCAGGGATAAATCTAGAACGGATTATCAGGGTTCCTTACCTGTGTTTTGTCCATAAGAAGTTCGATATTAGGGTTATTGATAAAGCAAATGTCATCTATATATCTAAAAGAATGCCGAAAGTCATTCATAAACGAGGTTAGACCCAGTCTAGCAAGTCTCGGAAAGATACCAATTGCACCATGTAGGTGAGCAAGATACCAAGAGCTCCTGTGATAAATTTGGCAAGTATGGTAAAACAACAATCGTGAGCATTGGTAATCCATCTGAAAGAGTCTTTGTGGGCTTTAAAAGTGCAGAGGAGGTAAGGTAGAGAATTGTTTCCCAGAAAAAATTCAGGTAAAATGTCTGTAGAAATGTTCATTATATATGACAAGGAATCCTCCACAAGATTAGATTGATTGTTAGGGAAAGGAGTAATATCCGGACTATTAAGTCGTTTTATGGCCAAATTTCGCACAAAGAATTTACACATGAAACAGGGATTATGCTGTGTTTTATCAATTCCATTAACATATAGAGAGTTTGTAAGCCAAAGTAGTTCATCCTTTGCAATTTTATTTTTGGAAAAAGATTCAGTGTTTCCATGAAGCCATTTTCACTTTCTAATATGACTTAAAGCGATACTTTTGCAAAATGTAGCATGTTCCTTTTTAGTTTTACTATCTACAGCATCGTAAGAAGGTAGGTATTCCATAAGTTTAAATCATCCATAATAAAGCTCTAGAGTGACTTCATTCACATTGGCTTGTCTAAGAATATGATTTAGGCCTTTTTCTAGTGATTTTTGTAAGAGAGAACTATTAATAATCTTACAATCTATACAGATGACATGGCCAAATTTTTCAGAAATCAAGTTCTTGAAACGGTTAAAAGCGTAACATTGACAAGGATGAATGTTATCTATATCAAACTGGCAAAATACATCATCAAAAAAAAACCATTCACATTTAACACTTGGTAGATAAGTCCAGCCGAATGTAATATCATAAAAGAGTTCGTCAACAGTACCAAAAATCTTGCGTAAAACGTGAGCGTAAAAATGCTTCACATGGATAAACTCAAATACTTTATTTCGGTAACATAAATGTAAAAAAAGTCTCCCTGAGTGGCTATTAGTGGAAAACTGGAGACGTCCGGTTGCTGAAATGCTGATTTGTCTTCTATCACTGTCTTCTTCATCCTGCACATCAATTATGATCTGTAAAAATTCAGCTTTTTGATTGGTAAGTCTTCTTTGTTTCCACTGCTTTGTCCTTCCTTTGCTTTGTAATCTGAGACATGCTTCTTTTTCCCTGTTCCTGAACCAGAGATGACTGAATTTGGATTATTTAAATTAAAAGATCCCGATCTTTTGTTTGAGTTCTGGAAGTATTTGTCTTGGAGGGTAGAAAAACTGGGACGTTTAAGAGGCGTTCTATTTCTCGGATATTCTCGGCATCTCCTAAAGGTGCAAGTAATTTGGTAGAGGAATCTAGCCAGTTCAATAGAGGCATCAATCATGTGTTGGCGGATAAAGAGAAAAGTGATATGAGATTTTACCACATACCTAGCAGGTTTATTTAGCCACATGAAAGAAGCATTTATCTGATTCTGGAGGGAAGCACCAGGAAAAAACTTGGCCAGGTTATTCATAATGAACCAGATAGCATGATCAAACCAAATGATGGAACAACTGTTTTTACATTTATCACCACATCTACATTTGAAAAAGGGTCTTTTCCAGTTCCAGATTTTGGCTTGGTGCAGGTTCATTCTATTGAAGCTAGTCTCAAAGTGTCCTCTGGTCCTAGCCCAAACCTACTCAGAGGGGCAACGAGAGGGTTCAATTTTGTTCATGCGGATAATGGTATCAAAAGAAATAGGGGTCTCAAGTGAGGGATTTTTGTGCAGAGCGGCCAATTTGCATACTTGTATTTTTTTTTTGTCAGATGAGTCATCAAAATCCATAGGTCAATAGGTATAGGTGCGAGGAAATTGACAGAAGGGAGACTTCAGAGCTTGTAAGAAGTGAGAGTAGATTTAAACTCAATGATTCTAGCAGACACAAAGGGGACTTGGCAGTTTTTGGATTGACAGAAATCAAAAGAAGAAAGGTCACCAATATCGCAAATGTCTTGAGAAAATATCTCAAGCTGAGAGGCGTTGTCTTCATCAAGGTCGTCAATATAAACAAGCGGGTGAGGAGAGGAAGGAGCATCAGAAGCAATAGGTGTAGTGACAGTAGAGGAAATTTCATTTTCATTTTCTAGGCACAAAAACACTTTTATGATGTGTGAATTGCAAAACTTTTCTTCTTCTTCAAACATTTCAGCAAAATCATTAAGACGACTATAAAGATTTTCCACAAGGTTGAACGGTTGTTTTTTCTTAACAAACTCCAGATAAATCTTTACCCAGTCGATGGTCTCTCATAAATCAATCACACAAAGAATCTTATTCTCAGGACCAGCAGAAGCACAAGTAGCCCTATCAGTATTAATAATAAAATTATGTAACTCAACGGTCGTCTTCATACAGCAAATAATAGTCTGAACAAAAAGGTTAGGAGGAGGTAAGGGTTCCCCATAACCCAAAGTTGCAGCTTCTTGAAACCACCCTGTGGACATTTTATGTTTAGTAAAACATATGTGGGATTCGAGACTGTTATCTTTTGAATATATAGAATGCATGTAGATCATTATAATACATTAGGAAACCACGCAAAATTTTGAAATGGGGAAGTTCTACCTTACATGTGCTCATCCTTTTGCACAATTTTTTATATAGGTTACATTTGTAAATTTATTGATATGTGGCTGAGTTTAACCTTATAACACATTGTACCATGAAAATAATTGTTGGAGCAAGCTAGGTTGATGCCAAAACAAATAGTTCGATGTCAAAGATCTTTGAAAATTATAATTTTTTTTTATTATGATGAATATAATTTATCAAATAAAAATAATTTCTCTTAATGCACTATTGTTTAACAAGACTAGCTACTACAATAAACATAAACCTTTGATTTTAGAGTGCTAACATTTTTTAGTTGAAACATTTAAAAGGCATTAATTTTCAAAAGACTACATCCATTGAAAGATGTAGGATATTGAAAAGAAAAGGAAGTTTCCCGGCGAGGCCAGGCCTTCATCTTGCCACGATATGTCTCATGAGCCATGTATGGCCATATGACCGGACTAAAGAAAATTCTTTCTGAGTTGCATTTTTGTACTCCTTTTGTTTGTGTTGGCTGGCTGTCTCTCTGTTTTTTCTTCTTCCTTCTATTATCCGTCACTCCATCATTGCTTGCGCACCGACGACGATACATCCATTTATGTTTACTCAAATTAATCAAGGAGGAAACGAATGATTGGAAGTTCTGTCAGATTGATTGATGCAAATCGTTGTTCTCTCGTCAGATCTATTTTTCACGATTACCCCGGAAATTTCACACTTTAAAAGGAAGCGAGGATATTTGTATCATCTCTTGATTCATTTAATGTAAGCTTTGGAATCATCATCATAGATCGCAGGCAGGTGAGTTTTGATGCTATTTTTTTTGCATTTTTACAATATGCGAGAAAAATAGCAGCAGTTGCATGTCTTTTATTCATTTGATATGGACTTCGAATGGTCCTCAATGGACGCAGCAGGGGCTTTGTCGCCGTTTTCCTGCATTTTAAGAATATACTAGAAAGTAACTGTAGTTAGTTAGCTGTCTTCGTTCATTTGATGCGAACTTCGAATGCTCCTCAGGGGGCTTTTGTCGCCGTTTTCTTGCATTTTACCAAATATGCGAGAAAATAGCAACAGTGACATGTCTTCACTGATTTAATGAGAGCTTCGAATGGTCCTCAATGATTTTAGCAGGGGGCTATTGTTGCCGTTCCCTACTTGTAACAATTTACGAGAAAATAGCCTCAACTACATGTCTTTTTTCATTTGATACGAGCTTCGGATGGTCCTGAATGGACTTATCATAGAAAGCTTAATACAATAGATAAAGCCGTACTAAAAATTGATTTTCTTGGTCAATCATTCACAACGCTTAATGCCAGTGATATAGCTTTGTAAAGATGGAATTTGTTGGCAATTGCTTGCAAATCTACAAACTTTTGTGACTTCATAGTGTAACATCCTCTTGTTGCTAGAAGTTGGGTTCTATCCCCTATGTTTGCAATCGAACCGTTCTGTTATATATAGTCGAGACCAAACTTGCTGATCTGTGTGCATGTGCACATGTACAAGGGAAAAAGGAGCAAACATTATTCCCAGAGTTTCTAAGGACAAGAAATCTGCTTAAGCTCACTAGCCATAAGATGGAATGTAAAACTTTAGGTGGGCAAAGGCCACTAATTACCTGACAGAGCAAGTCCCTGAAGGTCATCTCCAAAGTTTCTTTTTCCATGGTTGTTCATTGTTGAGGAATGTTCCAAGATTCACAGTTTGGCAGAAAAGGGTAATGATAAGTTCCTGCCATATTCCATTTACTTACTAGGTCTTAGAAATTAAAAAATTCTATTATGTCCCTTTCAGTAGCCTAGTTGGATAAGAGTGGTTATTGTGTCCAGGAAGACCTGGGCTTGAACTTCAGTTGCTGCAGAAAAGGGACACCTGAGAGTCTTGTGCTCTAAAACTTGGCTATGCCAATGTGGGGATAGATTACAGTGCAAGCATTGTACACAGTCATGCTACTGCAATTAAATACTGGTGCAACCTTACACATCAGACTTTTCCTTTTTGGAATGCTTTTAGCAGGCATAAACCTCCACTAAGTTAGGTTTGGTTGACATTTGACAGTCAAGAGATGGTCATAAGCCATCCTCGTTTTAGCAGGGCTCTCTGAGTACTTCAATGCCCTACTACAAATTTTGCCAAGTATTGGAATATGAAACATCAATGTAATATGGCAGACTTGCATGTTTACTGAAAACTTAAACTGCTAGTATTGTTTTTTGTACTTCCCAGACATGATATGATAAATCAGATCTTTTTGGTTAAATAGAGGGAAAGATGGATGTGATTTTTTCGATGAGATACTTCGCAGGGAACGTAAAAGCAGTAATCACTCGTTTTTTTGTTGAACTCACATTGATTCTGCTATGAATTGTAAGTTTCCATCGGAAGTAATCAGCCTTCTTTGCATTGTTTTAAGGACTGAATGGAGCAATTGCTTGGTGAAGATTTCAATGATGCTGTTCAAGCTGCAAGCTCTAGTGGATTACTTTCATGGGTTGAACCGGATGACTTGAAGCTAAAACACCGGATTGGAAGAGGCTTATTTGGTGATACATGGCTAGCTACCCTTCATAACTCCACTGAAGACTTTGATGGATTTCATGAAGTTGCAGTCAAAGTCTTACCACCATTGCCTAAAGACCAGGTTGGCCTTATTCTAAGGAGGTTCGAGAGGTTATATTGCGCTTCTCCAGGTCTCAAGGGTGTGAATTGGCCCCAAGGCATATCTGTCAAGGATGGAAAGGCGAGTATCTATTTCAGAAAAGGTTTTGTTCTGCTCGGTTACCAGAGAGAGAGAGAGAGAGAGAGAGAGAGAGAGAGAGAGAGAGAGAGAGAGAGAGTTAGTCATAATTATCTGCATTAGAAACCTAAAATGCAACATATGTTACAACAGAAAATATGCAAGACATAACAGGTTTTTCATATTTGAAATGGTTTGAGCTTCTGAATTTAGGAATAAGGTTGATAACTAAATATGAAATCTTAACCATTATTTATTTTCTGGTGAGACCTCTTTTCTTGCTTTGATGAAAATGCTGTAATAATGACAGCTTGAAGAGTTTTCTGAGGTTTGTCTAATATCTGTGTTAATATATACAGGCTTGTCTAATTACCAAGTTGTACGAAGGCTCTCTTGGAGATAAAATGGCGCGTTCAGCAAGAAACAAGCTCTTGCTACCAGATATTATAAGGTGAAAGTTTTTACTTTCAACATCTTTGATCCCGACAAAGCTAAACCTAAACATAGTTCTTTCTTGCAAGTTACTCACACAAAATTCCCATAGCAAAAGTGTCTAATAGAGAGAGCACTTTCTATCACTTTGTTTGCTCTTTACATATAGCCAATTAAGTTAGTGTTCGAAATCTATTAAATCCACCATCCTTGATTTCAGGTATGGCTCAGATCTGGCTCGTGGAGTGCTCGAACTTCACCTGCATGGATCACTAGCCTTAAACCTGAAACCTTGCAACTTTTTGTTGGATGACCAGGATCGTGCAGTTGTAGGAGAGTTTGGTTTGCCATTACTTTTCTTAGGAACTCCAGCTGCTAGTTCTGGCCACCTAATCTGGCTGGGCACCCCAAACTATATGGCTCCTGAGCAGTGGGATGCACATGTTAGAGGTCCGATCCATTTTGAAACAGATGCATGGGGATTTGCTTGTAGTATCATTGAAATGATTGGAGGATTCAAACCTTGGGATGGTATGTCAGCTGAGGAAATATTCAGTCGGGTGGTTGTAAGGGGTCAATCGCCCAGCATTCCTGCTGGTCTTCCTGTGGCAATTTTCAAAATAATGAAGGGGTGCTTTGAATACGACTATCGCAAGCGTCCCAATTTTGAGGAAATTCTTGCTGCATTTACCAGGTAAGAAAAAAAAGTCTCGTGTTTGACATGGTACATGAAAGAGGTATTATGCAGTTATAGATAGCTACACAATGCTGTCTAAGGCAATAAGTTTTCCATCTGCAACTTTGTTTTCTTTCATCATTGGAGCTTTTGTATTTTATAAATACCTTGTTGGTGTGTTGGGTGTTATTACTGTTGGTTACAACCATAGATGCACGTTCCGCAAAGCGATCCGGGAGCAGATTCTTTAGGCAGTCTGCAAATTTATTTATTTTTTACTGCTGCTATTTAGGTTTTTTTAGGCTTTTTAGTGTTTTTTTATAAATTAAAAAAAATAGCGACCCGGAATGCTCGTTCTGGATTGGATTTTTTTAATCTTTCAAGCTATAGCACCGACCTTGGTCCTTGTGGAAATTATGAAGTCAGGTTAAATAGGGAATATATACGGTTGTTTCTCGACCACTTAGAAATGCTGGTTCAATTTCTCTATCCTCCATCTTTCTTCCATTGCAGACGTCTCCCACGCCTCTCTCTCTTTAATTTCTTCTGTCTTCCCCCCTATGTCTATAAAAATTATTTCCTATTCTGCCTTTTAGGTGTTGCACCAGTTTTATCTCAAAGACACTCTCTTGAGAGGCATTTTGCTCACATTGATAGCTTCTTTGCTTCTCTTTTGGTTGAGGTACTGCTTGAAACTTGCTAGCAACCTCAAACCTCATGTCCCTTAGTGGTTTCAATTTCCTTTCAGAGTTCCAACAGCACATAGTTGCCCGTTCCAGGATGATTTCAGGAATGGGCCTTGAAATACACAAATTTAGTATGTACTGTTCTTTTTAGTTAGAAAATTGAAATTTTTTTGGGGGGGTTTGGGGTATTCAAAGGGATGCCTTCAGAGTTCAGAAACCCATTCGAAGCAAAATGGATCGGAATGTACTGTATGTTCTGGAACGTGTTAAAAAATCATCAAAAAATGCCTAAAAAATGCAAGGGCTCATTCATGTGTTAGTATGCTTTTAGCTGTAGTACAGCTGCACTTAGCTGCAAACATGATGAACCAACACTTTCTAACAATACAGCCTTAACAAAAATGAGCACTAACAAATGAGCCCAATGTTTCTAACACTTTCTAACCGAACAAGCCCCTAGCTCCAAATATGATGAACCAATACAAGGATTATGATCACAAACAAGCATGTTATGGCCGCTGACTCACTCTCAGAGCAGGATGTGAAATGTTGTAGCTGCGCTTCTTACCATCAGTAATGTTTCTCCATTTTCTAGGTATGGCATACTATTTGCAGCACACCCACCAGTGTATTCAAATTTCAAATTTCCGAACTCTTTTAACAAAAGAATGAAGTATGTGCTCAAGAAAATTTTTGTAGGCCCATTCCAGAACGGCAGGCAACTATGCTTTAGGCATAGGTAAAAACCATGAAATTCTAAGAACAAGCCACAAAAGATTAATCCACAAAAAGCCTGTTAAACGAATTCACCTTCAGAGTTGCTCAAATTTCAGATGCTCAGCAACAATTAATGCAGTCAGTCCATCTGAAAAGGAATTATGAAAGCTTATCTTCTCATCAAACTTTCCATCTAAGGAAATATTCATCATTTAAAAACTGGTTAGCAATTGAACTGAATAGTATTATACTTAATCTATTTATTGAAAGTAGTTGCATAATCAAGAAAAGCTACGTTTCACTTAATCATGCATTGCTATTTAGTGTTTTATAGAGTGAGATTTCAACTCCGTGTTTAAAGTGATGAACACTCTATCTTCAAGATGTAAATGAGATTACTAGCTCCAAATCTAATACGGAAGTCCTGACCTGGATAATTGTGGCCAGATATGCATTGTACTACTTCATTCAGTTGGCCATTGAGCTGCCGTTGTAACTTTTCTCTGGGCATTTGGTCAGACACAACCTGTGAATTTTTTTTGGCATGAACTTGAAGATCAAGAAACACTAAGTATGCAACTTTTTGGGAAAAGACTACAAGGAACCAAAAATACGTATCTCAGACAGAAACTTGTGCGTTGAAAAGGACCTGTCAAAGATCCATCCCCCTGGAAATCATTGTGGCTGGACATGTTGGACCGATGCCTGACCGTGGCTGTGATACCAAATATAAACAAATCAGGGTCCAAAAATGTAGAAAACGTGGGGTATGTTAGATGTCAGCATGCTGATGGTCAATCCCGGGATTGTTACAACTAGGTTATTCATGTCAGTTTGCCATTCAGGTAAATGACGAGCATGGCAATTTGATGATCTTATTACCATTTTCAGCTCTGTAGATCCTTGCTGTTGTAAATAGATGTCATTTCTGGGTGTATGTACTAATTGAAGTGGTTTTTTTCTTTGCAAGAGTAACGGATGACTTGGTGTACATTAACTTGCTAGTGACTGTGAACCAGTTTGGATGCTGCTGATCAAAGCCAAATTTTCCTACAATGTCAGACTCTGACATTCAATCTGTTTCCTTTTCTGATGTTGAAGATTGAACCTATATTAAATGCTGACTTTAAAATTTTCATATAGTAAGCAGCTAGCAGAATGAAGGAACTGATTTTCAGTTCCAACCATGATAAAGAATACTTCAAAGTGACAATATGCCAGTTTAAGATTCCTGGGACCTGAATCCTACTATACGTAAGAAGTAACAGTGGGAACGAAGAAGAGATCTGTATTTTTCCAGCAAGCTCTCAATCTCAGACATGCAGAAGTTAAACAAAAGAGAAACATATTGAAAGATGGAAGTCCCCGTGCTTGTCACAAATATAACCTCTGGTATATTTCTTGCCAAAAAGCAGAGCCGAAATAGAGAAAGGATAATATTGCACCCTTGAATGTTGTTAGGTCTTGGGAGAGCTTTATCGTATTGGTTTGACCTAGAAATACTTCGCTACTTCATGATGAAGAAAGACCCAGATTAGTTTTGAGTTGGGATGTCAACTTCTTTGCTTCAGAGCTCCTAGTGCTGAAGACAGCAGACAGCAAGGCAGAAGAGTAAACCTGAACACACTGTATATTTATTTCTTCTAAGTTTTAACTTTGGAGCTCTGCTTTGGTAACCTGTTATGAGCTAGCTTTTTGTGTACAAATCTTATGCTGATTTGTGGTTTAATCAACTGCAGTCCAAATGTTCTTTTTAAAGAAGGAGACTGGGTGGTTGACAATCTCTGGGGGCACAGTACACGAATTGGAATTGTGAAGAAAGTTTTGGGTCCCGAAGCAGTTCTATTGCAGTATTGTGATAAGCTTGGTGAGACAGTTGTGTGCAATGGAGCAAGTAAGCTGAATTTATGGAAAAATCCAATACACGTGGGAGATATGGTTAGGGTTAAACCAACCATTGCAATTCCACGTTTCAGTTGGCACCAAAATCTACAAGGTATTGAAGGAGCAGTGGCAGAGATAGACAAGCAAAATAGCATATTTTCTGTAAAGTTCTCTGGATCTAAAGAAGTTTGGCAAGCAGATCCTGTAGAGATTGAGCTGATTTGCTCAGGCATTGTTGCTGGGGACTGGGTTTTGCGGAAGGAAAGCGGGTCAACCTCATTGGCACAGAGAACACCTTCTTCTGTGGGAATTGTGCACCACGTTCAACAAGATGCTAATGTGAAGGTAGCTTTTCTTGGACGTGAGACTCTTTGGACAGGAAGTCCAGCGGGTCTGTCAAAGCTGTCACCTTTTTGCGTAGGACAGTTTGTTAAGCTGAAAAACGAAGTATCTAATCCTCGATTTGACTGGCCACTAAAAAAAAATACTTTCTGGGAGACCGGCAAAGTTTCAGGAATCTTACCAAATGGCTGTCTTATAGTTGACTTTCCTGGTCGTTTATTTAATAGCAAAGGGTGGTTTGCAGATCCACAGGAAGTAGAAGCTGTGACTTTAAGTACTTGCCATGGCTTGATAGAGAAGTATGAGCATCTGGAAGCTATGCATTGGTCTATTCGTCCTATTCTTTGTTTGCTAGGATTTTTGGCTGCAGCTAGAGTTGGTACGGTCGTTAGTAAACAGATACTTCAACCTGTTGCAAAGAAAAAAAAATCAACTGCTAAAGAGGTATCACTCACAAAGCAAGTTGAATTGCAAACCCCAACGAATCATGAGCCTGTTGCTGATGGAAAGCAAACTGGAGGTCAAACCTGGTTGCTGCCAGCAGTAGCTAATGTGCTATTCAAGGAGGGTGGCAATAATTCTTCATGACAATTAGCACTTTTTCAAAGTCATGTCAAGAATCTCATGTTGATTCTAGATCTGTAGGATACTCTGTAAATTGCAAGATGTTGTACATAATCAGGTCAGAAACATTACAAATCTGTGTAGTTTATTCATGTCGTAATGGTGCTAGACATCTTGAAACTAACTTATAACCCCTCGTCAAACCATTGTTAGTGTGCTTTACTCTCTCAACTTTTGACATTCAGCAAGTCAATGTTTGGAGTGCACTTGTCTGATCGACGGTAAGGTCGCGACAATTCTCTTTAGGATATCACAATAACGTGCTTGGGTGAAGAATGTTATTGTTGCTTGTGGTTTGCAGATCGGTCAATATTGCAAAAACTGTCACCATGCTGCAAAATCTATCCAGACAATGGTATGCTTTGACAATGTTTGAATCCACAAAAGGTAACCCTGCGACAATTACGAGTTGAACTGGTTGTCAATAAGCAGGAATTTGATGGAACAAGCACTAAGCCACAAAGGAAAATCAATTTTGCATGTTGCAATTTTCAGTGGAACTAACAGGGAGATTCGATCACACCAGAAATGAGCTTTCAAATCTACTTTGGTATGGCTCTACAATTTTATCTGAAGTTCCTTTCCACTTAGCTACTAGCTCTGATTTTCTCCTGTGCACTTTGCATTGTCATGTATGCGATTTCTGTACATGTCAACTATTCGTCTGCATGTGTTAAAAAACATGCGCTTAATAGCATGTTGCTGTGTGTTAAAATCTCTACTATCTCTTGGCCACCTTTCATGATATGTAGTCTCTCCTCAGTACATCAATTTCTCATAAATTCTGAGGGCCAACAGAGATCCGCTCAGAAGTTGGAAAAAACTGTTCTGATTATCTCTTACCCATGCCTAGGTAAAAGTTGATGCTGCAACTACAGTGAAAAATAGTCTGATGACTTTTTAGAAACATTCAGATTGGGAGACTATTTTGTAACAAAATTCAAGTACATCCTCAAGCGATATTGATGCCATAATGTGTGGCAAATAAAAGTAAGGTTTCAAACGAGTAATAGACTTCTGATAACCGTAATGACCGCCAACACGAGAATAATGAGCATCATGTAGTAAGCGAGATCGAACATCAGGTAGACTAGGAACACACAAAGCGCCATAGTGGTATAAACGATGGTCGAAAAGAGAATAAACCTGGTGGTGAATGGAAGATCGAGACTGAGTTGTATGATAAATAGAACTAAAATCGGGACAAGTCTCATATGCAGCTGGAAGCTAGTCAAGCCAATCAGGAAAAATGGTAGTAAGAGTAGTAAGAAGGGTAGGTGGCCGAGACAAGGTGTCGGCACCAACGTTACTCCTATGAGGGCGATAATGTAACTGATAATGGAAACGCTGTAAAAACTGCAGCCAACGAAACTGTCGATCGCTAAGTTGCTTTTGAGTTTCAGGATGTCGTAAAGACTGATGATCCGTGTATTAACCAAAAGGTAAAGCTTGAAGATAATGGCGCCACTTAGTAAGAGCATGAATGATAGCTAAGAGTTCCGTTTCGTGAGTAGAATAACACGTCTCATAGGAACGTAAACGACGGGATTCGTAAGCAATAAGAGTAGAATCCTGACGTAAAATGGCCCCAACACCGACAACACTGGCATCAGTTTCGACGATAAAACGCTTGCTAAAGTCAGGTAAAGCAAGAATAGGAGCAGAAGCAAGGTTACTTTGAAGCTTAGTAAAAGCTTCATGAGATAAAGGGGTCCAATCAAACTTAGCACCCTTACGAAGTAAGGAGTGAAGTGGATGAGCCACAGTAGCAAAATGGGGAACAAGCCTACGCAGATGTGTAGCGAGGACTAAAAATATACGAACATCAGTAGGCATGGGCAACTGAAGGATAGCACGGACTTTGGAAAGATCAAGGGAGATGGTGCCGTTCCTAACAATAAATCCTAGCTGTTGTTGATGCTATGCCCCGTGACTGAGATTTCCCTAGTCGGCAGGTGAAATCAAAACGCATTGTGGTCTTTTATTAACTAAATGTCATAAGTACATTGAAAGTGTTATTTACAACATGCTTCTAATTTACTGGAAAAATATTTACAGAAATTTAAAATTTCTACTTTAGCCATTATTGGGCAGGCCAGATGCCCAAACTGTAAATACAATACATACAATAATCGGCCATTTTAACCCGATTCTCTTAAAAAAAATTCAGAAATTGTCATAATTCAAGTCCAATTTTTTATAACAAAAAATCGGCTAACATGGTGATATCCACTGGGGGGTGTGGTCCCCACACGAAGAACCTAGAGTCTCTGGTTTTATGCTTACGATCAGCTTTTGCTTGGACACTCATTAACAATTTTCAAGTGGTTCTTTCAGCATCTGCTCCATGATATTTCAGCTTTTAGATTTGATATGCTCTTTGAAATTCTTGCAATCCATTCACCCGTGATCCTAATTGGCTTTATGCACCCACTCCCAACAATTTTAGAAAAATGCCCACTGTCAGACCCATGCATAAGGTGGCATGCATATGCAATTCAGGAGTGTATGTTGTAAAAGTATGAATGCAATTTCTCAAAATAGTGTCTAAAGTGTCGATTGTCGTGAATGCATTTGATAGACCTCATTTGGAGTGTACATATCTGCTGTAAATGAAAGAGTGTTTGAAGGTGTTCTTCCAGTGCCTTTGACATTCAAACTTTCTATTTACATAAGATAACTCCCTAGAAGTTGTTTGATTAGAAAAATCTCCGCTCTTTTTTTTCTTTTCTTTTTTTCAAAGATTGGAACTAATTGAAATTTTTTTAATCCTACTCGATTTCTAGAACAACTCCACTCTTTTGAACAATTTTTTTTTTTCAGAAGATTATAGAACTAATCAAAGACTCCTATCTCTAAGTTGATCAAAAAAAAGCTTTGAACATCGAGGAGATGTGATAGACCCAGAAGTAATCTTAACTAGTGGATTGAGAACTAAATTTTAACTAAATTTTTTTTTTTTCCAAAAGGTCTAGGACTAAAAAATAATACAAGTGATGATCTATCCAAAACACAACTATTCTAGACTTTTATTTACATCAAAACTCTCCATGATTTACATGTCATATCCAATGGATTTCTCATCCAAGCTCTCACTTGAGGGATTACAAAACACACACACACACACACACACACACACACATATATATATATATATATATATTTTCCAACAATATATACATTCTCATAGTACATTTCTCAAGTGTCCATTGCTACGCGTAAGCCTGTCTGCAAGCTTGTGTCCTTTTCTATCTTTCCATAGATTAGTACTTTGTTGTCGTCGATGAACATAGGGTTAGCGCCTTCCAGGAATTGATGTTGGGGGAACATCTCATTCAATGCTTTACGCTCCTTGGCTGATCTATCCCTGACCTTGAGATAAAGCACTAAATCAAATCCTTCTTCTAGAGGCTCAATGGGCACCACCTTTGTCTTAATTGCAAGTTGGTAGGTCTATTTGATGTTCTCCATGGTAATAATAACCACTCCCGTAGCCATTTCCCATAATGGGCACCGAGTCTGATGATGTTCTGTTTATGATTTTGTGCAGTAATTGCGAACTTCTGAAGGGTATCACAGGTCTTCCCATATGTGTCAAAGGATCCTGGTATTATTGGCCATTGTGTTCTTTGTCGATGACTTGTAGAAGGTCGTAGTTCATAGTCTTGATAATTGGGGAGGAACTCCATGGCTGGTATATAGAGGAAGTAAGAATCTGGATATTCAAAGCATGCTTCCGCTGCAATTAGTTCTCTCATTTTTGGAGGGTAATTTGGAATATGCCCTCTAGCTCTCCTTGACTCTTCCCTTTCTCGGTGGCTTTCTTGTGATTGGTACTCATGTATCTGCCTAGCCAATAAATGGTTATTATATTCTGCTGAAGTGGCCTTTGCAGTTAGGCGAGCTATGGTCTTTTCTTGACATTTGATATGCGTGAGATGTCGTGCTTGTTGTATTTCATTTTCTTCTTTGAGGCTTCGACATCTCTTTTTCCATATGTCTGCTGCTTTTTCCAAGCTGTAGATTTTGTTGCTTTGACGGATATTGAGGTTTTTCGCATTTTTAAGTTCTTGCTTCAATTTGTGGATTTCTTGGGCATGTTGTTCTCGTTCTTTGCAGAGCACTACGGCCAGTGCCTTAGGGGCTTGATTAATAGACACCTCATCTCCTCTTAATAGTTATGTCCTTGTGAACACAATTCCTCGTGTTGCTTTAGAAGTTGGTTGAGATAATGATAAGTGCAATGGTGTCAACAATATGTATATTTTTTTTTCCGTTGTATATACACAGTAGATTATTTTTTTTGTAGGTATT
Organism: Diphasiastrum complanatum; assembly: GCA_029204225.1. Taxonomy (NCBI): domain Eukaryota; kingdom Viridiplantae; phylum Streptophyta; class Lycopodiopsida; order Lycopodiales; family Lycopodiaceae; genus Diphasiastrum; species Diphasiastrum complanatum. Next base: position 38,914,809 of record CM055101.1, on the reverse strand, counting down.
GGTAGTAGGTAATCGGCCGGCTAGGTGTGCATATTCGCAAGTCAGTTGTTTACTCCAATACAATCCACCAAAGAAATTTGTTATTAATGGTCTCATTCGCCTAGGCAGACTTTGTTTTGCGAGGTTATAGTACATATATACAGTTTTTCTTACTGGTACTACTGTGGCTAGTTCATCCAAGATGTGTTCATCAATGATGTTTACATCCATGAATGGACTCCCTATTTCATAATGAGATCTACATCCCTCTTCGTATTCACAATCTACGTGTATTTTTTGGATTAATTTTTGTTTATATAAGAATTTTAAGAACGAAAGTTCGTCTTTGCTATCCCACTCCCAGAGCTGCTTGGAATCAACTGTACAGTCCATACAAAGCTATGCATGTTGGAATTTATGGTCTCTGAGAGTGGTTGTAGCAATTCATGTTCCCAAACTCTGAAGTCCATACTTTCAATGGCCATGGTAGAAAGTTCAAACATTCTGCAAAAGAAAAAAATTGGTATTATACCCTGTACATCGTATGGCTTGATTTTATCAATGTTTACACGAGTTTTGAATTAGCCTCGTCCTATTTCAGCTTAGTTGTATTGTTGTTTTGCAACTTTTTGATCACATATGGTCCAATCCAATGCATGCCAAATTTTTGAGGCGTAAGCTCATGTCTAGTATCATAATACAAGACTAGTTGTCCTTGGCTAAACTTGTAATTAGGAATTTTTCTATCATGCATTGTTTTCATGATTTTTTTGCAGGTTTCTTGATGCACTAGGGAGGTCAACTGTTGTTCATCCAATTCTGGTAAGACATTGATAGGTTGTTGGATGGATTCTTTCCTACCCAGATTGTGAGACATAGTCAGTCTCAGGGATGGTTATTCTATTTCAATAGGCAGGATACATTCTTGTCCATATACCAAAAAAAGGGAGTGTGATTCGTACTAGTTTTGTAGGTTACATTGTAAGCCCACAAAGTAACATATAATTTTTTATCCCAGTCCCTCTTATTCTCAGTTACTGTTTTCCGTAGTATGGACATCAATTGCTTGTTTGTACTTTCGGCTTGGCCGTTCGCTTGAGGGTGATAAGGAGTACTCTTTCGATATTTAATCAGTGATTGTTTCGTTAGACTCTCTATGATTTTGTTCAAAAAGTGGGTTCCTCAATCCGAAATTAGTTCTCTAGGAGCTCCAAATCTTCCAATGACTTGCTCTAATAAGAATCGAGCAGTTTCTTTGGCATTCCCTTTAGGCACTGCCTTTGCTTCAGCCCACTTAGTAAAGTAGTTTGTAGTTGCGATAATGTAGTGTTTTCGAGATGAAGATGATGGGTGAATTGGACCTATAAAGTCGGTCCCCCATTTTTCGAATGGTATTTGAACTTCGATGGGGATGAGGGATCTGATCCGATTTACCCGGGTCTCTACACGTTGACAAATATCACAAGCTCTAGCATGAGCATGTGCATCCTTAAATAATGTTGGCAACCAATATCTTGCTTTAACTGACCTGTTAGTTGACCAGCCACCACAGGCATAATTGTGACATTCTTCTAGAATGAAGTTCGTCTCCTCAGGAGTCAAACATCTTCTATAAATTCCTTCTACTCCTTTTCGATATAGGATTCCATCTATCAATGCAAAATTTAAGGCTTGTGTACGTAACTTCCGCTTCTCTTGAGAGGTCATTGTGTTTGGTGTTTTTAAAGTAGACAGATAGGTAGCTAAATTAGCATACCATTATGTGATCATGGTAATATCTATTCACAATAGATCACGTAGATGATCATTTTCCCAATCACTATCATTGGTCATAATATTTTCCAACTCGCATATGCAGTCATTTAGACCTTGTAATCGTGGCGGTTTGCTTTGCAATTCATAATCAAATTTTTGCAATGACAAAATCCATTTCATTAAACAACTAGGTGGTTCCAACTTGTTCATCATCAATGTCACTGCTTCGCTCTTTGTAAAAAATGTTACCTTCCTATGTAGAAGATAATGTCTAAATTTGGTTGTGGCATATGAAATTCCCAGACAGATCTTCTCAACTTTTGTATACTTGAGTTATGCTGCATTTAGCTTACGCCCAACAAAGGTGATTGGATGATACATTTTATCCCATATTTGAGCTAGACAACAGTTGATACATGTGTCTGTAGTACTAGTGAATACATAAAATTCACGATCATACATTGGTGGTTTCAATATCGGGGCTTTTGCTAAAGCTCCTTTCAGGTTTCGAAAGGATTGTTCACATTCCTCATTTCAATTCCACTCATATTCTTCTTTCAATAACTCAGTCATAGGATAGGTTATTGAGGCATAGGCCATCACATAGTTTCTCTAATATCATGTCCCTCCTAAGAAAGATTGTAATTGGATTACAGTGGAGGGTGTCATAATGGCTAAAAGCATCGTGATTTTTTCTAGATCAGTGGCTATACCATAGGGTACTCCAAATATACATTTATTGGCATTTAGGGCTATACAAGTAATAGCACACTTCTGAAAACATGTTTCAAGTATTCTTAAATGTTTTTTAACAGAAGATGCTCCACATAAATCATCATAAAGATTTTCAAGTTTCTATCTAGGATATCTTGAAAATTTTCATTCATAAATCTTTGATATGTGGCTGGAGCGTTCGATAAACTGAAAGGCATAACATGATAGGTGGTGAAAGTGGTTTTAAGCTTATCTTCCTTGGCAATGGCTCTTTGGTTATAGCCAGCAAAACAGTCCACAAAAAGAATAGATTTCTCTCCCTGCCAATTCTTCTAGCATTTGGTCTATAAAAGGTAACAGATAATAATCTTTTCTCGTATGCTTGTTCAGTTGCTTATAGTCGACACAGACTCGAATTTGAGTAGAGTTCTTTTTTGGTCGTGGGACTATAGGTGAACACCATTCAGTATTGTCTACATGAAAGATCAACCCAACTTCTTTCAATCATTCTAATTCCTTCAGTACTCCTTCTTTCATGTGAAATGACAATCTCCGTTGCTTTTGCCTAATGGGTTTAGCACCAGGTTTTAGGGGTATAATATGCTTCACTAAATGTGGAGGTATTCCTTTCAGATCTGAATAATTCCAAGCAAATATGTGCTGATATTTCTTGCACGGGTCCTCATAGGTTTTCTTGTCTTCCGAGCCTACTTTGATCTTCTTAGGTTCGTCCTCTGTTCCAAGGTTTATAAGACAAATATCTGATTCTCTAACCTTGGGAGGTGGTTCATCTAGGGTATTTCACTCTAAACCTAGTACATCCTTCAATTCTATATCTTCATCTATTGATGTTTCAGAGCTAGTATCACTAGTACTATCGGTGAGTTCTTCCCATTCAGTTGATGCAATTGGCGCTCTCTCAGATTGAGGTACTTCTGAGTATCCATCAACCACTACTCTTTCGTTTCCCCTTCCGAAAACTAATACTCCAGCTGGAATATCAACTATACAGTTACTTAGTCGAAGCCAGGCGTCCTAATAGGATAGAATATCCCCTACTACCGGGATGCACTTTCATAACATAGAAATCGATGTAGGTAGGCTTTCCTGCTACGGTAATAGGAGTATGTTTCAACTCCCCATCAGGTCTTATAATAGAGTTATTGGCCAACTTCAATGTTGTTAAAGTGACAAGTTCGAGTTTAAACCCTAAGCGATCGACCAATTCTGAACTAAGGATGTTGACTGTGGATCCAACATCTACTATCGCTCTAGTAATGACCAATCCGTCAATGGTCAAATCCACTTTTGGACAGGCTCAATCTAAGGTACCTGCACTTATATTTCCAATAATAGGCGGTTCTAGTCTGTAATGCAGATGGTTTCATCATGTGCTTGGCTTTTCTCCTTACTAATGGAGATAACCTAAGGAGTTGCCATAAGTTGACTTCTACGTTTAGGTTATTTAATGCTTCTTGCAAGTCTTGGTTTCCCATACTCTTCCCTGCATAGCTTTGGACAAGGTTAGTAAAATCATTACATAAGCCATTCAAAACTATTCGCACAAGCTCACTCTCTTTAATAGGTTCACCAACATAAGTAAGCTCTTTGTTCAAATCTTTTACTCTCAAAACAAATTGATGTCCACTCTCACTCCTCCCTTGGAAGCATTGAAGAACTTGGTTCTTGAGGGAAAGTAACCTTGAGGTATTCTTGGACTCATAGATATTTTGAAGAGTCTCCCAAGCCTCTTGGGCTGAGGTACATACTCCTACTTCTTTGAGCAAATCATCTGCAACATTCATCTTAATACAATGAAGTGCAAGCTTGCACCTTCTCTTGTATTTAGTTGCTTCTTGTGGATGCACTGGCTCATCTTCCTCTCCATTCATAATATCCATCAAATCTTGCATGATAAGGATGGATTCCATTCTTAACTTCCAAATTGAATAATTTGAAGAGTTCAATCTATCACTAGAATCCAAAAGATAGGCACTTATAGATGCCATCTTCAATGATAAGGAGATAGATTCAAAGAAACAAGATAGATTGTACAAGATATGATCACTACTAGCTATCCCACTCTCTTTGGGACCTGAGATGAATCACTCTCTGATTTCTCAACAAGATCTAAGGTGATCTTGAGCTTGATCTATCTTCTAGATCCAAACTTACTATAGATTTGATCAAACTAGTCTCCTCCTTGATCTCGACTTCACAAGAAGGGTGAATCCACCTATATTGAATCAAAAGCACTTTATAACAGACAAATGTCTTACAAATAAAGCCTCTTAAATTTAGGTTGAATCACATTGACATATTCAATCACAAACCTATCCAAAACCGAGTAGAATAGAAACACAATTTTTACTAGTTTTGCATTTCTAGATGAAACATCATCAAAACACTTGATCAGAACCTAAAAGGTGTATTTTAGGACTTTAAGAAGCCTAAGAACGACCTAATTAAGCTCTCAAATGGCTGATCCAAACTTCTAAAGAGTGGTGGCATTCAAATCCTTATGAAAATCTCTACTAGGAGACATGTACTCCAAGATTCAACTCATGAGAACTTTCTAATTTGATTTGGTTGAATGGAAATGGGTCAATCTCGGTTCTTGCAGCTATAACTCAAGAAAACAAGTTCCCTTTGATCTGTTATCACTCAAATGAAACCAAATTTGAAGGTACAATCACTAGATTAGCAACTAGTAGCAAGGACAAAGCCAATACTACTCAAATCTAGGATCTAAGCTTGAGAAAATCAAATTTAAAGCTCACTTCTGATTAGGCTCTGATACCATGACAAAATTTTACAGCAAAATGAATACCAATCAATCCTAAAAGTGATGGAGAATGCACAAATAAAAGATCTAGATCCAAACTATGAGCTAGAATCAAGACTAGTTACCAAAACTAGCAAATTTGGCATTTAACTCTACATTAGGCAGATAGATTTGATAAAGTACAGCAAGCTTTTCAGACCTGTGAATAGGTTCAGTACTTCCAAACCAAGCAATTAATGCGTAAGAACACTCACATCCAATAGTTAGAACAAGCCACCAAAAGACAATGATGATAGAAGTGGAAAAACACGACTTTTCTTTATATTTGGATGGAAGTCCCATCATACATTTATACTTTTCAAGTTCAGATCTGAGCATATTAGGGCACCTCTGAACTTATCATACCCTAACCCTAACATCTACCCAAATAGGTCATTGGATCCACCCTAACTTGGGGTCAAGATCTTGAGATCCAAAAACAATGTAAAACATGCTATTTTTTAGATCCTAGAATTTCTCTAGCCTATCTAAACACGTTTTTGTCTCATTTCAAAGATGCTATCACAATGTAATATGAGGAATGAACTTATTGGAAAGCATCCTATGTGATTTGGCATGTGTGACATCTATTTACATGGCCATCTTGCCAATTACAATGCATGTGACCAAAATTGGTCAAGCTAGAATTGTGAAATTTCAATACGATCTACCTCTCGATATTAGCTTGTATATGTGCTTGATGTTGAAGCTTTATAACATTCACTCAATGGCCAGTGATCAATTGTTGTCATACAAAACTTTTTGTAGCATGTAATCACTTTCCCACATCGCAACTTTGCCTACGATCCATCGTTGTCAATTGCACCCATTCTCACTTCCTAATATTTCATAAACTAAGTTGGTAAGCATGATACTTGCTGCCTCTATGGACACAACGAATTCACATAAGTTTTTTTTGTGAAATTTTGTAATTTAGTTGTAACTTGACCACAGGTATGCCACTTGGGCTTTTTACTTTTCATACTAGTGTACGTACCCATTTCACACGCATTATGGCCCTAGACTTCACTTGTTTCCTCTCTTTACCCGAGAGCAAGGTGTTTGTTTGGCTCTTCCATAATGAGATTTACTTAGTTTTTTCAAGGATATGCATTAAACTTTTTTGACTTTGGATGATGATGATTTTTTTTTTGTGTACTAGAGCTCTTGCCTAAATCCAAATTGTGGTTGATAGCTCATCAAAATCCGAGTTGATCAAGAGTAATTTGATAGTGTGCAACTTCTCGTAGGCTGTGGTAGATTTATTCAAGGTCCTCAAAACTCACTTTTTTGACACTCCAATCTTCATAAGCCTTGCTCTGATACCACTGTGAGGGAAAGTTCCTCAAGATCATGCTTACAAGACAAACACAAAGAGAACACAGTGGAGCAAAACCACCCAACCAATGAGAAGCCACCAATCAATCTCCAGTACCCTCACCCCTCAGTACATGCAAAGTCTAAAACATGAAAATTGACATTATTAATTCTCTATGATCTTGAATTATCATTAAGAGATTTGACACTTTAACGTCCCAAGTCTCCAACTTGGTATCTATGGTTGTTGGCTTCAGTTGTCAAGCTAAGTTTCTACACAAAACAAGAATCGATAAAATTATGAGTCGAACCACTATCAAATAAAATACTAACTTCTTCATCCATTATTGTATCTTTTAAATCAACTAAAGCATTAGGCAAGAAATAAGTTGTCACTTGTGTTGCATGTTTCTTTCTTTTTGGACAAAACTTCATCATATGTCCAAGCTTGTTGCAAATATAGCAAAAATTTGTCTTTTCAACCTTGATCCGAGACATAAAAAAATTTCTTTTTTTTTTTCGACGATTTTGATGCCATTTGTTCTTATTCGGCAAAGTACTTTGGAGCTCGGTGTGAACCTCACTTCTTCCTCTTCTTGGTTTCCGAGTGCTTGGGTCCTCTCAAGGTTATCAATTACGAAACTAGCCTTGAATTGAAATTTATTCATGGCATAAAAAATATCTTGAACATCGGAGTACCTAATATCCGCATTAGAATCACTTTAAATCCTTTGTACTAGATGTGGAGTGTAACACTTAGAATATAGCTTTCATCATCCAAATGATCACATGTGCTTTCATTCCACACATAGGCATCTTCAATACGTAATATAAATGATAATAGGTGATGGCATCATGTATCCATCTGAGTCATTATAATCTAATGTGTAGGAATAAGACAAGACCTTTAACCTACCACTCTCATATGAGTCACATTTGTCAAATGGGAAGGTTGTCGTGGTATATTGTTGGTCATATTGCTAGAATTTAGCTACCAAGATTCATAGTACTACCAATTACCAATCGCATCCATACTCAAGTCAACCAAAAAACTTTATAAGCCTTGCCATATTAAAATACTACATGATGGTGTACACCAAACCAAACATCGCATTTGTTGTCATCTCATTAAGCTAGTTTATCACTAAGTCTGGCATGATCCATTGAAAAGCTCTTATTAGAGTCATGAGATATGTTCGAGCAAAAACCATCGACCTATGCATATGTTATGAAGGAGTCAATATAGATAAACTACAAAAGCAAATTTATATTGCTCTATCGCCAACCGAATCAAAGTATATTGTAGCTCACAAGGCATTAAAAAAGTGACATGGTTGAAAAACTTGTTATCAGGCATTGTCTTGAAACAGAATAAATGTTTTGACAATTATTTTTTTTGATAATCAAAGTGCCATTTTTTTATCTATTAATCCTAGATTTCATTCTAGGAGTAAGGACATAGAAATAAAATATCACTATGTTAGAAACAAAGTTTTCAATAAGGAAATGAGCTTAGAATATTGTCGTACAGTGTGCATGACAACATATATATATATATATATATATATATATATATATATATATAACTATTTGTGCGCATGTGGTGCTCATGTGTATGGGTGCACTCATGCATCCTCCCCTCCTCACCCATGCATACACACTTTCTTAACTAAAAATGATGGGGAGAGGGATGCATGTATGGGGAAAGTGAATATCCTCATACATTTGCACATTGTGTGCATTGAGGGGTGGGCCCCAAAAAGATTTCCCACCCCCTCGCTCCCAGTCACTAAATTCAAATATCTTTCTCTATATTCAAATATTTGAAGTTTGAAGTTAAAGTTTTATTTATTTTTCACATACTTCAATGTGCTTTAAACTTTATCCAATAATCTTTATTACATGGCTTTCTTATTTATTTTGAATTAAGTTTTACCCATAAATCATGAACATAAAAAAAAAAAAATTTGACTACCTAAAACTGTTTTTTTTTTTTTTTTTTTTCGATCCTTCAAATCCCTATCTTGGCCCACCATTTTCATGAATGTTTAACCACAAGCCCAAACTCACTAGCTCTAACTCCAAAGGATCGAATTTTTCCAAAGACTCAAATTTTTTTGAAGGATCAAACTGTCAGCTCGAATTTTTCCGAAGGATCGAAGGACCCTTTGTACTGTCAAGTCGAATTTTTCAAAAGACTAGAATTTTTTGAAAGACTCGATTTTTTTTTTCCAAACACTCGAATTTTCCCAAAGACTAGAATTTTTTGGAAGATTCGAATTTTTTCGAAGGCTCGAATTTTTCCAAGGACGTTAATTTTTTCAAAGACTCAAATGTTTGATATTCGAGATGCGAGATGTGCGAGATTGGCCATCATCCAAATCATCGGCCACCACCTAGATCGGCCTCCATTGCCCGTCAACGATGGACACTCTTCACTAGTATATATATATATATATATATATATATATATATATATATATATATATATATATATACTAAGGTGCTGAATATAGAAGCACACAAATGATTTAGTGAAATGTTAAACTTAATGGTCAAGGCATTCATGGATCTAGAGTAAGGGGAGTTGTTGGATTTATTTCCATTCATTCACTCATAAAAATGTAGTTTTGTACATAAAATTGGAGTTTGGAGTCAACAAATAAATGTTAACACCAAATATGGTCAACTTATTGTTGAATGTTCGATGATTTGTCGAATAATAACAAGTGTGAAAGTTTTATGCATAAAGGAACAAACCTAAATATGCCATGATTGTCTACACAATCTCTAACTATGAAACCTATTAAGATGAAGACGCATCCAAGAGATCTTCAAACTCTTCAAGTGGCTCAAATATGATGATGGACCTGTTTGAGATCTATAATAGTGTTAACAATTAGAGAGCATAACATTCATAATGATGTATGAAAAATAGGTCGTAATCATCATTCACATAAGCAAGACAAATGAGGAAATTTGACACAATGTAAAGATCAATCTCCTTCCTCCAATATCATTACCAAAATGTACATCAACCACTAAAATGGTAAAAGTATTCAGCTATTCATAGCTATAGTAGGCCGCATTTGGAAGGTTCTAGGAGGGTCAAGCCCTAAATCTCCACCATCCATCAAATCAACGGTCTAGATTCTCTAGCTTGACAATAATCACAAAGTACGAAATATGTACATAAAACAATAAAATAATGTCATTTGGACCAACTTGGATCCCTCGACATAATTTCCACACATGTGTCCTCCACTTCAACCCTTGAACAAACTATTTGAAGTTTTCATATTTAGGCCTCAAGTCGATATTTGCTAATTTGGACTATGTTTTACATTCTCTCTCAAATTCGACTTGGTCAAAAAAATTACCATCGCCATAATTAAGATAAGACTTCTTTGATGAAGATCCATTTCCAAGTGTCATGAACGTATCATTGATATGGCTCCTCCTTGGAAACATCCCAAGGCTTCCATGCCTTCTTATTACCTTCAAAACAATGCATGCAAAAATAGCTAGTCCACAACATACTAGTATTTTGCATTTCTTTAAACATCCAAACAAAATGGTTTCTCCAATCTTCTCTGAGAACATCCAAAAACCAGCAATTGACAGAGTTCATACTTTCTTTTTCCTCTTTGTATCTCACTACAATTGAGTACATCACATGAAACATGAGCATCATGAAAAATGAAGTAGCAACAATGATCAATCTTACTCAACACAAACCCAAAAGTAAGTAGGTAACAATTCCATCTTCTTTGTGTTCTTCTCTGATATGAACTTGAAACATGTGTTAGATTGATGATCCTCCAAAAACCATTTCAAGAACTTTAGATGTCAATTTTTGCCACAAAACTTCTCTTTCCCTCACAATTCTTCTCTCTTTTCAAAACATAAAACTCTCATGTAATATATGGCTCACGGTGGACTGAGGCAAGGCTATCAACTTTTTCCATTGTTATCGAGTCATTGATGTTCAAATTTAGAGCTGCTATCAATAATAGGTAAGCCTTGTATCGATTAAACAATCATTGTTAAGTTTGCAAATGATACCATTCTACTTTTGCAAAAAAAGAGGATAACTTAATAGATGCTTCTACAAATTATGCAAGAATCTTGGCAATTATCTAGTTTTGTGATAAATTGAAATAAATTTGATGCTATATTTGGCATCCTTAATCTGACTGGCTAGAGTGTTGTGGATCAAATTGTGAGTAACTAGGAAAAATTATGAGGCATTTAGACATTTTGTTAGGGAAATAGCAAATGTAAAGAATTCACAAGATACTGCATAAATTTAAACACAAGTTTTCAAAAAGTAATTATGCTTCTTCCTTCCGTAATAGATGCCATCCAACATGATCCATACGATCCAATAGTTCATCTGATATACATCTAATATCCGTATGCGTATGCTAGTCCATCCATTGTCAAATTTACTTGGCATCCAAAGTTTCTTTGGTCCCAGGTTCGAGCCTCCCCTTGGAAACCAAGAAGCATTGTCAAATTTATTATCTTGATCTAATTAACATCAAAAAATTTCAACTTGAAGCACTACTAATTCTTAACATTAATATAGATTAGAAACTTTAAATGACAATATTAAGCTTCACTGTACAAAAGCATCATGTCATTTTCAGGTCATCATGAAATAACATCTTCCTCATTCAATGTAATGCCTTTTCACCAAAACAACTCACGTTATTTTTATTTTTTTGACCTTAGGTTCACATCAATTTTTTGTTAAATTTATTGATTGATTGGCCAAGTCTGAAATGCCACAACATATCAATTGATTTCGATTCAGAAGTGGCTGTGTGAAGAGCTTGACTGTTAGAATGAGATTGAATCACTAAATATCTTAATAATTCCAACGGTTTAACTAATCTTCTACTTTATTGGCATATCTTGATCCTCCAGTGGTTTAAGTAGTAATCTTCCACTTTATTGGCGACGTACACTGGTAAAAGAATTCACATTAATCTCCATATTTGATCACTTGCGGTCTAACGCGGATACATGTAGCATATGAATATGCTGAACTTAAACAATCCACCCACGAAGAATGAAATGCATGTAGTAGCTACATGATTGAGCCATACAAGCCTTAGCAAGAAGTCTACTGTGTTGTCCAATTTTAGGAGGTATTGAGGACCTTAGAAAATGATGTGTGATTGCACCTAAACATTTGTTCAAATTTTATTCATAAAAATGTATCAATCCATATGTGATTTGTTAATAGCCCTAATTTTATTGCAAAGCACATTAGAATGACGATGCTGGTTTTCTTCACAAGCACCTAACGACTCTTGTCCAGCATTTACATTTGTAACTAATGCTTTCAAAACCATAAATGGTCTCCTTCATTCGGCCTGCCAGGTTACTTTGGCTGCTGCAGCATATGAGAAAATAATCATCTTGATAGGTTCACATGAAAAACAAGTAACACAATAATCTCAAAATCTGACTGAACTTCCCAAAGCTGATGGACGGGAACTCCGCCATCAAACATTTAAGCTAACTACAAATTCAAAATTTTTCTTTCAGAATTATCAAAGTAGCTTTCAACAAATCCAGTAGCAGGATCAACTAGCAAATACTCTTTAGTCATCATCTTCTTCTTCATCCCCATCGCCACCAGTGGCCTTCTTTGAAGCTGCCTTCATATTTTTCCTCTTCACGCGTCCAGGTCGTCCACCTCCAAGTGGGCTTGTCAGTGCAAAATCAATATGTTTCTGTGAATCAACTCGAACAAGAAATGAAGCGATGTTCACAATCTGCTTCCCTACCCTGCACCATAGAGAGAATTTGTGAGTGACTACCCTTCTAGCAACAAAATTCCTTCCTTGAAAACTCCACGAATTAAACTTTCACATAACATTTTCATTGCACAAAACTGACCACAAAAACACAAGCAATGACATATCTATCAACTCACACACAAATTTCTGGATGGGGAAAAAAGGAATCATTTGGGTCATCCATTGAATCATGTCATCCTGTAACCCAAATGTCACACCGTGAGTGCAAAAAAAGTGAAAGGCAAGGCTTCAAGCGCTACACCAAGAGTACGTGCAAAAACATGCGGTTTCATCATTTTAGGAAATCTATCGAGATGATCTAATTAGCACTCGAATCTTGCAACAACTCAACAAACCGAAAGCAGAATTCTACACTCAACCAATTACAAACTTTACTACATAAAAAAGATAATAGACAAGTTTAATACCTTGATACTCCTCACATGCTACACACTATTTATGAAGGTGATAACTACACTTTAGCGCGCTGCGCAACCACGTCCACAGCCACAACAATGGCAACTGCGAGTACCCCCCACACTTCTCAATGGAGGTGGTTGTTCACCACAGTCCTACGCGGGAGTAGCACTTACATAACAAAGAAGACATGCAATCTTCAACCTAATGAAGTCCACCAACAAAGTCTCGAAACAATTCCACATGCATAGCACGGACAACACTTGCTTGATGATCCACCACCTGAGCCTGAAGTTTTTACAACCGCCCTACAGTATACCCTCAGCTACTACTTCATTATCTTTCTTCTTGATGAGACACCACTCTTCATCAAACTGCACCACCATGTGTTGCTTGCTTAGCAATAGCTGATACTAAGAGTAAGTTTTTCTTGATTCCTGGTACCTAAAGCACATCTTTTATGTTTCCAATCTTCCCAGAAGGTAGTTGAACTTGTATTTTTCCAACTCCTTTTATATCATATGTGTAGTTGTCTCCCAACTTCACATTTGATCTATCATCTAATTTTTGAAAATTAGATAGCCACTCTCGCCTAGGTATCATATGCTTCGAAGCTCCTGAATCAATAAACCAATAGTCTTCGAGAAGCCACCACCAGAAGATGTCGATCCCGAAAACAACTCATAGTCTTCAAGGTCCAAAGCACTCAATTTTGCATTACATGTTTCTTCTTCTTCAACAAGATTCCTGTCCTGCTTTTTTATGAACTTGTTGTGCCAGCACTCCGTTGCATAATGTCCTAATTTTCCGCAAATAAAACAGTTTCCTTTTTGAACCACTTTCTTTCCATCTTCTGACCGATTTGATTCATTCTCCTCCATATCTTGATGCTTCTTCTTCTTCTTCTTCCCTTTGCTACCCTTCTTGGAACTTTGCCCTTGCTTCTTTGCCAGAAATGCCCATTCTTTGAAATCATCCTTGTTGACAATATTTTGTCCCGTGAGTGAAGAGAGTGAAGAAAATGAATACGGGGCCACGTGGAGAGGGAGGAAGGGTGAGCAGAAGGCGGCGAGAAATTTTAGAGGGTACCCAGAAGGAGGCATGCATAGGAAGGGGTGGTTAGTCGTGGAGGGAGGAAAATAGGTAGGCGAGGAGGGGAGGTCACGAAGGGCGGGTACGGGCGTGCACGTAGGGGCAAGGAATGGCTACGGGTGAGTAAAACAAATTTCCTTAAAATAGTACATGCAATAAATGTCCCAAAATAGCAACGAATAATGACTTACTAGAAATAGTAAAAAAATTGCAAAAAAATAAAACTTGTGGAACTTGACACGTAATAACTTACTAAAAATAGTAAATGCAAAATTACTATTTATAGTAAAGGCGAGTAATGGTCTCACACGTGGCGAATAATTTTTTTTTTAAAAATTACACAAACTTTACTTGAAGGGTGCGAAAAAAATTTGCAAAGAAACAGAACTTCGACAACTTCAAAAAATGAAGTGCTTCTCTCCCAAAAATCCCACAAAAACTAGAATTGGACCTCTTTCACTAGAACTTCAATATCTTTGTCAAATTCTCCACCAAATTGACTGGAAATTGGAGGAAAATAGACCGTAAAAACTATAGCTAACTAAAAGTATAATGAAATCATTGAAATGGCCATAACTTGATCATTATAGCTCCAAATCAAGAAACTTCAGTAAGAGTAAGATCTATTGATCTAAAATGACATCACAGAAAAAATGAAGATTAATTTAATTGGTCAAAAATTGAACCAAAACATTCTGGAAATTGAAAAACAAAGAACTCCACAAAACTTAAAGCAAAGCACCAAATGATGGGGAAGGTATCTATGGCTCTAATACCAAGAAACTAGTAAAAGAACTCTATCAAACTTATAGAAAATCACCGAATTTGATTGGAAGAAGTAGAAATTCTAAAGCTCACATTCAGAAAGAGGCAGGTTAGAGCTCTCCTTTGCAAATGAGCCAAAAGATCCTTAGAATGATGTCTCTTGCCTACTTATAGACAATGCTCTAACTTAACTAAACATAATTATCTTGAAGGATAGTCAGCCCTCGTTAGCCCTTGTTAAGTCTTATTTACTGTACATTGGGCCCTTATTGGCCTATTATGCTTATTTCATTACTTTGGAGGACCTAAAGTGAGAACCGCATTGTTCTTAAGGCTAATAGCTCCTTTTGGGCTTAGTCTGGTCTTATTAGAATTGGTGAAAGTAACCAAAATCCCAAAGGGAATTTTAAATGAGTCTGATTCATTACAGGACCATTTGAAATTTTTTATTCCTCAGACTTTAAGCAAAGAGTCAATTCCTGAGTAATTGAACTGTTTGCAGGCAAGAACCAAAGCCGTTGAGTCCCAAGCTGATTGTGAGTTTCACCTCATGATGTATAGATTCCTGAACCATTATGACAAGGAAATGTCGAAAAGTGACCTTTTCTACATTCCCAAGTTTCCAAGTTCAGGAATCCCAGATCAGAAACATGGCCAGCAAAGATGCTTTCACAGGGCGTGTAGCGCATGTTCCCACATTACCACTGGCCACGAATTCTTCAAAGACCCAAAAATAAGAAAAAGGGAGAAAAAACTCTAGAGCATAGTTCAGTAGCATGCAGAACAGGATTGCTCCGAACACCACTCCACACAAAAATGCAGTTTTTTCAGTCTTGAAGTGTTTGGAGTTTGATTTCCACAGCTCAAAGACTGGCATTTCACTGCTGGTAGACACCAGACAGAAAAATTCAGTTCCATTAGTAATCTATTTTCCAAGAAAAGTTATCCTTGTTAAGAAGTGTTTCTGATGTACATTCTATCAGGTGTCGATATAACTTCTTGCTGCTACCTTTCTCTTAGCTAGCTACAAGCGCAGGATATTACATGACCTGAAGCTTGCCCCACATGAAATCACGTCCGAGTATGTTTTTATAGCAGGCAGCTGTGAGTCTACACAACCTTCCGCATGCAATGTTGTGTTACACAAACTTCCCTGCAGAAGGTTGTGTAAAACATGATGTAGAATGTTTATCAACATCCCTCCTGGTGTAGTCGTAGTCATTCCTTTTCAAAATAAAAGGAACTGATGTAAGATAAATATTGCTTGATATACCCTCTGGCGATTTTGGAATGGTCAAAGCTATCTACTACAGTACAATACATAAGTGATAAGAAAAATTCCCAAACGTATTTTTTGTTTGTGAGTAGGAGCTTTCGTAAATTCAAGTCCGTGTAAATATTTCAGAATATCAAAGACTTAAAATAACAAGATACACTCATGTTCACATCTCACTCGTATCTCAATATTCCTTGACTGCGGTACTAAACTTGGCCCCTCCCGTGTCAAATGCATGCAATAATGTGTAGCCCTTACTTTTGCGAGTTATCATTTCATGGTTCCATGTGCTCTTCGAAAGATGCACTCCAAACTAAGGTTTTACGAGAGTTGGATGTTAAAGTGACCAGCTGTGTCGTGAGTAGCAAGGCTTCCACCCAGTTCATGAAAGGATGAATCGTTGTTCAATTTGCTTCAGAATTGAATCCTGCCTATACGAATAGACAAGAGGAAATAGTCAATTTTTTGTATTGAATGCAAGAAAATAGCACCAAAAATCTATTCTATGTCCAAGGAAATCCCCCCCATATTGTTTCCATTTCAAGTCGGACCAATCAGGAATTGTGGTTTGGTCGTGAACAAATACAGATTTAGTGAAACTATAGTGATAAGGATAAGCTCAGGCAATTAGCCAAAAAAAACACATCATACATAACCTTGGATCTAAAGGATGGAGCTTGTTTGCTATGGCGAGAGGAAACGGTAAAGGCTGATAAACAAAAAGCAACTAAATAAATCAATACCTGATATGGCGTTGCCTGATTAAAACTCTGGCATGGTGGATTGACTTGGCCATTCCTGACTTGAACACTAAAGTCTGAAGGCGACGCTCCAGAAAATTCTCAACAGTCAAGGCCAAAACGTAATCAAGCTTGTTCTGACTCTCATCGAGAAGGCCGTAGCGGTTCATCCGACGCAGCAACGCCTCACCCTCGAATATCCGGCGTGGATTCTTCTCATCCAAAGTCAGGAGCATGCGAGCATTGTTGCGAATGCGGCTTAGTGCATACTGCACTCTCCACAGCTCACGCTTATTGCGAAGGCCATACTCGCCCACCAGCTTCAGCTCCGCGTCCAATCGTTCTTTCTCGAAGGGCCTTCGAGGCTTTTTGAACGTCTTACCATCTGCACAACCAGAGGCCAATCTTCCTTACAAGAAAGCAATCAGCAGTTATAGGCTTAGCATGGCGTCCAAAACCACAGCAGCAACAACATAAATGGAAAATAGACTGACACAGAAAGGCTTCAAGAACTAGAAAGGTTTACAAAAACGTTATATTGCATGTAAATACAAAGGCTCAGAGCTCTGTGTAGAAGTATGATGATTTATGGTGCGTCTAGCCAAACTTGAGAAGATGAAAGAGAAAGCTCGAGATCTGAGACGTGCTTGCGTAATTTTTCAATGGGTTTAGTCAGTGAGCAATTGATCCACGTTTAAACCCTCCGAAAGAAAATGTGTAACAAAATAGAAAGCGACTTAAATCAAACAACGTACAGTTACGGTAGAAGCAAACGTGCACCATGGCCGATCAGCTCGCTGCGTCCGATCTAACCCAACTCCAGCACTTCTCCCGTTCGAGGACGAAGACGATGGCGATGGCGATACAACGCAAAATGATCAACAGCAAGAGCAGAGGGGGTAAAGAGACAATGAAATCCAAGCGAGAAAATAAAGCCCTAATTTGGACGAGTATGATCGAAGTGGACAGCATAATGATCCAACGGTCATAAGCAACTTTTCTGGCTGGGTTAGGACGTTAGGACTCAGGCCGCACCCTTGTAGATCCTGATTTATGAATGAGACATCATGCAATAGAGCTACCATGCACTACAAGAGACATGTTTAGGCTGAGATCAATGGAAACTGACAAAGATTCTCACTCAATGCTTCGCTCAACGGCCAAGTTATATTCTACGGTGTGTTCCTCCCTCTCCCGATGTTTTGGCTTTGCTACAGGATTTAGATAATACTTTATCAGATATGTTGGGTCGCTTGATGGGTTCAGAATCCTTTTGTATTCCCAATGGTCAGTTCGTTAAGGGACAAGTCTCTCTTCCCGCTTCGTCTGGAGGTGTTGGTTTTTCTTGCACAGCTTCTATTGCTCCAGCTGCTTTTATGGGAAGTTGGGCCCTTTTTGCCTCTGCACTTATCTCTCGGTTTCAGCAGGACAACAAGCCCATTCTTCTCGATTCAGTAGCTCATGTGGAAACAGGCATTCTTCCTTTCCATCAACATCTTCGTGCGGCCAAGGATCTCATTCCTCCACCTGTGCGAGCTTCTTTGCCTCCCTTTGAATCTTTGCTTAGCCATCAGCGTGCTTATTTTCAGAAGTATCTTTTGGAGCGCTTCCACTCTCATGCTTTCACTCAGCTTCTCATTGATTCACCTTCCGATGAGACTCGGGCTCTCCTTTTGTCTTGTGCAGGCCCCGGTGCTGGTGCTCGGCTTGTTGCGCGCCCTGTTGTTCCACACTTGCGCCTTTCTTCAGAGTTGTTTCTCACCACTCTTCGGGTTAGCTTGGGTCTCCCTCATCCAGTGCTGGCAGGTTTGACAAAATGTTCCTGTGGTCACCCTGTTGATCCTATTGGCACTCATCTCATGCGTTGCCCTTCTGGCGGAGAGCGTATTGCGACTCATGATTCCATTCGTGACGTATTGGCATCTATTGCTCATGAGTGCGGCTTTCATGTTGTTCGGGAGCAGACCCACATCTTGCCTGTGTCTGATTCACAGTCGCCTCGGCGTCGAGTTGATCTTGTTCTTTCGCGCGAGGGGATTCGCACGCTTGGGGATGTTGTTGTTGTTGAGCCTTCGCGGCCTGACCTCCTTTGTCGTGCTTCAACTACTTAGGGTGCCGCTGCTTCTCATGCAACTCTAGATAAAGAGAGAGATTATTCACATCGCACTCCTGGAGAAGGCTTTTATCCCTTTTGCTTTGGAAACATTTGGGTGTCTGCATAAGAAATTCGATGATTTTCTATCCTCCTGTGCAGGTTTTGCAGCGAAACTCCAAGGTCGTGGTGCCTCACCTTTATCTATCATTACGGCTTATTATCGTCAACGAGTTTCGATGACTTTACAACGCACTCAGGCACTTGCAATACTTCGACGTGCCGTAGTTGCAGGAACGGCTGCTTCACAGCTTCTTGCACTACCTAAACTTCCAACTGTCTTAACTAGCGACTTATACCAAGCAATAGGCTTTATGTAGATACTCTGCGAGATTGTTGCTTTGTTATACTTGTACAATATCTCAATTCGCCTTATGGCCTTTACGCTTTTTACATGCATTCCTTTGTACACTGATGGGTTTTCCCATCTTTTATTAATAAAAACAGGAAGTTCTCTCTGTCTAGACGTTACTTATTAAGCCTTCAATTATTATTAGTTATTGGCGCTTGCCTAAGCCTTATTATCCCAACTAAACTTGCACTTGAGTGTGTGTATCATTCTAAAAACTCTATTGATCCTAAATTTCCACTCATTAGCTTTGCTGCAAAGCTTTGGTTAAGCTCTATCATGACAACTTGCAAAGAGGTCATTGGGAAAGCTTTGTAATACACATGTATTGCAATGTTAAACTATTTTTTGATAAACATCAATAACACAATATTGTGCTCGAACTCATGTAACAAAGACTCATTAGCTTTTAGCAAATCATCCACAATTACGACAAAGCTACTAAGGTGTCATAGCTTTACTTGGTGAGTTTAAGCATGAAAATGTTTTCTGTTTTTCTAATCATTTTACTTTTACAATGGTTCTTTTTTTTTTTTTTTCCATTTTCCAAACAATTGAATGTTTCTTTAACTTTGGGCATACAAATATATGAAAAAGATCGCTCTGATTTTTCATATCACCTAGTACCTTGAAGAAATCTCTCTCTCTCTCTCTCTCTCTCTCTCTCTCTCTCTCTCTCTCTCTCTCTCTCTCTCTCTCTCTCTCATTCACTGTTGATTGCCTAGTTAGGCTTTTTGGCCCAACAAGAGAACAAATTTTGGTCCACCACGTGAATGAGCAACACTCTTACATCTTTTGAGAATGCATGCAAGTATCTTGATGTTATAATGTTTTGCATTTTCTATTTTGGGTTGCACCATTCAGTTCTCTAGTTGTGCTTCAAGGCACATTTGCTTATCAATTAGATTGATTAACATTTCTAATGCTACACTAATTGATGTTTTAGCACAAATACAAATGCACCATTATGTGGTGTCTGATTTTTTTATTCACATACTTTACAAAGAGATTATGAAAGCCTTGATTATTTATTGAAATTCGTATGAGTTGGCAATTTGATGACTATGGAAATACCCAACATGTTCCCACCATTGTTCTGGTACTAGTTCTGTAGTACCATGGTACTTGATAAGGCTAGTAAGGAGGTGGATGTTGAGATTGATGATTCAGGCATACGGTTGAGTTGCATTTCCCTTGATCTATTCTTGTGTGAGGCTGACATCCTAAAAATAAATCCGCTCTTTGTGATGATGCTCCCATTTACTTCTTTTGGATGTGATTTTTGTTATGTGATGTGATCTTTGGTAGGAAGAGCAAATGGTGTTTTGGATCGACAATCTAAATAAATCTACTTTGTAATTCACTGAGTGGTTTTAGATATAATCTAATTGCTTTGGAATGTTGTTGGTCTTCAATTTGTGCATATCTAGTGCTTGATCTTAAAATGCAATTTGATGAATGTGAAGGTGAATAGGAGAAAGAGATTCGAGTGGGGCAATGACAGAATGATAGAAAATCCTAGAGAAGATGACATCCTTTTTTGGTAGACCTCAAATGAAAATAGAATTCGTCAATAGGATAATTAATAAGATGGCTTGAACAACCATGCTATATTTGTAAATAGCGAGACTTGTAGTAATGGTTGTAAGGCCCAATTTAGTCAAATAAGATTCCAAACTCATACTAGAAGCACAAAGGACCACTATAAATAGTTGAGGTCATGATAAATTTGGAAGCTATTCTACATATTTCTAATTTTAAACTTCTAAGTATTTCGAAGTTTCTCTTGGAGACTTTCTTAAAGATCTTGGTTCATGAGCCTACCATTGCGTGAGACCTTGATCATGCTCTAGCGTAAGGCTTGATGTATTGAATGATCATTAATAATGAAAATTGCTATCTTATGGTGTCTAATTTGGTGAAACTTTCTCTAATCTTACCTTGTTCCTTGGTTGCTTGATAGTTTCTTGATTTTTTGCTTCACCATACTAATTTTGTGTATTTTAATTATTTTAATATTAGGATGCTATGATTGGTGCATGGAAATTTTGGTATTAGCGCATTAGATCCCTTTTTCATTTGAGATCATAGGTTAATGTACTTTGTGTTGTTGTTTACTTTTCTAATCCTTAAACATATTCAAGTCATTTTACAATAGTTTCACATGTGCAGGTTGTTGGAATTTTAATTTCAGTTTAATTTCATGTCAATTTGAACTTCATTCGAATCTCGTAGTTGTCAACCAATGCTACTTTAAGTACTACTGCACTTTCTTATATAAATAGACCACATCTGTCACACACTTCAAGATGAATTTTTGATGGTGATCATGTATGGATATCAACACACATTAACTATAGTCCATCTACTAGATCCTCCAAAATTTCAAGATTCAAGCTTTTGATCAGACTAGATCAAGTAGAGTCAATTTTTCAAGCTTTTCTAAGGTGTTAGAGGTAAGGAGGAGATTAACACAAGATCTAAAGACTAACATATATTGAGATAAATTAAATTGGGCTAAGAAGACCCCAATTAAGTGACACTAAGTTGCCAAGTTATATCAAATCGTTACTTGTCAAGTGTACATCATTGTCCAAGAGCTAGGTTCATTGGGAGCCTTCCTTCTTGAATCTAGTGAGAGACTTGACTCCTCTACCTTGTTGGATTCTTGCTTGTGAAGCAAGAATTTATGGTTATAATTCTGGGAGATGAGGAGGAGCCACATCTAGCCCAAGAACAACTAAAATGCAAGAGAAGAGCAAGACTAGCTCTTCATTGCATCAAAATGAATGTATCAAATGAACTTCTTAGAGAAGTTGGAGGTTGTAACTCGGCCCAAGAGTCATGGAAAAATATAGGATCCATTTATGAGTGAATAAAGTCAGTGAAAAATATAGGATTCAACAATATCTCACATATGAAGTGATAGTGAATCTCGATATGTTTGGTCCTCGAAGCACTAGATTCTTTGCCAGGTGAATGCCACTCTATTACTATATATGGTCGTAGGATTTTTTTTTGTTTCACATCAATCTCTCTCAAGATTTGTCTCAACCACATAGCTTGATGTGCTACACTACACATTGCATTATACTCAGCTTCTATTGTGGATAAAACAATTGTGCTTTGCTTCTTAATGGACCAAGAAAAAGCAATTATCACAAAACTAGAATACATATCCTAGGTTAACTTGCGATTATCACAGTCATCTCCCCAATTTGCATCAGACTTTTCTCTAATGAGTGGCTTAGTGAAAATGTCTTCATCTGTGCTACAATGAACAATATTTATTTCTTTACTCAGCAGCCTTTCATGTATGAAGTGGTAGTGAATCTCGATGTGTTTGGTCCTCGCGTGAAACACCAGATTCTTCGCGAGCTGAATGTCACTCTAATTGTCGCTATGTATAGTTGTAGGTCTTCCCTGCTTCATGTTCATCTCTTCCAAATTTCTCAACCAAATGGCTTTCTTTGATGTGCTACACATTGCCTTATACTTTTCTTCTGTTGTGGATAAAGCAACCATACTTTATCTCTTACTAGACCAAGAAAAACAACTGCCACAAAACTAGAATACACCATGGGGTAGATCTACGATCATTTCAATTACCTCCCTAATCTACATCCACGTTGCCACATAGCTCAAGTGAACTTTCTTGCTTCCTGTACACCAAGCCATACATATTGTAAGATGTGTTTGGCTGCCTTCCAATGCCTTTTTGTAGGTGCTACCATAAACTGACTTACAATACCAATAACATAGCATATGTCTGGTCTAGTCGTGGTAACGTGAATCAAGCTTCCTACTAACTGCCTGTATAGCATAGCATCAAATGGTTTGATTCATCAAGCTTAGAAATATTTTTACGTGAATGCCTCCTCAGGTGTTATCTTTGGTACGATAATGGTAGGACTCCTATTTTGAAGGTAGACTGCAATATTGCATGCTTCTGACCAAAAACCCTTTGGTAGTTTCATCTCAACAAGCATAGATCTAGCGCTCTCCACAATCGTATGATTCTTGCACTCGGCTACACCATTGAGTCCATGAGTATGAGCTTGCGTGAATTGTCTTTTGATCCCACATTGGTTACAAAAGTCGTTAAATTCAGTAGACTTGTACTCAAGTACCTCCACTATCTAACCTTTGGACCTTTGATTTTTGACCATTGCTTTGAAGCTCTCGAAGGTAGCAAAAGCATATGATTTTTTCTTTGAGAAGAATATCCATATCTTACGAGACATATAATCTATGAAGGTGATGAAATAATATGCCCCACCTATGGATATTGTCCTCATAGATCTAGGAGGATCAAATCAAGGATGTTCTTTGCCCTCACAACACCACCTCGCTTGAATTTCTCTCGATACTGCTTTCCATATATACACATGATTCACACATCGTCTTCAAGTGGTCTTCCGTCATAGGGAACCCCTTCACCATTTCCAATTTTCTCATCAAATTGAGGCTTCCCAAGTTCAAGTGACCAAGTCTTTTATACCATAGTTTGATTTGTCATGGAATGGACAAACTATGTCCATGTTGCTTCTTAATTGTAGTATTCAATCTACACAATTTTGTCTTGGGATCCCTTGTAACATCTGCAATGACCTTGAACTTTTGGTTCATGTCTTTCACAAAGCAACGATCATGGGCAAATTCTACTTTCAACTTTTGATCAGAATACTCCAACTGAAAGTAAATTTTTGTCAAACCTGGTACGTAAAGTACCTTCTTGATCGTTTTTTGATTTTTTTTTTTTTCATCAGGTATTTGGATGGAGATAGTGTTTATCCCCTTGATTTTGCACACGTCACCATTAGCTTGTGATACAGATGTTTCATTATCCAACTCGCTTAAGTTCTTGAACCAGTCTTTATTACTTGGCATGTGTCTTGTGGCTCCCGAGTCAATGTACCAAGATTGATCTTCTTGATTCGATGACAATGTTGATAAAAAGATGCTAGAGTCTTCGACTTCACCTTTGTCGACAAGATTACCAGCTTGCTTTGGTTTTCTCTTTTTTGACTCTGCCAAGAATTTCCAACATTCACTCTTCCAATGGCCTTTCTTGCTGCAATAAAAGCACTTCTATTTCTTCTTGGTCTTGCAAGATGACCCTTCTTCCTCCTGAGTTTTGGCCTTTTTCTTGCCCTTGCCCTTGCCTTGCTTTTGGCATGCCGCAAGTGCTTGATCATCAATGTTTTGATGATGAGTTTTTACCATTTCCCGTCGTTCTTCTTCTTTCATCTTCATGTGAGCTCATCAAAGGTTGGTAGTCTTTCTATTGACGATATCCCGCTCATGAACATTTGATAGGCATATGCAATTCTGCATAATGCGGTGTGCACCAACTCGACATTATGAATGTGCTCGCCTATGGAATGCAATTTATCCCTTATTACCTTGATCCTGGTCATAGAGGTTTGAATGTGTTCCCCTTGTTCCATGCAGGCATTATTCAATTTTGATTTCAAAAAACTTATTCTTGACGAGTTTGAAGTCTCGAACTACTCATTTAGTACATCCTAGGACAATTATTTGATAGTGGATTGGATGTCAAGTTTCAAGTTGACAAGTGTATAATCTCAAGAGAAAATGAAGTTATTGCTAGAGGATCTAGAATTGGTAAGTTGTACAAACTAGATTCTAGGGAGAGTGCTAACATTTCAAATATTGCTTATGAGACCAAGGTTCTACAAGAGGATTTGTGGCACAAGAGATTGGGTCATCCCAATTTCAAAGCCATGCAATCTATGGTCAAAGAAGAAAAAGTTGTTGGTCTACCAAAGACATTGTCAAAGGAGCTTCTACCTTGTGAAGCTTGTGTGCTGGCAAAATCACACAAAAGGCCTTTTCCTAGATCAAGTATCAAGACAAAGCAACCATTTGAACTTGTACACTCTGATGTTCATTTCTCATCAACTAAGAGCAAAGGAGGAGCCAACTGCTTTGTCTCTTTTGTAGATGATTATACAAGATATTCTTGGATCTATATGTTGTCTTCAAAAGCCATGGTCTATGATGTTTTTCTTACTTTCAAAGCTTATGTAGAAAAGCAGTTTCCTTTCAAGTTAAGAGCTTTGAGAAGTGATAGTGGAGGAGAATACACTTCCAATAAGTTTAAAGACTTTTGTGAGAAAGAGGGTATTCAAAGAGAGTTTTCTTGTTCATATACTCCTCAACAAAATGGAGTTGCTGAGAGAAAAAATAGAACTTTGTGTGAATGTGCACAAGCCATTAGGCTAGAAGCTTCTCTGCCTAAAGAATTTTGGAGAGAGGCCGTTGCATGTGCAAACTATCTTTGTAATAGGCTTTCAGATCTTGCAATAGGAGGAAAGACACCATTTGAGGTGTTGTATAAGAAAAGCCTAAGGTAGCCCAAGAGTTTGAAGCCTTGATGTCAAACAACACATGGGAGCTTGTGGAGCCACCAAACAACATGCATGTGATTGGATGTAAGTGGGTATTCAGAATCAAGTATAATCATGATGGATCTATCAATAAGTATAAAGCAAGACTTTGTGCCAAAGGCTACTCACAGATCAAAGGTCTTGGCTATGAAGACACCTTTGCACCAGTTGCAAAGATGGTAACAATTCGAATACTCATCTCTCTTGCATGTTTTCACAAATGGAGTATGTTCCAGCTTGATGTTTCTAATGCATTTCTCAATGGTCACCTTGAGGAGGAGATTTACATGGAGAAACCTCCAGGTTTTGTGAAGGAAGGTGATGAATCAAAAGTTTGTCTTTTGCTCAAATGTCTGTATGGACTGAAACATGCACCAAGGTCAAGGTATGCAAGGCTCAACTCCTATCTCATATCACTCGGACTTTGTCTAAGTGAATATGACCCTTCTCTGTATTATAAGTTTGTAGATAACTTTGTAATTATACTTCTCATCTACGTAGATGATATCATTCTTTGTGAAAACAATGAGAAGTTAGTTGAAGAAACTAAGCATGCACTTGGTACTGAGTTTAAGATGCAGGACTTAGGAGTTCTTCACAATATTCTAGGCCTTGAAATAGATTTTTGAAAAGGTCATGCATTTATAAGCTAAAGTAGATATGCACTTTCCATGCTCAGGAAATTCCATATGGAAAATTGTAAACGCATAGATACACCTATGGATCACTGTAAAAGTTCCTATGAAAGATGGTGAAAAATCCTTTGAGGACATCAATCACTCTTTATAGGAGTCTTATTGGCTCACTTATTTGGTTAACAATGACTAGGCCTGATCTAAGCTTTTGTGTTCATAAGCTAAGTCAACACATGCAGAATCCAAAGTTATATCATTGGAAGTTGGCTAAAAGAATCTTGAGGTATATATCTTCTACCTTGGATTATGGATTATTCTACGAAGGAGAAGATTTGACTTTGATTGCTTATTCAGATTCAGATTTTGCAGGAGACAGGTTGGATAGGAAATCCACAAGTGCTTACACTATATTTCTTGGAGGGAACTTGGTTTATTGGCTATCAAAGAAGCAGGCAAATATTTCCTTATCATCTTGTGAAGCTGAATACGAATCTCTTACAACCACAACAAAGGAGGTGTTAGAAATCAAAAGGCTACTTTTGGAGCTAAAGTGTTATGTAGATGAAGATCTTCCAATTATCAAGAATGATAACATTTTTGCTTAGGCTCTTGCAAATAATCCAGTCTTTCATGCAAGGAGCAAGCATATTGAAGTGGCTCATCATTTTGTAAGAGAAAAAGTCATTGGAAGATAGATCTCATTGGAACATGTTGCATCTTTAGATTGTGTTGCAGATCTCAATTTTGATGACATGCAGTAGTTTAGATAACATGCAAAGTCATACTGTATGCATGCAAGCCACATGCAATCAGTGCATGCAACACGCAAAGTAGTTTCTGTGATCTACACATGTCTAGGCAGTTTTATGAGTTGACATGCAGTACATCAAACATACATGCATGTAGTTACACATGTGGATCTCTGGTAGGTGGATTAGTTCAGTTAAGTGGACTTTCCATGCAACTCCACTGTAGGAATTCGAGTCTCTCTCATGTAGGGAAAGCTGGGCATGTTTTGCCACATTGTGAATATTGAGATTTTGGTGTTTTGGACTCATTCTCTCTCTACCCGAGTTTTCTATGCTTGATTTTCTCTTTCTACCCGAGAGCAGTCTCTTTTTCCCATACAGAACACTTAGAACTATTTCTGACATTCATTTCTCATAGTGAAGAGTTAGATTTTCTCATCAAATGTATGCCATTGTGCTCTTGCCTTAGATTTTTCAAGCATACTATTCTTTGATCAATCTTGTGCAATCACACCACCTCAGTAAGATCCTGTAGGGTGTGTGGTGAAGTTCACACGTGCTAAAAACTTCACATTTGGAATGACTCTTACTTTTCTTGAGTTATGTTAGACATATACTCCAGTATCTTGTAAATGATTAAGTATGATTTGAATTTTCAGGAAATTATGATTGACGAATCATATGAATCTAAATATTTATGATTGATGAATCATAAATAGATACTTAATTATTGTCAGAGGATTATAAGGAATTGTAATGATTCTTAAGTGTGATGATTAATTCGCGATCTATTGTTTGAGTAAGAATTCAAATCAGTGTTTTGAATCTCCTTACTCCTGTATTTTATTTGACAACCTATGGATCTCACAGATATTCTCACAAAATAAGTATTTTATTTGTGGAGAATTGAATTTGACTAGTGGATGTTATACTACTACAGTTTATGGTCTGCAGATACTCGAGTACAATAATTCATCTGATTGGATCTCCAGTTATCTTAGGAGACAGACAAGTCTATTAAGATGAATCACTGCTATTTTTCTTGCATTTGGTGCTAGAAACGGGAGCATTTAACTCAAAAGAGTATCTGGGATACTCAGAGTTGAGTTTTAATCATTCTATATCTTAATGATTCTCCTAGAGATTCTAGTTAAATGAATTATCATATCTTGGAATTGGATTCTAAGGATATTTGTACTTGAAAAATTATGAATTATCTACCAGAGTTTGTGGATGATTTCATACTGTAATTATAATTATTTTATTATTTCTTTAACTTTAATCTCTTAAGTTAGGTTATCTTACCCAGTGTTTCATGTAAATGCTTTACATGAAGGTGATGTTACATGGTGAATATAACCCAGTTGGGAAATTTATTGCTTAGTGTACTTTTTCAAACCTGAGTTGTACTCTAGTGTAGAGATTATCATTTGGGAAATAGGATTATCTCTGAGTACTTGTTTGATGTGGAAGTTAGACCAAGGATAATAATTTTCTAGGTTGATATTTAAAGTTAAAATAACTATTCCTGATATTATTTCCTGTTTAGAGTGTTTTTAAGGATAGAAACAGTTTAAGGAGGTAAGAGTGTTATGTTCATGGCCGGTAAGTAGGATTCAGTATACTCCTAGTCTTGGATACACGGTACTCCAGTAAATCAAGCTGTTAGTTATGCCACATCATACTGGATGTGATATGAAAGTAACTAATATCCTTGTGAAGCCCAGAACACACTAAATGGAGTTTAGACAAGGAATGAGACAGTGTATGTATGTGTAGAGTTATCAATAGCAATTCTATGAATAGGTGGTCCATGCTTAGGACTCTATTCTAGGTGAATCTAGTTTCCTGGACAGCTTCAGCAGCTACAATCAAGTCAAGATAGCGCCAGAAGATCAGCACAAGACAACGTTTGCCATCGAATGGAAAACATATGCCTATAAGGTGATGTTGTTTGGACTTTGCAATGCCCCAAGAACCTTTCAACGAGTCATGCAATCGGCATTCAAAGAGCACCTACAGAAATTCCCTGGAGATATTCTTGGATGATATATGCGTGCATAGGCCGAACTCAGAACACCTATCCAACTTGGAGAAAGTGTTGAAGCAATGCTGTGAATATCAGATCTCCTTAAATCCAAAAAAGTGTCACACATGGCCTGATATTGGGCCACATAGTATCAAGACATAAAATCATCACTGATCTTTCAAAGATAAGGGTCACTGTTGATCTGCAACCCCCAAGGATGATTTGCGGTGTCTATGTTCTCATGGGTCACACTAACTACTATCAGATCCTCATTCTAGATTTTGCGAAATTAGCAAGACCAATCTACAAGCTGACAACATAACCACATTAGACGGAGGAAGCCCTACATGCTTTCCAGAAGCTTAAAGATGCATTGGTCTCAATGCCAATACTAAGACCACCCAATTGGTCCATAGAATTTCATGTGCATACTGACGCATCAAAATATGCTATTGGAGCCATCTTTCCAATCCGATTTGCCAACCGACAAAGCAATGACTCAGAGATGAACTATTATACCACAGAGAGGGAGGCACTGGTTATGATTTATGCGATTAAGAAGTTTAGACATTATTTGATGGCCACCCATTTTGCATTTTATATGGATCATCAACCCTTGCTTTATCTTGTTAATAAGACTAGCAACACAGGGTGGATTACTAGATGGTTGCTGATGCTATTGGAGTTTGATTTTTGAATAGTGATTCGCAAGAGAACACAACATTATATAGCAGATCATGTGTCAGAAATTAAAGCGAAGGAAACTACAATCCATCTCGATGATGAGCTACATGATGTTACCTTGTTTTACATTGATACGGTACCAGAATGGGTCACTGACATAGTTGAGTATCTTATGTGAGGCCAACTAGATAAGTCACTATCAAAGGTGGAACAGCGAAAGTTGATTCTAAAAGCTAGACCATTTCAGCTGATTGTCGGCCAACTTTATCGAAGAGGATCAGACAGCATACTTAGAAGATGTATCCTTCCACATGAGGCCACCCAGATTATCTCAATTTCACATGAAGGCATGGGTGGTGGTCACTTTGCATCGGACATTACAGTTTGCAAGATTCTGCAATCAGGATGCTAGTGGATTCATAAAGACACAGAAGAATACTTGAGAAAGTGCGATGTGTGCCAACGACCAAGGAGACCAACAAAATAGTCACAGCAATCGCGGAAGACATTTCATCAAGGAGACCATCAAAGTCCTATTGGAGGAATTCTTCGTGATCCACCGATTCAGCACACCTTATTATCCTCGTGGTAATTGATAGGTAGAATCATCCAACAAGATCCTATGTGGCGTTATCACGAAAATAGTTGAAGCTAGCAGATCTGATTGGGAACACAAGTTACATGATGCACTATGGGCATTCAAGATAGCATACAATCGAAGCACTAATCAAATGCCATTCCAACTGGTTTATAATCAGGATGCAGTCATGTCAGCAGATTTTTTGGTGCCATCCTTAAGAGTTGCAGTAACACAACGCCTGGATAAATTCAAATCTCTACAACTATGCCATGAGGCCTTACACAAACTTTGCGAGACACACATACTGGCTGTACATGCATTGGCAGCTAAGAAAGTGCAATATACTAGCATGGCACGATTGTCGATTTCACAAGAAGGATCTTCGTTCTGGAGACCTGGTACTCATGTATAAAATGAAGGTGATCAAGGAAAAATTGAAGTTCATCGGTGAAGGCGCATACTGAGTCAAGGAGATTATTAGCCATGGAGCCGTGCACCTCGAACAACTTGATGGGACACCATTTGATACACCCATCAATGGTAGTTGACCTCACAAGTATTGGCCACCACAGTGACGTAGATCCAGCTTGATGATGACAATTAGCACATACAAGGGTCAGATCAAGCCTTATTGAAAGTCATCACAGCCAGATCTAACAAAATCAAACCAAATCTAATGAGATCTAGTCCTATCGAGCGACATCCATCAAGATTCAGCAAGATCAGACATGATTTGGACAGATCAAGCAAGATCCAGTAAGATCCAAGTAGGATCTAGATCTAGATGGGATCAAAAAGGTAGCAGATCACTATCAGACACCACTTAGCCTCCAAAAATGAAGATATGATATGAAGATCTCAAGAAAAAACAACAAACATAGAGGCAAAAATCATGTAAACTGATGGATCAGCTGCCAAATCCTCATAAGAACCTTTGTAGAAGCTTTCATAGTCAGATCTGACCTAGATGGACCTACAAAATCTCTTTGAGAGTTACTTGTGAAAAATCATTCAAATCTGAGTGTCTACGAAGGTTCAAAAAGGTAGAATCTAAGAAACCTTCGTAGGGCATCAAGAACCAACCTTCGCAGAAAACATAAATGGAATCAGAATAGTGAAATTGACCTGCCTACATGGTTAGATTTTGAAAATCCAGAATATGGAGCAAGTTGTGCGAGAGTTCACTTCCTGCGAGAGTTCAACCTTCGTAGAACCTTTGCAGGGCATCCAAAACACCATTTGAACCTTCAGAGACTTCTCTGAAGTCTTTGATTTATGTGAAGAAGGTCCCTGCAAAATTTGTTTTGGAACTGAATTGTGAAAATTGCACTTTCCCTAATACGCACATGAATTCCACCTTTTTTCAATTTTCTATTCTTTTTTTGTCGTATTTAACACCTTTCACCTTTTCTAAAAGCCTTTTACTATTTTTTCCATCTCCGTTGCTCACACCCTCATCTAGCACCCAGCCACAACCACTAACATCATGGCGTCCTCTTCCAATCCTGACAACCAACCATTTAGTCCTTTGAATGAAACCGACCCCAAGGATATTATCAAGCAAGATATTCCTACTGACATGCAAATTTGGCCACTACCTTCTGACTCCTTGGTCATGCCATGGGTCCAGGTAGCCGAGCCGGCCCACTCCTCCAAGCCATGGGCATTTACCCACAGCTTTTTACATCCACCTTTAACATGCAACTTGTCCTCATGGCCTTCGCCATGTGGGATCCAACCAAAAACCGATTCCATATCCAGTACAATGACAAAACGCACCGCGTGCATGTCAACTCTAACTTCTTGGCCTCCGATTTTGCAATGTCGAGCCAAAAACCTCATCAAACCCTGTGTGACACCCTTGCTCCAGAAATCCAAGTCAAGACTAACAATGGTAATCTGATAGAGGCTATCGATAACCCTATCATCCAAGTTGCTGCCCATCTACTAAATAGTTTTCTAGTAGTCTCAAGTTTGCGCAAGGAGCACATTCAATCCACCATTCTCAGTCAAATTGTATTATCCTAAAAAGAATTCTCTAATCCATTGGTGGTGCCCTGTAATTGGCACATCTTTACTCTCATTGAATTACATCAAGCCATAAAACCCAACTCGCACAACCAAATAGATGTTCTTTGCAATTTCGTTTGTACCCTTCTCGAACAGACAGTTTGAGATCTCAAATGCACTGACACCTTATCAACCATCATTTTCCATGTCACCCTCTTCCCTCCTTCCATTGCATCTATCTCCACTCATCCAGTTGTTACTGACTCACCGGCTAGTGAACGTATGTGTAAACATATGTGTGGCATCGCCGCCTCCACATCCACTAGCCCTCCTGTCACATGACAACGCATCGCACCTACACGCCTACATTCACCTCATCTACACAAATTGCTTCCGCTTATGTTCAACCATCCACTACCACCACCACTTCGGCCTCTATCACTCCCATCCCTCTGCCTTCTGCCACTGTTCTCGCCTCCTCCACACCCTCCATCCCAATCGATATGATTGAAATTGAAGGTCTTGTGGAAGATGATGAAAGAGACACAGAAGTCGTACGGGCTGCATCTCAATCAGCCCCAAGTAGCAGCAGCCTACCAGCCGTGCCAACCAACATCACGACAACATATTAGGTCTTGGGAATGATTTAAGTGACCAAGTCTATAATGCCAAAATAAACTTTTATTGATCTATACAGAAGTATTTAGAGTTTGATCAGAGGTAGAGACATGATATGGTAGCAGCCAATCCTCTTTGGATGGCAAACTGGTACAACTAGCCACAAATAACACGCAGCTGCGAGCCAACATCAACTAGCTCTAGGCAAGAGTTGCAG
Source organism: Diphasiastrum complanatum (assembly GCA_029204225.1). NCBI lineage: Eukaryota > Viridiplantae > Streptophyta > Lycopodiopsida > Lycopodiales > Lycopodiaceae > Diphasiastrum > Diphasiastrum complanatum. Next base: position 38,881,681 of record CM055101.1, on the reverse strand, counting down.
GTGGCTTTACAACACGAACAAGCTGAAACGGATCAAGTGTTGAAATTGAAACAAAAAGATGAAGGTGTTCAAACATATATCCAAAGCCTCTTCAAAACCACCACGGACGCTTCTACCAAGGTCCAGGAGCTCTAGACCGAAGCAACACAAAGAATTGCCCCACTCCAGGCATAGCTTTTAGTGTTCAAAACAAAAAACACATGCCTGGGAGTGGAGGTATAGGCACTACAAGAGGACAAGGCCAACTGGCTGGCCCAACCTATCTCTACCAAGCAGAGATGGACCTATTCACGCAATAGGTGAAGGTGTACTGAGCCACGCTAGATGGCTACCAAGCCAATTTCAACATGTATGCTGTATCGTGCAAGTGTCGTTCAAGAACTTGCACAAGCAAAAGGATCCCTCAAGGCCTCCAAAAGCACATGGAACAGCAACCGCAGCTAGCCCTAGGGGCTTTTTCTTATCATTGGTTGAGGGTGGGCTCCCTACTTGCAATCTTGGTCATGGTGCAATATATTTTCACTTGAACCACTTGCCATTGAACCTACTCGGCACCACTCAAATCCTAGGCAATCAAAAGTGAAATTGTTGGTGGAAGTTTTTCTTATATTATTTAATAATAATTTTTTTATATAGGATAGTATCAAAAGTTAGAAAACCATATAGTGTGTTGGGAGGGAATATGAAGCGACATTCTGAAACATGACATAACTGCAAGGTTTGAGAATTTTAATTGATACATTTTGTGAAAGTTTTCAGATCAATTAAGATCCAAACCTACAAAATGATCTTGGGTTAGAAAGCAACAATTCACCAATCTTGCCAATGTAGAAAACCCAACATCTACACTATGAATGAGATGCAAAGTCTAATAGATCTTGATCAAACATCAACCAAAACATAAAATAAAGTTGTTTTTAGTACAAAACCAGTAAGCTACTGTATTTCACACTTGTGGATATGAAAATAGCAATAAACGAATATTCTACACAAATTTGCAAGATATCACAAGCATAGTGCATCAATGGATAGTAGAACCCAAGAGAACCTTGTATAAGCATGAATGAGATAAGAGAGAGAGAATTGTATCTCTTTCCATGAGTTACATCCTTTTACAGTAGGTCCAAACCTAAATTCAAAGTTTGGTTTCCCTCCATAATTAAAAAAATCCTAATATTGTTGTGACTAGATTCAATGTCTCTACTACTCAAATTTGAATCTACTAAAACTTGTGTAATATGATTTCCCACACTTTTTAAAAGTGTTTATTCAAATGCTTTTAGACTATTATAAATTTGAAAAGTCAAACTCTAAGTAATATGAAATTGGCCTCAAATGCCATATAAACAAATGTAGCAAATATGACAAAACTAGTTGAAATCTCTCACACGTTTTACTTTACATTTTAAAATACACTTGTTTTGTTTTGGAGAGAGAGAGAGAGAGAGAGAGAGAGAGAGAGAGAGAGAGAGAGAGAGAGAGAGAGAGAGAGAGAGAGAGAGAGAGAGAGAGAGAGAGAGAGAGAGAGAGAGAGAGAGAGAGAGAGAGAGAGAGAGAGAGAGAGAGAGAGAGAGAGAGAGAGAGAGAGAGAGAGAGAGAGAGAGAGAGAGAGAGAGAGAGAGAGAGAGAGAGAGAGAGAGAGAGAGAGAGAGAGAGAGAGAGAGAGAGAGATTAACAAAACAAATCTCCTCTTGACAAGCCAAGACCAAACCTTTTAAAACTCTTTATGCATAAATCAACAAGGAAAAATATAGCTAAAAAGTATACAATACTCCTAAAGCATCGTAAAGCATAACCTATTTCAAGACATCTAGCTGGTACCTGCCACCATCCCACCACACAAAATCGCGCAAGTTAGCATAATGAGGAAGACAAGTGTCAATGCTAAATGTCAGTTGTTATCCATGTACAAAATAAGTTTACCAACTTGACAACATGCAATAACAATGGAATAATATAGTCTAGTCTTCCCTACGTAATATGGCTTATAGCAGTAGGCCAAACAATGTCCTCATCGTATCAGGACTTCTGCCATTCTGATCAGTATATTGGTATTGGGTCCATATCTATATACTTAATCATTCATTATGTATTTAAATCTAGTTGTATTAAATTGATTTCAAACAGCAAACAAGAGGTCGCATGGATTAGTACTCAAGTATAGGGGCAAATCCATGCCATACCAATATTTGTACCTGTCGTACAAAGAACAAGTAATGTACAGTTATCGTAACTCCTGAGCATATCCATGCTTTCCAAGAGCATGCCATCTACTTTTCTATTTTATACATTTTACAACTGGATCGTGTCTTATTTAGAAATAGAACAATACCTATGTGCGTATACCTAGCAAAGAGTTTAACCCTAAAATTCACAATAGGATTAGGCAACTCCATATCGTTCCAATCCCTACGAATGCAATAGCTCTTGCACAAATCCATTTGCATTTAAGAGTACTTAGGTTATCAGCTCTTGTTATACTAAATGTTACTCAACACATTATTAGGTTTCAATGAAATGAAGGCAAAAAACAATCTTGTATGTGAAAGCACTACTCTATAAAATATGAGCAATTGCTATAATTGGTTCAATTTTACTTTTTTTTTAAAAATGTAAGCAATGTTGACCCAATATCTTACTTAGTAGCATCCTATCTCTTCTGTTTCATTCCCAACTCCATTCATATAGCTTATAACCACATTATTGTTTGCGATAATGCAACCAAATCACATTAAACGCACCAACTTGAATAGTTGTCGTAAGGGAATCCTGTGGAAGTCATGATTGTTCAAGGATGTCTCCTTCAGAAAACATTTTTTTGACAAATCCCGGTCTATGTATTGAAATAAGTTTCAACAAGCCCCATAATAGTGCTACAATTTACACCATACTAAAACAAGTTCCTTCGAATCCTATTTGCTCTTATCTTATGCTAGTTTTAAAAGCATAACTTTGCATACACCTATTATTCCTTCAATCAAAGAAGTGTTTGACATACATATACATACTTGAATTGGCAAATTTGAAAGTGTTTTGAATAGAGTTGAAGACTAAAGTATGAGTCTCATCAAAACCTGTAAAGGACATACATTTTATTTGTTATGTAATCCCTCATTCACTCTATGAATGATCATCGAAATCGGCATAAATGTAGTTGAAGAAAAATAGCTAATTGGTCGATGTCCATTAGTGATGGTCTACCAAGAAGCAAAATATAAAATAAAACTCATTTGTAGTTGGTTCATTGTTGCCCAACCAGCAAAGGTAGGCTAAAGTAAAAAGTCATAAGTTTATATTGTGAACAATCATTCCAATGCATTATAAGAGAAGCATTGCATTGCTATCTATGCCTTATTATGTGTGCTAAATGGATGCAACCAATGAAAACCACAAGTGTGTGCACATCTTGTGTGTTACGTCTCATTTGAAGCGCGTTGTTCCATTTGTTGGAGAGAGAGAGGGGGGGAGAATAAATGACGAACACGAACGAGAAACGAACTCGAACAAGAAACGAACTCAAAGTGAACTCAAACAGAAAATGTTCGTGCGCAACGGAATGAATTAATTGACTCTCTCCGTAAGCATGACTACGTCTATCAGAATGAAGAGAACTTTAGTGATAGAAATCACAGTCATTCTAGATTACGTAGCCAAACATTAATGGATGAAGCGCTAGATGAATAATTTGTTGCGAATTGCAAGACAAATTATCTGTAAATATGCAGGCTGCGTGACAACGTTAGTAAATATGCAGCAAGAATGGAGGCAGATTAAAAAAATGGGATTCAGGAGAGTAGGAGTAAATCCAACACCCCTCTTAATCTGGATCTGTGAATGCCTTCATCTTCAGACTGAGCAATGCACAAAATTTGTTGTGTGCAGTAATACTGAGTGCTTTCGTGAAAATGTCTACAACCATGTCCTACGTTTTGTAGTATGTTAAGCTTACCTCCCTGTCGAGAACCTTGCCCCTGATGTAGTCATATCTTATCTCAATGTGCTTACTCCTAGAATGAAATCTAGGGTTGGTCGATAAGGCAATAACACTTTGGTTATCACAAAACAAAATTGTGGGGCTGTACTGATACAGATTGATGTCTGACAGCAAATTTCTCAACCAAAACACCTTCTTAATAGATTGAAAAGCAGCAATGTATTCTGCTTCAGCAGAAGAAAGTGCGATAGAGGTTTGCTTATGACTGTTCCATAAAATAGGACCGTCGTTGAAGAAGAATGTAACTCCAGATGTGGATTTATGATAGTCTGCATCTCCTCCCCAACTTGCATCAGAATAGCCACTGAGTTGATGAAGATTGTTGTTGTTGACATCTCCATAGCAGATGATGCACTGGTCCATGGTAGCTCAAATATATCTCATGACTTGAATAAGAGCCTTCCAATGGGTAATGCCAGGATTAGCCATATATTGGCTGAGTGAGCTTAAAGCAAAAGAGATATATGGTCTTGTACAGACCATTGCATACATGAGAGATCCAAGTATTGATCAATACAGATATTCTCTCATCTACTCCTCTTCCTGCTTGTTCTGGGGACATTGGTCCTTTGACAGATGCAGGCCTGGATCCATTGGTGAGTGAGCTAATTTACAATTCATCAAATTGTATTTGTTAAGAACATTGTGAAGATACCTTTGTTGAGTGATGTAAATCAGTCTATTTGTTCTGTCTCTGTGGATTTGAATTCCAAGACAAAAGTGAATTTCGTCTAGATCAGTCATGTGGAATTCTAAGAATAGCATCTATTTCGCATCCTTGACCATTTTGGTATTGTTGCTGAAGAGCAACGTATCATCAACGTACAAGGTGATGATAATGAAGAATTGCTACACTAACCTTGAATAAACGTTGCAATCAACAGTGCTTGGTTTGAATCCTTGTTCAATGAGAAATGTGTTGATCCTCTAACCCAACCTTTGACAGACTGTTTCAAGCCATACAGTGCTTTGTGGAGTTTATAGACATGATTCTTCATGCCTTTTAGAAAGCATCCTTCAGACTGGATCATGTAGATATCTTCTTGTATGACTTCGTTCAGATAGGCTGTTTGTACATCAAGTTGATGTACTTCGAGGTCGGCAGCTGCAGCATAAGACAAGAGCATTCGGATCGACGAATGTTTGATGACTGGACTAAAAGTCTCACTGTAGTCAACATTCAGGATCTGAGTGAATCCTCGTTCTACTAGTCTAGCCTTCCTTCGATCAATTGCTCCGTTGGCATTATATTTGATCTTAAAGATCCATTTGCAATCAATAATATTTAGGAGCTTCGACTAATGACCATGTCTGATTCTTGATCAGAGAGGAATACTCTCTATCCATGGTTTCTCTTCAGAGATCAGAGTCTGGTTGGCTAAGTGCCTCTTTGATTGTCGTCGGTTTCTGCATTAAGAGATAGGCAGACTCAAGAGTATAGCTTCTGGGCTGTGTGCGCACTTGGCTTGATCTTCTGGAAGGATTCGACTGATGAACCACTCCTGAGACTTGTTGTTGGGTAGCAACAACATCTTCGTCTGATTCGTTGTCTCGAAGTGGGTCGACAATAGACACGCCTGAGCCAGAAGCTCGGACTATCGTGTCAATGGCAGGAGATGTAGGTTCTTTTTGAGCAATATCCTTGACTTTGAGATCGACAAACTGATCCTCGATAAAGACGGTATCCTGGCTATACAAGATTTGATGGGTATCATGACCGTACAGCTTGTAGGTGTTATCAGACGAAGTATATCCAATCAGGATGGCCTTGAGACCTTGGAAGTCCAATTTCTTCCTTGTGTCTGTTGGGATCTCCGCATAGGCAATGCACTTGAACACTCTTAGGTTCTTCAAAGAAGGCCTAATTAGGGCCTATCCACATCTCGTGGGGTGTCTTGTCTGAGAGGGGCTTGGTCGAACATCTGTTCTGGACGTAAGCTGCAATGGAGATAGCTTCAGCCCAGAATCTCTTGGGCAACGATGCATGCGATAGCATACACTTAGCAGATTTGACCAGAGTACGGTTCTTCCTCTCAGCTAAGCCATTAGACTAAGGACTGCAAGGAGTGATGAATTGCTGCTCAATGCCTTGGCTTTGGCAGTCTCCTTAAACTTGACAGAGATATATTCTCCACTGTTGTCTGACCTTAGGGCCTTGATCGTCCTTCCAGTCTCCTTTTCTGCACGCTCCTTGAAGAAGCACCCAAAGCCAGTGTTACCAGTGTTACAACCACTAGCTACATGAGCACAAATTGAATGACTCCTTCAGTTCAACCCTTCAGTGAGTTGATCCGCAATTTGAGTGAAACATAAGAAGGACATATTTTCACCACCGTCCGCAATCAAGAAATTGTTATTACGAAAGGATTTTACTGTCGTGCCTTAGGATTGCCTATGGACAACAGTATGCCGGTTACTAAACCAGATTACATCGCAGAGAGCGGAGTTTTCCAGGAAGAAGCTTACCTTGAGAAACAGGGATATAAACTCTCTTACATCAGAGATCCCAATCTCAAAAGCTTTGTTCGCTTTGCTCTTGCTTCTATCTTTTTACCAGGGCAAGAATACACTATCTCAAATACAAATATGGGATATCTGTTGAGAGCCCTAAATGGAGAGCCTATTCCCTTCGGATAGATTGCTTTTAAGCAATTCTGTAAATTAGTAAAGTTTACTCAGTTTTCCAGGCTGGGTCTGCAGATGGGTATTTTGTGTATGCATGCTGGAGTGCTAACAGTGCAGGAAGACATCAGGATTGTTGGATTTACTCCTTCTACTCTCCTAAATCCCAATTTTAATCTGCCTCCATTCATGCTGCATATTTACTAACGTTGTCACGCAATCTGCATTTTTACACGCAAATTCGCACAAACAAAGAAAAGGCGAATGAATCGCGACACTGTGTTCTTACACAGATTATGGCAACAAACGAAAAGGTGACACTGCCTTACTGAATGCCAAAAGTGCCCTAAAAGCTAAGGCACCCTGTAAATCTAATCCTAAGGCCACTCATAATAAGTGACGCACTTTTGCATCATCACCAACGTTCACCTTAGTACTGACTGACGTCGCACCCTTTTCGCGCTCACCCCATGCAGTTGCGCTAAGAGATTGGACAATGATTATAGCCACCCACGATCTTCTACAGACAACACATCCACTCTATACTTTCACATCTGCACACCTATAATATTATGTATATATATTGGATATCATTCGTGTATTCAATACAGAGATAGTTAGATCATGATGATCAGATGATCAAGTGAGAGAAGAAGAGACTAAGAGCAGAGGTTTCATTCCTCATTATAGACAAAAGAGGCTTCGTAGGGCACACTGTATTGTCCGCTATTGTATTGTGCTCTGCCGCATTATTATATTGTATACATGATATACTTAATCTGATACAGCTCTTTGTTCTGCATTCAGATCTGTGTTAATATTGCTATGCTTGTTCTTCATTTTGTCTGATCTTTCTAGTTGCTCTTTCTAGTAATAGATGATCAACTTTTAGTCTTGTCTTTCACGAATCATTCGCGAATAATTATCAGTCAAGCACAATATAGCTCTTCGCGAATCATTCACGACAAATAATTTGTCTTGCAATTCGCGACAAATTATTCATCTAGCACTTCATCCATTAAATGTTTGGCTACATAATCTAGAATGACTGTGATTTCTATCACCAAAGTTTTCTTCATTCTGATAGGCATAGTGATGTTTTCGAAGAGAGTCGTTTAACTCATTCCGCTGCGCATGAAGATTTTCTGTTTGAGTTCACTTCTCGTTCGCTTCTTCTTCGAGTTCGTTTCTCGTTCGTGTTCGTCATTTATTCTTCCATCCTCTCTCTCTCTCTCTCTCTCTCAACATGGTATCAGAGCCATTTTCATAGCTTGATAAGCTTCCACGGTACAAGACTCTACTAGCTAATAGAGTAATTGTTTTCTTGTTTTGTAAATATCAAATTTTCATACTTAGGTCACTGATATTTTCTCCTATCACTTAGACTAATTCTTCCACATGGATTCCCAAGGGAAAGCCAGTCCTATCATGGACAAGCTTGATGGAGCCAATTACCATCTGTGAAAATTTAAGATGAAAACTGTACTAATGGCAAAAGAATTGTTCGACGTTGTTACAGGTGCAAAAGGGAAACCCGAAGCGGACAACGCGGCAAATGCCAGATGGAAGCTGAAGGATGGAAAGCCTTTCGCATTAATCATCTTCAACATCACGGATACCCGGATCGGCCATATATCTGAGGCTCATACATCAAAAGAAGTCTGGGACATCTTGAGCACAGTATACGAAGTGCGAGATATAGCTTCTAAGCTACATCTCAGGAAGAAATTCTACTCCCTCAAGATGACGAAGGGTGATTCTCTGCAGAATCACATTAATCAATTCAAGAACCTGCTAAGACAAATGGCCACTATCGGATCTGTCATAGACGATCAAGACGCCGTGGTGCAACACTTAGAATTTGCTTTGCACAGGAACACAGATTATGCTATACAGTAACGCAGACAGAAAACACTCTCCACAGCAAGCTCACATAGCAACTGTATTTCTCAAAATGAAATTACACTGTACATATAGTTGTTCACTCAAGAAACCCATGCATGACCCATGTTGCCGTTGGTGGGACGCGTGTACCGTCGACTTGCCTCGTGGCAAGGCCAATTGATCCTTATCCATTGATAGGACCCACAGTATAGTAACACAGTGATTGTACTTTAATTCTAACTCTCTTTCTTAAAGTAGAGTCTACTTTTTATACAGTCATATACATAGCTTTAAGGTCAACAAACTTTAAGTACAGAAAGCTTTGATCTAAACTTATCAAACTTTTCTCCAATAAGTGGCTTAGTGAAAATATCAGCTAGTTGTTCTTTTGTGCTACAATGAACAACATGAATTTTACGACTCAGCAGCCTCTCACGTATAAAGTGATACTGAATCTCAATGTGTTTAGTTCTCGCATGGAACACTGGATTCTTTGCTAGCTTAATGCCACTCTGACTGTCGCTATGTAAAGTCGTGGGATTTTTCTGCTTCATGCCAATTTCTTCCAAGATTTGTCTCAACCATATAGCTTCATGTGCTGCACTACACATTGCCTTATACTTTGCTTCTGTGGTGGAAAGAGCAATTGTACTTTGCCTCTTACTAGACCATGAAAAGCAACTACCACAAAACTGGAATACATACCCTGTGGTGGATCTACGATCATCATAGTCACCTCCCCAATCCGCATCCACATAGCCACACAACTCAGGTAGACCATCATGCTTCTTGTAAATCAAGCCATACTCTGAAGTGCCTTTCACATAATGCAAAATGCGTTTAGCTGCCTTCCAATGCATTTCCGTAGGTGCTGCCATAAACTGACTTACAATGCCAACAACATAGCATATATCTGGTCTAGTCATGGTAAGGTAAATCAAGCTCCTTACTAACTGTCTATACAGCGTAGCGTCAAATGACTGTGACTCATCAAGCTTAGAAACCTTTTTACCTGGTTCAATAGGAGTGTTTACTGGTTTGCAATCCTGCAACCTAAACCTGTGCAGCAACTTTTTGACATAATTCACCTGTGTTAAACCCACTTCATGTCCTTTTTGCCACACTTATACTCCAAGGCAGTAATGCATCAGGCTGAGATCTGTCATCTCGAATTGTTCCATGAGGTCTTTCTTGATCATGTCTATCATCTCTTGATTATTTCCCATAATAATCAAGTCATCAACATAAAGAGCAATCAAAACCATCAAAGCATAAGACATATAGATTTGGATCAGAATGTGTTCTCACCATCCCCTTTGAACGAAAGTAGGCATCAATCCTGCTATACCACGCACGTGGTGCTTGTTTAAGACCATTAAGCACTTTCTTCAAGCGACATACTTTATTTTCCTATCCCTTTGCTACAAAGCCTTCAAGTTGATCCATAAACACTTCTTCTTCTAACTCACCATTTAGAAAAGTAGATTTCACATCCATCTGATGCAAAGGCCAACCAAATGTGAAGCTAAAGCAACAAGTAGACGTAGAGTATTCCACTTACAAACCGGCGCAAAGGTCTCCTCATAGTCTATGACTTTACTTTGTGCATACCCTTTGATCACCAATCTTGCCTTGTGCTTTGCTATACTTCCATCTGCAAGGTACTTAGTCCTGTATACCCATTTGCAACCAATGGGTTTTTTGCCAACTGGTGGTTCTACTAAGTCCCATGTGCTATACTTAGCAATTGACTCTATCTCCTCTCCCATGGCCTTGACCCAAATGTCATCATCCTTCGCTTCACCATAAGTCGAAGGTTCTTTGCTTTGAATAATGCTAGATAAGAGAGCATAATTTGCTTCATACCTTTCAGGTTGAGTCTTCTCTCTTGTTGATCTTCGTAGCTCTCCCTGGTTAGATGATCCTGGAAAGTCATCCATGTCGCAGCTCTCCAACAACCTCTCAAACCACTTAGGGAGCTTCTTGTCAGGTGATCGGCTTCCTGGTGAAAATGTATCCCACGGTACATCCTTCTCCTCGTGTTTGTCACCTACAACTTCAATCCTTCTTGCACCAAAAGGTTTGTCCCTACCTCTCCAACCTGTCTCTTGAGGTTGAGCAGTAGTATCTTGAGATGTATCCTCATGTTCATCACTTGGAAGGTCAATGAATGGATCATCATCAAGTGGTATCCTCACTATACCATCTTTCCCATCGGATGTGTCTATCTTCTCAGCATCCTCGCCTTCATACATCTTGGATTCATCAAAGATAACATCACAACTTATATGGATTTTGTTTTCCACTGGATCAAAACATCTATAGTCCTTCACACGATCATCATATCCTAGGAATATGCACTTGATAGCTTTTACATCAAGTTTACGTCCCTCTTCCTTAGGAATGTGTACAAAGGCCTTACATCCAAAGATTAGCAAGTGGTTCACCTTTGGCTTCTTCTTCGTGAATGCTTCCTCAGGTGTTATCTTTGGTATGGCAATGGTAGGACTTCTATTTTGAAGATAGACTGCCGTACTGCATGCTTCTGACCAAAAATCTTTTGGTAGTTTCATGTCAGCTAGCATAGATCTGGCACTTTCCACAATCGTATGATTCTTGCGCTCCACTACACCATTGAGAGCATGAGTATGAGCTTGCGTAAATTGTCTTTTAATCCCACATTGATCACAAAGATCAATGAGGTCATTAGACTTATACTCACCTTCACTATCTGATCTTAGGACTTTGGTCTTCCTACTTGTCTGATTTTCGACCAATGCTTTGAAGCTCTTGAAGTTATCAAATGCATTTGATTTCTTCTTCAAGAAGTAGATCCACGTCTTACATGACATATCATCAATAAAGGTCATGAAATAGAAGGCTTTACCTAAGGACATGGTCCTCATAGGCCCGCATAAATCTGTGTGGATTAAATCCAGGATGTTCTTTGCTTTGCAACACTCCCTTTATTAAACTTCTCTCGATGTTGCTTCCCTTATACACAAGATTCGCACATCGATTTCAAGTGATCTTCTATGGTAGGCAATCATGTTACCATCTCCAATTTTCTCATCAAACTGAGGCTTCCCAAGTTCAAGTGACCAAGCATCTTATGCCACAACTCAGTTTGCGATGGAATGGACGATACAAGTCCATGTTACCCCTTAATTGTAGCATTCAACTTGTACAATTTTGAATTGGGCTCTCTTACTCCATCCGCAATAACTTTGAACTTTTGGTTCACATCCTTCACAAAGCAACGATCATGGGCGAATTCTACTTTCAACTTATGATCAGTAATGACTCCAACAGAAAGTAGATTTTTTCTCAAGCATGATACGTAAAGTACCTCCCTGATCATCCTGCTTTTGCCATCAGGTAGTTGGATTGAAACGGTGCCTATCCCCTTGATCTTGCACACTTCACTATTTGCTTGTGAAACAGATGTTCCATTATCTAACACTTTCAAGCTACTAAACCAATTCTTGTTACCTGTCATGTGTCTTGTGGCTCCCGAGTCAATATACCATGCTTGATCATTTTGATTAGATGACAATGCAGATATGAAGATGCTAGAGTCTTCAATCTCACCCTCATCAACAAGGTTACCTGCTTGTTTTGGTTTTTCCTTGCCTTGTTCCGCCAGGAATTTGCGACATTCACTTTTCCAATGGCCCTTCTTACCACAATGGAAGCACTTGCCTTTCTTCTTGGTTTTACTGGAAGATCCCTCGTCCTCCCGAGACTTGGCAAATTGTTGTTTAGACTTCTTCTTGCCCTTGCCCTTGCCTTGTTTTTGGCGTGTCGCAAGTGCCTGATCGTCAGTATTTTGATGTCTAGCTTTCACCATTTCTCGCCATTGCTCTTCCTGCATCAAGATTCCTGTGAGCTCGTCAAAGGTTGGCAATCTTTCTCTTGATGCTATTCCGCTCACAAACATCTGATAGGGTTCTGCAATGCTGCACAATGCATTGTGCACCAGCTCCACGTCACGTATGCGCTCACCAATAGAATGCAGTTCATCTCTCATTGCCTTGATTCTGGTCATGTACGTCTAAATGTGCTCTCCTTGTTCCATGCGGGCACTATTCAACTTTGACTTCAGAAACATGATTCTTGACGGATTTGACGTCTCGAACTGCTCCTTTAGCACATCCCATCCCTGTCTGGGTGTAACAGCATCACAAATGTGGGTAGTGATGTGATCCTTCACTGACAAGTTAATGAAGGTAAAAGCTTTCCTCATCTTTTTGTCAAACACTTTGATATCCGCTTCATTTGACGGCCTTCTCTCATCACCTGTGACGACTTCCCACATGTCTTTCTCCATCAGTATGTTTTTCATTTTGAATTTCCACACTGCATAGTTAGAAATCCCGTCCAATTTGCTACTTTCACTCAAAATGGACTCTCCCATGTTTGCCATTGCAAAACTGCTTGAAACTTCTGTCGTAGGCTAAAAACAGTATGCCGAGGCCAACAGTGATGTCAGAAGTTGAAAATAATGACCTGCACTTTTTTCCTTACTAGGTCACTCGCCGCTTTTTCACCAATTTGAAAGCCAAATCGATGTCGCCTTCCGAAATGCACTCAGTCGTCAACTCCCAATAACGTGCCCAGTGGAATGGTGAAATCACTTCTAGCATACTCCGAACACTTTCTCTGCTACAATCACTATGTTTTACTGTACCGTACTTGCAAGTACAGTTCGGGTGCCCTTCCTTTGGAGGTTATAGCCTTTCGTTTGGGTCAAAACGGGCAAAGGACCCAAAAATAGGGACTTTTCTAGTTTTTGAACTGTTTCTTCACCTTGAAGAAACTTCACTCTCCACTTGTGAAGGGACCCCACTCCAATTTCAGTATGAAAATTTTTAATAAAGTTAAAGGCCAATAGACCTCCTCGTCTAACTCACCATGCAAGAAGGCTGTATTCTGTCCGCACACACATGTTGAGGGATAGGGTCAAGTCACTATCTAGAGAGATGGAGCCTCTACGTCGCCACTGGGCCACTTACGGTTGCAGCATCATGTCCGATGGCTGGACTGATGTCAGGAGGAGGCCGATCCTCAACATACTGGTCTCCAGCTGCATGGGCACACAGTTTTTGAGGACAGTGGATTGCAGCAGGGGGGGGAGAGTCATATCTGCAGAGTTCATGTTTGATGTCATCAGGTCTTCCATCCTGTCCATAGGCCCACAGCATGTCATCACAGTGGTGACGGACAATGCCACGAACTGCATTCAGATGGGTGTACTGCTAGAGGCCGAGTTTCCTCACATTGTTCATACCCCCTGTGCCGTGCACGGCATAGACCTTCTGATGGGGGACATAGGTGCACTTCCCTGGGTTAGAGCCATCGTCCGTGAGGCCCTTTTCCTGGTGACTTTTGTCACGAGGAAGAGGCGTGTTCTTGCCATGTTCCGGGTGTTCAGCCATCTAGACCTCCATAAGCCAGCCCCTACATGCTTTGCATTCGACTTGGTGGTCATCAACCGTCTGATCCGGTGCAGGGCGCAGCATCTACAGATGGTTGCCAATGATCTTTGGTGTACCAGTACATTTCCGCGCACTGAGGATGGGGAGCACTTTTCTTCCACGGTGAGGGGAGACCAGTTTTGGAGGGATGCACAGACATTGTCAGGACTACTTCGACCACTTTACATTGTGCTCCGCATGGCTGACAGCGAGGGGTCGACACTTGGACTGGTATATGAGCTCATGGACCGGATTGGACAGTTCCTGCAGCTGCCCATCTTGCAGCCAGAGAGGTAAGCGGTACAGTGTTGTAATTGTTCTTTATCTTTTCAGTGTTTGCTATTTTGTTTTTCTGTCGATGTTACGTTTTTTCGTAATGCCCTAAACCACATGCCTCTCACCTGCAGGATGACAGAGCTGAAGTTCATCTGGGAGACGCGGTGAAACTACTTCCACAGGAGTATCCACAGCGTTGCACACATGCTGCATCCCCTCTTCCTCTCTCCGACACAGATCGCAGACAGGGAGCTCGAGGCTGATTGGCTTCAGTACATTCACAGGGTGGGTCCACACATAGGTTTGGATCCTATCAGGCTCATGGAGGAGCTCGCTGCATTTCGTTTCGGCATGGGCACATTCAGCCACCCGGCTGCTCAGGATCCAGAGAGGAGGCAGCTACCCATTACTTGGTGGACCATGTTCGGTAGCACATACCCATCTATACAGCGTCTTGCACTGCGTGTCCTTTCTCAGGTATGCATCTCATTTTATCCTCCATTGTTGTGTTTCGTTAAAGACAATGTGCTGAAGTATTTCAATGCACGCACCACAGGATTGTGCTGCCTCCGTGTGTGAGCGTAATTGGAGCACATGGGCACTCATTCACACGAGGAGAAGAAACCGGTTGTCAGTGAGTCAGTTGGAGCGGTTGGTGTTCTGTAGCACCAACGCACGTCTCGCCAGGAGACTTCCGACCATTACGAGCGCATTGCAGGTGATAAGCTAACCTTTCATAGCATGTTGGTTTCATTTCTTGATAGAGTTGTTTTTCTGACATGCCAATTTTAAACCTTGCAGACGAAGATACCCGATTTGGAGCGCCAGGTTGACTTGCCTACGGACAGCACCCATCCCATGCCTGCAGATGACCTGGGCACACAGTTGATGGCAGAGAGAGAGAGGGAGCTTGCCGAGATGAGAGAGAGAGAGAGAGAGAGAGAGAGAGAGAGAGAGAGAGAGAGAGAGAGAGAGAGAGAGAGAG